>CAXKWD010000001.1:68229547-69429547 GCA_964059195.1 Ectobius pallidus | reverse complement strand
ACGGACGGACTGACTAGAAAGGAATCTGAGATGCATGACTGAATTCGGTATGACTATTTGTGGACGTGAATTTCAACATGCCAGAACAACGAACCCGAAAATTACTGCATAATTAAGAAATACTGTAAACTACATGCTTTACGGAATTTGGAAGATCGAAAACGGTGAGATGTCAATTTATCAAAAGAATTTAGACTGTGAATAGCAATTACCAAGCAGAAGAGAAGTTTTCTTTCCTCGTCTGCGGACACGCCCACCAAAACACTACTTAATTTCACAACATGATTACTCCAGCGACGTCGGCTCCCAACTGCTGATCTCGACAGCTGCTCTCCAGTACCTCGCGGCGCGTACCGCGTTCAAGAATTAACCCCGAGTAACCAATGGTTACTCGGACGGACAAAACATTTTACTTAAAGTTTTTAGTGTTCCAGAAACACACTGGGAGCGCTGTTTATACAGCTTTGAGCCGCATTCTCCAACCAGGTTCTCTTCTGGAGTCTCGCAACCGTGACATCATGTGGTCAGAAAAAAGGCCATTGCTTACATGCCAACGGAAAGTCAATTAGCAGCTTGAAAGATCTCTCAGGAACTATAGATGAGCCATATGCCATATTGTTTGGAAATAGGCGAATGCTCTTCAGAACCCTAGTACTTCTTAATGGTTCCAACAGAGAGAAGGTATACCGGACGGCAATCTTGCCAAAGGAAAGGTGCGGAAGGAAAATAAGTTGGTTTTGCCAAAACATCAGCAGGGAAGAAAGGATTATGGGGTGCGGGAACGAGATAACCCAGGTGGAAAATCCACCGAGCAACAGTCTACAACGTAAGTTGTTTGTTGTTCCATACTATTGTTGAGAAATATTCTCGGCTTGCTTATAGCTTCCCAGCAGCCTGGCAGAAATTATGCTTCGCTTGCCAGCCTCCAGCTATGCGGCAATAATGTCATGCATGGCCCATATTAGCTTGCCTAGCATGGAATAACTCTGCATAAATGTTGCTTCAAAACTGCACGCTTCAGCAAATCTCACAACATGAATTTGACCTTCACCAGTTTTTGTAGTCACTACTTCCATCCTTTCTGAGCACGGACTCCATCCAAACTCCTGCAGCCATCTCCACTCAAGTATATTCCAATGCATGTCCCAGCACCCAGACTGCAGCTCAGGGATGCGTCCTCTAAAGATGTCTCCTCTTTTGTTTACAGGCATCCATACTCCGGACGTCTCCAGAGCAGGAACCGATGAGACGGGCACGGCACAAGACGGGTCTCAGACGGGCAGTCAAGAAGAAAAGAGAGGCCTAGCCCCCCCAGCATAATGGTCCACCAAATGGGTCGAACTACACGACCTCCAACATCAACTCTTTGGGCAGAACTCAAGCAACTGAAACACAAATTAAAACGAGCACAGTACGCGTTCAAGCCAAAAATACACAATTTATACATACATGCAATGCCAGACCTCACCTTAAAAAATAAATTACAATAAAATGAGTTGGGAGCAGACAATAAAGTTTTCTGAAAACCCGATTCCCGGTTTACCAACTCCAGTTCTCACAAATCCTAATATAGAAAATTTCTTTTTCTCTAAATTTTCATTACTTTAACATTTCCAGCTTTTCCAACATGAATGACCAGCAACTTGCAAGAAAAAGTGAAAGAAATTCGGAGGTATTTATAATTGGGGTCCCAAAATAAGGATACAAAGAATTTTGACGTCTAGGGAATTCATCAGAACTTCTACCCGACAACGAAACAAAATCGATGCGTCCAGCTCAATGGCTTCCGGAATTACCAGTGAGCCGCCCACGGCGAAATATCTAAAAACGCAACCTTCAAACTGGAATTAACAAAAATATGTCAAAACGTATTCGTGGATCTAACCCTCCTCCCAGAAAGAAGTAAGAGGGTGCCCGAAACACCCCGAAAAATTTACAAGGATACTTAAACAAAATTTACAAAATTACACCAATCAGCTAGAATAAGAGCAAGCCAAAAACATAGATATTTTCCCCCATTTTTAAATCTCAAAACACCAAAAATGATTAAATTCTTAGAGAATACTTAGGGGTCAAGCAAGCCAGGTTTCAGATGCGAAACATGGCACCGTCGACGCGTCCCATCTTGACATTTCTGTAGTAAAACTGTTACGGGAGTAAGAAATTACAGAATACGATACGGGCCCACGAAACGGTCAGACAATTTTGCCGCCACCTTATTGGCCGCATCGCTTCTAGGGAAGTTCTTAACCCATACAGCATCACCTTCCTTAAAAGGAACCGACCTTCTCCGCTTATTGTACCTTTCAACTGTCCTACCATGTGAGATTTGCAAATTATTAGCAGCTTTCTTCCACATTTGTTTAACCTGATCTGCCCTATCTGGGTCCGGCAGCAATTCACTAATGGACCATAAATTAGCCAGCGGGTTATTTGGTGTAAACCCCAGCATAAGCGAAATCGGAGAGAACCCATGAGCCTCATGGCGAGCAGAGTTAAAGGCGAACTGGAGCCAGAATAAATTCTGGTCCCAGTTCGTCTGATCCTGAGCATGATAGGCTATTAAGGCACTCTTCAAATTTCTATTAACTCTTTCAGCTAATGATGGCTGAGGATAGGTAGGAGAAGTAGTACAGTGTTTGATACCTAAGTCAAAACAAAACTTACGAGAGGACGCCGACACAAAATAACTAGCGTTATCTGAAACCAGGTTTTTTGGAAACCCACAGACTGAGAATACTCTCTTCAGGCACTCAACAGTATTTTTAGTATTGGCATCACGAACAGGGAAAAGCCACACGAATTTAGTAAAGGCATGAACTACCACCAGGATATACTGATTACCATTCTTAGACCTGGGAAATTTGCCCACGTAGTCAATATACATACGCTCTAAAGGAGCCTTGGGAACATGAGAACTTAGGGACCCCAGATTGCTAGCCTGAGTGGGTTTGGCTGAAGCACACCGCTCACACGCCCGAATACGTGCCCTGATATCGGACTCCATGCCTTTCCATAGAAAATGCTCACGGATTTTGGCCCTCGTTTTGAAAAGACCCAGATGTCCTCCCACGGGTGATTCATGGAAGAATTTTAAAACCATGTCAACCAGCACTGAGGGCAAAATAATCTTACCCGGCCGCACTCTACTCCCAGAACTGTACAAAACGCCATTCTTTAAAGTATACCCAGCTCTAGGACGCCCCTGAAGTAAATCACTAATAATAGGCTTTAACTCCGAATCGGAATCTTGATGCAAACTAATGGATTTAAATGCTAGAGGGAACTCAGAGAGAATGCCGCTCACCAGATTAATATCTCCACAAGATGGGGAGACCTCGCTACCAAGGTTCACCTCGGTGGTCTGCCAGGACTTAGAAGTAACTTCGCTGTTCCCTGGCTCATTGTTTTCTTGCGCCAGAGAAAACATCCGGGATAGCGCATCGGCCACACCGTTTTCGGAGGATCTGATATGCCTAGCACAGTACTTAAAGGCTGAAAGACGCACTGCCCAACGGGGAAGTCGCCCCGTAGTCCTGGGTTTGGCCAATACCCAACTAAGGGCCTGACAATCAGTCTCCAGATCAAACTCGGTATGTTCGAGATACATCCTAAACTTTTCCACAGCGAATAGCACGGCTAAGGCTTCTAGCTCATACGCAGAGTATGCCCTTTCCTGACTAGTGAGGGTTCTAGAAGCATACGCTATAGGTTTGCGGCCTTCTTCAAACTCTTGGAGCAAGACTGCACCCAAAGCCACAGAGGAAGCGTCAGTCTGCAGAACAAACCTTTTGGAGAAATCCGGAATACTAAGAATGGGAGGATTCATAACCAACTGTTTTAAGGAGTCAAATGCCTTTTGTTGATCATCTCCCCATTGAAATTTCGTCCCCTTTTTTCTAAGGAAATTCAAAGGCGCCGTACGATCAGCCAACCCAGGAATGAAACGGTGGAAGAAATTGATCATGCCTAGGAACCTAGCTACTCCCTTAACATCTTTAGGGGGAAGATACTCCCTGATTGACTTAGTTCTATCCGGATCAATTGTGACTCCTTCCGGCGATACAACATGCCCCAAGAAAGACAGACGCGAAGTAGCTAATGTGACTTTAGCGGGATTCACTGTTAACTCAGCTTCCCTCAAACGCTTCAGGACCGGGACTATATGGTCAACATGTTCTTTAAAGCTATTTGAGTAAATCACTAATTCGTCCAAATAATGGAACACAAACTTAAATTTTACATCACCAAAAATTTGGTCCAAAAGCCTTTGAAGCACTTGGGCCCCAGTAGCTAATCCAAAAGGGACTCTGGTAATTTCATATAAATTCCAATCTGTGTTGGACGCAGTTAATTTACGAGAATTCGGAAAGGGTATCTGATAGCAAGCCTGGTTTAAATCAAATGAGGAGAAATACTTAGCTTTGCCAAACCAACTGAAAGATGAATGAATGTCTGGTAACGGTACGAAATCTATCTTTATCTTTGAGTTCAAGTATCTATAGTCGACTACTGGCCTATATTTTCCTTCCCCCTTCTCAACAAGAAACATAGGACTGCTATAATTAGAGTTGGAAGTGGTAATGACACCCTCATCCAACATCCCTTGAATTAATTCCTTCATAACTTGGACCTTGGGAGGAGATAATCGATAAGGAGGTCTACGGACTGGTGTAGAATCTAATAACTTGATTTCATATTCTAGTAAATGAGTCAGACCTAACTTCGTAGTTAATACTTCAGGAAAAAGTTCCAATACCCCACACAAAATTTCCTTCTGTTCCGGTGATAAGTGATTCAAGGAAAAATCCAAAGCACCTACATCCCCACCTGAATCTACCTTAGAATCAGCGGTTAACAAATCTTCACCCTTCCTACAAGAAACTGGCTCCTTCTCAAAGGATCCTTTAAAGAAAGGAACCTTGACTTCAGGAGAAAACTTGAAATAGAGTTCTTCCTTGGCAAAATCCAGGATAGCTCCGGAATCTTCCCCAAATGGAACTCCCAAAATCAAGGGGACAGATAAATGAGGAGCAATCCAGAATTTGACCTTCCAGGAAAAACCCGCTATCTTAATTTTCAGGTAAGTCCAGCCCAAGAAATTCATAGGTAAAGAATTAGCTACCCAGCACGAAACCTTTTCATTACACAACGGCTCTTTCTTGTATTTATTACTCAACTTGTTATAAATAAATTCAGACATATTATTTATGGTTGACCCACTATCCAAAAGAGCAAACATATCCAAATCCCCACATTCCAAACTAACATAGGGTAAGCACCTCCCGGTAAATGCTTGAACACGAGCAACATGAGCACGGTCCACGACAGAAAGACAAGTCGGATCTAAATAAGAACACGGTGTCTGCATAACTGGGTGAGGTTTCTGACTGATACGCCGAGGCCGCCTATCGGGACAGTTTCGCTGAATATGGCCTTGTCTCTTACAAAAATAGCACGACCTACGCTCTATGTGATTAACAGAAATCGGTACTCTCTGATTATTATTTCCTGAATCAGTAGGTAAAGCAACAGTCTCACGGGAGTAATTGTCCAATCTTAAAGAATCCGAAAAATCAATAGTGTGAAACTTAGCACACAGCAAGTCTAATTCTCGAAAACTGGTAGGTCTATTCTCAAATATACACATGCCCCTAGCTTTCGGTGACCTGCCCATCAAAATATTGTCTACTATCTGAGCTTCGGATTGCTGAACCCGAAAAACTTCGGCATAAGACCTGATATCATTTACGTACTATGAAAAGGCTTCTTTTTCCTTTTGGACCCTATAATAGAATTTATTCATAGCTTCAGATCGAGCTCTAGAAAGAAAATAATATTCAAGAATGTTTTGATGAAATTTATCCAAATCATGATCATCTCTAACAGATTGGCTAGCTAAATGTTTTAGACCCCCCCTGTAAATGTACAAAGAACAAACCCAAAATCTTTTTCCGGGAAAATCCAAAAATTTCAACTTGACTCTTGACTTCACCCAAAAGAGCAAAAATTCAATTATATCCGGCAAGGAATTATCATTGAATTGGTCCAACCAGGCTAACAGCTTACTTAACGGATGAGGAAGTTTGCAAAAGTCATTACTGAAATCAAAATGTAAATTCTTGACAACGGGATTTGGAGACTGCTGAATCTCATGACTTGCAGTAGGTTCATTAATCAAAAAGGGGTTTGGGGAACCTGCATTGGTACTAGTAACAACCGCCGAATGAGTACCCTCAAAATCTCTACTAGCATTGTCACCAACTGAGCTTTGATTTTGTCCTTTTCTCGCAAAATTTCCATCCTGAGCGAACTAAGCGTTTGATTATATTCTAAAGAAAGGCCAGTTTGCATTAAATCCAAAATTCTATTTAGAACGTGATCAGACTTAGCCAAAAGACGCTTTGCTTGTTTCTGTGATAATCTCCCCTCATCAGCAAGTTCGCTGTACTGATCAAATATTTCTTCCACTTTAGACACAATATTCTGTATCTCATTATCAGCTTTGACATCCTTTAAATAGTTAGGATCTACAGGAATCGACAAATTATCTCTTAATGTCTTAGATAAATTCGAAACTGAGTCCTCCGAATTTACTTTAATGCCACGAATTGACAATTCATAAATGATGTCAGCTTTCGAAAGAAACTCTAAAGGAACTTGAACTCTGTTAGTCATGACTGAAAATTATTCAAATGACAAAAAGCAGAAAAACTTTCCAGTTAGGTTAGAGGAGAAAAGATGCCAAAAAGTGTCCGTGTTAGGTTTGAATAATACCGTGAACTGAATATTTCCAGAATTCAAAGCTAAGTAATAATAGTAATTAAGCATAAAAATTAATCCTTGCCAATCGGAGTTTTGATTAAGTATACCCAAATAAGAAAAATTTGGTAATAAGTTTTAAGACTTATTTGAAACTTGAAACGCAGAGCTACTAATAATACCAAATCAAGATGAAGATCCAGCCTACACTTAGGAACCAGACCACAATTGAAAATGATGATAGATAAATTTGTAAAAAAGAATAAATTTTGAAAAAGCATACAGATTTCGCAAACTTTTACTAAAGAGCAGCAGAGCGCAAAATTTAGAAAAATGGGAGTCAAGAACCTAACCACGCTCTGCGGTAACACTTTTTTGTGCCCCCTACGGGTTAGCACGAGTTTTACGTACAGGAAGCTAGCGTACGGTTTAGGAATGTAGATTGGTTCCGACCATTTTTGACTAAATCAGTTAACACCCTGCTGAACTCTTGACTCTGGGTCCCATTATCCCAATATACAAGATCTGAAAACTGACTTTGAATCATCTAGGAAAGAGACTGGATAACTAATATTATCAGGAAAAGTTCTTATTTCAAAAGTTTAATAACAAGTTTATTCAGTTTAAATCACAGCCAACAAAGATCCAAGTTGTATAACTCTTGAAATTGAGTAAAATCTATGTACAGTGTAATAAATAGTAATAAATATATTTAAAATCCATATATGTGAACAGTGATTATGTAACGTCTTTCAATTAATATTCAGGGCCAAGAAATTCTAGAATATTTATTTGGGTATAGGCATAGGAAAATCCTTAAATGGAAAGTAATTGTCGAAGTTTTATATATTTGAATTAAGAATCACTCTATATTCATGAAGCAAGCTTGAATACTATATTTATCCAGAAATTCTATAGTTTTCTTACAATATAATCTTGAATCACTATTTTAATTCTGAAGTTCGTTAATCTTCTTATAATATAACCTTAGATGCAAAAGGTCACAGTTCCATAACAGTCTAGTACCAATTCGGATCTTGATATAACTTTCTATATAACTGTCTATTTTAAATATGGCAGATGCTAAATTTATTTAGAACAAACTTTGCTTTTCATGTTACTTCATTCTCTCGGAGAAAACAGAATCTGAGAAAAATGCAATTCCTATTGCATTATGTTAGTTGAAATTTAAATCACTCTGTATTCTACATAACCTGCACAATTGCTTCCCAAGTTCCTATAGCCTGAATCCCTTCAAACATCTTATACCCTGACCTGAAACCTATCTGAAACTTGAGTTATCTGTAAGGTGCTGGCTTTGACTCGAAATACTTTAAACATTAATTCTGAAAGTAATTGAACTAGCGAAGAACTGGAGAGCATGATTATACGGACGGACTGACTAGAAAGGAATCTGAGATGCATGACTGAATTCGGTATGACTATTTGTGGACGTGAATTTCAACATGCCAGAACAACGAACCCGAAAATTACTGCATAATTAAGAAATACTGTAAACTACATGCTTTACGGAATTTGGAAGATCGAAAACGGTGAGATGTCAATTTATCAAAAGAATTTAGACTGTGAATAGCAATTATATATAGAACAATCTCACCAAGCAGAAGAGAAGTTTTCTTTCCTCGTCTGCGGACACGCCCACCAAAACACTACTTAATTTCACAGCATGATTACTCCAGCGACGTCGGCTCCCAACTGCTGATCTCGGCAGCTGCTCTCCAGTACCTCGCGGCGCGTACCGCGTTGACGGACAAAACATTTTACTTAAAGTTTTTAGTGTTCCAGAAACACACTGGGAGCGCTGTTTATACAGCTTTGAGCCGCATTCACGGCTCACTTGCTATAAACTGCCATTAGTTCGGCATCTAATTGAGAGAACGGGCTTATCAGTATTAAAGATTTTCCTTAGTTTAAAACTGCCTATTGCTATCGCCAAGTCTATTAAGGTAATATATGTATTATAATATGTATGACTAATGGGTCAATCCATTAGAAATGAACCAGGCCAAGTTGCTCGACATTTTTTATTTTCCTAATTTTTTTACCAGTTATTTCCCAACTAAAGGTGAGTTCAAAACTATGGTAAAAAACATTTTGGGCTCATACTTTTTTTTGGCGGCCATTTTGAGTTTGCTTTTTAACTATATTTCTGTCGAAAACATGTTTTGCACAAATGTATGTAACTCTGTTAATTTTATAGATAACAAGACAAAATAAACACCAAAATTATCAGAATGAAATGCTCTACATTTTTGTTTTAACACAATATTACCTAACTAGTGAGGAAAACTACAAATTGAAAATTGATCTAAAACGGGAGTTTTAGTGCCGCAAAATTATTAGAAGGAAGAAAGTTGGCCATAACTGCAAACTATGCACCGAAATTTCAACACTCTTCAAATTTCATGTGCCTATAATGCAATTTTTGGCCAAATTCAAAGCACTGTTACTCTGGAACCAGTTGAGTCTCAGTCGCCAAATTTTTATCACATCTTTATGTTATAAAGAGAAGTTATCTGTATAAATTTCATAATTTTTCATTTAGGCCCTTTTGAGATATTCTACTTCAAATATTGCCAAAATACGGTTTTGGGCATTTTTGAAAAATTGTATAAAAAACCCGCAAAGTTCTCAAGCTTTAAACTTCTACAGCGAGTAGTCCTATAGTAGATCTACACCAGAAAAAAAATTAAGGGCGAGTCTTTCTTCCTTCTAATAATTTTGCGGCACCAAAACTCCCGTTTTAAGTCAATTTTCAATTTGTAGCTTTGATTTTTTTTCTTTTTTTTCTTTACTTTCCTCACTACTTAGGTAATATTGTGTTAAATAAAAATGTAGAGCATTTCATTCTGATAATTTTGGTGTTTATTTTGTCTTGTTATCTATAAAATTAACAGAGTTACATACATTTGTGCAAAACAAGTTTCCGGTCAAAAACAAACTTAAATGGCCGCCAAGAAAAAAGTATGAGCCTAAAAAATGTTTTACTCTAGTTTTGAACTCACCTAATATTGGGGAATAACTGGTAAAAAAATGAAGAAAATAAAAAATGTTGAGCAAAAAATTTTATTCAATTTGGTTCATTTCTAATGGCATTATTTGAAGTAGAATATCTCAGAAGGGCCTGAGTGAAAATTATGAAATTTATACACATAACACCTCCTTACGATATAAAGATGTGATAATAATTTGGTGACTGAGACTGAACTGGTTCCAGAGTTACAGTGCATCGAAGTTGGCCAAAAATTGCAAACTATGCACCGAAATTTCAACGCTCTTCAAGGCTTTGAGGAAATTATAAATTTGTCATGTTAACTGATGAAATGTAGCCTACATGTACAAATCTTTTGTGTAACATACTTAGGTTCACTAAAATTTTGCATTTAAAATTACAAAGTGAATTTTTACTATTAAATTACCGTTAAAATTCATGTGCGTGTAATGCAAGTTTTGGCCAAATTCGATGCACTGTAACTCGGGAACCAGTTGAGTCTCAGTCACCAAATTTTTATCACATCTTTATATCATAAAGAGGTGTTATCTGTGTTAATTTCATAATTTTTCACCCAGTCCCTTTTGAGATATTCTACTTCAAATATTGCCAAAATACGGTTTTGGGCATTTTTTAAAAATTGTATAAAAAAAACCGCAAAGGTCTCAAGCTTTAAACTTCTACAGCGAGTAGTCCTATAGTAGATCTACACCAGAAAAAATTAAGGGCGAGTCTTTCTTCCTTCTAATAATTTTGCAGCACTAAAACTCCCGTTTTAAGTCAATTTTCAATTTGTAGTTTTGAATTTTTTTCTTCACTTTCCTCACTAGTTAGGTAATATTGTGTTAAAAACAAAAATGTAGAGCATTTCATTCTGATAATTTTGGTGTTTATTTTGTCTTGTTATCTATAAAATTAACAGAGTTACATACATTTGTGCAAAACATGTTTTCGACTGAAATGTGTTTAAAAAGCAAACTTAAAATGGCAGCCAAAAAGAAAGTATGACCCCAAAAATTGTTTTACCATAGTTTTGAACTCACCTTTAGTTTGGATATAACTGGTAAAAAAATTATGAAAATAAAAAATGTCGAGCAACAAATTTTATTAAATTTGGTTCATTTCTAATGGATTGACCCTAATTTGAGTAATTTTGTTTACAGGTAGGCCTATGTGAGTTGTACTTTCCTCTTCAACTGGTACCAGCCGCTGATGATGTTAGTATCATGTGTGAGTAACAATACATAGAGATGTTTAAACATATACACAAGTTTGCCGAACTGTATCTAGGGATAACCGAAGCGATTCTGTCTACCAGTCAATCATGATGACCGTTTAGCTCATGAGTCAGTGACCAGTCTAGTATAAAATATATGGAATTTCAATCGAGCGCAAGTGTCAATCGTCATACTTTTATCGTTTTATTTTTAACACTTTGCTTTTACCGCATCCACATGCACTTGTTTTTTATGTGAATTAATACGGATTGAACACTGAAACATCTTCATATCTGCAGCTTTTTCATAAACAACAATTAATAATCACTCAATATATCATATAATAATAAGTAGGACTACATATTAATAACAATATACTGTAACGTAGCGTTTAATAGCAGAGTATTAAAAGTTTTAGTGGTAGTTGGAACAATGGGAACCTTTCTGTCAGCGACTCCCGATAGGTGGCAGCAGGGTCAAAAGAGGTCCAAGCATGTCGTCTGCTGTCCATTGAACATAATGGAACAGACTATTTAAACATCAGTCAGAATGCCAGAAAACATGTTGTGGCGATCCTCTGTGTGAAACAGAGGTGTACACATATGCTTTACGAAATATATTGTTATAAAATATAAAGAAGATTAAACGGATGCTAATAGTTAATAGTCTATGAGTTCCTTCAAATCTCCTCGCTCAACCCTTTTAGATCCTCAGAAATGACTCATTATCTTAATCATTTTTACAAAGAATAAAACTTAAGAAGAAGTAGTATTCTCATTATTTACAACAGAAGGTCATGTTTCCAATATCTTCATCAAATGGACAAGATTCACTCATGTACTGTTGCTATAAACAGGAAGTTCGCCCAGCAGGAAACTCAACCATTTATTCTCTTTCAAACTATGATACAAAATTACTTCTTAAAAGGTATGGACAGCATTTGATAAATACAACTTATTTAATTTATTAACTTCATAACAAAAATTCACATATTTCTGTTTCACATTTATTATAATTTGTATAATAAAATTATGAATATTTTGTTTAAACGGAATTTGTAAGTTTTTTCATTGCAAAAATTAAAACAAATCGTAAAATTGAAACACTTGCAAAACTAAATTATTCTTACAGGCATTGGTGGTTCTTGTAAATTGAAGATTTAAAAATATATATATTATAAAGAAGACGTCAAAGCATATTTTTCCTTTCTATACTGGCAATTGGCACTGGCTATTTTACCCTCTAAATACAAAAAAATAAAAAGATAAATAAATCAACTATACTGTTATTATACAACTCACTTTTATAATGCACATTAATGATATTAAAACACTATATTAGAACTGGAATTCCGATGCACGTAGGTATTTTAACTCGAATCGAAGAGAACATAGTATTTTGACTTATTAGCATATGAGAACCCAGTACGATGAATAACAATTCCTGCGAGCCATAATTCTGAAACTTATGCAATATAATTCTAAAACAAAAAGTATGAACCTACATTATGGATGGGCGTAGACGTTAAAAATATTACGCATTAGGCCTATAGTAATAACCACAAGAAAACCATTCCCTTATTACCTTATTTTGACATTCCAGCTTCTTTCAAATTACGTTGATTTCATGAAAAGAACATTCTACTACTAATATGATACACTATTCAAATACTATTATTTGTATTTGTTTTCCACACAAACACTTATTGACAGCTATAATTCTGGAGCATGTCTTATTCCTAAGCCTCTAAAGGATATTATTTAGAAGCAAGCAAATGTAACCTAAATTACAGTAAAACTTGTTCAAAGCGGCACGTGTATAATCCGGAAATCTGTCCAAAGCGTACAAATATTTCGGTCCCGACGCACGCAATACATTTTTAAATGTCAATATTTTGTATAAAACGGAACGTGCTTAACGCGGAAACGGAATGCAAATTTTAAGATTTAAGTAGCAATTTATTCTATAATGCGGAAAAGCAGCATTAGTCCAGTCATTTGGTGCTCAAAAAGGGGGTTACCTGGAAAGTTTTCCGGGAGTTTTGAAAATTGGTGATTTTATAGATTTCGACGTGCTCTTTTCGAATTTTCACTTTGCTACCTCGTATCTTTGCCGCTCGCGCCGCCATATTGGAAAAATGGCGCGCAAAAACAGTTTTTTCACAATATCTCCTTTACGACTCATTTTACGATGAAAATAGTTATGTAATAAATTAAACTAGAGAAAATTTCCTATAATTTATGTCGTAACGATTTTTTTTGTAAAATGGATAGTTTCAGCGTACGAGCGCCGTAAAGTCTACTCCGACACGCGTTTTGGCCAAAGCTACGGAAGATGCGGATACGCTAATAACAATCAATACGGCAATCAACACTAATTAATCTACATTTGATTCCGTAATAGTTGTCGGTAAAGATATAGATCTTATTCTTTTGACGGCTCTATCTACGCGTTCAGAGACCCACACATATATTATATATATATATATATTTTTTTTCTCAAACCAGGAAAAGGGAAAATTTCGCAAGGAATATATTTAACAAAAATAAAACAGCCGCAGATAACATAATATTATTTCTGCACGCCTTCAGTGGCTGTGATACAACATCAGCACTCTTTAAACAAAGAAAAATAAAATGTGCTAATGTATTTAAAAAAAAAATAATAATTAAACGAGCTTGTCCAGGTATTCAAAAACCAAAATGCAGATCCAAAGATCATTGCTGAAGCTTCCTCCTTGCATTGTATGGTTACAGTGCAGTGAAAAGTGTGTCGTTAAACAAATATAGATATACATGCTTCACAAAATCAGCATATGAAAATAAATTTAAAATTGCATCGCTGCCACCGACGGAAGCAGTAGCACGACAACATTCGTTCCAAACCTATCACCAAGTTTAGCAGTGTATATTCGTTGCGAAATTTTTCCTATTCCTAGTTTGAGATTATATAGGCTATGTTTGAACGCGTAGATAGAGCTGTCAAAAGAATAAGAAGATCTACAACTTCGCTGACAACTATTACGGAATCAAATGTAGATGAAATGCTGATTGCCGTATTGATTATATCAGCCTAGAAAAAAGACGAAAATTTCTGCGGTAAAAACAAAAATAGGTGTGTTTGATTAAATTCGCTGTGCTAAATTCGAAAATGCATTTCGTTTTTCTCTATCACACCTGGTTAATTGACACCTGTGAAAAATATTATTTTGACATTTTGTACAATAAAATAACTGTATGCAGCTTTGATGCTGAATTTGGAAACTTTTTCCTTTGCGGTAAGTGGTGTGATAGGTGATCTTAACCAATTTTGGGTAACTGAACATGAATCCGTTGACCGTTTCTACGTAACATGTCATGTTTTCTTGCAATAGGTACTTCACAACGAGAGATATACGTTATTGCTTAGACTAGCTTACAGGATAAAAAAATATAAAAAATTAGGATAATTTTGATAATATTTTTCGGGGAAAAATCAAATAATATTTTCAAACAGTCCAAGACGTATGTATTCCAGAATTTTTTGTGAGTGCAGGCCAAATAAATTTATTTTTGCCAAATCATCTGATGCCGTACAAATGATCAGTGAAAAAAAAAATCTAAGTTTGTTTGGAGGGGAAAATATTAAAGATTTGAACTTTTGGGTATTTTTACATTGGTTATAAGCTAATATCTATAAAATATATTTTAGTTGAGCAAATGGTATCTTAATTATCTTATTACAATGATCGAGCTGAACGATTTTGAACATGTTTTTTAATAAATCTAAAATCTATAAGTTTGCCAAATTTCAAGTTTCTAGCTCATCTGGAAGTGAATAAACATCAATGTTAATAAGTGGAAGATTAGACTGTCGTAGATGTGAATGATGTCACGGCTATCCAGCAAGTTTTTCTATACTTATGGGGCAGCTAGAAACACCAAATTTAGCACGCTTATGACTGTTGTATGTGCCCAAATTCCTACCAAATTGTATGATTCTATCTTTCATACCATGTGTGCCAATATTACATAATGTGAGAAAAATATACAGAATTTATTTAAAATAAAAAAAATCTAACTCAATCTAAGGGATAACCGATGAAGATACGTCAAAAAGTCATAAGACCAAACTTGTAGATCTCTAAAAATCCGTTACTGCTTCTGCAACAGGTTTTTTTATACGACTTACCGTTTAGCTACTATAAGCCCCCAACAAAGTCTACACAGACCTTAAAATTGCGTCCGCCATAACAGCAAACACGAAAACTAGATGTGAAACAACAAAAATAATGACATTTTTGAAATCAGGAGACCTTATTTAGTTAAAATCGCTCATTAAATTATTTACCGCAAAATGATGCAGGTAGTGGCGTATCCGCATCTTCCGTGGCTTTCGCCAAAACGCGTGTCGGAGTAGACTTCGCGGCGCTCGTACGCTGAAACTATTCATTTTACAAAGAAAAAACCGTTACTACATAAATTATAGGAAATTTTCTCTTGTTTAATTTATTACATAACTATTTTCATCGTAAAATGAGTTGGAAAGGAGATATTGTGAAAAAACTGTTTTTGGGCGCCATTTTTTCAATATGGCGGCGCGAGCGGCAAAGATACGAGGTAGCAAAGTGAAAATTCGAAAAGAGCACGTCGAAATCTATAGAATCAGAAATTTTCAAAACTCCCGGAAAACTTTCCAGGTAAAACTACCAAATGACTGGACTACATTACAATATAATATATTTTGTTATTCACGTCTGTGTGAACACGCTGCTTCTTAGCACGAATATTGTACAGCCCTGAGAGTTCCATTAGAGTATACACGGCGGTGGCTTTATGTTTCGGCCAACAATGGAATTTACCCATTAGTCAAGAAATCTGCTACCTGCTTTGTTTTGTATTTTCCGCCAGGCTTCAGTTTCAGTTGGCTTGTAGAAAACTGGACAGTGAGCGATCCTAGCAATGCAGCGAAGGGTGGGGGATGTGCAGGGCTAGCTGCTCAGTAGTCAGTAGTCTCGCATTCCATGATAGGTATTGTTCATTCGCAAAACTGCTCTACCTGCTTCACAAAAGAAGGGGATGGCACTATGGTATTACAGTTGATTTTTAACAATACAGTGCACTTGTGCTGAAATTTCAAGATAGTGAAGAAGAATAATTACACAGCGTTGTACAAATGAAAAGCACAAAAATACAGAGTAAAAGTTTAATGTTTCGCAGAACAGTTCGCATTTTAGTATGTTATTGGAGAAAACATAAGGCGCTCTAAAAATGCAAAAACTTACAGTAGGGCATTTCGTGGTCTGGAAGGTGGGAAATATCTCACTATAGGAGATGAATAGCTTCTACTTTAGTTTGTAGAACTGAGAAACGAAAAGTCCGCATATTTTAAGCATGCATTTGTTATTTTTTTCGGTGACCTAAACTGTATTAAAAAACTGCTCAAATTATGTGAATAAATACTTTAAATTATTCCTTGCGTAGCAATATTTAATCAATTGCTTTGAAATGTTCAACCAAGTTCTTAGACTTATCAGTGGTAAAATTAACTCAACGAATAGTTAATTAAAAACAATTAGCTATTTATGCCTTTATAATATATAGTTTATGATTTAAACTCGACAAAATTAAGTAAAATAACGTTAACTTTTATTTCTAAAAGAAATAGTAAACTATCAGCCTTTTGGTTTTGACGTGTGTAGAGATGAAATATGCAAATTTGCAATTCGGTTCCAAAATTTTGAAAATTGAACTCCAAGGATCTTTTACCATGAAAGCCAATAAAATCACAAAATATAAGTACATTTTTTCAAGATTAAATAAACTAACAGCTCTCAAAATTCTAGGGATTATCCTAAATGCTTCCGGGGTCAGGTAAAACAAATGAAGAAAATGGAATGAAAAATGTAGAAATTATAAATATTTCACAGATCGGTCCCCATAAGTGCGTGTACTCATGCATAACTTTCATTTCCTGAGGATGCCTTTATTTTAATTTCATTAACAGTGTTTTTAATATTATATATATATATAAATATCGAGTGTAAACAATTTTAACGTGTTCGTTTCAATAGAACATGTTTATAACAATAATTCAAATCTTCATTTAAGCTATTTCGTGAATAGGTTTACTCCTTAAAATGTTGATATTTTAATTTGTTGTACCTTATCCCTATAATATAAAGCCACACGGCTGACTGACTGACTGACTCACTCACTCACTCACTCACTCACTCACTGACATTAATGTTTGCCCACTTCCAGATGAGCTAGAAACTAGCTTTTAGGCTATAAATCACAGGAAAATTCCAAAAAGTTTATTTTTTTTTTCAATTTTTAGCCCTAAAAACTACCAAAAAAGGGCTCGGCTCGGCTCACTGACATTAATGTTTGTCCACTTCCAGATAAGCTAGAAACTTGAAATTTGGTACACATATAGCTTTTAGGCTGTAAACCACAGGAAAATTCCAAAAAGTAGATTTTTTAAATTTTTAGCCCTAAAAACCCCCGAAAAAGGGCTCGGTTTCCATGGCAACGGTATTATCAAACTGTGTTCACGTATGGCTCTGAAAGTTTAGAAATAATTATTTCCGTAAACCTAACGGGGTGGTCGAGATAGTAACGTCTTGGACTTGCGTTCTGAAGTCTCAGGTTCATAACAATTAAATCCAATTAACATATTTTTGTCCAGAACTAACAAAATTTTCTTCTATCTGTTAAAGAAATTTCATAATTTATATTCTTTAATAATAACTCGGAGATGAAATCCCGCATTCTTTACAACATATTACAACCAATTTTACTTGTATTTTTCTATGATTTCCGTGGTCGTAAAGGCAAATGCCAAATTGAATACTTTACAAACCATGAATCTTAGTCGCTATTTCATCTTGTATCGTGTCCATTTCAGTTGAAATTTACTCCATAAAATACACCATAAATGTATGTACACTGCCAGTTGATCTAGAAAACTACACTTGGCAAACTGATACCTTTTAGCTTGCAACCGATGGAAAAATTCCGAAAAAAAACCCAAAGTCTTCCCACATTTATTTTTTCAGGTTTATTGTGGCAAAAAAGGTAATAGCCAATACAGCATACTAAATACACGCACTCTATCTCCATTGATCTTTTAAAAAACCTTTCCCGAGAACCTCAGCAGGGGTTTGGGGGCGCAGCCCCCAATGAGCGAAGCGAGTTGTTGTATAAGCTGTAATGAAATAGATTTAACATCTACAATAATAATGCATGTTATGTTCATTAAAAATACCAAATATTTAAGATGAAAGAACGAAAATATCTTTTCCTTACAAAAATGTGTTTTATGCTATTTTTTAAGCTGATGTTCAGTTATTAAGAAGAAACATTGCACTATCTGGGCATTACTATTAAAGAAACTTTAATGAATTAATTTAGTAAGTATCGTATACGATTTTATGATTTTTTCCTTTCTTTCATACTTCGTATTTTCGGCTTAAAACTCCTTACACCGGTAAAAGGTGGCTGGCTGTTGGCACTTCAGAAATACGAATAGATAGGCTCACGGCATAAACAGAGGTGAAAACTATTTGAACAACAGCTAGTAAAGACGACAGTTTTATTTCAGTTACGACAAAAAATTAAATACGGTATGAGAAATAAGTATTGTAGATTGACCATTGCTATTTGAAAAAGGCGCCTCTTGTGCTCTGAAACCTGTTCCGATGGTCTCGCCTGTTCGTTGGCGAAGTGTTTGGGAGAAGGGGCGGGGAGTCAGCTGCGTGCTAGACTCCAGACTCGCACTCAACCTACCCATAACAGATCCCAGAGATGTTACGGAAATGATTTACCTCTACTGCTTGTATCTCAAGTAACATCGTGTCGAACAAAAATTATGTATCGCTCACGTTCAATGAAAAAATGAAGGCGATCGAGGCGAGAGAGAGAGAGAGAGAGAGAGAGAGAGAGAGAGAGAGAGAGAGACAAACTTTCTGTGCGCGAAATAATTTTGTGTTTCAAATGCGGTAAAACGCAAACTTACGAAACTTTAAAGAGCAAAGATAAGACATGGGAAGGGAAGGAGTGGATGAAGGGGAACGGACAAATGAAGAGAAAAGCAAAGAAGACGGGAAATGAAGAAATTAATGAAATAGTGTGGGAATGGTTTGTAAATGCGCGGGCTAAAAACTTGCCTTTGTCCGGATACATGTCCTGATATGTGGCGACAAAAGTGAAATAAACCTAGGGATTTTTTTTTTTTTTTATTTACAATAAAATTTACAACCCGTGTTTTGCCGTTGGCATATCACGGGATATTTACATTGTATGTTTAGCTCCTTGAAAGATTGCAGAAGCTATTCTTGTAGCGAGCGGAAGATGCTGTTGATGAAGTTTGAGACAATGACTGTGTTTATGTGAGCCTTCAGAGTGTGATACAGTTCTTGTTTTGAAAACACTGCAGGCCGGTCTCTTGAGTATGTTGTACATTCCGTTAGTAAGTGAATTGCTGTCTGTGGCGCTTTTTCGGGACAGCTGCATAACGGAGAGGGTGATTTTTTAATCCTGTGTAGATATGATCTGAAGCATCCGTGGTTGGTCAGGAATTGAGTGAGGATATAATTTGGCCATAGGGATATGGAAAGCCTTTGTTTGATGGAGGGGATAAACTGTTTGGTTTGTTGTGCTACCTCTGCATGAATATAAGATGCGTTCCAGATGTTTATATAGTAGTTTAGTAGAAGTTGTTTAGCCAGCGATATGGAGATGTAGTTGTATTCTTTCGAGTTTCTATGGCTGGCCGCTATCTTAGCTAGGTAATCTGCTCTTTCGTTTCCTTTAATCCCCGTGTGACCTCTGATCCAGTGCAGTGATACTTGGGTAGTACTCCTAAGTGCGATCATTTTCTTTCTAATGTATACAGCTATAGGCTGGGTTGTTCTTTTGTTAGCTATGGCGAACAGCGCTGCTTGTGAATCCGCGTGTATGGCATACGATGTTTTATCTTCGTGTTGAGATATAATCCAATCTATTGCCATTTTGATTCCTATGAGCTCAGCTTGGAAAACCGAGCAGTCGTTGTCTAATCTTTGCGTTCCTGTGTATATTTCTAGTGATTTTTCTTCTGCAACTATTCCAGCTCCGACGTGTTTGTCCGTTTTGGAGCCATCTGTGAAGATCCGAACATTTGCTGAGCTTATTGTGCCATTGAAGTCAACGACAATATTGTTGTCTTTCGGATGTATTCCTCCGCATCTGGTTGGGAGTTCCACTTTCTTGAGCTTGGGTATTACTGCGTTTATGGGTCTGCCTCTTCGGACAGCTCTTATGTCTTTGTGTAGTAGTAGAGCCTGTTCAATAGGCATAATTCCTGCGATTGCTTGGAGGGCAACATTGGAAACTGTTTTATATGCCTTTGTGATAAATATTAGGAAGGCCCTTTGAATAACCTAGGGATAATGAAGCAAGACAACAGTTAGCCTACAGTAATTGCATAATTATATTGTGTTAGTGTTATTAATTATTAATAATAGTGTAGTATTTTACTGTATATAAAAATAAAGTGAAGCTGTATAGGAATTAAGATTTGTAATTAATTACAGTATTTGCATATTGCAAATTCACATTTGTAATTGATAACATTTATGTAGCCTAGTGTATTTTGTGTAATCCGGAAACTTATCCAATTTGGAAAATTCTTTTGGTCCCATACGATTCCGCTTTGAACAAGTTTTACTTTTATAAAATATTAATGATAATAGGAACAAAATATTTACACATTTATATCCAAGTTCTTTACTTTCTATAACTACTGTGTTATATTAATCAAATACTAGGATCTGTTTACCACACAGTAAATTCATAACCGAAAGCTGAAATATATTCAGAATATTGTGAAAGCAAACAACCATGAACCTAAATTACTTTTTAAAAATGATTTACAGTATAAAGAATTTTTTAACATATTTACGACTATGGTTATAAATCTAAAGAAGATGGGATGTTTTCTTTGTGAAGTACTGTACAAGAAGTTTTAAATGTTTCATAAAATTTGAATTATTTCATCACCATTTAACGAATACAAATGTCATCGCGATATACAGGAATAACTTTAATATTTTGAATTATTTGTCACTAAGCTACACATGTCTATGCCACTGCAAAATAATTATTGTTCCTGTTTTTGCTGACAAACCCCACGGGTTCTTTTCAACATAATAATTACAACCAATTATTACTTCAGACAGACATTAATTCTTTAATTCTTTTAACAAATCAATACTTTTTCCGGCGATCTCACACTCTCCTAGGCAGAATATAGGTATCTGATTTCTGGAATATAACTTAAACGCTTTTTAATCGCCAGTTTTTATAGGAAAGCCAACATTATTCACATCTATTGATACGCATAAGCATATGGGAGAACGAGATGGCAGGACCTCCTCTGACCCTGCTGCGCTCTTGTGGACAAATTTTTAACTGCACGCAAAAGGTTCCCATTGAATTTGTTAGGATAGGATCCCTGTGCACTGGAAATGAAGAAACGATCATGACAGGCATTTCTAATCGTCTTGAAGAGGAATATAAAGAATATTAAGTAAGAGTAGAAGAATGTAAGTAGGATGTTAATGATTCCACCTTTCTATTCGCCAAATAGTCACAATAAATATAATTCGACATCCGATGATTTAAGATAAAACAAACATTAGCTCGTTACCAGATACTTCAAGGTATCAAAACTCAGTGATTAATATGCCACCTATCGTAATAACTTACTGTTGTTACCGATGAACAGAATAAAAACACAGTTTATTACAACAACAAAAACTTATTTTGGAAATTGAAGTATTATTTTCTACCCTGAAATTCGGTGTCGAGTTCTCAGCATAAATATAAAGGTTTGAAGTACTCAGAATCTAAAAACACAATATTCAGAAACGTTTCAAAGAAATATCTGTCTGTCCGTGTGCCTGTATATGGCATAGCTCGAGAAATAAAAATCATATCCAAATGAAATGACATATTTAGGTTACATATCGCCTGGGGATATGACAAGAGTATTGGCGACGATCCGCGCCTACTTTACTACCTTATTACATGAAGTAAATTTCATTCTTCACAATTTTCTAAAAAATAGCTCTAACGATTCTCTTTAAACTTTATGCACGAAGTGATATTACTAAAACTTAAAACTTTTATTTGAAACAACTTTCCTGCAAAAATTATCTGAAGGATAGTTATAAGCCAGCCATAATTTGCACAAACTTATACTTTAAGCTAAAATGTGAAAATCTACCTTAAACCCCCGTTACTATAGTAGATTTGAACTCAACCTGAGAAGTATAGGCTTAGGAAAGAGTAAGATAACCAGATAATAAAATTAATTTTTAGAGATTGAAATTTAAAAATTATATGGTCTGAAAAAGTAGTGAGTAGGCTACCTAAGTCTTGTATTTAGATTACATATAATAAGATACACCTTATAATTGTAAACAAAGTATAGTTTGAAACCAAGTTAACTTGAAAATACTAATTTTGTTTACTGTACACTGACCTGCAGGTAAATTTAATATTTTAAAGAGTATTGCCAAATGTAGGCCTACGATATTCTGTGCAATTTAAAACTTGAGATTTAAATAAAAAGAAACGTAAATTGGTAAAACACCTTCTATATATATATGTTACCGGCAACGTGTGAAATCCGGCATTCTATAGAATGCCTAGGTAATGTATAGAATGCCTAAAATCGAATGTCAAAGTATGAAATGATTCATATTTTATACATTGCCTAGGCATTGTATACTTTGGAGGATTGTCTGCTGGCAAAGTATATAATACGCCTAATACGACATGCATGTTAAAATCCAGTTTCATTAGCAAGGTTCTTTATTTTCAGTGAGCACGTATGGTCGACACCGACCCGTGCGCTGGTTAATGTAAATAATGTGGTTTATATGTGAGAATTTTTTGTGAGAAATAAATACACACTACTACTACTACTACTACTTTAACACTATTGCAGTAAGGGCTCTTGCTAGTCAAAGCTTTTCTTATTTGCGGCACATGTAACATCTCAGAATTTCTAGTATTGTAGGCATGTATCATATTGTTTCTTAAAAAAACTTCGGGGTTGTGTCTTACATAAAGGGCCGATTCCATAACAAAAAGAGAAGTCAACGTTAAAATATTAAGTGATCTAAATAAGGGCTTGCAATGAGTGAGCCAATGGACACCACATATAGTCCTTACAACTCGCTTCTGAAGTAAAAAGAGTCTGTCTGCTTCAGTACAACCACCCCAAAAAATTATACCATAGTTCAAAATACTATGGAAACATTCATAGTACACTTTTAGAAGCACTTCACGATTAACCAACCTAGCTAATCTATAAATCAAATAGCACACTGAAGCAAGTCTTCCAGATACGGTGTCAATATGAGCTGACCAATTTAGGTTACGATTAATATTAAGCCCAAGATATTTTACAGTTTCACATGTATGGACTGTCTTTCCATCTTAAAATCTTAAAATTTTAAAAGAGGAACAGAGTCAGACTTTTTTCCAGTATGAAAATCAATCAAAGAAGTTTTCTCTTGATTCAATATAAGTTTGTTTTGGTCACACCAGTTACTCATTTCATTCAAACCATTCTGAGTTCTATGGATCAATTCAGTTCTACATGTGTCATTAATCAAATGGTAAACGTCATCAGCAAAGAGCCAAATATGTCCATTGGTGATACTTTCAGGTAAGTCATTGATATATAGGAGAAACAATATAGGCCCAAGATTTGAGCCCTGAGGGACACCCACATTAACTGGTGGAGATATTCGAGACTTGTAAGTTTTGAGCACATTGTCGTCTCCCAAATGTCTTAGGACAACAATCTGCTGCCGATTCTCAAGATAAGAGGCGATCCACTTCAGAGGCATACCACAAATACATTCTTAAGTTTGGTAATAAGTACATGATGATTCAGAAGGTCAAAGGCCTTAGTCATGTCATAAAAAAGACAAAGTATGTTCTCAGAAAAGTCCAACTTAGTGTAAACATCCTTTAAGAAAGTAAAAATGGCATCTTTAGTGGACTTGCGTTTACGAAATCCAAACTGGTTGTCGTTAAGAATGGATCGATCTTCAATGAAGGGTAGTAATCTATTCAGAAAAACAAGTTCAAACATTTTTGCAAAACAAGATTGCACAGATATGGGCCTGTAGTTTTTCACACAATGTAGACAGGCACAATTTTTGAGACTTTCAATTTAGTTGGAAAACATCCAGTGGAGAAGGATTTGTTAATAATTCCAGCCAAGGCCTCAAATACCTCATCCCCACATAACCCCAGAATATAACAGGGCACTTCATCAATGCCAGAACTTTTCTTGACTCTCAAACTACATACGATGTCACCTACTTCACCAGCAGTTGTTGGCCTAAGAAACAAATCACTGTGAGTTCCAAAGTCAATATTTAAGGGTGCAGGCACATTAGCTCCAGCTAGTCTTTGTACTTCATCCACAAAATAATTACTGAATTTCTCTGCAATTGTTACTGGATTTGAAACAATTACATTATCGATAAGTAAGCTTAGATTATTATGGGCTTTATAATCTTCCTCACAAAGATTGCGAGCGACTCTCCATGACTCTTTGCTCACATTTATAGAATTTAAAATCTGATCTCCATAATATTTCATCTTAGTGGTATCGATCAGATGAGAATGCGACACTTTAGCTCTCTTATATGCCTCCTGATCGTCAGGCGTAGAGCCTATAGCCCTAGCTCTCCAGTAGTTTTCCAAAAGTCTGTCATATGATTTGATTATCTCTTGGTCAATCCAGGAAGTGTGCACATTATTCATTTTTGCAGAACAGGAAAGTGGAAAAAAAATATCAAATACATATAAAAAGGTAGCATAGTACTCATTGAAAAGTTCATCCACATTCGCACTAAGATAGTCTTTTAATTTCCAATCTTGAAGGTAAATCGAATTACGAAATAACTCTAGATTAGCACTTGAGAATGTCCTCTTCTCAATCCTGGAGCAGTAATTTGTAGGCATACCCTCAGTCAAAATATTTACAGTTAATAAATAATGATCACTGAAATAAACGGGCATAGACTTGGCCTCCACAAATTTATCAAGGATGATGGAGTATACTATGATATATTCCAGTTGAAAACGATTTGCGTCTACCATTCTTGTGACAGTATCATTAAGTACTGACACTAAGTTATAAGATTCAAACAGGTCAAATAAACATTGTCTCATTCGAGAGTTTTCTAAGTTGTTTACATTAAAATCTGAGCAGATTAACAATGGTGTACAAAACATTCTTCGGACGGTAGACAAGAGGCACTCAAGGTTCTCAATAAATTGCGTAAATCCTTCTAAGGCAGGGGGCCTATACAAAATAATGATAAGTAGGCCAAGAGTATTGTAAGTCATAAGGCCAATACAAAATTCAATTACACCTTCGATTTGTAGCTTATCCAGATCATCAGATCGCACAGGATTCATTTTTAACTTAGGCTTCGTGCTGGATCTTAATAAGAGGGCAACACCTCCGCCTCTACTATTAACCCTAGAAGTTTTAGTCACAGTACTATAACCGTCTAATTTGAAGGCTTTGCAGTTACTTTCATTGAGCCAAGTCTCAGCAAACCCTATAATATGTGGTGGCTCTTTATGCAGTAATACTTCCAAATGTTCAACTTTATTAAAAATAGATCTCACATTTAAAAAGTTCACTTTAAGTACACCACTGACAGGCACCTGATTTGTACAAGCTACAGGGCCTGGATGTCGTTTTTTTGTTCATTACTACCCAACCCATCATTAGGCTCAATAGTTGGCCTGGGCCTATCATCTCTGCTAGATTTCCGTGAGGGCACATATTTACACACTAAGGCACCCTCAGGCCATATATCACAGTTCATAACCTTATCAAAACAATCAGAGGGCACTCCAACCTTAAACGAGCAATAGTTTGAATGCCTAGTGGTAAGTTGCTCACACTGTATCAGTTTATCGTCACACAAGTCCAAACTCTTCACAAAGTTACAAACTGCATCGGCCTTGACATTTGGGGCAATTCTAGACACAAAAACCCAAGACTTCTTGCGTACGACTGAAAGTGTTTCACATGCTTTTGCCTTCCCAATTATAGCCTTATTAAAAGGAGTACGTTTCCGCACTGGTGACCTAGATACCGTTAACGGAGCAATGGGTAATGGTCTATTTTCACTACCAATGGTTTTATAGTCACGACGTTGTTTCCGTCCTAGTACACTTGTCCAACTACTCTGAATAGCATCAGGATTGTCCTCTGGTGATTTTATGTTCTCGGTACTACGTGACACGCCAACACTTTGGATACTTTGACCCATTTGTCTATCATTTTGAACGCAATCACTGCCATCTACATCATGCCGCACATGGTTGTCAACATCAGTATCAATCTCCGACAGAGGTTGGTCAGGTTGGCCAACTCTACTCACTTCGCCCTTATTGGAACCAGGGCGAGTAAAGCATTAAGTGTTGAACTTCCATAACAACGTATAGTTCAGATGAAGTAGTTCCAAACTCCCACACCAGGCGTCGTAGCGATCGTCATCCCTTAAGAAAATCGCGGGTATTTAAAGCTGTGTATTGTGCAGTTCTTAAACCATGCCGTGTTATGTAGTGTATTTGTATAAATTCATTTTGTGATGGTCGATTTTAGAAGTGTTATTTGTGTCATAATCATTATATGCGATTGTTCACAAGAGTATTTTATTTCCTTTAGCGAATAGAATCAGCTAAAAAGTGAAGGCTCTAACAAAGTAACTTTCACAATGCCAGGATGTTTTGTGCCTGGTTGTAAATCGGGGTATGTAAAAGGAGATGGGAGACACTTATTCAGACCCCCTAAAATTTGTTTGGGTGAATGGAACAAAGCAATTCCAAGAAGTGACCGTGTGCTAAGGGAAATTGACTGCATGTGCGACATTCATTTTAGCAATGAAATGCTAGTTAAGGTGGATTCCTTTGTAATAGAAGGAAAAACAGTAGAATTGAAACGTAACAGATGGAAATTAACAGAAAATGCCCTACCACATTACTTTCCTGGGATTCCGAGTTATTTGAGTTTCGAACCCCGTAAAAGAAAAGCCCCTAAATCACGAAATCCTCATTGTGCTCCACAAAAGCAGAAGAAAAAAGGAAAAATCGAGATCCTATCACAGGAAAGCAAAGCCAGTGAATTAGCATGCAGCCAGATTCTACTGCAGGAAGCAATGACACCGAAACTGAATGCAACCAGAAACAATGTGCATCTATCAACAATGACCACACGGGAGAAGTTATACTTCTGCGGAAAAAAGTAAAACGTTTGACACACCTTCTTGCCGTAAGTAGAAAAAAGAAATAACAAAATTAAGAAACATTGTAGAAAGTTATGATGTTAAAAGTTTAAAACAAAAACAAAAACTTGTGGTTCGCACCATGACAAAAAAGAATGCAACAAATCCACAAGGAATGCATTATGAACCAGAATTTATTTTAGAAAGTTTGCTGTTTTTAATAAAATCTAGGAAAGGTTATGAACATTGTTCGAATCACCAGCTGCTACCTCTCCCTTCAATTTCATTGTTGCGCAAGCTATCACTTGGCTTGAAATGCAATTATGGTATAAATCCTAATGCCTTATCTGCCATCTCTGACGACATGGAAAGAAGTGACGTCAATCATCGTAACTGTGTTTTGATATTTGATGAAGTAAAATTGAGAGAAGAGGTACAATATAATTCTAGCACTTGCGCTTTCGATGGATTTGTAAATCTAGATCAGTTTACAAAGGAAGAACAGAACAATGTTCTAGGGGACCATGCCTTAGTATTTTTCCTTGTCCCTCTTATGAAAAACTGGGTGCAACCTATTGCTGTTTATTTAAGCAAAAATGCAACTGATGGTTCTACATTGGCAAAGATAATTTTGCAGGTTATTATTGAATTAGAGAAGAGTAATGTGAGAGTGGTGGCTTTTACTTGTGACGGCAGTCAACCCAATAAGAAGGCTTGGAAAGAACTTGGTATTTCAGGTAAAGTGAACGAAATTAATAATTTCATTTCAAATCCAAGTGATTCAAGCAGAAAGATTTTTGCTTTAGGTGATAATTGCCATGAAGTTAAATGTGTGCGAAACAATTTCCTTAAGCAGGGTACAGCAATATACAACGGTCGTACCATAGAGTATGATTATTACAGGAAAATGTATGATTTTGACACAATGTCAGGTGATGGAAAGAGAGTTGTCGCACAGCTAACACTGTCCCATCTAGAACCCAAAGTATTTCAGAGAATGAGTGTAAAATTAGCAACCCAGCTTTTTAGCGGGTCAGTTTCCTTGGGTTTGAAATTCTGCAGGGAACTTGGTATACAGGGCTTCGAAAACAGTGAAAATACTGAAATGTTCACGAGTGATATGAACAATCTATTCGATGGCATGAATTCTAAATTACCAGTCGAAGGTCTTCAAAGAGATAATAGGCAACACAAAACCTTGAAATTGTTCAATGAAGTTCTTCAGCTAAATGATAAAACATTATTTGCATCTTCCCAGACCCTAGAATCTTTGGGCATCAGGCTACAAGTATGTTTTAACAGCAAAATTAAACCAAGATCCGGCTGAAAGGCATTTTGGTCTTATCCGAGGTTTAAGTAGTGAAGATCATCCAACCTCAATAGATTTTTTAAATTTACATTTGCTCCAGTCTATTTATGTCCCTGTAAAAGGAATCCTCTCTTCTCAAGCAAACTGTGAAGATGCAATTGATAGTAAGCTGACTTCCTTCACTCAACAAATGAGATCAATGGCAAGAAGAGAAGTAGTGAAAAGCAGGGAGGTAAAGGAAAATATACAGAAAGAAATAAGAGAGAAAATTTCTATAATGGACATTGAACCGGACCTAATTTCTTTAGATAGTGACTCAACAATGGCAGGTAATAATATTAGTTATTACCTTTGTGGCTACTTGCTTCATACGGCAGAAAAAAAATACATTAATTGCAAGAAGTGCATGGCATCATTAGAACATGCACCCACCTCATATTTGAAGGATATTCAAACTCTTTGTAACACAAGGGACTTTGGAGACAGGTGTAAATTCCTGAAATATCCTTCTGTGCCATTTTACAATGTAATAAAAAAAGTAGACAGTGCCATTAAAGGAAGCTGACTAAGAAGATGCACTTTAGGGCGATATATTTTCAGAATGCATAGAGCTTATGTATGATCTGCCAGTTTTTCGATCGTTATGTTGTTCAGAGGATCATTTACTTCTATATCTGCCTCAACTAGTATTTCATTATATTAAATGTCGCTTCATTTTCCGCGCGAAAGAAATTTCAAGAGAGAAGAGATGTAGAGCGACTGCAAAATCCTCAAGGAAACTGTCAAAACTTTCTTGTAACTAGAGGTAAGATTTTAAAAATAACAAATATATTTAATTTAGTTATTTCGGAGTGTAACTGTAACTTACGTGTGTAAAGAAATTCCACTATTGTATAGTCTCATCATACTAAATGTAGCAAAACATGTAGCTAAAACTGATTACTCCAATACCTATGCATGCAGCGAGCCAGTGATGACGGAGCTAGCACCATCACGCGGCGGGAACGGTGAACTACGCAAGTTCCACCACTTAATGCTTTACTCGCCCTGTTGGAACTAAGGCGCAATTCTGTCTGATGACCTTGGAATTTATTCCTGCTTCTTTCTGATAATATACAGTCTAGTTTATTATTCAACAATTTATTGTCATCAATTACTTCTTTGATCATTCCAGTTAATTTTCCCACTGTTTCGTGAAGTCCACAGTAGTCGTCCATACTCAAACAATAGGTTCTAAAACAAGCTAGCCTATTTGTACAGTCCACACAAATCCACTTCACCAAATCGCCCAGTTCTAGGATTTTTTTGAATTTTACTCTCCTCTAAATTCGCACACTCGTAATGGAAGGATTTGTCACAAATTCCCCCACAAGGTAGGCCAGGATTTCCTTTATTCACAGTCTTTTCACAGACACCACACGGATAACGTACAACTCGGCCGGCCATCTTGGATTCAGAATACTTCAATCTCAGTTCTGCTTTCATTGATTTCCGGTAAGAATATCATGTGTTTTATTTCGTAGTTTTGTTCTTTCAGTTTCAAATGCGTATTAATTAATAAAGGCTTCTCACCTTGTGCCCTTTCAACACTTTGCGTAAGTAGTAATGGTCATTCTGTATAATGCCGAGGAATTGTACAGAATGCCTAGGAAAAGTATGTAACATTTTCACAAAAAACTTATATTTCATAGTTTGCCTAAAACCATCGGGCATTCTACACATTACCTAGGCATTCTATAGAATACCGGGATTTCACACAATGCCTGTAACATTTATACAACAAATAAAATATGTAAAGTCACACTACAATAAATCGGCGTCAACCTACGAAGTAGCTAATGTCTAGGACAATTTTATTGGTTTTCATTTAATACCAGAACATAATTAGGAGTGACTTATTGTTTATTCAAGAAAAGTGCTATTTTACTATTTTATTCTAAGCTCACATTTACAAGCACTCATTTACAATTTTTTTTTTAACAACGGAAGTCTGAAGATTTCAGAAATTTAATTATGGACTCTTGATTTGTCACGTTTTATTGTAGTGTGACTTATCAACTTTTAATTTTTGTATGTATAGAAGTTGTTTTACCAATTTACATTTCTTTTCATTTAATTCTTAAGTTTCAATTGACACAGAATATCATAGGCATACATTTAACAATACCCTTTAAAACATTAAATTTATCTGCAGGTCAGTGTAGTGTAAATTGTTTTAGTATTTTCAAGTGAACTTTGTTTCAAACTACACTTTGTTTATTATAAGTTGTATTTTATGTATGTGATCTAAATACAAGATTTATGCCCACACTACTTTTTTCAGACTTTAGAATTTTTTAATTTCAATCTCTAAAAATTAATTTTATCATCTGATTACCTTACATTTTCCTAGTCTAGACTTCTCAGGTCGAACTCAAATCTATTATATTAACGGAGATATAAGGTGGATTTTTTTATATTTTACATGATATTAACCCCTCGTTGGCAAAGATGAAATTCATTAATGCATATAGCCTAAACTTCAAGACTTGCATGGTGAACAATATCCCCTTGCATGAAGCTGGAACAACTTCAGAATATTAAATGGGAAGGGTAAATTTCTTATAAAACTAAAACTAAACTCCGTGGCGCTACATCCCTGGAGGGACTTGGCCTACCACCCGACCGCTGCGTCATCTACCACAGGCAGATGGCAGGATTGGGGGGCATGTGTCAGCATGCCGACACCCACGGCCGTTAACGGTGGTTTTCATGACTGGAGCCGCTACTTTTCTATCAAGTAGCTCTTCAATTGGAATCACGAGGCTGACTGCACCCCTGCCAGACCTCCCTACCTCAGAAAAATCCACGGAGATACCGGGGATCGAACTCGGGCCGACGGATCTGTAGTCAGCGACGCTAACCATAAGACCACGCCGGCGGTCAAATTGCTTATACTTAAGGTAAAGAAAATTATGTGAGTGTAACACATCAGACTATATATTTTTATAAGTAAAATTTCTGATTCTTGGAGTGTGAAATATCGTTGTAACCAAAAATACTGGTGTACCGCGGTTATTTTAAAATAGTTTCACGAGCTAAATAATATAATAAATCGACTGACTAAACGGTTGTCAGCTAATGCTCAAATAATGCTGCGGACTGCTCTGCTCAGTAATGCCAACTTTTAGTGTTTTGAATGCGTCTGAAACCTAACCTTAAATGCATACAGGGTCATTCCATATTAAATCAACAAATTTAAAGAAAATTTTTTGCCGCACCATTTTTGATTTTGATGAAATTTTGTAGGTGATGTGTACCAGTCTTCTGAACCCCAAAACAAATCTTGTTATACCTCTAAAAAATTTTGCTCCTGAGATATAGACATTTGTTTGGAACACAAACAAGCAAAAAATGTAATTTCATACCTATTTTCTGAAAGCCGTAGAATTTATATTTGAATCTGTAGGATGATCAAATAGGGCTCATTGGAAAGCTTAAAGAATGGACTTTCATTTGTGCATACTAAATTAGATTTAAGTTAGGTCTAAACAGACGTTTCTAGGGCTCAAATCTTCGTTCGTGAACTGTCGTTTTGCGAAACTTTAGGCATTAAAAAAACAATGAAGGACTTAGAGTAACAGGCCAATTTTTTTTCCCGTTACACTTATGTAAGAGGAGTATGTGTAGGAAAAAAACTGAGCTGTTACTGGTGGTCCTTCACCCTGAAAAATTTGCTTAAACTTCGAAAAAAATGTAAATCGGGCTTTTTCTCGGTCCCAAAAAGTAATGTGGGACAGGTGATAAAAATCTGAAAATGCCAAGATGAGAAGCCCTTATAGTGTACTTTAAAATAAAAACAAAATCATTTTGTGACCCGAAGGGATAGAGGAGCTACAAGCCTTTGAAATATCAAGAAAACAACACTTGACCGCTACTGAAAATAGGCTAAGCAGATAGGATAATTACCACAAAATTTAATTTAAATTTACATAAAATATAAAACATTTATTTACAAATGAGAATTTACCTCAGTCATACAAATTTATGATTTTTTGTAATTTTTCTAACAATTTTTCACATTTGACTTCTTTTTAAGCTACATTGATGGCAATTTCAAGTACTGTATTTTCAACTATTGTATTTAGAAACCATTCTTATCCTGGTTTTTTGGATGTAGGTAATGCATTAAACACTAAAAGCTGCATAAAGCTCTTTAAGGTCACATCAAATTAACCTTTTCTGTATGTTAACCTTTTTCTCCATTAGGTCCTCTAACAGATACACAGTCCCTTTTCCTTGGCATCATTCTGCTGTACTCATCTTTTTCGTAGAAGTCTTGTACAGTTTTGACTGAAACTTCATCAAGTTTATTCCTAGTCCTGTTCTCCTTATTCTGTGGGAAAATCCCGTTCTTTTTCACTAAATTTCTTGACTGGCGGGCTAAGTATTGGCTGACATTAAACTCACTCTGAACTATACTAATACTCCAACTACTCAAGGAGCTAAACTTACAATGTTCTTTAGTAGTTGATGCAACTTTCATTTTTTTCTTTAAGCTTGTAAATTAGTTGCTTGTACTCATTCGCTAAACTGACAGGCTGCATGTTCATTGAAAATTCCTCATTATCAGTTGAAATGTTCAAATCAAAAGACTTGCTTAGCTTTCCTGTTATAGATTTGACTATCTTACTAACTTTATTTGTTAACACTGACAGCTTCTGCACCTTAACAGGAGAAATACCAAGTACTGAACAAGCATCATTAACTGTTTCAACAAGAATGGCTTCATGTTCATAAATGTCTGGGCATTCATCTTCACTGTCAGTACCGGTCTCTGTGCCTTGTTTTGGATTTTTTAAAACATTTTGTGCACAATACCTTCCCTGTGATTAATTTCAGCTCAGGACTGCACATGGAAAGTGTCATTGATATTTATCTGAGAGATATTTTTAATACGTTTTGAGTGAACACTGTAGGGGTCAGAGCAAGACCATACACAAGATTTGGAAGTATCTGTCCAAAAATTCAGCCTTGTGAAACATTTTATATCATCGCAACCAGTTCTAATTGAAAATAATGTTTTTTTTGTTCTTCAGTGAACTCTGAAATAGTATTGAGTACTGAAGACCTAGAGTAAGATAATTTATGAGATACCTCTCCTTTGAAGATGCCAACAGTACAAGAACACTCAATCATAGTAATATACTGGTAACAATTTCAATAGCATGTATTCAGCACAAAATAACATTAGTAATAATTTTAAAAAATAAATAAACTAATCAAAAGATAATGAAGCACAAACACAACCTACTTGCTGTGAGTCAGCTCAGTAAGTGGATAGTGGACAGCATTGAACAGATGGGCTGGATCATATGAAGCTATGCATATTCAAACATGACTTGGTCAGCAACCAGACTCCAATGAACAGTGCGTGTCCAGAACTTATCCTATTATAACAGTTAACACATAATTCAATATACTGTATAGAAGAGTAGAGTTTAATGCAGTACCTACACCTAATAAACCAGGATAAGAATGGTTTCTAAATAAAGTACTTGAAATTGCCATCAATGTAGCTTAAAAAGAAGTCAAATGTGAAAAATTGTTAGAAAAATTACAAAAAATCAGAAATTTGTATGACTGAGGAAAATTCTCATTTGTAAATAAATGTTTTATATTTTATGTAAATTTAAATTAAATTTTGTGGTAATTGTCCTATCTGCTTAGCCTATTTTCAGTAGCGGTCAAGTGTTGTTTTCTTGATATTTCAAAGGCTTGTAGCTCCTCTATCCCTTCGGGTCACAAAATGATTTTGTTTTTATTTTAAAGTACACTATAAGGGCTTCTCATCTTGGCATTTTCAGATTTTTATCACCTGTCCCACATTACTCCTCATACATAAATGTAACAGGACAAAAAATTGGCCTGTTACTCCAAGTCCTTCATTGTTTTTTTAATGTCTAAAGTTACGCAAAACGACAGTTCACGAACGAAGATTAGAGCCCTAGAAACGTCTGTTTAGACTTAACTTAAATCTAATTTAGTATGCACAAATGAAAGTCCATTCTTTAAGCTTTCCAATGAGCCCTATTTGATCATCCTACTGATTCAAATAGAAATTCTACGGCTTTCCGAAAATGGGTCTGAAATTACATTTTTTGCTTGTTCATGTCCCAAACAAATGCCTATATATCAGGAGTAAAATTGTTTTGAGGTATAACAAGATTTGTTTTGGGGTTCAGAAGACTGGTACACATCACCTACCAAATTTCATCAAAATCAAAAATGGTGCGGCAACGCCCATTTGTTGATTTAATATGGAATGACCCTACAAGCAACAAAGAAATAAATGGATTTAAAGCGATAGGCTTTGAAACATATTAAATCCCCATGGGAGTGACATAAAAAAAATTGTAGTGTTATGAAATCTCAAAATAGCTGGTGTTATCTTTAAAATGACTAAATCGGGGATATCGCCCGCTTCTTCAAAGATTATCTTCCCACAGGACAAGTTACTTAACCAACTTGATTATGTACAGTATGTTTTGTGTTTTTTTCTCTCAATGGTTTATTATTGTTGTTTTTATCTCAAGAATACAAGACAGATATTGAAATATATGCCAGTTTACCTAAAAATGGCCCAACATGGAAATATTGATCAAAAGGGAACATAGGATGAAAAAATTGTCAGTAATACTAGAAGGTAAATCATTTCCGTAACATCTCTGGGATCTGTTATGGGTAGGTTGAGTGCGAGTCTGGAGTCTAGCACGCAGCTGACTCCCCGCCCCTTCTCCCAAACACTTCGCCAACGAACAGGCGAGACCATCGGAACAGGTTTCAGAGCACAAGAGGCGCCTTTTTCAAATAGCAATGGTCAATCTACAATACTTATTTTTCATACCGTATTTAATTTTTTGTCGTAACTGAAATAAAACTGTCGTCTTTACTAGCTGTTGTTCAAATAGTTTTCACCTCTGTTTATGCCGTGAGCCTATCTATTCGTATTTCCGAAGTGCCAACAGCCAGCCACCTTTTACCGGTGTAAGGGGGTTTAAGCCGAAAATACGAAGTATGAAAGAAAGAAAAAATCATAAAATCGTATACGATACTTACTAAATTAATTCATTAAAGTTTCTTTAATAGTAATGCCCAGATAGTGCAATGCTTCTCTTAATAACTGAACATCAGCTTAAAAAATAGCATAAAACAATTTTTTGTAAGGAAAAGATATTTTCGTACTTTCATCTTAAATATTTGGTATTTTTAATGAACATAACATGCATTATTATTGTAGATGTTAAATCTATTTCATTACAGCTTATACAACAACTCGCTTCGCTCATTGGGGGCTGCGCCCCCAAACCCCTGCTGAGGTTCTCGGGAAAGGTTTTTTAAAAGGTCAATGGAGATAGAGTGAGTGTATTTAGTATGCTGTATTGGCTATTACCTTTTTTGCCACAATAAACCTGAAAAAATAAATGTGGGAAGACTTTGGGTTTTTTTTCGGAATTTTCCCATCGGTTGCAAGCTAAAAGGTATCAGTTTGCCAAGTGTAGTTTTCTAGATCAACTGGCAGTGTACATACATTTATGGTGTATTTTATGGAGTAAATTTCAACTGAAATGGACATCATACAAGATGAAATAGCGACTAAGATTCATGGTTTGTAAAGTATTAAATTTGGCATTTGCCTTTACGACCACGGAAATCAGAAAAATACAAGTAAAATTGGTTGTAATATGTTGTAAAGAATGCGGGATTTCATCTCCGAGTTGTTATTAAAGAATATAAATTATGAAATTTCTTTAACAGATAGAAGAAACTTTTGTTAGTTCTGGACAAAAATATGTTAATTGGATTTAATTGTTATGAACCTGAGACTTCAGAACGCAAGTCCAAGACGTTACTATCTCGACCACCCCGTTAGGTTTACGGAAATAATTATTTCTAAACTTTCAGAGCCATACGTGAACACAGTTTGACAATACCGTTGCCATGGAAACCGAGCCCTTTTTCAGGGGTTTTTAGGGCTAAAAATTTAAAAAATTACTTTTTGGAATTTTCCTGTGGTTTACAGCCTAAAAGCTATATGTGTACCAAATTTCAAGTTTCTAGCTTATCTGGAAGTGGACAAACATTAATGTCAGTGAGCCGAGCCCTTTTTCGGTAGTTTTTAGGGCTAAAAATTGAAAAAATAAACTTTTTGGAATTTTCCTGTGATTTATAGTCTAAAAGCTATACGTGTACCAAATTTAAAGTTTCTAGCTCATCTGGAAGTGGGCAAACATTAATGTCCGTGAGACGAGCCGAGCACTTTTTCGGGGGTTTTTAGGGCTACAAATTTAAAAAAAATATTTTTTGAAGGAATTTTCCTGTGATTTACAGCCTAAAAGCTATACGTGTACCAAACTTCAAGTTTCTAGCTCATCTGGAACTAGGCAAACATTAATGTCGGTCAGCCGAGCCGAGCCGAGCCCTTTTAAGGGAGTTTTTAGGGCTAATAATAAAAATAAAATAACTGTTTGGAATTTTCCTGTGAGTTACAGCCTAAGAGCTATAAGTGTACCAAATTTCAAGTTTCTAGCTCATCTGGAAGTGGACAAACATTAATGTCGGTGAGCCGAGTCGAGCTCTTTTTCGGGGGGTTTTAGGGCTAAAAAATAAAAAACTTCAGTTTTAGGAATTTTCCTGTGGTTTACAGCCTAAAAGCTATATGTGTACCAAATTTCAATTTTCTAGCTCATCTGAAAGTGGGCAAACATTAATGTCAGTGAGTGAGTGAGTGAGTGAGTCAGTCAGTCAACCGTGTGGCTTTATATTATAGGGATAAGGTACAACAAATTAAAATATCAACATTTTAAGGAGTAAACCTATTCACGAAATAGCTTAAATGAAGATTTGAATTATTGTTATAAACATGTTCTATTGAAACGAACACGTTAAAATTGTTTACACTCGATATTTATATATATATATAATATTAAAAACACTGTTAATGAAATTAAAATAAAGGCATCCTCAGGAAATGAAAGTTATGCATGAGTACACGCACTTATGGGGACCGATCTGTGAAATATTTATAATTTCTACATTTTTCATTCCATTTTCTTCATTTGTTTTACCTGACCCCGGAAGCATTTAGGATAATCCCTAAAATTTTGAGAGCTGTTAGTTTATTTAATCTTGAAAAAATATACTCATATTTTGTGATTTTATTGGGTTTCATGGTTAAAGATCCTTGGAGTTCAATTTTCAAAATTTTGGAACCGAATTGCAAATTTGCATATTTCATCTCTACACACGTCAAAACCAAAAAGCTGATAGTTTACTATTTCTTTTAGAAATAAAAGTTAACGTTATTTTACTTATTTTTGTCGAGTTTAAATCATAAACTATATATTATAAAGGCATAAATAGCTAATTGTTTTTAATTAACTATTCGTTGAGTTAATTTTACCACTGATAAGTCTAAGAACTTGGTTGAACATTTCAAAGTAATTGATTAAATATTGTTACGCAAGGAATAATTTAAAGTATTTATTCACATAATTTGAGCAGTTTTTTAATACAGTTTAGGTCACCGAAAAAAAATAACAAATGCATGCTTAAAATATGCGGACTTTTCGTTTCTCAGTTCTACAAACTAAAGTAGAAGCTATTCATCTCCTATAGTGAGATATTTCCCACCTTCCAGACCACGAAATGCCCTACTGTAAGTTTTTGCATTTTTAGAGCGCCTTTATGTTTTCTCCAATAACGTACTAAAATGCGAACTGTTCTGCGAAACATTAAACTTTTACTCTGTATTTTTGTGCTTTTCATTTGTACAACGCTGTGTAATTATTCTTCTTCACTATCTTGAAATTTCAGCACAAGTGCACTGTATTGTTAAAAATCAACTGTAATACCATAGTGCCATCCCCTTCTTTTGTGAAGCAGGTAGAGCAGTTTTGCGAATGAACAATACCTATCATGGAATGCGAGACTACTGACTACTGAGCAGCTAGCCCTGCACATCCCCCACCCTTCGCTGCATTGCTAGGATCGCTCACTGTCCAGCTAGAGAAACCCAGAGATGTTACGAAAATGATTTACCTTCTACTGTCAATCATTTTAAGCATACGTTCAAACAGACGAATCCTGTCTCTGGTAATAAATAGTAGTAGTGTAGTATTAACATTGTGACTCTTTATTTGTCGCACAACAGCTGTATCATGCTGTGTGGTTTTATATTGTCCTGCGCTAACCACAAACATTTCAGAAATATCTGGCAACCACTGTGTAATATACAATGAAGTTGTCGGGTATGCAATTTAATGTTGAGGCGTACACTTTAATTGAGCATTCCTAAAATGCTCAGCCAAGGAAATTGTTTTTCTGCACATGCTTAATAATATCATTCGTTACCAAAAACAATTGCTCGTGAAATGAAAGTTTCTTCAAAATAACACTTTGGCACAACCTGAACTTGTCTTATAAGGGCCGTGTAACATTCCTTGGCGTAAGAAACCACTTTCCAAGTAAGTACAAGTCTACGTTATCTCAAACATATGTTTAAATTTCACTATAACACATTCGCACATTACAGACACAAAGCTTGTACGGGTGTTAAACTTGTAATCTCCTCAAAATTTATTGCCTTTTTATTTAATTCTTATTTGTTATTTCTTGTTATACTTAAGTGATGAAATGCAAGTAATTTCTATTGCTGTCTGTTAACTACATTTTGGCTAGATATTGAACGATTTGAGAATTTGATACCCAAAGCTGATTCTCAAAAACCTGAAGGTTCTGTAGTGGGCCTATTGTAATAAATTTATTACCTTACCACTAATCAATATTGTTGGTAACAATTAGTATTTATTCCAAAATGCATTCAAGATATATTTTTAAATTGTTTGGTTTTTAGATTTTTCGACATACAAACCACGATGGCAGGCCTAATTACCAGTAGCCTACATGATATTACATAACTAGGAACAATTATTATGCTACTAGACCTGTGCCAATAGTATATGTTATTTTAACTTTCAGATTTTGTTCAGAATATAATTAATTATAACGAAAGCATTTTTATTAAGTGCCAGAATGGTTCTTTATGAGATTGTGTGGTGGACAGGAAAATGTCTGTCCGTCTGTCTGTCTGTCCATGTGTCTACGTCCGATAACTCAAAACGCTTTATCGGATGTACATGAAACTTGGTATACGCATTTATAATGTCTATGGGAAGAAGCCTATTGAATTTGAACCAAATCGGTTGACCGGTACCGAAATAGCGACTAATTAACGGTCACATCTATTAACTTATAATAATATAATCTGCGTTATCCCAAGACCCGAAGAATTTTGATTGACTCGCGGAGAGCCAATAAGTGGCCGAGCTATCACAAACATTAGTATCGGTAACTAAGGTAAACAAGACAAGTTCAGATGTCTCAGTTCCTTACTTAGAAATAATAGGCGAAATTATTTATTAAATAGCATATTCTTTCATTTATATAAGTTCTATCCAACTGGTACTTTAAATAAACATTATTTGTCCATTTGACAGAATACAAACACAATATTAATTTTATAATGGGTATAAAAATGCTACAATAATATTGTATGGCCCACAACATACTAAACATTACATATCATATTGTTGGTTGCTTATTGATATTGTTAGCCAGCATTTTATTGGTTGATTTCTTTATAATGTCATAATATGTAACAAATATAACTTAAATCTAGCCGTTAAATAATTTAACGCAGCTGCTGTTGATATAATATTGTGCATTTTATCCAATATCTACATTATATTTTTATATGAGTTTTTTTTTTCAGTTTCAACGCTCTTGTGAAAGCAAATAGAAGTAATGTAATTTCTGACAGATTGATTTCAGAGCGAATTTAATTCATTCATCACCTATACGGCTGCCTTAAACCTGAAACAAACATGTCAGCATATCGTAGGCCTATACTTATTAATATTATTACCATTGCATTTTGTGAAATGTTGACATATTTTAAGAATGTCTTATATCAGTGTATGAGTATGAATTAAGGTTGAGCATCAAACTTTAGACCTTTCTTCTTCCGCAAGCCCTGCTTAATGAATCGATCTGGATCTTAACTCTGAGATCGATTAAAAAGTAATTTATTTTCTGCCTATCATAATTTCAACTATCACCGATTAAACAAGAGCATTCTGGCAGTTTGTTATATCTGTTTACCTGATTTTATTTATGTATTTATTTAAAGCCTTAGTTTAGCTGGCACTCTTCCAATCAACTAACCTAAAATTACAATAAATCCAGATCAGAAAGAGGAAACATTGTAATAACATATTCTGGGCTTAAATAAAGGTCTGACTATTCCTAACATTGAGATGAATAACATATTAGTCTAAAGAATTACAAAATTGTTTAAAATTATTAGTTTGGTGTTACTTAGTAACTTACGATTTCCTGAGGAGAAGATGACAACCAGGATATGATTTAAAAGTGAATAGATAAAGCGAGATAGCAGAATACTTTGCGTTGAAGTGTGCAGTATGTGAAACATAAGATAAAGCGCAAAATGTTACGATCTTTGAGTCTGAACCAAGATAAAAATTCAAAATGTGGTAAAATAATCACATCTGTGGATATTCTACACATACCGGAATCTTACACATATATTACGTACATGTTGTAGTATACCTGAGAGATCAGAGATCACGTCACCAAGCAACACATCTCAGATTCTAATGGCTGAAAACTATTTTGATCGTCAAATGAAGCGTTTTCCGTTGGAATTTCCCATAAGGTGCTCCTTAACAGCGATTTTTTTTGACAAGATAATAATGATATCCAACAATATTTGACAGATTACTGCTGTTGCAAGGTAGCTTAACAGTTCTTGTTTTTTTTTTTAATATTCTGATTCTGATTCAAATTAATGGACTAAGTACATTAACACCGAAATCTTATTTTGGTATTCAACACCATTATCTCTTAAAGTTTTAGACTCATTCTTAATTTCCAGTAACCACAAAAACAGGATGTAAACTTTATGTGTGCTGAGAAGTTTCGTCCGCAGAAAATTTTAACTTTACCGCATCTGCTTATAATAAATTAATACTCGTTCATTTTTTGCGACCGAGAACACGTTGAATAAGCATGTATGCGCATGTTTTGACTAAACACTGGATTTCTAATCAAAATGTATAGTTATTTTCAGACTACTAAACACAAACATAGGCTAAATATTACATTTTATAAGAAACTCCTTGACAAGCAATTTTAACTTTATTTGATAGTACTTGTTCTGCTTAAGCTGAGAGAAAAAGATTTTTCTCGCATATTTCATGGTTTTAATTAAAACATGATATTTTACTTAAGACTGTCATATTAAAAGTGCTTATTTCAGTCCTAGACGTCATTATCACTTGTTTCCTTCCTTTTGTAGGCTAAATAATTACTGAAAAATCCGGGAAATAAATACTATCAATTTTCTAAAAATCCGGTGAACGAACAGGTATTGAAGAGGAATTATTCGAAGAAGAAATGTGGTGATTTTCTGTGGCTGTGGCGTCCTGCAAAGTTGAAAGAACATGTTCGTTTTACAGATCATTTTTCATTGACAAGCGCAGAAGTTTCACAAAGAAAATCTGCGGATGACCTCCCTTACATTATTGTAACAGCCGTCCTAAGATAAGATTTAAACGAAACTAATAATTTATTTTATTTTCATGTAATTTGTTATACTTATTTTGGTGCTTAAATTTGTTGTGCTTATTTGCTTGCCTATTTTACTCTTTTATTTTGCTTACCCGGGCTCTGTTTATGACTAATGAAAACTACACGACAGGACAAGCTGTTTCGCTAGCAGGAGGTTGAGAGATTCTTTTTCCGGTTTAAATTAAATATGGACGTGACCATACATCTGTGTAGGGCAGAGTGAATTAGGATGCAATAATAAGAAAAGCGACCATTTCTCACATGTTCTGTATGAAAGGATTGTGCGACTTGTTCTTCCTGGACAGCTCTCCGAGCTTTTGTATAGAGAAAATGTCACAGAGGTCGAAATTTCCGTTTTCATCTGTGTGTTTTTTTTTTACCTTTTTTATATTCAATGGAAAACAAGTTTTCTTTCTTGTGTTCCTACTAAGAGGTTCGCCACGAAGTCCAGTTGTGATTTCTAATTTATTTCACTTCTACGTTCTCTGCCTCTTCTCTTCCTTCCACTGAAGCAAATAATGATGCAAGATTACAAAAGTAGAAAACTTCGTAAACTTTGGACTCTATTAATTTCTTGGAGAGACTTATTTTCGAAGCTTGTATATTATATTTGAAAACTTGTTAAGTTTAAAATAGCCTGTGCCGTAATTTTCCTTTTTGATAGGTATTATTCTCATAGTCAAGATAATAATTGAAGAATGTAATAATTTACCTACCAGATGTAGATTAATAAGTGCATGCAATCATTTTATTGTGTAAAGGATCACTTTATCTGTCATTCGACTTTCTGTAGGAACTTTTGTTATATTATTAAAAGGATTACGTTACAAGGAAAGAATCATTATTGTGATAGTTCCGAAAACGTAAAACGTAGTATGTAGGCTAAGAAAACAGTGAATACTTACCATAGGCCTATATTTCAATTCCTTTGGGGGAAGATTTAAATGTCTACTACTTTCTATAGTAGTTAGTGTCGCAAATATATATTTTACTCAGTGTATTTAAGAATGTGATGCAATAAACTCACATAACCTTCTCTACCCAAGTTTATACAATGCGATATAATTATAAAATGTCGTTATGGTACGATTTTTGTTTATTTCCGAGTGAACGCTTTTTAGCTACCAAAAGCACATAACTTACATACATGACCGAGAAAGTTCTATTTTTATACTATTGTATTAATAGTAAAAACTTTACGCTGAGTTTTAGGGCAGAACACAATACTTTCTGTACCTTAGTAGGCTATCTGTTGTACGGGTAGAGAAGGAAAAAATACGAAAAATACCCAACAATACTCAACCATACAATAGAGTACCTGCGAACAAAATCAATCGCCGCCGTCACAGGACCATACCTTTATTTGCAATTTCTGATGTCTCTCTTCGATTTTGGCAATTCAGTTACTTTTTATATGTGAATTATTGTAAATAATTCGGTACTGCGGCAGATTGGTTGTTCATTAGCTATCTTGACCAAGACTTCGAGACGGCATACTTACGTATCAGAACCCGAAACTGCATATCCACCATCTGCTCTTCAATCTTGGAATTAGTGTATTGCGATTGCTATAAGAATTTCAGTCTCATCTCACTTACTAAATTTATATCGTGTTATGTACAGGAAAATTTATCCTTTAGAGAATCTAACCCGGGATTCAGCTTCAGTTTATACCTATACCACTCAGCACCCCTGGACCGTCAACAGCCCCATTCCAAATATTCCTCTATACCCCTAGCGATCTTCATATAGGCTACCGATGGATCATCTATAATGTCGCGAGGAGTCATTACGGATAAGACTGAAAAACTGTCAGTAACTAATAGCGATAAAAATGTGTTAGTTTATTCCAAAACATGAAATACTCTGATAACACTTCTCCCCTGCTACTTAACTGTAGAGATTACTGAACATTAGGCGACCCCATTAAAGGCCTAGAATGCATACTGTCAGGTTTCCGTATTTTCTGGAGGCTGATCAATCCAAGCCAGTGGTCCAAAACGCGAATCTAGCGGGACAAAACCCATTTTGGCCACCCTTGTAAAATTAAGTAACAACAGTCTGAAAATACTGAAAACATATCCCCTTATCACGAATGAACCTTTAAATAAGGGTACTTACATTTATGACAGCATGACACATCCCCAAAGTTGAATGAAGGTTTCCCGATTTCTCGTCAGGCATCAGACAGTTAATTTCTCAGTGAGATTAGTTAGTGGCTGGAAGCAAGTGTGAACTAGTGGAGGAATTTATTACTACCAGATAATTTAATCCAAGGTTGTGGAACTTTTTGGTATAACAAATATACATATATACATATTTATACGTCCGTGATATTATTTTGTATCCTTTAAAGATAAAAAAAAGTTATTTTTTTTCAATAACTTTAAATTGACTTATAAAAAATATATATCTGAATAGCATTTTGAAAATTCACCAGACCATAGTTAAATTCATGGGCTATAAGTTGCATTGAACCGCAAAGTGCGCAAGTTGCGCCTTTTTCTGAAAAGTCTATTTCTTTCCAAGAATCCAAGAACTAAAATTGCTTCTTGCAGATTATGTTTATTAGCAAAATATGGGATTTCGATCAGTAGGCTACTGAATAAATATAATCAGCAATAAATAATACCTAAATGTTAATAAGACATTTATTTGAGTAATTTTAAATAAATAAAAGCATTCAATTAATTTTTACAAATAAAAATGTTAAAAAAATATGCAATTAGCTAATTTTCATAAACCTTATGATAATATTCTACAGTCTTTCTACATATATTTTGTTTTTATATTTTAGGGAAAATAAGGGGTCCAAAAAAGTAGAATATCACACACGTGAAGTAAATTACGGGTTATTACACTCATGGAATTATTTCAATTATTCAGGAAGAACAAATTCACCATGCATGATTTGTGTAATTACGTGAAAGAAAAGTGTGAATTGCGGGACTGCAATACTGTTGCCTTAAAGGAAATTTAAAAAGTGTTATTATTGTTTAAATCTGATTTCCAGAACAGCTGGAAACAATGTGATAGAAAACATGATAGATTTGTGGTTAAATATACAAAATTGTTAGATTCTGAACTAATATTTCCCGGAAAGTGTTATGAAATTTCCTCCACTGAACTCTTCATCTTGATCAAATGTTGGAAGACCGAGAAAATTATTTTTTGAAGGTAGTGTAAAAACTAGACAGAGATTAATAAACACTCTTTTGAAAAAAACAAACAAACAAACGAGAGAAGAACAAGGCTATGTTTTGCCAGCCAACTTTCATTGCGTAGTGCAGGAAAACGAGATGGGGCAACTATAATCAAAGAAATTACAGAAACCACTCCTAAAAGGGCCACGAAATATAAACAGTTATATCTCTCACCACCAGAGGCGTAACGAGGGGGGGGGGTTGGGGATTTGAACCCCCCCCCCATTGATTAAAAAAAGGAAAATTGTATAATTTTTTAAATCTGTTTATAAATTACTTAATACGAGTATAAAGCGTGGGAAGCTTAAAACTCGTAACTGTGCATCTTAATTTTTAAAATTTTCCGGGGCAGGACCCCCGGAAGCTTAAAACTCGTTATTGTGCATCTTAATTTTTAAAATTTTCCGGGGGGGACCCCGGACCCCTGGACCCCCTAACAAAACAACAATACAGCAATAAAGAAGACAAGCCAGGCTCAAAAGTTCAAAAGTTGGTTTATTGTTTGTAACATGAACATGCATGCATAAACATAGTCAGTAATTAGTACAAACAAAAAGACAGATATTATTATAACAATACACTTAGATTATGCCCATACAACTATGTATAATAAAACAGTATAACATACTAAAAGAGTTTCAATATAAACATCTGTTTACCTCCATTTCTACATACCTTGAGTTCCCTTTAGACTTGAGGGCACCTTTATAATTCAAGGCTATATGGACATATACTAATTAAATAACTTTTCAGTGCAAATTTAAATTTTTCCCCACTCAAAACTTTCAGATATTCTGGAAGTGCATTGTAGTAAATTGAACCTTTGACATAAGGGCTATTTTCGGTCATTCTTAGTTTGCTGTCAACTCTATGATAGTCGTCTTTTTGCCTTGTATTGTAATTATGAATTTCTGAATTTTTTACTAAATGTGTAACATCTTTTTTTACCAACTTGACTACCTGATAGATATACATGGCATAAACAGTAAGTATTTTAAACTCAGTAAATAGATTTTGACATGAACTACTTGGCTGAATGTTTGCCAAGATTCTTAAAGATTTTTTCTGTAATACAAATACCCTGTGCATATGAATTTTGTAGGTGCTACCCCATATAAGCAAACCATAAGAAAGATGGGGATAAATTATACCATAGTATATTTTAATTAGTATGTCGCGATCAAGATAATCAGAAAGCCTTCTTAATAAAAATAAGCTGGATGATAATTTTTTGCACACATAGTCGATATGTCCTTCCCAAGAAAACTTATCATCTATGTGAAGTCCTAAAAATTTACAACATTTAGTAGCCTTAATACTAGTTTCATTGTCATTTATAATAAAATCCTCCTTTGAACCGCCTGGACTGAAACAAACTATTTGAGTTTTATCTAGATTTACCTTCAAATTGTTTTGTTCAAAATATAGTTTAGTTTCTTGCATAAATGTATGTACTTTATCTTTTAATTCTGCGCATTGCAGAGTCCAGAAGTATCATCCGCATACATACTTAAAAAATAACAACTATCTAATGAATAAATAAAATCATTGACATAACAAATAAACAAAAACGGGCCCAAAATAGATCCCTGGGGTACACCAGAGCGTACATCCCTTACAAGTGATTTTACTTTTCTTACTGATAAGCCATCGTCATATATTATTTCAGTACACTGTTTTCTATTTTTCAGGTAGGTTTCTAGTAATGATAATAGATTTCCAATAACACCTTGTTTAATTAATTTAGCCACTAGAACTTCATGATTGACCCGGTCGAAAGCCTTGGACAAATCTAAAAATACGCCAGCTACTTTCCTACCCTTATTTATATTCTCTAGTACTATGTGTACAAAGTCTACGGCTGCAGAGATTGTGCTACGACCCTTTCTAAAGCCGTGTTGAAAGTCTCCTAGTATATTCTCTGCTTCATACATCTTTGTCAAGTGTGATAGTATAATTTTTTCTACTATTTTACTAAACACTGAGATAAGTGCAACAGGTCTAAAATTTTGTACCGCGTCTTTTCTGCCTTTCTTATGAAGCGGTTTAACAATGGCTAATTTTAAAACTTCAGGAAATATGCCTTCTTCAAGTACGGGATTTACCAGGTGCAATAGTGGGTAGGTAGCGGATTTCTTATTATTAAGGCTTTCCACTACCTTTAATATATCATCTAGTGAAAGTAGTGTAATGTCATTAACAGACATAGGTACAACATTTGCGTTTTCCTTTGTTGCACTATCTGTATAAATATCATTTTCTATAGTCTAGAATCTATAAAAAAAATTGTTAAACATATTACATACTACATTGGGGTCACTAGTAATTTCATTTCCACTATTTAATTTTATGTTAGAATCATAGTTATTTTCCAGACTAGTATTGTTTCTGATATCATTAACAAAAGCCCAACATGATTTCGATATAGAATCAGATGATTTGATTTTCCTATTAATTTGTTTTGCTTTTAATTTTTTTATTTCATTACGATATCTTTTCTTATATTGTGTATATTTTACTTTAAAGACATTTAATTGCGTTAACTGATACCATTCGTGCGCTACTTTTATTTTCTGTCTTAAATCATTAGTATTCTTATCTAATGTTACCGCGTTAGTAATTTTATCTTTATTAGAACTTAAATTGGTCTTTTTTAATGGACAACTTTTATTTAGATATTGTCTTAATATTAGGCTACTAGGAAAATGTCCCATTTTTATTAACCCCTTTCGTTCTATAAACTTCATCCCAGGATTCATTAATTAGATCTCTTTTTAGTTTTTCAATGTTGGATTCAGAGAATATTCTTTTGTATTGATATTTTTTTATCTTCTGTGAGTTTCTCGGGCAGTTTATTACTAATATTTGCCCTAAATGATCTGCTATGTGCCCATCAATTACATTTACATAGTTGATATCATCTACATTAGTAATAACATGATCTATCGCACTCATACAAAAAGGTGTAATTCTTGTAGGCATATGACCAATTAAGTCTTTTAAATTGTATGATAGGATGCTGTCTTTGAAAGCTTTAGATTGATATGAATCCTCCAGAGTATTTATATTTACGTCGCCAAGAATTATGATGTTCTTCGGTTTATCAGCATTTAATAATTTGCCTAACACTTGATCTAACAAGGATAAGAAGACGTCAAAATTTCCTGATGGTGATGTGTAAATACCGACTACAGTAAATTCTGTATTACAATAAACCAATTTAGTTATAAGAATTTCAAAGTCTAAATCTCTACAAAGACTATCAGCCCATTCAATATTTGATAGTGAATCAACAGAGCTATCATGTTTATGGTACAGGGCAACTCCACCCCTTTTTCGTGATTTCCTACAGTAGAAATTATCTAATTTGTAATTATCAAGTTTGAATAAGATAATATTCTCGGGGGACTGTTGATGCTCTGTCACAACTAGTATATTAGGCATAACAGAATTAATATAGCACTCTAATGCATCAAATTTTGAACCAAGACCTTGGACATTATAATGTATACAGGTTAGGTCTTTATTTACTATATGAGTATTTCTAGTTATGGGCATTGAGATATTACTTCGCTGTATTAGGCCTCTCCTAAAAAATTGTCAGATTCCTCTTGTAAGCATCCTTGTTCTTCCGAATCTTCTATCTGATCTAGTGAAGTATGGCCCAAGCTAATTACCCTCGTATAATTATTGCTTAAGCTATCTAGAATGGAACCCACTATTGTATCACTTAACTTGTCCTTTCCTAAATAACTGAAATGTTGACCATGCCGTGTGTGCAAATCTCTAACATAATTCCATGTATTAATAGTAATTACATTTTTGAAGTGTCTACAAATATTCCTGAATTTTATATTGGTCTCTTTTATTTCTTTATTGACACAGCTCCATCCTGTTAAATCACACCTATAAGGAAGGTTGACTAAAATTACATTTGTGTGTGTCAATGTTGCTAAAATTTTCTTCAGAGTAGAGACGGCTCCAGCTGAATGATTTCTGCTAACATCGTTAGCCCCAGCAATTAGAATCACGAAATCTCTCATTAAAAAATCTGCACAGTCATTACTTACAGTTTCCGATACATTAGCAAATCCAGCTCCTGGCTTAACCTGGCCTGTAATTTCATATTGTTGCGACAATTTTCTTCCCCTAAGAATTGAAGTTATATCACGTCCATAGCTGTCAGCAAATATTTTTATTTTATTTTTCATAGCCATCTTAGCTGCTGGTTTAGAGGTTATGAGACTTTCCCCACTAGTTGTCAGGTCAGAATTAGTAACTTCAGCACTATTTCCGTTGGATTTTATGTAACTTGTCCCCCCCATTATTGTTATATGATCATTTATGGTGATATTTTCAGTTGCACACTCTATTTCCCTAACTACTTCCACCATAGGCGCACTTGATTTTTCAAATCCATCAACGTGAGAGTCCTGTTTCCTTTCCGCTAGCAACGCACTAAGCCCTTTGCCATGACTATCCTCTAATAACCTTACCTTTCTCACTTTCTTCTTGCTTACGCTTGGACTTATCGGAATTCGGGTCTCCACGTCTTCTGTTTCATCCTGTGGGCTGAGACAGGAGAATCTATTATTTGTTTCGATGCCGTTTTCTAGCTGTCCTTCCCTGGCAGATAACCTCTTTTAGCGTGGTGGATTCGTCCAGTGTTTATCTTCGTCTGCTGTTCTTAATTCGTTGATCTGTTTTTCCAATTTATTATTAGTCTCTTTTAAATGTCTTATTTCTTCTTTCGCTTGCTTCAAATCACTTGTTAATAACTCAATAATGAGTTCCGAAGATGAAATGTTTTCGCTGTTTTCCTCGATTGGTGCCTCGTTCACCACTCTTGTTGAAGTCTCGAGTAGCTCCTTTTGTTTATTACATATTTGTGAGTATAATATACTACTTATCACATTTTCTTCACTTACACTATTACCCTGTTGATTGCTGATCTCATTTTTGTGTGTTTCAGTGTCCTCTGCTTCCTTGCTGTCACAATTTTTTTCAAAACTTCGTAGCTTAGATTTGTATTCAGCCTTACTCGCCGCCATCTTGTTTACTCATACAAACTGAACTAACATGCTACCTTCCATCGGAACCCCTCAATCACTAGACATTTTCATTTCTGATACCGTGGCAGAAATCAGACTGCAATCTCTTGTGAATCATACTATTTCGCGTTTAATATCGCAACAAGAAGACATTATTGCTGGTTATTGTTCACTGACTGACATATCTAAGGGGAGTGTAAGCAGCAGGACTACGAAGATCGGCCGTCATAACATGGACAATTCTGTATGTAGCCTATAGTATATTAATACACATTATGTTCATGTTTCATGTTTATATGAGTAAATACAAATGTGGTACATTCTGTGTTCTGTGTATGTAAGTTATATATTCAAGATGCAAATAATTCTGTCCCAATAGATTCTCCAGATGTACATAGGCCAAATAAAGAAGAAAATAATGATGAGGATGACTAAAATTTTGAACATTACATTATGTACATGTGTGCGGGTTTATGTATGTATGTATGCTTGTATGTATGTATGTATGTATGTATGTTTAAGGTATTTATATAGGCCTAAATGTGTGTGCATATATAAGTATAAATGTATATTAATATATTTATATAGAAAATTTATATGTTTATTTACGTTTCTTTGTATTGTATGTGTACATTACATGAGTGGGTATAGTTTCAAGACATAATATAATTTTGTCCCGCTAGATTCGCGTTTTGGACCACTTTGCAGTGTTGTGTATGGTGTTGAATAGTTGCACCCGCTGTTTTTAGTGTATAATATACCCTTTTTTCCAACCGAAGTGTAAAAGTGGCCATCTTCGCCACATCAGAGGAAAGTGTACTTTCTAAATTCACTGACTCTAGAACTTGCGATCAATGAGTAACCTTCATTAGAAGGGGATACATTTGTAAACCCTGGATCTCGGGCGCTGGAGTAAGTCGAGGCTTTCATGTTTTGTAACAAACTATAACTTAAAACCTTACAATAAAACAAACATCAGAGTTAGATGAAACCTTGTTACACTCTAGATGTGCCAACATTTGTAGAGATGTCGCTAGGGCTCTAGAGGAATATTGGAATGCGACTGTGTACGTCCGGCTTCGATTCCCGCCTAGGGCAAATTTTCCTCTAGAGAAGAGATATCCGTATTCAGAGTTCAGCGTGTATGGTGGTCTGTAAGGCTGCTAGTAGATTATGAGGTTCAATCTAAACCGTATTTGTAAATGTTTTCACTAGAATCTTGATCGCAGCGTGAGTGATCCATATTTATTTACTGGAGAAGGAACAGGTGGGTTCTATTGTTTGCTCAGTTTTCTTCTAACATATTGTTCCTATTGATCATTTATACAGGACAGAGCCACGCCCATAAGAATTGGTTACTTACGTTCAACATTTCTAGCATGCATGTGAGGAGAATCTGGTTTTCCATGTATCCATTAAAAGCGGTAATACAATGTAACAGTATTTCTAGTGTTTGAATAATTGCTATGTTGAGTGACCATATATAGAACCTGCTCACTTTATAATATAGCATAACATTTATTATGCTGGACAACAGTAGACTATATATCCTTGTAAAATAATTTATGTTTCATTCTTAAATTTGTTTGCTTTCGTCACATTTATTTTCTAACAGAACTTATATATTTGTCTTAACACATTGTAATTAAATGATACTATATTTTAAGATAACCATCACCTACCCTTGTCATAGAAAATGTTGAAAATGATCTCCATCTATTGCCACACATTTCTGACATCTTTGAAGAAAGTTTGCATTCACACGGAATTAATTCTTCTTGTGAAATTGCTGCAATTTATCTTCTTATGTGCCGTACTCTTTCAGTTCTTCAATTGTACTATATGAGTGTTATTCCCGTGCACCTTATGTTTTAAGTTCCCCCAAAATCAAAATCACATACAGTAAGATAAGCTCTGCAGATCTTGCTAGGCAATAACCCCTTACTAATTATCTTATCTTCAAACACTTCTTCAATTGAAGTGCTTACTTTTATAAGGGTATAAGTGCCAAAATCATGATTGTGTAGAAAACAAGATATAGGGTCACAGAAAGACGTGCTGGAGATAGACCCAGCGCTATATCTTGGAATTTATTGCTACTAACGTGACCTTCCCTAGACCTTGGACCCTTCTGAAATGCATTGGTCTGGGTACATAGATTCATTTAAAATTATCACCTGAAAAATCATGGTTTTGGCACTTAGACCCTTATAAAAGTAAACGCTTCAATTACATTTGCATTTTTCCAACAAGACTCCGCTAATGCGCATACTGCAGATCTCTCGTTAGATTTGATTAAAGAAGTGTGTAGGGAGTTGGGTTAGGTAGGAGTCTAGGATCCCTAACATATAATTAAATAAATTTCTCCTACTAAAAATATTCCTTCTGGTAGATGGTTGAGCAGTGGTTAACATGAAATAATAGTACAATAATTCAAACAACAGAGTTAACAATTTATTTGTATATAAATCCAAGTTGAATACAATATAGTTACTGTATTGGTCCAGGTTTGAATGACCAAAAAGATGTAGTAGACTGTAAATTTATTTGCTTATATTAAGTTTGGTTATCTTTAACCTTTGCTTAAATGTTCAGGCTATTCTTTAGCTGAACTCAATTCAGTACAAGTAAAGTGGAGGTGGCATATTGCCCAAAACGCCGGAAAATTATAAATGCTGAAATTATAATAATTCTTTCAAAGTTGAGAGCTCTCCACATTCGAGCTATTACAATGGGAAATGCGAATCCTGCACAAAGTGCCAAATGATTCGGTAACTATACAAGCTGCCAAGTTGTGGTCAGGTTATTGTATTTAACCTTAATTTTTTACATTATGAGTAGGCCTACTTAACTTTTGATTTGTAGAGGGTATGTAGGTTGTCCTAGACTCGTTTGAAAGTATTAATAAATGCCTAAGATCCCATCGGTGAGGCTATGTAGAGAAGTCTGAAATTGCTGCTGGAGGCTGTGGTTAAAGGCTTCTTTGCCTTAGAAGTCCAGGTCTAGAAGTTCTGGTAGACTACGTCTTCTGCGTTGTGTAGAGTAGTAGGGCCTACCATGAAGTCTCGGTACCCAAGTATCGGTACTGGGATTAAGCTAAGGTGCTTGCCTTAGTGAAGTTCGATGAAGAATGAAAAGAGTCAAACAGGTTAGCCTACGTACCCCCTCTAAAATTACATTCGAGCGCTTTCAGTTTCTCGATCGAAGTAGCGTAGAAGCTTCTCGAGACTTCTATCTTGAAATACGGCGAATGTACAATATCTTCGTATTTCAAAAGATCTGTAAAACTAAGAAAAACTATTTAGCAAATTGTTTTATAATTAATGTTTATGAGTGTCTGTAAACATTTCAAAACATTGCTAAGCTTTCGAGATATCGATAGAGACATCGATCGACTCATTGAATGTTTGGTTACTAATGTTTAAGAAGTATGTTCAAAAACAAATGTATAGAAAGGAAAATGCACAATGTGAATAGGTTAACATTTCTCCTGAAATGTTACATAGTCCCCAGGGGAACATGAGTTTGAAAACTTTCCTGCTGGGGCAATGGACAAACTTTTGATATAGGCCTCTTAAATGTAGAGGTAGCGGTTTTGAGAGTAAGTACTCTAACATGACCATCAGGTCCTGAATGAAGTTCAACAACCCTGGCTAAAGGCCACAATAAAGGAGGAGAATTATCTACAACAAGAATGACTGAGTCATTTATCTTTATGTCTGGTTTCTCAATTTGCCACTTCTGCCTTTGCTGCAGAGTATTCAAATATTCTTTTGTCCATCGATCCCAGAGGATTTGGTTAATCTTTTCACACAGCTGGTAGCGTGACAGTCGGGAGTCAGGAATAGCTTGCAGAGAAGGGGTAGGAATAGCATTGAGAGGAGCACCTATGAGAAAATGTCCTGGTGTGAGCGCAGAGAAATCATCAACATCACTACTCATTGGAGTGAGTGGTCTACTGTTTATAATGGATTCCACTTTGCACAACACTGTATAACACTCTTCGTATGTGAACACTGTATTACGCATAGTCTTGTATAACAGGGTTTTCATGCTACGGTTGCTTCTCTCTACTAGACCTGCCATATTTGAGGCTCTGGGCGGCAAAAAATGAAAGTCTATACCCAAGCCTGAGGTACATTGCACTATCTCTTGCTGCACTTGTTCCAACTGAAACATGCTGTGTAACTGTTTGAGTTCATTGTCAGCTCCAACGAAATTTCTACCATTGTCCAGGTATAGATGTGCTGAAAGTCCTCTCCTGGAAGTAAATCTTTGGAGTGATGCAATGAATGCTTCAGAACTGGCTGAAGTCACTAAATCAATGTGTACTGCTTTCGTAACTAAGCAGACGTACATAGCTACATAACCTTTGTAAGTTATCTTAGATCTGCCTGAAGTGGCCTTTAAAGTAAGCGGGCCTACAAAGTCGACTGCAGTGCATTCAAAAGCTCTTCTTATTGTTACTCTAGGTTCGGGAAGGTTTCCCATAATCTGGTTTGAAGTGGTAGGATGATGTCTGAAACATACATAGAATCCTTTTGCGGCTTGCTATTAGGTGGTGAGTGGAAAATAGGATATTTACTATAGTTCAGATTAATAATAATATTAATCTTTAATAACAGTAATTAATGTTGAATAACAGAGTAAATGATGAGATAATTATAGGAAGGTGACTGGGAACACCAGAGGGAGATCGATGTTGGCCGATGAAAACAATCACAAGCGCAAGGGGAGAAGGAAGGGAAATGTTTAAACTACCCAAAAAGCAAATTCGATTTCCAAGAGTGATAACAATTTAATCCCAAGAAAATTTAGGATAATTATAATTGAATAAGAAGAACATTATCAAAAACAACAACTTAGAACCATAAAATCTACAAGATCACAATAAGCCATGATATAACTCTATATCCATATAAGATTTTAGTATTATCATATAATATTATTTAAATTAGAAAATATACAAGAGAAAACCCAGGTTACAGTGAATTATTCCCTATCAAAACTGAATAGAAATCAGCCTGTCAATATTCTCCACGAAACCTTCACAACTCTAGAATATGCTAATCATCATTGGAGGACAATGGCCACAACAGTAATAATAAGGTAGATTACCCAGGAATCTGTTATTCCCAATGGAATGAATATAAGTTAGCTATCAGGATAAACATCATCCAGCCCAACTAATATGTGGGGGAGAACAAGAAATTCTAGACTCACTGCGTTCAAATAATTATTCCAATATATAAACTCTATCAGTAGAGTATATTGACATTAATTCAATAACAAGTAAGGTATATAGCAAACTCGTTGGCCGCTACCAAGATATTTTCAAGGAATACGACACCACTTAAAACAGTGAATACTGAAGTATTTTTTATGTTGAGTACGTGAAAATAATTTCAATTAAATATTAAACATCCAAAAGGGACAAACCTAGTTCAAGGTAAATACTCAATAGGCCTATGCCAGATTCTTTTTTTAAGTGCAGAAACCAAGAGTTTAAATAGTAAACGAAGTCATGCACTCTGACAATTTTAAGGTCAAAATCCAATTAGGACTCTTAAACTCTAGGGCTAGATCAAATACGAAGGACACTCTTTAGCTAGGCGGACATGAAAATATAATAAGTCAGAAACTAAACTTGAAAATTTTATAATTACTGAAATAACAGTATTACCATAGTCAAGTTTTACTTCAGTGGGAATTTCAAACATGAAAAACAACCATAAGTTATGGCTAGAAATAAATCACTCTAAGAGGCAGATTATATTTGAAAATTTATAACCAAAAAATAATAATTGGTTTAAGCACACTAATATTTTACATGAAAGTGAATATGAAATATAGCAAAGGCTTTATCCACAAAAATAATGATTTTAAAATTACTAGTTTTTTTACATGAGGGAGAATATGAAATTTAGCAAAAGGCTTTATCCACAACTAGATTGAAATCATAAGCCAGAAACTATTTGAAAATTTATAATTAAATAAATAATGATTTTAACCTTACTAGAATTTTACATGAGAGTCGATATGAAATATAGCAAAGGCTTTATCCACAACTAGGGTGAATATGAAATATAGCAAAAGCTTTATCCACGACTAGATTGAAATAAAAAGCCAGAAAGTATTTGAAAATTTATAATTAAATAAATAATTGTTTTTAACCTTACTAGAATTTTACATGAGAGTCAATATGAAATATAGCAAAGGCTTTATCCACAACTAGGGTGAATATGAAATATAGCAAAAGGCTTTATCCACAACTAGATTGAAATAAAAAGCCAGAAACTATTTGAAAATTTATAATTAAATAAATAATTGTTTTTAACCTTACTAGAATTTTACATGAGAGTCAATATGAAATATAGCAAAGGCTTTATCCACAACTAGGGTGAATATGAAATATAGCAAAAGGCTTTATCCACAACTAGATTGAAATAAAAGCCAGAAACTTATTTGAAAATTTATAATTAAATAAATAATTGTTTTAAGCACAATAGTATTTTACTTCACAGGGAGAATATGAAAAACAGCCTCTAACTAGGGCTATAAATGGGAGATTATATTTGAAATTTTATAATTAAATAATAATTGTTTTAACCACAAGAAATCCCATATGGAAATAGTAATGAGCAATGGATTCATCTGAAAAGTTGTATACAGACAGCTGCAGAAGAAACAATAGGACGCAAAGAGAGCAGGAATATCAAGAAACCTTGGGTCACCGGAAACATGTTACAGAAGATGGAGGAAAGGAGAAAATGGAAAAATGTTAATACAGAGGAAGCCAAAAGAAACTACAGGAGACTAAACAACGAACTAAAAAGGGAAACCATGAAGGCGAAGGAAGAATGGTGGAAGCAAAGATGTGAAGAAATAGAGGACTTAGAGAAAAAAGGAAGATATGATCTCATGTACCACGAAGTTAAGTGTTTGGATTATGGAAAGAATACAAGAAAAGAAATATGGCTGATTGAGAATGAAAATAAAGAAGAAATAACAGACAAACAGGGAATATTGAACACATGGCAAAATTATGTAGAAGAATTATACGAGACAAGGAATCGCCCAGCTATCTTGGATGTGGAAAAAGGAACAGATGTATCTGAAGATGAAAAAGGATTTACCATTTCGATAGAAGAAGTTGAGCTAGCAATTAAAGAAATGAAAATTGGAAAAGCAGCAGGAATAGATGGAATCCCCATTGAGATGGTTAAATGCTTAGGTGAAGGGAAGAAAAAAATTCATTCCTTGTGCAACAAGATATATGAAGAAGGTGAATGGCCTGAAGAATTTACAGAGACGGTGCTAATACCAATACCGAAGAAAAATAATGCGAAGAAATGCAAGGAGTACAGGACTATCAGCCTGATACCTCATTCCGCTAAGATTCTCCTGAGAATATTGAACCGACGTTTACGTTCTAAGATGGAAGGTGAATTGGAGGAAGAACAATTTGGCTTCAGGAAGGGAAAAGGTACGAGAGATGCGATTGGATTGATACGAATAATCGGAGAAAGATATATAGGAAGAGGTAAAGAAGTGTATGTAGCATTTGTTGATCTGGAAAAGGCCTTTGACAGAGTAGATTGGATTAAACTTATAGAGATCCTGAAGAAAATTGGTGTGGACTGGAAGGAGAGGAGACTTTTATGCAATCTATATATGAAACAGCAAATGAAAGTAAGGATAGGAGAAGAAATGACAGAGGGCAGAGTAATGGGAAGAGGGGTAAGGCAAGGATGCCCTTTATCGCCTACTCTCTTCAACATATACTTGGAAGATTTAATAAAGAACTGCTTCCTGAACAAGGGAGGAGCAAACATAGGAGGAAGAAGAATAAAGTGCATAAGATTTGCCGATGATATGGCTTTGCTAGCAGAGGATGAAACAACACTGAAAAACATGCTGATGGAGCTAAATGGCAGATGTGAGGACTATGGAATGAAGATAAATATAAATAAGACGAAGACCATGGTTATCGGAAGAGAACCTAAGAGGATAGACACGCGAATCAAAAATGAAGCAGTGAAACAAGTGGATAGTTTTAAATATCTGGGTTGTACTATAAATAGCAACATGAACTGCTGTCAGGAAGTAAAACAGAGGATAGCCATGGCAAAAGAGGCCTTTAATAGAAAAAGAAGAATTTTTTGAGGGCCCATGGCAAAAGATCTTAGGAAGAGGCTAGTGAAGTGCTTTGTGTGGAGTGTAGCACTGTATGGAGCAGAGACTTGGACGCTACGGAAGAGTGAAGAAAAACGACTGGAATCATTTGAGATGTGGATTTGGAGAAGGATGGAGCGTATACAATGGGCAGACAAAATTAAAAACAAAGACGTGCTAGAAAGAGTGGGAGAAAGAAGAACATTGTTGGAGCTCCTAAAGAAGAGGAAAAGAAATTGGCTGGGACATTGGCTAAGAAGAAATTGTCTCCTGAAGGATGCTTTAGAAGGAATGATAAATGGAAAGAAGGTTCGAGGCAGAAGAAGATATCAGATGATAGATAACATTAAAATAAATGGATTGTATGCCGATACAAAAAGGAAGGCTGAGAGCAGGAAAGAGTGGAGAATGCTTAGTTTGCAGTGAAAGACCTGCCCTTGGGCAGAACACTATGAATGAATGAACCACAATTGTATTTTACATGAGAATCAATATGAAAAATGGCAAACAGCCTTTAATAAAGGCAGCATAAGAACCATAATAATTGCTTTTGAACTTGACACAGCAAGATAATTACTCTTTAACCCCACAATGAAACGGGTGGCTATAACCATACCTTACATGAAAAGGGGGGGGGCAATGTGGAGCTATCAAAAGTGACCATGAGACAATGGCTGCTTGTAGAAAACATAAAACGCCTACTTTACATAGGAAACTTGCAGAATCTACCATATCTATAATGCGAGTAGAGCCAATGCACTTTATAATTATTGACTAAGCATAAATATCATTCCAAATTAAGGAAAAGGTCAAAAGCGTAGAAGCCAAGTTCCTCACGCAATTACATTTACCATGTGGATTAAGCAGTGAGATCACATGATTTACGTGCTCAATATGGCGGCAGAAAAACTGGATTAATGTTTGCAAATATTAACCGCCCACAAAACATTCTTCAATGGAAGCAAATCACTTTAGCAAATATAAGGAAAGGATACCTTTAAGCAGTATTTAAATCTGAAATCACATGAATTCATTATTGGAAAATGCTAACATAACGCATTTCATGGGTTCTAGAGAATGCTATGATTCTGAGTGCTTTTAAGGTTTCATGTTTAGACGATTGAAAGGGAAAAGCTTCTGAATTTACGTCGAATTTTAAACATTATGGAAACACACATAATTTAAGCATGATAGAGCGGAAAGATCAGCACTTACCATAGTCTGCCGAAGATCCGGAAAAACCAACTTCACAATACAAATACTCTCAAGGCACTAGCACAGCTGCCACCAGACAACGCCCACGCCCATAACTCCGGACAGAGGGCAGCACATTACGAAACAAAAGAACGGCACATCCAAGGAGGAAGCAATTAAGGAGACGGAGTATTCAACTCCGTCTCACTTTGAGTGCTGATTTTACGGTTTGGATTCCTTTCATGAGCCAATATTTTTCTCTTAGTGTATACAATAGGCCTTGTGATCCTTCATGAAGATTTTTCAAATGAAGATCACGAATAATAAGTGCAGTAAAAGGTGCTTAGATGGCAGCAATATTTGATGTTTGCTGTCATAGCTAAGGTCAGATTGTTGTAATCTACCTCCTACTCTCAAAATGTCTTGGCTGTCAAAATATGGATGCAGTGGCAACAATGGGCTTTGCCTAGCTACATGCTTATTTTTCTTCAGGTCTGCTATTTCCTGTTTGAAGCTTTCTTGTTGAACCTTTTTGATTAGTAAGTCATGTGCAGTCTGGAGCTCTGTCAACACAATAGGACCAATGTGCCTGTCATTGTGATTCAAACAGTTGTGCTTAAATCTCAAGCAAAGAGCTGTAATTCTTAATAGTTTCTTGAAAGAAGAATATTTGGTTAATAAGTTATCTTAAACTGGTAATGCAGTGAATGCTTTAGCTGTATGTCTGATTTCTAACATTTCTGCTGGTACTGGCACATCATGGATAACTGGCCAATGTTGTTCATTGTGTTTCAAGAATTGTGGTCCATTCCACCAAAGTGTAGTATTATGTAGTTTCTGAGGTGTGATGGGTCTGGTAATAATGTCAGCAGGATTTTGCTGTGAAGGCACATGCTTCCATGAACAGTTCTGTGTAAGCTGTTGTATTTTAGCTACACGATGTCCGACAAAGGCATTCAACTTGTGTGGCTCTTGGTTAAGCCAGTGCAATACAATTGAGGAGCTTGTTTCCAAAAGGTACCAAATCCAAAAAATTCGAAAAATGAGTTAAAGGTGGCAGCACATTCTTAATTAGCCTAACAATCGTAATCAGTGGTTAAAATCGCCAAAAAGTACCAAATCCCATTGCTAGAGGGCTTGGAAGATTGAGTTTTGTAGCAAAAAGTACCACATCCCTCCACAGTTTCGTGACAAAAAGTACCAAATCCTTTCTCACGTTCCATTGGTGAAATATTATGGTCGAACAATTACGTAATAGAGCGTTCTTGCTTCTCATTGGCTAAGTGACGTCACATGCCTGTAGTTTCTTGTAGAAAAACTTGTCCACAAACATAGAGCTAAAGCTTTCTTTCAAAATATGAACCAGTGTCTACCAGATGCCTGATGACAGGTCCTTTGGCATTGTGGAAAAAAAGTTAAGGAAAATAAAAACCATCTTATTACCCGAGCAATATGATGAAATTTTTGCAACTGTAGGATCAGTTCATGTTCTAGGTCCTGATTTTAAATGGGTGAACTGGCATTCAGTGGTATTCAGTGCCAACAACTTGTGTGTGGAAGAAAATGGCAGTGAAAATGTTTCTGTTTTTTATGATGAGTATTTATTGTTTATATGAAGCTAAGACAAGCTCCAGAAACTTGATTCTGTTAGTTGTGTATTGTTGTTTTTAAAATCAAGTAGGATCAAGTAATTTTTGTTTGTTTTGCTCTTGTTTTTTATAGGTGTATCACATTAAGTTATAATATAGTATAATTAGCTGCAATTAAGGATATTAGGTAGGCCTAATCAGTTTAATCTGTTTTAATGAGTTGTAACTATTTCTAAAATTGACATTTTCATGCCAAAAAGTACCAAATCCAAGTTTGTTTTGTTGATAAACAGCTTAATAATGAATGAATATCTTAGTTTCTTATGTAAATATGATTCTTAGGTCTATCTGCACATGTAAGGAATGAATTATCATTATCAGTATAATTTATCAACTGTATAACGTTTTTTTCATTTCCTGTAAAATTTGTTCAGATGGATTTGGTACCTTTTGGAAACAAGCTCCACAATTTGGCTGTCAGTCCAGAAATAGACTTGTTGGACTGTAACTTGCAATGAGTGGCTTACTTTTTCATACAATTGGGATGCCAGTAGTGCTGCGCATAGTTCAAGTCTAGGCAATGTTATTTGGTTAAGTGGAGAAACTTTAGATTTGCTAGTGAGGAGTTGCACGTGTGTGTGATCCTCATGGTTAATAGTTTTAACGTAGCATGCTGTCCCATATGCACTAGGACTGGCATCACAAAACAGATGCAGTTCAGTGTGCAGGCTCTGATTTTCTAGTACATTTCTAGGTATTCTATAATTTTCTACTAGTTTGAGGTTAGACTACAAGTCAAACCAAGCTTGCTGAATGTGTTGGGGGGCTTGCTCGTCCCATGCAATATTACATAACCATATTTGCTGCATAATAAGTTCGGCAGATGTGATCAAAGGTGAAATTAAGCCTTGTGGATCATATAACGTACAAATGGCTGATAATATCTGTCTTTTTGTAGTGGCTAATGGCAATGGTTTCACTGTGTACTGTAGTACATCATGCTTGGGATTCCAGTGCAGTCCTAATGTCTTGATGGAATTTTCATCTTCAAGTTGTGTTAAACTTTCTGTAGACCTTTTGTCATTAGGAATGGTCTCCAGTACTGTTTCTGAGTTTGAGCAGAATTTAGTCAAGTTGAAACCACCTGTGGCAAGTAGCTTAGTTAGTTGGTCTGCTGCATGTATTGCTTCATCTTCTGTTTGAAAAGTTGCCAGCAAGTCATCAACATAGAAATTGTTACTTAGGATGTTTGCTGCTTGAGGAAATTTGTTACTTTCATCTTGAGCTAATTGGTTGAGAACTCTTGTTGCAGCATATGCTGAATTAGCCTGGCCATAAGTTACTGTGGTCAGTTGGTACAATTTTACTGGTTAACTCTTGTTGCTGCGCCAGAAAATTCTTTGAAAACTTCTGTGTTGAGGTTGTATAAGTACCATTCTGTACATTTTTCAATGTCAGCACTTAAGACATAAGGGTGACATCTGAATCTAAGTAGTGTTGTATAGAGGTCTGGCTGAACACATGGGCCTTTGTACAGTATGTCGTTCAGTGATACACCAGTGGATGTTTTGTAGGATGCATTGAAAACTACTCTTAGCTTTGTAGTGCTTGAATCTTCCTTTGTCACATATTGGTGAGGGATGTAGTATGCATTTGAGCCATCAGCATGGTAGTCCTGTGTGACCGGTTCCATGTGTCCCAACTGTTGATACTGATTCATAAAGTCAACATATTGTTGGTAGATGGTTGACTGTCTGATAAGTCTGTTTTCTACAGTATAGAAGAGTTTGAGGGCTCCAGCTCGGGATGCACCTAAGTTACTAGTTGGTTTCTTGAATGGTAAAGTTGCCATGTACCTGCCTGTGTCAGTTCTGGTAATGGTTTGCTGGAAGAACTGTTCACATTCTTCATCTTCTTGTGAACGTATTGGCACTTCATTTTCTTCTATCTCCCAAAACTTTTGCATATGATTGTGGATTTGCTCAGTGATGGTTAGGTGACATCTTACTGTTTGTTTTGTTTGTTTTCCCTGGTTGATTTGTCCAGAATGAATCCAACCCAGTCTTGTTTCTCTGAGTAAAGTCTTGTATCTTTGAGTTCTGCCAATTGTGAGGCTATTGCCAGTTATTAGGTTCCAGAATATGTCTGCTCCAAGAAGTACATCTATAGTTCCTGGTAGATGAAATGCATCATCAGCTAGTATGATGTCATCTGGTATGTGCAGGTTGGTGATGTCAATGGGTGCACTAGGTATATCTTTGGCAATTTGTTCTATGACTAGGCATTGCAAATTACGGTGGTAGCCTTGTCCATGAGCGTCCCTGATTTGCATATGAGCAGTTTCATAAATGTTTGAAGTATGAAGGTTTACTCCTGCTACTGCTACTGAGGTTTGATTGGTACTTAACTGAAGCTTATGACACAGTTCTTTTGTGATGAACGTGTGTGTTGCTCCTGAATCTAAAAGTGCTCTTGCTTTGTGGAGCTTGCCATTTCTAGCCTTGACTAGGATTTGAGCTGTGGCGAGAAATGTATGAACACTGGTATCTGCTTGTGCATTATTGGCAAATGCAGTTCCTGATGTACCTGGTGTGGGTCTATCAGTTTGTTCTGTTCTGGCATTTTGGTTTCTGCCGCTTTGATGCTGTGGCGTTTGTTGCCTTATGTTGTTGATGTTCGTTTGTCTGTCTTGATGCAATGAAGTGTGATGTCTGGCATTGCACTTAAAGCAAGACCTGGATGTACAGTCATTGTGTCTATGGCCTGTCTTGAGACAATTGCTGCAAATCTTATTGTTTGCTACAACATTCCATTTTTGTTGGTTAGGAAGGTTGACAAACTTTTGACATCTGAACAGTGGGTGTTCTGCTTTGCAGAGAATACAAGTAGTAGAAGTACTGGCTAGAAATGATCTGGGATAGCTATGTCCCGTGACAAATGGTCTATAAGTGGCTTGTTTAGTTTTGATGGCTTGTTCCTTAGGCGTGGCTTGAAGTGCCTGGCCTCTTCTTTGAAGAAAAGTACAAATGTCATCAAATGTGTCCAAATCATTGGATGAGCTTTCAAGATTCCATGCTTTTGATGTAGCAGGATCCAGTTTTGAGGCTAAGATGTGGACCAATATGTATTCCCATCTCATCTTAGGTTGGGTTATGCATTCTATGGATCTAACCTGACGTTTGAAGTGGTCAAGCAAGTCCATGAGAGCTTTGGAGGATTCACGAGTGAGCTTGTCGTGATCCAGCAAAGAGCAAAGAAAATGTTGTATTATAACTTTGTTGTTATGATACCTTTCGTTAAGTAGCTTCCATGCCGTTTGATAGTTGTCTGCAGTGAGGGGCAGCGTGTCAATGAGCTTAGCTGCTAAACCTTTGACTGCAAGCCTCAAATAGTGAAATTTTTGCACTGTAGGCAGTGGATTATTGTCATGTACTAATGAGATAAACATTTCTCTGAATGGCAACCAGTCTTGGTAATGACCTTCAAAGTTGGGCAAATCTATCTTTGGTAAGTTGACTTTGGGCATGTTGGCAGTAGCTTGAGGTGGAGCTTGATTTTCAGTCTGATTGAAGTTAGGTTGTATGAAAATGGCTTCATACTGTCTGATGAGTTTGAGTGCTAGGTCTATAGCTGAATAATATTTAGTTTCAAAGTCCTGTCGTTCACGTTCATCTTCAGGATCACAGTCTAGAAGTTCCAATTTAGTTTGGTATTGATCAAATTCACTGTGGGGAGATTCCTCACGGGTTAAACGACACTTAACCTCGTCTATATTGTCATCAGTCACTGTAATGTCTTCAATGTATTGTTTAAACCTGGTGAGTCTACCTTTTATGATGGCACGTTTTTGCGTGTAGTGTTTCACTTGACTTGCTTGAGAAGCCATAGCTTGATAAGTTAATTCGTTATCAGGCATGGTGTTCACTGGGAGGGCAGTGTATTATAGGAACTGTCACGTACCTTACAAATTGCTGTGTTGTGGCTGACTGTCCAGAAGCTTCGTAGTATATTCCGCCTCTGTTCAGTTGCTCCACTAGTGGTAGTGCATACAATGTCCTTGCTTCGGATTGTTTGCTGAAAACCATACAATTGAATTAGTATAATACAGGCCTGTCCAACTTCATAAGTGCTGGGGGCCAAAATATTTCGACAATTGATGCTGAGGGCCAAACAGTAAAAGTTTCGCTCACATAAATATAACAGTAAAGTACAGCAGACCAAATTGTTGAAATAGGATTCATTACCAGTAGGCCGAAATTAGAACTTAATATGAGCACTGAGGATTTTCAGACTGCTTCACTAAAGTATGGATGTCCACTTCTATGTTAGTAACTGCCAGTCTTGGTAGGTGTAAGAAGGAATCATCAGTGAGACAGTTCCTATATTTATTTTTTATGAATTTCGTGTTGGAAAAAGCACTCTCACATAAAGTGCTTCCAAATGTTGAGGAAAGCTGATAACCAAAATCTCTAAGCTGAGGAAACCTGCCCTCTGAAAAAGTTGAGCCCTCACTCAGACCTGGTTTGAAGAAAAGGATCAGCCTGAAGAACGTAGAGCCCCAGTTGATCTCAATATCCATATTCAAGGGGCCATTAAAAAGCAGCAGTTTACCTTTAATATTTTCAAAGTCAGAAAATCTTTCATTGAATTCTTAAATAATAACTTCAATATTTTCACAAAACTCAGAAAAATTACCATCTTCAATTTCTTCTGACAGCTCTTGACAACATGGAAAGTGTGTTAAATCATTTCTTGATAAGGTTGATTTCAGAAATTTTAAAACAATTAACATGACCTCTATCCCTCAAACACTTTGATTTTTGCCCTGAAGTCTCTGGTTCAACTCATTCAAGTATTGTGTCAGGTCAATCATGAAAACAAGCTGCCTTAGAAAGTCTGGATCTTCAACCCGTCGAACAAGATTTTCACTACCTGCACTCAGTCAGCGTACATTTGCGTGGAGTGATCGATCTCTCATCCAAAAATTCCCGGTATCTGCAGTGAAGCTGTGTTTTAGTGCCACCACGTATCTTGTTGGAAACTGTAACCACTATATTCATTGCATCGCTTTGTTTCACTAACTTCCCACACAACACCTCTTGTTGAATTATGCAATGGAACATGAGGAAACTTATCCCTAATTAATCCTACCAGTCCTTTCCACTGTTTCATTTACTGTTTTAAATATATCTTCACCCTTGGTTATCCACGTAAAGAACATAATTGAAGAATTTCTTCTTGTGTTGAAATTTCATTGTTGATCATTCGTATGAAAATCAAGAGTTGATTGCTGTCAGTCTGGTCGACACTCATCCAAGCATAGTGAAAAGTAGCTGCATTTTCCAACCATATCTTCTAATTTCTTTGTTAATTGTACTCGGGCCACAAAACTGTGACAGCGGGCCGCATGCGGCCCGAGGGCCGCGGGTTGGATAGGCCTGGTATAATACAATAACAAGATGTTGAGGTTAGAAGTGTAGGTGGACCAGGAAATATTAGATCCAGGTTCGGTGAGGTCCAAGAAATATGGAATCCAATGGAATAGAATCACAGGAATGTCTTGGAAAGCTGAAGTATAATCCGGCACATGAAATACAATCCAGGCACATGGAGGATCAAGAAATATTGGAATCCAGGTGCAGTGGATCAAGAAATATCCAGGCCCGATGAGAACCAAGAAATATGTAGGGAGTTGGGTTAGGTAGGAGTCTAGGATCCCTAACATACAATTAAATAAATTTCTCCTACTAAAAATATTCCTTCTGGTAGCTGGTTGAGCAGTGGTTAACATGAAATAATAGTATAATAATTCAAACAACAGAGTTAACAATTTATTTGTATATAAATCCAAGTTGAATACAATATAGTTACTGTATTGGTCCAGGTTTGAATGACCAAAAATATGTAGTAGACTGTAAATTTATTTGCTTATATTAAGTTTGGTTATCTTTAACCTTTGCTTAAATGTTCAGGCTATTCTTTAGCTGAACTCAATTCAGTACAAGTAAAGTGGAGGTGGCATATTGCCCAAAACTCCGGAAAATTATAAATGCAGAAATTATAATAATTCTTTCAAAGTTGAGAGCTCTTCACATTCGAGCTATTACAGTGGGAAATGCGAATCCTGCACAAAGTGCCAAATGATTCGGTAACTATACAAGCTGCCAAGTTGTGGTCAGGTTATTGTATTTAACCTTAATGTTTTACATTATGAGTAGGCCTACTTAACTTTTGATTTGTAGAGAGTATGTAGGTTGTCCTAGACTCGTTTGAAAGTATTAATAAATGCCTAAGATCCCATCGGTGAGGCTATGTAGAGAAGTCTGAAATTGCTGCTGGAGGCTGTGGTTAAAGGCTTCTTTGCCTTAGAAGTCCAGGTCTAGAAGTTCTGGTAGACTACGTCTTCTGCGTTATGTAGAGTAGTAGGGCCTACCATGAAGTCTCGGTACCCAAGTATCGGTACTGGGATTAAGCTAAGGTGCTTGCCTTAGTGAAGTTCGATGAAGAATGAAAAGAGTCAAACAGGTTAGCCTACGTACCCCCTCTAAAATTACATTCGAGCGCTTTCAGTTTCTCGATCGAAGTAGCGTAGAAGCTTCTCGAGACTTCTATCTTGAAATACGGCGAATGTACAATATCTTCGTATTTCAAAAGATCTGTAAAACTAAGAAAAACTATTTAGCAAATTGTTTTATAATTAATGTTTATGAGTGTCTGTAAACATTTCAAAACATTGCTAAGCTTTCGAGATATCGATAGAGACATCGATCGACTCATTGAATGTTTGGTTACTAATGTTTAAGAAGTATGTTCAAAAACAAATGTATAGAAAGGAAAATGCACAATGTGAATAGGTTAACATTTCTCCTGAAATGTTACAAAGTGTTTCATTTTGAGGGGAACTTAAAAATAAAGTGTACAAGAATAACTATCATACAATTGAAGAAAGAAAGAGAACATAAGAAGAGAAATTGCAGCAATTTCTCAAGAAGAATTAATGCGCATGAATGCAAACTTTCTTAAAAGATGTCAAAATGCGTGGCGATATACGGACATCATTTTCTACATCTTCTATGACAAAGGTAGGTGATTATTTTAACTGTAGGCGTAATTCATAAGTCCGTGCGCTTGAATTGAGGGGCTAAGTACATGAGCCTTTACCGGCCGACGATTTGCTTCCAGTCCGCCGCGAGGACGGTGCGTTCTCGGCACATCGCAAAACGGTCTCGTACATGATCGATTGAATACCGCACGCTAATACAATATGGCATAGTTGTCCGCTCCATTGATGTCGCTAGTGTCTGTTTTTTCTTTGCACCAGAAGTATTGATATCGCGGCGAGTGGTGACTTGCGAGAGAAAAGGACCAATACACTTTTCACTGACATTAAATAATATGTAATAAGAACATTATAAACCATTTTAAACTATCTTACAATAACTGAGAATTATATAAAAGTATGTAATTGTACTGTATAGTGACAAGTTCAAGCACAAGTGATATGTCATGTCTTGTCTTGTTATGTGTCTAGGGCCTGGAAGTTTATGAAAAGGAATATTCAATATTGCACTCTATTACATGCTAGTAGCAGAAGTAGCAGAAAATTGATGGTTCATTTTACTTATTATTGCATATTTTGTTAGTTTTGCGATATTGCATAATATGTGATATTTAAATATTTGTGCTTATTTGATTACATTGCCACATTTTTAACGGCATATTTCTGAGAGATTTTTAATATTGTTCTTACTTCTGTTGGAACAGACTGTACAATAATTGACAGTACATAGGATAGTGTTTTTGGAACTGACTGTGTGATATTAAAGTGACGTATCACTTCATTAGTTTTCAATTTACTAAATTTTGTTGCATTGGCCTTGGTTTAGAAAAAAATCTAATCTTCGTATAATATAGGCCTATTATGTATGCCATCTCTACATATAAATTGTTTATAAAAATGAAGAGAACTTCGTTATCACATCATATCGCATACCCAAAGGATACATCACCGAAATAAAGTCTGATTAAAGCAATCATGTAACGTTTTAACCCTAAGCATGGACAAATACATCTTTCTGTTATAGAATAAGAGGTCGTATTGCAAAGAGCACGTATTTAGTTGTTTCAACCTGATTCAAAGCTTTATTCTTCACCAAACAAAACTGAGTTTCTACAGACAGTTAAACAAAATCGTAGAGTCGTTTTTGAGAAAATCGAGATCTAGATGCATATGTATTTATCTCGTCCTGTAGCTCCTGTGTTGAGCGAGGCTCAAGGATATTGAACACGTCAGATCAAAACAAACATGCGTGTTATAACAATAATATTTAAAAAAAAAAACTTTAAGCAGCCAAACTTATTCAAGCTGGAAATATTCATTCATTTTGTAGATGGTGTGAATTATTAAAAATTCCTTGAGAGATCTTTTGAAAGATTTGCATTTGCTTTTAATACACAATACTTTAATGTTTCTTCGAAGCTTATTGTCAATCTGTATTGCAGAGTAAGAAGCAACCTTCTGAAAGATTTTAATGAATTAGTTGGTATATGTAAATCATTCATGTTTTTAGTTGTACGTCCATGTACAATGTAATTAGTTCGAAATTTATCAATATTATCTACCATATAACACATTGCCGAGTGTATAAACTCCCCTGTGAGAGTGAGGACTTTTAATTTATCAATTAGCGGTTTATAAGGTTCTAATTTTTTCTTTCCACATATTATTCTTATTGCACGTTTTTGTAATCTAAATATTTTCTCCCTGTGGGAAGAGTTACCCCATATGTTTCCGTATCTCATTACAGAGTGAAAATATGCAAAATATAGCTTACCATGAATACTGCATGCTGTTGTAATATATCATTCAAAATTCTTTAAGCAAAACACGCTGAACTCAGTTTTGGACTTATCATTTCAATGTGTGTCTTCCAGTCAAGATTTTGGTCAATTTGTAGTCCTAAGAACTTTATGTTACTAATTTCTTCTATGATTTGTATTTGGTAATTAATTATAAGGTTTGAGATACATCTACGTTTTGTTCTAAATTGAATAAAATGGTTTTTTCAATATTAAGTGTAATTTTATTAGCTAGAAACCACGTAATTAATTCGTGAAAAACATTTGTAGCTATTCTTGGTAAATATTCTTGCGACTTTCCTGTACACTAGTATCATCTGCAAAAAGCAATACCTTTGATTCGTCACTTCAGTTATATGACAAGTCATTGATGAAAATTAAAAAGAGCAAAGTTCCCAGTATCGATCCCTGAGGTACTCCATTTTTAACAACCCATAAGTTAGATTCATTTCCACATTTCCTTTTGAATTCTATCAGACAGGCACGTGTTAAATTATCCTACCCATAATGATCAATTTTTTAAAGTAAAATTTCACGCTTTATTCAGTCAAAAGCTTCAGCTAAATCGCAGAAAATTCCCAGAGCATATTTCTTCTTATCTAACGCTTCCAATATTTTTGTAGTAAGTAGAAATTTATCATTCTCAGTGGACATGCCACTTCTAAAACCAAACTGAGATGATGTAAGAAGAAATTTTCTTAATGTAAAGTCCCCTTAAAAAGGATAGAAAATCGTCACCGCCTTCATGTCATCCCCAGGAGGCATCTAACACAGATACAAAGTTTTGTTTTCATATGATTTTCCGTTCTGCAGCTAACCTGTTCACAGACATACACACACATACATACAATGTTTCTGAAAATAGTATTTTAGGATTCAGGGAACCTCAAAACATTTATGTTGAAAACTCAACTTCCCATTTGGGGGTCGAAAACAATTGGCTACTTCCTCTATCTATAATACTTATGGTACGGGCAGAGAAAGTAAAAGTGTGATGTAATCATAAAGCTTCATTTTTTAAACTTATAATCCAATTCAGCTAACATGAGAATTTTTGAAATTACTTAAATGATACAGCATACTTCATTTTTTCGGAACATGTTTTACAATTTTTTTAGCATATTTGCATGTTTATTTCGTCTTCTGATAGAGCATTAACTTCCGGGCCTTCTTATAACTATTGATTCGGGACTGATATTTCTCTTAGGTTAGAGTTCTTGTTCTCAAATCACAAGCAAGTTTCGAAGATCTGTTAAAACGAAGTGTATCTATATCCTCAATTGATATTTATATTAAGAGTACTTTCTATTTGTAGCCTAACAGGTATTATTTTTGGATTTGATTCACTTCTTTGATGTAAGCAAATAGACTAACGGATAACAAAAAATGTAGGCCGAATTAAATTTTGCGGCAAACATTTCTTTGTTCAAATTAAACCCGTTATTTTTTGGAAAATTGTTTATTCCATGGAAAGCAAAAAGTATTATATGTATTTAACAAATCCTATTTCTTAATTTCTAACATAAACTTTTGTCGTAACTTTAGCTTAGAGAGCACATTTGCTTGGGGGAGGGGTTATGATGGCACAATTGGCGACTGTGTACGAGCTTGCTATTTACAAATGCAAGAGAATACGATGAAAAAAGTTACATTTCACAGACTACTAAACCTGCATAAAAAGAACATAAGGTGGCGTTTCTGATTACTGCAGTGAGAAAACGTGCAACACAGATATATAAATGGGAAATGCCGTGGCAAGTGTAGCAGAAAACAAAAGCGTTTCTGCTGTGCTTCATGCTGGCATAAACAAAATGATTCGCTGTTGTAGTGTTTACTTTTACCATTCAAATTTGCACATTGTTTTGTTCAGAATTCAGTTCTGACTCGTTTATACAACGACTTTTTCATAATGAATAGCTTAATGCATATTTCGCTAGCAATACGCCACTTTATAGGCCTACAGTATAAGCCTATAGTATTTCCTGTAATATACAGTGTAGGTGTTATTTTCGCGGTATTTATAAACCCACATGGAGATGAGACACTTAGAAAGCGTTTATGATAGAATGTATACAGAATAAATGATAATATAAAAGGGGGTTAAGGAAAAATTAGATAAAATAAATACAGGAAAAGAACAGCACTCAAGGAAAATTATAAGAATAAAAGCTTAAGGAGGGGTGAGGATTGAGAATTGATGGTAAGAGGAAATAAAACCAGAACTAGAGAAAGAATGGTATATAGGAAGGAAGAAAAAGAACCTAACTATATCCCATGATGAAATTAAAACATTATAAAATCTTCATTTCATATGCCACCACATGCCATTATCCGGTTCTTAAACCTAAAGACTTACTGGTATAGTTAACCAGATCATGATCGTCGATGGTATGGAAGATACAATTCCATTGGGATTATCAGGATTCTAACCTGGGACCTCAGGAAATGAACCAATAACTCTTACCACCATGCATGAGGCTATTAAGTTAATTTAATCCCATTATAATACTTATTATTTGAACTAAAATTCCATATACCGAATTTTGCGAACATCGACCATCTCTTTCTTACTTGCTCGATTTATTAACCTTTCTCGCTACCATAGCTTAAATACTCGGTCACGGTGTGATATATTAGAAATTTCACACCATACTTGAGCTCTATATTAATCATCTTACACTGTTACTACTTCTCGTCACTGCAACTCTCTGCCATCTGAACTCATGGGCTGCCGAAGTTCGAATTCTTTTAGATCTAAATTAGAAAATTACTTTATGATGGACTATCTGACGTTAACACATTATGCTTAAGAATAATTGTTTGTAGGCCTATGCCTTTCCTAAGGTATTTTCTGTAGTAATTTTTAACTCATATAAATGCATACAAAATAATTCATATTAATATTATCTATACCCACTTCTTAATAATTATCTTAACCCCATCTTGTTAATATATAAAGAAAATCACTACTGAAAATTAACATTATTTTGTTCTCTGTATTCCGGTATCCATTACATTGATGTTGTCTCTTTAAGATATCTGTTTAAATTTTATCTGATTCTTTCTGCATTGCATTTGCCTGTCTTTTAACTTGCTATTATTTTCTAAAGTCTGACCGTTCTAAGAAGGAATGCTGAAGTAATAAAAAACCAGTAAATCTGTCTCACGCAAGCACATTACTCATATGTCTTAAGAATGAGAAAGACATACTGGTTTTTGTTTACTTCAGGTTTCTTCCTTAGCTCGTCTCAGGTATAGTATAGCAATAACCTATCTTAAGCCTAGATGTTTATATTCTTAAATAATGTAATTTAGTTTCACTCCTGGTTGAGGCCTTAACTCCGCCAGATTAAATAAATTATATTATTATTATTATTATTATTATTTTTATTATTATTATTACCATTAACACAATTACTTTTCTAATACATATCAAGTACATATATCAGGCAGAAACTACTCCCTCGTTAACCAAACTCGCGGGCGTGGCTTCCTAATCGCTATTAGCAACAGTGTCAGGCATAAATGAAAACCAGATTTAGAACAAACTGAATAATGTGTCTGGATTGAAATTTCATGTAAAAATGACCAACTAATTCTTATAGGTTGTCATCATTTCTCACCTAATACCATTATTGCTACATTTCAACAATACTTCCTTTTTCTGGAAAACAGTCTAGACTGTAACAATTATCAGACCATATTACTTGGTGATCTCAATATTCCAGGGTTCAAATGGAATTCTGGTGATTCAACTAACTTATACCACTATCATAAAGTTAAAGGTGAAACAGTACACCACGCTTGTTCCTTCCTAAATCTGTATCAAATCAATGACATTGTGCCTAGTAACAATTTACGTATTAAATTTAGTCATTACTAACATGAAGAAAACCACGGTATCAGTAGCTGATTATGCTCTGGTAAATATTGATATCCCTCATCTCCCCATGATCATAAATATAAAACGATAAGTAGCACAGACACACAAACTTCAGTAAAAATTTTAAGCTTCCATCAAAGCGACTATCTTAAACTATGTAACACCTTAGATCAGTGATTCCCAAAGTGGGGTCCGCGATGGTGTTTCAGGGGGTCCGCAGGCGGTTCAAGAAGAAATAGGATATCCCGTAATTTTCTCAAATTACATATCTTCTAAAGCAGCTTCACTGTTCACATTGTCTAATGAATTAAATAAATTTAAATCAAAATATTTATATAGTTTTTTTTCAAAACCAAGAGGGGGTCCGCAATTTTCTTTTTCAAGGGGTCCGCGGACTGAAAAGTTTGGGAACCACTGCTTTAGATCAATCAGACTGGTCGATTGTGTATAATCATACATCATCTGACACTACAGTAGAAAATCTTACATATTTAGTTAAGGACGCTATTAACAAATCAATTCCTTAAACTGCCGTTCTCAAATCAAAATATCCTGCTTGGTTTTCGAGGGAGCTTAAACTACATATAAGGAAAAAGAAACATTTTTATCGACTGTACAAAAACCACTCCTCTGATCAAATCTTTTCGAATTATATACATTATGTACATTCTACATTAATTTGTCCAGACTTGAAATGTGTCCGTTACATTATTTCTGCGTCAGGTGATTTTAGCAAGTGACTCTCCCATAAGACCAATTTTAAAAATGTTTGCTAATCAAACATCATTTTTAAGCTACGATTTAGGCTACCGTAATTATTTATTTCTATTATAAAGTACACGTTTATATTTTAATTACTATGAGCTAATTGAGCCTGTGGAAGCTTAAACTAAACTGTTAGGTTCAACTATTTTTCCTTTCGTTTGTGCATAAGAAACTGAATTTTTCCTTTTCAGAATGAATCTGGACTGGAATCACGAACAGAGTTGATTATATCTCCGGCATCGCTGCCTCTATCACCGTAATTTCATGTTATCCTCACATCTAACAGGGGCACTAGTCTCTAAACCCATACTAGCATTACTCGTTTAATGAAAGTTGCAGTTTACTTCCCTGTTACTTCTATCGAAAATCTAAAATTATCTACAGCTACTAGACGAAACTCTATTATGGACAAATTGCAAATGTCGACACTTCACTTTCATAACTTTCTTGTTTTATAGGAAAATGTTCTATATTAAACTCTGTAGCGCTATATTCCTTGCAGTCCCAATCCCACAAGGGATGTAGCTCCATGGAATGTTATATTACTTAGAACATTTCCTTTTAAAAAAAAAGCAAAGTACGAAAGTGAAGTGTTGCTATTATTTTCTCTGTTTATTAACAATGAAACAGGTAAGTTATACCATGAGAGTCGTGGTCATCCGTCCTTCTCCCATAGGTACTATAGGTAGGAAGTATTGTACCTGACCCTGAAATTTGATGTCGAATTTGCCGCAAATACATGTTTTGAGGAGTCCAAAATATTCCTGAGGAAAAACGATATTTGTATGAAGAGCAAACCCAAAACGAAATTTCACTTCAAATTGTAATTTTCTCGTTAGAGTTATCCAACTTTGTATAACCTTATAAGATCAAGCATGTCATGTGGTCATATTTTTTTACACTATCACTTTATTATCTAAACGAAAAATAGTTATCACAGTTTTCTCAAAATATATATAATACTTCGTTTAAATCTTTTACAATACCCATAATGAAACTTAAACCTTTATTTCGCAGAAATTTTCTTACGGATAGTTTAGAATACCACCTACTTCACCTGCAATATAAGCATCAATCCGCAAGCAACGTGTCTTACATGAGTGCAGAAACAGCGGAATATGCACTTAGCAGCTGCTTGCTAAATTTTGCTTTAGAATAATTTTTTGTAGTAAAAATATGACACAAGCATATTGCTGATTCTCTTTACGTTAGTTCCCGTCTGCTTGATAACGGGCTTTTTAGGGATTTTTCTGGAAATTAGGTATATATATATATATATATATCTCGCAGACACACACTTTTTTTCTCAAAATGAGATTTCCGAAAGATGAGTTGTTTCTTTTGTTAGCTACAAGTATCATCATGAAGCATTTTCTTAAGTTATTGCACTTGATCATATCTTTTGGAACTTATCTGCAAAACTTGCTACAGAGAGATCATTATGCTAAATTCTAAACAGGACCATCGCTCTTAGTGAAAATAGTCTTGCGGATAGTGTTTTCCCAAATGAGCGAGGTTGAACGCCAATGCGTGGGTGCTTCATAGTACTGGAAGCCCAAATTAGCCTTGAAATTATGATGGCTGCTTTGAGTTCTCGAAGTGTTATGATTGAGAGACGACCAGTCTGCTTTGTTTCCAGTTTTATGTAAGGCAAGATCCTGTTGAACGCTCAGACCCTGGGGCCACACATGTTTGCATTTTAATTTATGCTCTCACTATAGTTTTTTTATAATAGTCTTATTGGTTAATATTGTGTGTCACATTTTAATGTTATAAAATAATCTTGAGATGACATTCATTTCGGTTTCATTTTCTTCAGGTCATTTTTATGAAAGGAATGTTGAACAAAATCAACATTTAAGAACTTTTCTCTCATGAAATCTGATATCGATATGATATGATATGATATTTATTGTCCCAAGAAAATTACAAAGGAGTCTACTGGATTCGACACTTGTCATTTTACCAGTAGACATCTTAAACAACACAATAACACTTTTTAATTGGAGACATATATTCAGTGCTGTTACATGCATATAAACTGATTTCCCTCTCTACAAAAGGAGAAAGAGAAAAAACACTAGGAAGCAAGAGACACAAAAACAAAGAAAGACAATTTTCTAACAGACTCATCAAAATACGCTTCTTCTCTGTTTTCCCTATACTGTATGCTCTCGTCGTAAGTCCCTTGAACGTTCGCATCTTACCACCATTAGGCCACTGTCCTAATGATATTGTTATCATAAAAATGAACACTAGCTAATGAATAAAATTGGGCTTGTGAGGGATTCATTAATAACAAACTGGACTTATAAACAAACTTTACAATACAAATATTTGTTCAAATATCATTTAACTCGAACTCACTTAATTCCGCCACTGGTTTGTTCGCACTACTTTAATTGCCTATATATTGTACACTAATCACTAGCTACCCGTTAATAACGCCAGATACTTAAATCTGATATTATGACGTTATCTTTACAAATTAAATATAGCGATAAATATAAGTGTTGCTTAAACACTGACTTCAAGATATGAAATATATTAATTAACGGGAGAACATAAAACATTCTATTTGTAAAAATTATTGAAATAACTCATATTCAACAGATAAGGGTTAATATTAAATATTTACGTAATACACTATTCCACCTTTACCCTTAACATATAATATACAACTTATTATGAAAATGCATTTCGGCGTATGCTGCGCCATCTTCAGTTCAAATAAGATGTAATGAACACCACAATTCTTCTCAAATATGTTGTTTATGAAATTTGTTAATTGGTAACCTAGGTCACCGTTGTAGTCAAGTCAAATAAATGATTTTGGTCAATTATGTTTTCATTAAGGATGTTATTTCTGTTCTTATAAATTTGAAAGTTTTCCAATGTATTTAGTCTAACACCCTTATCACATATATGTAGGACTTCCATGGTGTTATTTAAATTATCCAATCTATGATCACTATCAAGCAGGTGTTTAGCATACGCTGAGCGTAATCTGCCATATTTAAAGTCAGAGACATGTTCATTGAATCTTTGTTTTAATTTTCTACCAGTTTGTCCCACATATATCTTTTTGCAATCAATACACGTCAATTTGTACACTCCACTTTCTTCCATTTTATCCACAGAGTTAGTATTATTGCTGTACAACTTATTCTTTAAGTTGCAGTTTGTTCTGTAAGCAATTTTAAAGTTTTCTTTACGTAATAACTTTGTTATAGCATGTATTCTGTTATCTGTGTAATTAAATGTAGCAAAATATTTACTATTGTTGTCTTTTTGTAGAGGTGTGAGTTGGCTAATGGGGTTTTGTTTGTTATGTAATTTCATTTTGTGTTTTCTGATTAAATTTCTAATCATACTTTTATTGTAACCATTATTTTCGGCAATTTTCATAATTGTACTACATTCTTTGTTGTAGTTAGTTTCATTCATGGGTATGTTAACCATTCTGTATACCATGCTGTTGAAAGCAGCCATTTTGTGGCTAATAGGATGATTAGAAGAATTGCCGATAATATTATCCGAATAGGTATTTTTTCTGAATATACCAAAATCGAGTGTCTTGTTGTTTCTGGTAATACTGAGATCCAAGTAGTGTATTGAATAATTCTCTTCTTTCTCAAGAGTGAATTTCAGATGATTATTGATGTTATTAAAATCTTTGAAAATATCTTCTACTTTGTTCTTATTGCAAATGATAAGAATATCGTCAACATATCTCTGATAAGTGGTAATTTTATATTTAACTATAATATTTTGTATATATTCTTGTTCAATATGTTGTAAGTAGGCTTCTTTTATAATCCCAGAAAGCGGCGATCCCATTGCCACTCCTTCTTTCTGTATGTACAATTTATTGTCAAATTTGAAATAATTTTGGAATAATATAGTGTTAAGAAGTGAGGTTCTCTGCTTAGTAACACTGGTGTTATCGCCGTTATCTAGAAGCCTATTTTCTATAATTCTGATTGAATCATTTATTGGTACGTTTGTATACAAGTTGGTGATGTCTAGCGATTTTATAAGGTCTTCTTTATTAACACAAGTGTCTTTTATTTTGTTAACCAAATCAATTGAATTTATGACATTATATCTGTAGGGCAGATTTAATCTCTGCTTTAATATTTTCCCCAACATTTTTGAAATTTTATAGCTAGGAGCATTTAAGAAATTCACCACTGGTCTTATTGGATTATTTACTTTGTGTGTTTTGATTTGCGACCTCAGTTCTGGAGTTCTGGGGTTCATATTTATGCACTTTTTCTTCTCCATTTCACTCAGTATTAGATTTTCATAATAAGTTGTATATTATATGTTAAGGGTAAAGGTGGAATAGTGTATTAAATATTCTATTTGTATTTGTATACGTATTATTAAAACTCAAACCTCCACACAACAACGAAAATAAAAAAGACAATTTGCCTTCTCAGAATTCCAAAGTAATTTTCTATGTAGCTGCATTGCTTTTTCTCATAGGCCCAGGCAGATGTAGGAATGAGAGTCAGCTTTTACCGCACATGAAACTTGCAGTTCCTTCGTGTTATGTTAGAAGTACTAATAGGTTACGATATTACATAACGAGAAGAGAAAGGGAAAACTAATTATTGTTCAGTTCCACGTTTTAAATTCTACAGCTAAATGGCCTAATAACGTAAAATATTTATAAATATATCATTTATAATTAAATATCATTTATAATTTATAAATAGTGTCTAACCTACGTTTTTCCTAAGAAGAAAATATTAAACTCCAAGATATCTAGAGTTGAAACCATGATTTTGAACAATAACTACTATTAGGCCTAAATACGTATCCTTCGTAAGTTTAGTTATAGTAACTCAAAATCCACAGTACATTCTTCGTTCAAATAAAGGCCAAAGAATTTTTAAACTTTTCACTGCTACTGTCATGCAAATTCGTCATATGAATTAAGCTCTGAAAGGGTTAATTCAGGATAATCATGAATCATGAGTACCGACCGCTTCAGTTTGAAGAATAAAAGATTGGAGAAAAGTCTATTAGAGATCGGGTAGGCGTGATATTGGCCTATAACGTATAATGTAATATAGGCTAATTATAATATAATATAGCGTAAGGTAACGAATGCATACACTATTATATATTAATTAAATTATACAATCTATTTTAACGTAAGTAATATAACACAACATGTAATATAAAACATAGTATATAACATAATATATCATGTAAACATATAAAATACAATATAATATAAATACAATAAATTTATTAACACCCAGCATTTATCATAAAAACTGTAGTTAATCTCACAAACACATAATGAATTTGGCCTTGAAATTCTTTAGCCGACAGTAAAAATGAGACATTTGACCGTAGTAATTTTGGCGTTAGATATTTTGGAATTAGACTTTAAATTTATTAGACATGGTACGTGTAACCCATACGTGGTTTAGACATTTTAGTTAGGCATTTTTTTTACAAATTAGAAGTTTTTCTTTAGCCAATTTGACAGTGGATCAATTATTCATAGGCCTGTATTAATGATTCTCCGTCTACACATTGTGAGTCTAATATTATTATTCCTGAATGTAGGCTAGTGTGCCTAACAGAATTTGCAATAGGATTTTCGGAGGACCACTGGATTATAATCCAGAAAATATTCAAGTTTAGAACTGCAGGAATGTTGAAGGAAGCAGGAATAATGGAGAGAGAGAATTGTTGCCTTATTCTTCTTTTCTTGTAGATTACTGCTTCTCTTCTTACTCTTAGTTGTGATTGGCATTAACCAATGTTTAATTATAATCTGCTATCTTTACTAAGTAGATTTCAGGAGTGATACAAGGTTCATTTATTATTATAATATAATATGGTTTGTTTTCTACAACAACAATCCAAGTTTCTTTATTTTTTGTTCCAATAGTTACAATTCTTTAGAATAATTGAGCAGTATTGGCTCAAAATACTACTGCAGTATACTCTGTCTGTCAGTAGGAAAAGAGAAGCTGCAATTATTTGCCAAAACTTCTTAACGTGATAAACACGGAATTACTTTGTTACAAGCAAGAATGTTAGACCATATTTTTGGTCTTTAATAAATTGTTCAAGATTTACTACGGCAGCATATTTAGCTTGCACGTAGGGGAAAAGAGGAGCTGCAAGGATTCCAAAACTCCTTACAATTATGCATGCAGAATTACTTTATAATGACATAAAGATGCTAAGCCTTGCTTGGCTTTTGTAAATTAATGCAAGGTTTGGATTGGAATTACTTAACTTGCATGTCGATTACATCTGATGAGAATGTGACTGCATTTAGCCGGACTGTAGTTAAGGGATGTACAGTTATTGAAGCTGAAGTTCTATGTTGCTGTGGATCATCCTGAACGGTGGCCAGTAGCGAGTCCTTCCATGGCTACAAGCTACGCTCCCCGAAGTTCTAGTGATGTCCTAATATCCACCTCCTGGTAGATCAAGCAGTGGCTGCTAATGCTGGTTCCATGTTGCGTAGTTGTGTAGATACTGTACTATTATATATTCAGACTTGTGGTCTGTTGCTAAATTGGGGCTGTGCCCTTACGAAGCGACGATCAGTGAGAGAATGAGAGAAGTCTAACGGCCAAAATGCGTTCACATAATCATCTTACAAAGAGTCGGATTCTAGAATCCTATGGAAGGCTCTTCTAGAAGTTTCACGTAGCTTCCATCCAGAATAAAGGCAGAGTTAAAGATAATAACATGCTGTAATTATTCTGTAACATAAAAGATTGGTATGTGAGCATTTGCATTATAATTGTAATGTATAATTACAGAGAAATTTAATAATTATAATGCGGTGAATAATCGATCTATTCAAAAGCTGCTTCTATAATCAGTTGCACTAATCGATATGACGCTTCTAAGTAAACTAATGCATTCTGGCTGTAGCGCCAAGAAAGTGTTAATGAGCTGTCACTCGACTTATCGATATCAGTTCGATGTCGGCAATGCAGCTTTCTGTTGCTAATTAACTTTAATTACTGAATCTAATGATAATAGCTAGTAGTAACAGGAATAAATATGTAAAACTATTCCTTAGTTTATCACAATACAGAGTATAATAGATATTTTCTTTATCTAAATGTAAATAAATAGATACAAGCGTGCCAAGAATTCTGATTGCTGGTAATTGGCATCAGTGCCATCTAGCGATTTGTATTAATACTTCGTTACTAGTATTTGCTATAAAAATATAATAAATAGGCTCTAAGCTCTACGAGCTTACACTGAATGTACATAATTTATATTCCTTCATCGGTGATCCAAATAGTTTCTTCCATCCCTTGACATTCTACCGACCTAATAATTTACGGTGTCAAGTTTCTTTTCAAAATCACAGTAGCTAGAATTTTGGAATGATCATTGAAACAGAAATGAGATTTTGTATCTGCTCGATAGTCGTATTTTAGCTGATGTTAACGTTGTAATTTAGTTGGGAGTTGTCGAGGATAGAATGAAATGACAAAGCAAGGGCAAGATGAAGATCAAAGAGCTGGTCTCAATCCCTGGCTAGTAATTCATCTTGTATCACAAGCTGAAAGGGGCGTTAAGTCGGCTCTTACCATACCTCTGTCAGGGTCATTACTAGTGATGAGCAAATGCAAGACCAAGACCAAGACCAAGGCGGTCTTGGTCTTGGTCTTGGTATTGCACTCTCAGTCTTGGTCTTGGTCTTGCATAGGTAACCCTGGTCTTGGTCTTGGTCTCGGTCTTGCATCAGTAGTCTTGGTCTTGGTCTCGGTCTTGCATACTCGGTCTTGGTCTTGTTGCAAGAGTCTTGCAGTTTTCTTTTACGCATCTTACTGTGATCAATGGCGTTTACATGATTTAAAGTTACACCGATTACATGTGTGTTATTGCTTGCGAAAGTAACGAAAGCTAATTGCTTTTAGTTCCTTTGACCATGTAAACAGTAATGTGACATCATGATGTTTGCCGAAACGTCCATGGTGATATAGGCTAGAACAGTACACTTTGAGTGTTCATTTAAATATTCTCTGTTATCCTATTGCAGAACTTTAAACTCAAAATCCAAGAGATGCTATACACTATTTGAGAGTGTAAAATTTTGAATATTATATTGTACAATTTCAAATTGAACGGCTGCGGAGACAAGAAGTAATAACAGGATGTGTATGAAATGTTTTAAAGATTTCCGCATAGGAGAGAGGTTCTATCTGACATGTTTAAAACTGTATAATATAGTAACAAAACATAACGGCATTGAAGCAGATGCTTTAGAAATTGTGCAATCTATAGGAAATCACACAATGTCCATTCGAAACCCAAACCATAGGCTGCAATAAATAATATTTCTCTTTGCATATACCCTCGTTCTAATTTATAACACATTATGAACAGATCATTTCTGCACTTCTAAGATTTCCGCTACCCCCCATAAATTACTTTCTACTTGCTTTCAAGTTTCGGGCCTTCAACCAATTGGGTCATAATTAATCATAACTATTCTTCATGCAAGCATATATTTCTAGACCAGCCATTTTCTACTTTTAGTATCTTTTCCCATTCGATATGCATCCTTAATATAAATCAGCAGCAATAACTAAAACATCGCCACTGTTGTGTCAATAACAAAATTGTAGTAGTAAAAAAAATTTCAGTGGATGTCCTACCTATCATCAGCAAAATGTAGGCCTGTATAGCTATAGTACAATCAGATACGTAACTGTAAAGTAATAACTAGCAAATACCCGTCAAATAAGTTCCTGTTTTAATTAATCTACGGTTTAATTGTGTTTAATTGAATAATTATGAAGAATGCCGGGCGTATAACCTGATTTTTTAGACTTCACTTTATTTTGAAATTTTCTGCAAGGAGAATGGAATGAGCTGAATAGCTGTGTTATATTTTGTTCAAGTAGACATGAAAGATTCTAAAAGTGAGAGTAGGCTATGGATATTAATGTTAGGTGTAAAAAAGGATGTCATCGTTAATGAAATAGGTTACTGAACATGTTAATAGGCGTTTTAAGTTACGGGGATACTGTTTAAAGTTTCAAATCCTCAGTCATAGGCCGCCCCCATGGCTGAGTGGTTAGACCGCTCGCCCTCCACCGCATACACAACGAAGCTTTATTAAAAAAAATTCAAGTAGCAAGACTGCAAGAGTCTTGCAGCTTGGTCTTGTTCTTGCCAGAGTCTTGCAGGGTTGGTCTTGGTCTTGGTCTTCGTCTTGCTTGATCGGTCTTGGTCTTGGTCTTGCTAACGCTGATGCGGTCTTGGTCTTGGTCTCGGTCTTGCATTTTCTGCAAGACCAAGACCAAGACTGCAAGACCAAGACTGGTCTCGCTCATCACTAGTCATTACTTCACGTTCATTGCTTAGGTGTTCTGAAATATCCTTAATCGGACAGAAGTACAGTTTTTGTTGTTGTTGACCACACTAAAATACGCTTATTACGGGTGACATAACGGTATCACAATGATAATAGTTTTCTCACTTATTGCCATTTCGAAACTGGTGTGGTATCAATTATTATCGAACACGGAACGATCTTGAAATCTTCAGAGCAGGAAATGAAAATGCGTAAATAAACAACCTGTATTTAAAATGAAATCAATTATGTTCATCTTAATTTTATACTACATTGAATTTATTTCCTGTGTTTCAATATGCGTTGCTGACATGAATGTCTAAGAGAAGCGCTGCAAGGCTGCATGCCTTGGCATCTATCGGAAAAGATAAGAACTAAAAGAGCTTATGACGAGAGTCGTCCGCTTAATCAGTTACGAGGTATTTAAAAAACAAAACAGCTTGAACATTTAATTACGGTTGAACAAAAACAGTCGTATGCAACTTGCTTATAATGGTAATTAAGACGTATGAAAATTATGAAACGCGTAAAGCGAGTATCGTACAAAACATACTCGTTTCTTAATAAATGCCATTATAGGCTAGTTGCATAATTTACTATTATGTTACATCTATTCCTGCGGTCTTAATGTATTTGTTCCTGTGAAACGCGTAAAGCGAGTATCGTAAAAAACATACTCGTTTCTTAATAAATGCCATTATAGCCTAGTTGCATAATTTACTATTATGTTACATCTATTCCTGCGGTCTTAATGTATTTGTACCTAAGCCTATTTCGAAATTTTATTATAGAAACTACGTTCTCTAATATGAAATTATGACTATCATTTTATACTTAATTGAAAATATAATGTAGAAGGAGGTGGTACTGCAAAATTAATTTAAAATAAACAAAGGTAAAATAAAACATTGTGCTTAAAACGAACTCCCCCCTTCGGAGTCCTAGCGATAAGATTCCATCTGGCACCGTGTTTCGAAACCTGGCCCAGTTTAGTTGATAGAAAATCAGCACGAAGTTAAAGATCCTGGTTTCAAATCCCTGGGTCAGGGAAATTTTTATTTTAAAATTATCATTTAATTTCAACAGAAACATTAACCTGTTTAACACGAAAAGCTTGAAAGAAACAAACCGTCCATTCAATTATCAGAATGGCTCCTAAAAAGTTTTCAGATAATTTAGGCTGACATTGGAAGTTATTTGTTTATTTATTTACTTATTTGATTGTTTATTCAGTAGCTTATTAATTAAATTACTTTATGTTCATCACATTCCTCAAGTTTATCCATAAGCTATTGGCAATAATACATTCATGATCTACTTTTCAATTTAATCTAGGTCGCAGCAAATACGAGTACTTCTGTTGACTGCTAAATCGATATTACAGCAATAACTGTCGTAACAATTAGAATATACATAGTCCTTTGTTATGTAGGCCTATCACCTTGCTAACATTCCTATTCGGCAACAGCAATCCCGTAGAGTACGATTACTTCCACAAAGTCTCTGGGTTTTTACGTATATACCTTAGGAGCGAGTCTCACCGTTCCTAGAGTTCCTGCCTAGGGGAGGTAGCTGCACTCTGATTGGCTCAGCTCTTCTATCCCACTCCACGTGTTGTCTGTCTCTTTCTCGCTGCGGCATTATCCCTCCACTTAACTATTATTTTCTACGACTGGCAACGTGCTGCATGATATTCACTCTGTGCTCAACAGTAGCTAAGTGATCTTACGCGCATGCGAGTCTGCGCAAGCTGGTAACGAGAAGCTCGCTAGCTGGGTTAGTCTTTCAGACCAGAGACTTTGTGGAAGTAATCGTACTCTACTGCGTAAACTGAAGTAAGAGTTCAAGTTCAGACTTGAGGAGGAGAGAATTTAATAATTGAGCATTGTGCAGGTACGATCCAGACATGAATATCTCATAAAAAAATGCTCTCAGAAAGAAAGAAGAAAAACGAACTCCTTCACACAAAGAAACTATAAGATAACAGCTTGCATTCGTAATGCAAATTGAGAGCGTAACATAAAACACATTGCACTCTTGTGTCAGTCCTGAACAAATATAAAAATAACCCACAAATACACATAGTGTTAAGACATTTGAACCCCCCTACGGGAATTGTGGAAGGAAGTGCAAGGTTCCCGCCCAAGGAAAGCTAACCTAAATTGAAATACGGACCCGCCCAGAGGATAATTGGGTTTCCCGGGGAGAACAAGGTTAAAATACTGAGGCAAACATTCAATTTTAGTTTCTCTAGATATAATTTGAAAATGGTCTTTTTTATGTGTGTTTTCAAATAAAACAAATGTACAGAATAATTACAATTTAAAAACAATTAATCATGTCACACTTTAGATATCAAACAATTCATTTAGAGTAAATAAAATAGATTTGGAAATAAATAAAATTTCAAATGTTTCGCCTGAAGGGCGAGAAATCAAATTAAAAATAAAATGTGTATTTACATGTTTTCATTTACATAGACCAATAATTCATAAAAGCCTGAAAGGAAAAATTTCATTACAGTTAGAGGTAAGACCCGAAATACTATATTTGGAGTACCTCTTTGCTCCAAAACATAGGTCCTTCTCAATAGGCAAATAAAAGGTAGCCAAGTCAACTATTAATTAGAAACAGTATGAAAATTAACTAGATATGACACAATAAAACTTTAAGTTAAAAGGTGGCAAAACGCGGCAAGAATGTTTGATACGAAGCCTCGCCAATGCCCGCGAAAGGGACACAAGAAACAGACGCTATGTTACAAGTTGGCGGGAAAACTACGAAAAAGCTTATTACAGGAAAATCTACATTAAGCCTAAAAGGAAGGAAAGAAAAACTACCACTACCTAGAAGGCAGACTGAAAGAAAAGAAAAGACAAGGAAATAACCAATACTCGAAATTAGGAAGAATTAAGCACAGCGGGGAAAGCGTCCCCCACGCTACATAAGTTTTTTCCATTTTGGAAAGAAACTACGTTAGGGCCGACGCCACAAACATTTCTGCCAGCGTCAAATCAACTAACAACAGAATTATAACATGAATGAAAGCTTTACTCTCCAAAAAGACAAAACTACACTGTTTTGTTCTTTCAAGGGCAAAAGGCCCAGACTAACCTCTGGTGATAGCCATATTGGAAGACGAAGTTCCCGGAAGTGACAAAAGCTAGTAGCCGGGAAACAAAATATTACACTTTACCGCCAGATAGCGCCTAAATACGCAGAACAAACAGATGAAGGTAAGGAAGCTGCCACATCTCGCCGCTAGTCGGCGCCACGCGACGTAAACATTAAAAATGGCTGACTTTATGTGAAAACTATTGAGACGGCGGGAATGCCGGCTCACATTCTTCGTGTTGTCTACAATATAATAACCATAACAATAATTAATAACAACCATCATAAACATTACTTTTTACTTCCTCTGCCCGTACCATAGGTATAGGTACTATAGGTAGAGGAAGTATTGTTTTCGACCCTAAAATTCGAAGTTGAGTTTTTAGCATATATACACGTTTCAAGGCCCCCTGAAACATGTCTGTGTGTGTGTGTCTGTGTGTCTGTGTGTCTTTTTGTGTGGAAGATTGTGAACAGGCTAGCTCCGAAACGGAGAATCGTATGAAAACATTTCATATTTGGGTCAGGTACCTTCTGAAGATGTGATTCGAAGATTGGCGACAAATTTCCCTTATTTTTAAGGGGACTTTACATGAAAAGTTTTTCGTTTTTCGCGATTTTCTCGAAAACGGCTCTAACGATTTTCTTTAAATTTTGCGCATGGATTGCTTGTACCAAGAGATAAAACCTTTATTTGAGACATTTTTTCGAACAAATTCTCTGAAGGGTAGTTATAAGCAACCCACTGTGAATACGTGCTTTTTGCAATACGGCTTCTTGTAAATCGTACGAAAACAAAATTTTGTATTTGGGTTAGGTACCTTCTGAGGCTGTGAAGATTGGCGACAACCTTCTCTTATATTTAAGGGGACTTTACATGAAGAATATTATGTTTTTTTGCTATTTTCTCATAAACAGCTCAAACAATTTCCTTTAAATTTTGTACATGGATTGCTTATACCATTTCAAAAACATTCTCTGAAGGGTGGTGTAACCTATCAGCTTGCCTGGTGAACAACTCAATACGCGGACATTTAAGGCATTTTATTCTGTATAAGCACGTGAAGTGAGAAAAATGTACTGTTGGCCCTGCTTACAGTAAAGAAATATCTGAGGGCAATATTTGATAAATTTCGGAAATTATTCTTAACAGCGGAAAGTTCAATAAACGTTTGCAGTCACTTGTTTTTTTTACCATAGCCTGCGTTTTTAGTCGCAACATTCAAAGAAGGGGCTATAAGATATTTATAGCATAATTAGCGTAAATGCTGCAAAATTTTATTTGGGCAGAGGAAGTTATGTGACTTTCACATCAGATTTTTTCTATTGTGTTTTACAGCCATTTTTCGTTCATACTATCATGGTCGTAACTAGTGATGTGGGCTGTAAATATTCCCAGTGAGAAGGAACTTATAAAATGGGAATATTTCCTTAGCCAGGAAATATTCCCAAAAAGTGGGAATTTATAAAAATCCTTAGTTTTGAACGTTTTATTGCTTATTAACGGTTCAGGTATCTTAAAATTGAACTATATCAGTAAAATTCCACATGTTTATCTAGGAATCAAGTAAAATAAACAGAATTTTGTGATGAATACTAAAAACTTCAGTGGAATAGCCGGTTTCCATGAAAGGAAACCATAACACGAGAATAAAAATCCGCACATTTTAAGATTAATCATTATTATATGAATGTAATTATTCTGCCTTTATGAAATTTTGGAGGTGACTAATTTAGGCTCTATCTCAGTAGCAGTGGAGATGTTATTAATTAAAGAATATGAGTACGAATTCAAAGCTATAATGGTTTTGCTGCTGGACCGGTATGTTAGGACTTCAAACAAGTTTAATTCAATTAGAGCGTCAAATGTTTTGGAGGTTACCTAGAGGGACAGAGACATCCACTTGACATTGACGCCACGGTTTTATTTGTACAGACCCTCTGTGCATAGATGTGGTGTCATGCAGACATGCTAGGACCAACTACAAAACCTCCCACATCCTCTTGGCAATCGAATTGTCTTGAGTGGGATTCCTCGTACTTGTAGTTCTCGGTCTAATGATCCGCCTGCGCCAAGCAGAGTTAATATTATGAAATTAGGATAAAGATGAACAATTATACCGGATTTTGACAAAACACAAACGTAAGCTAACACAATATTATATAGTTTTGCTCAGAACATTACTTACGACCTTCATTTCTCCCCATTCATTCAAAGTCTGCAACACCTCATCATAACGACGAATTCTTTAATATTAGTTCGCTTTTACATTTTCTATAACTCTTTACAAATAGGTAAATCTTTTACGCAAATGTTTTTGCGATGTTCAGCTGTTTCGTATAGTGATTTGTTTCAAACAAATTATTGTTGCCAACCAAAAGAGACTGAGTTCCACTTCGTGGTTGCCTTTTAAGTTTTACGAGGGTTGGTCAATAAGTAAGGTCTCCAACACTCTAGCCCAAGCTCACAACGTCGGACGAAAGATTTGCCGCCACTGTCATGTCCCGCTATCTGCCCTCTTTCAAACGAGCCATTGCTGCAGCCGCTGAATTTTTTAGTGTCCTAGATAGAGCTGTTTGAAATGGATCTCCCGATTTCCGTCTCCGCCAAGTAATAAGTAAGGTCTCCAACACTCGAGCCCAAGCTCACAACGTCGGACGAGAGAGTTGGTGCCACTGCCATGTCCCGTTATCTCCCCTCTTTCAAATGAGCCATTGCTGCAGCCGCTGAACCTTTTATTGTCCGAGGTAGAGCTGTTTGAAATGGATCTCCCGATTTCCGTCCCCGCCAAGTGCGGCGTCCGCGAACCCACCTCGCACAAACCTTATGGAACATCAATTTGTCACTCAAAATGGTCTGTATGGAAACTTTAGTAATGTCAGGAAGCAATAAACAAAGCTCACGGGTAGTTACGCGTCGATCTTGTCGCACCAATTCATCGACTTTTGCCCCCATCTCATCTGCGACGGCTGTTGTTGGTCTCCCACTTCGTTCTTCATCATGAATATTTTTCCGGCCCTGTTTAAACTCACGAACCCATTTACGCACATTTTTTATGTCCATACATCCCTCTCCATAAACTTCGCAAAGCTGTCTGTGAATTTCAATCGGCGGAACATTTTTTGCAGTAAGAAACCGTATGACTTCGCGTAGGCGCACTTGGCGGTGATGGAAATCGGGAGATCCATTTCAAACAGCTTTATCTCGGACAATAAAATGTTCAGCGGCTTCAGCAATGGCTCGTTTGAAAGAGGAGATATAGCGAGACATGGCAGTGGTGCCAAATCTCTAGTCCGACGTTGTGAGCTTGGGCTAGAGTGTTGGAGACCTTACTTATTGACCAACCCTCGTATATAACGGTCTTTACACCGTAAATAACTATTAAGTGCTATTTAATGTTGGGAACGGATTCTGGTTCTAGGTCCATATAATAAACATTTTTTTCTTTTACTATTTTACTATTGGACTGTGATTCTTTTTAAAGCTTCGACTGAAATCTAATAAAATCGTAATAACATAAAATTTGAAGAAGTGGGAGTTAGATTGCTTGAGCCTTTTTTTTTAACATTAGAGACATGACTCGTATGATCTTATTGGTTCCTACATTTAATTATTCCTCAGAATTACACATTCTCCTTAATTCCAATAAAAATTGTTATAGATTCTGGTGATTATATTTTTTGTTTAGACTTTTAATATAATAGTATATTGCGATATAAGGGCCGTAAGGCATGATTACGGATCGAGGAAAAAGTTTGAAAACACGAGGCGCTCGCGCCGAGTGTTTTCAATTTTCCGAGATCCGTAATGCGCATGCTATTTTTTGCACGATGATTATTTATATCAATTTAATTATATTAATTGTGATATTACCTGAAAATATTATGTATATACACTATTGAAGGTGGATGTTATATTTCAGAAAGTGATTCGCATTTGTTATTGTTTATGGCAACCGAATATTTGTGATGAGGGGGGCCTTGTTCATAAAGGCTTTTTTTATATTTTTTATTATAGAATACAGCATGTTCCATTACTAAGTTAAGTAATACTACATGCTTAATTTGACTTATTTTCCTTAGTAATTATAATATTTGGTAGCTAATGGTCTTTACCTGATACTATTTGTTATAGTTTACCATTATTAGTCGTGTTATATTGTTCTTATTGCAGTGAGTCTAAGTCTATGGTGCTTGCAAACGTTGCTAAGTATTTTATGTATTTCACTCCTAGTTCGGCCTACGAAACTGGTCACTTTCCACCTTTATTATTTACACACGCTATCAACTTCTTTCTTTGAGCTTGTAATTTGTCACATACATATATTACGTGGTCAACTGTTTGGTCCCCGGTTCCACACACGCACGTTGCACTGTCCTTAATTTTGAAGCGGTAGAAGTAGCTGTTGATTCTTCCATGTCCGGTTAACAGGGTGGTCAAGTTAGGTGTCATCCGTAGTTTGCATTTTAGTCTGTCTTGGACGCTATGGATGAATGACTTGGTATGGAGCCCTTTAGTAGTAGATTCCCATTCTACTTTCCATCTTTCCTCAGAGATGGCTGCTAGTTGTTTCTTTACTGCACTTAATGGAATGTTTGCGTAACTAATCTGTAGGTCAGCGTTACTCGCTGCCTGCTTCGCCAGTCGGTCTGCCATCTCGTTCCCATAGTTCCCGACATGTGCCTTCACCCAGCTGAAGCTTACATGTCAGCCGTCATTTTGCAGTAGTCGCAGTTTCTTTCTGATGTCGTCTATGCGATTGTTATGGTTGCGTCCGTTCCTTAAGGAATCGAGGGTGATTCTGCTGTCTGTATATATGGCTATGGTTCTTTCGTCCGCTGGTGTGATATGATTGAGTTCTTTCATATATTCTATGGCTTTCATGATGGCAAGTTGTTCTGCCTGATTATTTGAGCAGCCAGGCAATAGTTTGAATTGTAATTCTTGGGATATTTTGTCGCCACTGAATACTACTATTCCTGCTCCAACACCTAGCTCGCTATTACTTCCGTCTGTGTAGATTTCGTATGCGTACTGTATGTTTTCTCTGGTGTCTATGATTTCCACAAGTTCAGCCGGGTGTGTCCAATTCTTATACTGTGTGATATGGTCAGTGTTAAGGTCTCCGTGTCTATGCGTTTTGTTCACAAAGTACAAACTCACAGCTTCCTGTATCTTGAGGGCAATAGGAGTAAGTCCTGTAACAATGCATAGTGCTTCATATGATGCAGTGCGAAAAGATCTTGCTACTCTAATGTTTATCAATTGTTGTACCCGTTTGAGTTTCTGAAGGTTGTAATTTTTTTCCAAAGCTCTCGACCAGACCGGAGCTCCATACGTTAGCAGTGGAAGGATCGCGCCTTTATAAATAGTCCTTAATGCTTTGTCAGTTAGTCCCCAATTTATTTTTGCAGTTCTGGAAAGAGCGTTCACCAGGCTTATGCACCTTTCTGCTATATAAGTAATGTGTTCGTTGAATGTAAATCTTTTATCCATGACGATGCCCAGATTTTTAATTTTGTCGACTTGTTCTAGTTTTCTGTGGTCGAGGTAGACGTGTATGTCTCTATTTTCCCGACGTTTCCTTCGTGTAATTAACATTGCTTTTGACTTTTGTTCGTTAAATCTGGTTTTGCTGTTCTTAGCCCAGGTGGCTATATTTTGGAGTTCAATGTTGATATAATTTTCAGCTTCGAGTACAGTGTTGCCTTTTGTGAGTACTATGAGGTCATCGGGGAAGGCTATAACTTTAGTTTTATTGGTGTATTCTAGTCCGAGTAGAGAGTCATAGTGGATATTCCAAAAGCCAGGGCCGCAACAAGATCCTTGAGGGCAGCCTTTGGTTACGTTCTTCTGCAGTTGAATGTTGTTTACTGTGAGTACTGCTGATCTCTCACTGAAATAGCTATCTGCAAGGCTATATAGATTTCTAGGGCACTGGAATTCCCGCAGAGTTTTCATAATGCTCGGCCACCATGCCGAGTCAAAGGCTCCTTGGATATCTAGGCTAACGAGCACCAAGTACTGATTTTGTTGTATGATTTCATCTACAAATTCTTTCAATGCCATTGCTGCATCTACCGTGCCTCGTTGTGGGGTAAATCCAAATTGAAATTCATTTAACAAAGAGTTCGTGTTGATGTAATGCATTATCCTGTCAATCATGAGTTTTTCGAGTATCTTTCCGCTTGTGCGTAACAGGCTGATTGGTCTGTATTTGTTAACGTCTGTACTTGAGTCTTTCTTCCATTGTTGTGGGAAGTAAGCGCTATTGAGGCATTTGTTGTATATTGCTGTAACGTATCCTGGCAGTAGTCTGATTACTTGAAGTAAGATCTTACTTGTTATTCCATCGTCTCCAGGAGTTTTCATAAAGGCTTGTATAATGAAGTGTGTCGTTATATTCATAATAGCCCTCAAACACTTTCCGCCTGAGGGCCGTAAGCGTTTGCGGGCGGGAAACGCTTATCGCCCCTAGCAACAAGATTGCCTATGGGAATGTCAACTTACTATCCACGGCAACAACGTTCGTAAGTACCACTAATTAGATAAGGAGTGCAAAAATAGGAATGCATTTTTTGCGATCTTGTTTCTAACACAATCGTACTTTACATCTTTGTATAAATTTAATGTTAAAAATCTAATTATTGGATTAAGAATGTGTCAAATTAAAACTAAATTCTTATCCTTGCCATTTAAATATTGTGCAAAGATTACACTAGCCTCCTGCTTTAATTAAAAATGCCGGATTTGTTGTCCATCCTATAATACTTTGCAGCTGTAATAAGCCATGGTGTACATACATTTACACAACAATGTAATATCATGATATGATTGCGGGGGAGAGATATGATAAATGATGTGACAAGTCACACATCCATCACCTCGCACTCAGGAGGTGACATTGCCATTTTTCAAACTCCAGCTTGCCTGCCTTACACAACTTGCGCAAATGAATCGCTCTCAGGTGTTCATACTAATAATACTGATATTTAAAGGGGACCTTGAGAATGTTCTGTGTATATGTGTATATGTGAGCTTGTCCGGGAAACCCGGCCATAATTCGGAAAAATAAGTTTTCTGATTTGAATGGATTCAACTTCTGCATAAAATTCTGATTGTTCTAAAAGTCGTCCATGAAGGTGAACTAGGCTGCTGTCTAGGGCCGGAAATTTTTAGGAACATTCGGGGGCGCAAACATTTAATTTAAAAAAAAAATTGAATCCTCATACTATCTAGGCATGTTATAACGTCTTCATAAATACAAGCCTTTATCATATTAGGCAAATTCTAATCAATTTAATTTAACCACTTATCACTACCAGGCTAGAGAATGGAAAATTCGATGTTCAATAAAATGGTATAAGTGGAATGATTGAGGTGGCAATTTAGAAGGGCACCCAAATTATTTCTGGCCTAGGGTGCCAAAATACCTGTAACTGACAGTGCCTCTAGCTAAAAAATTGATGTTCTTATAACCTTTGAAACTTTACTGTTCAAAAAGTATAATTTGTGGCTATTGATCTCCAAACTTGAAACTTTACTGTTCAAAAAGTATAATTTGTGGCTATTGATCTCCAAAGATAAGGAACTTTTCCATGTTTTAAACATTAGTATCATGATGCTGCAATACCATGCTCCAAATCTTTCACACTAACAAAATTTGTCTCACTATTTTCAAACCGAAAATACTATGGTTGGCAATGCTGTCTTTATGTTTGTTGTGAACAGAAGATGTAGTACAGGAATTAAACCAGTAGATGATGTTGAAATCTTAAAATCCACATTTTACACCCTGGCAGCTGTTTTCTACTGTTACGCGGAAACGTGTTTACCGAATTACGGTCAGATTTCCCTAACACGGTCACACACACACACATATTGTGCACTTTTTAACAGCTAACAAAAAAAACAATACCATATTTGTCACTAGTGAGTACTTTTCTCAGAAAAAAATATTGACCTTAAATTTTAACTGTTCTTTACTCTAAGTATTATTCGTATCGTTCTATTTTTGTTTTACATCAGCGGAGGAAGGAATAAGGAATAAATTTTCCCCTAGCAGTTTTTCAATAAAGCCTTAGAGGATGCGTTCGCTCTCCTCACGCAGCGGGTCCGGGTTACATTTTTGGTCGGAACGAGTTTCCTAGGTGGGGTTTTCTTCGGTGGGTTTCATCACCTGTGAAGCGAATATCAGAAACGTTAGGCCATCGTGGTCCCCGGATATCTTCTGGCCGAAATATGTAAACATACCTAGAAATGTAAAATTAAAAACCTTTCAAGCATAATCTAAGCTATATCTACTAGAGTACTTTTTTTCTGAGTCAGACAAACTTTTTCCTAACTTCGTACAGCTGTACTATTCTTATTTGCACTTGTATTAAATATTTGTTTTATTTTGTGTTAAATCCTCTTTATATGTAGGATAGTATGCATTCTATCTTCACCTCGGAAATATGTGTTATTGTTGTTAAAACGATGGTGTTTTCGTGTTATTTCTTCCTATCATTGCCATTGTATGTAGCTGCTTAATCCTCGCGCGGGCTAGGGGTGACGTCACACAGCAGTGTAGGACTCTCCCCACAGCTCTTACGGGAACGAGGCAACCTTGCATATACTAGCCTTGGGTAATACCCACCTCTGAAGGTACCAAAACCATTCTGCCTGTTACACTTACGACGATACGTGAATGGGGTATTTATCTATTAGCGTTTATGCGATTTTACCTTTGTTATTATTATGAGCTTTTACAACTCTTCAAAGGTACATGGGTTGTTTCTTATCAATTGTAATTTTTTATTTCTTAAAATCAAATAAAGTGTTTGAAACTAAAATACATTATTCCATGTTTTGGTACTGTAGTCGTTTGACATCCATACACGTCCCAATTTAATTAAAGCTGTTTAAGAACAGGAAGGAAATTTTAGGGGTATACTGTCCCTATACTGAAGTAACACAGATGCCACTTCACTGATTTGGTCAAAAATGCCCAAGCCTACTGAACCGGCTTTAGGAAACTTTTGCACCAGGATAACATCTGAACCAGATTTACTTTGAGTATTTATTTATTTGATAGCTGATATATATATTTCAGAAGGAAATTTACACTAGAATAATATACTAGGTTAGCTTCTAGAATAATTAAGAATAAGGAGCACAATCCGGTACTAAAGAGGGGGGGAAACTCTGAAAACAAGTACTAATAAAATAAAACTCTTTTAGGAAGCACAAGGATAAATTCTAGGCCCTATCCAGAAGTAGTAAGATCGAACTGAGTTCCTCAAGTACGGTGGAAACAATGGGGATGAAACGCCAGGACAAGATAAACAGAAGTAATTTTCATAACCAAAACAACAATGAATGTATTTCAAATTGAATGTAGAATACAATAAATAGTAGTTTGAAATATGTTTTCTCAATTTACACTTTCCACATTGAACAACACCTGTATCTACCTGAATCCCGTAACAAGAATATAAACTTTAAGTTAAATAATCCTTAGATGAGAACATTCACAGGTAGTGTTCTCGAATTCAATATTAAAAACACAATAAATAATTTCATGCATTAAAGCTAATAAGAGCTATCATAATCATAATTAATTATAACAATACAATCCTTCTTTGAATTTGATAATCGAGGGACTGGTTTTCACAGAATCACATCGAAGAAGCTATCTCTCTTTTTTATAGACAATAATCCAGATTGTCACAAATAGTAAGTATGGTAATCAACTGACCTATCGATACCAAAGCATAACTCAAAAATCCCTAGGTTATGATTAATAACCAAGAATAGGAAGTCACCTTAGATACATCAGAATTCTATAGGGAACGCAGAATCTAAATTTGAAGAGAGTTAAATACTCGCTTTTAAATAGCATAATAGAAATAATGTAGAAATAATCAAGTTTCAATAAACAAAGAGAAGAATGGAATGGCGTAGGCCTACAACTTCAGTACTCCAATCTTTTAGAATAATAATTGATTACTGTTAACTCAGTTTGGTACAAACAAGACTCCGTTATCCAAAGTTAAGTTTAAATACTATAGGCCTACAATCTTTATAATGCAATAGGAATGCAATCTCTTTAGAATAATAGTTAATTACTGTTAACTCAGTTTGGTACAAACAAGACTCCGTTATCCAAAGTTAAGTTTAAATACTATAGGCCTACAATCTTTATAATGCAATAGGAATGCAATCTCTTTAGAATAATAGTTAATTACTGTTAACTCAGTTTGGTATAAGGCCAAATTCAAAAATGCAAGATAAAGTATGAAATGGTCTAGGCCTATAACTTCAGTGACACAGGCTTTCAGAATATAAAGATTAATTACTGTTAACTTCTTTTTAATGTAAGCTAACGTACACATATGCAACGTAAGATATGAAAGGACCTAGGCCTATAACTTCAGTGATACAGCCTTTCAAAATATAAAGATTAATTACTGTTAACTTCGTTTTAATGTAAACTAACGTTACAAGGATGGAAAGTAAAGCATGAACAGGTCTAGGCCTATAACTTCAGTGACACAGGCTTTCAGAATACAAAGATTAATTACTGTTAACTTCTTTTTAATGTAAGCTAACGTACACATATGCAACGTAAGATATGAAAGGACCTAGGCCTATAACTTCAGTGATACAGCCTTTCAAAATATAAAGATTAATTACTGTTAACTTCGTTTTAATGTAAACTAACGTTACAAGGATGGAAAGTAAAGCATGAACAGGTCTAGGCCTATAACTTCAGTGACACAGGCTTTCAGAATATAAAGATTAATTACTGTTAACTTCTTTTTAATGTAAGCTAACGTACACATATGCAACGTAAGATATGAAAGGATCTAGGTCTATAACTTCAGTGATACAGCCTTTCAAAATATAAAGATTAATTACTGTTAACTTCTTTTTAATGTAAACTAACGTTACAAATATGGAAGGTAAAGCATGAACAAATCTAGGCCTATAACTTCAGTAATACAGCCTTTATAATGAAAAATTTATGCAACTCGATAGAATAATAATTAAGTGCTGTAGAAACATCTACGGCTAGAACCAACATGAATTTAGCATAGCAACAAGCGTAAAAAGATGATTACACCAACAACCCTTTCAGTAGAGAGTATTAATCAATGGCCGCATACTCGCGGAGACTAGATTGCTTAAGCTGCATATTATACCCAAGAATGACAATTCTTTTAATAATCAAAAACATCACAACCTTGCATGGATATATTTCGAGTGAGAACCAGTCCTTCGTCTAATTTTCAAACACACTAAGTCTAATAACAGCCTTCATAAGAATAGAATGATAGTTGACCAAACTACACTTTGGTGTCTTGCGATGAGGTACAAGTTAAGGGAATCATACGGGAACCCGCCCGATAGCAATTCTAAGTTTTCCGAGACTTCAAGCGACAGCAATTTCAACTGTAAGGTGGCCTCCGCTAACTGCATCACTAGAATCCGACATTATGACTGACGGAACATAGCAAAATACGAAGGAATTTACTACACAGAAATGACTCTAATATATATAAATTTCCATGACCGAATTTTAACTTACTTTACAAGATCCTGGAGAACGGAGAAGCAGATCCAAGGTCCCAGTACACTACATTACACTGTATAAAGCCGAACCCAACAACGACTAACTCAGCTGGGTCACCACTACCTACCAGGAAAGCTCTGAGACGCCGCTAGCGCCGTAGTACGGGAAAATTTCAAACCCTAAAGCAATACGTCACAGAAAACAACTGAATCTGAAATAGCACTAGAATAAGGGCGAGATCGGAAAAGTAAATCAACAAAGAGGAGGCCACAAAATATTTACAAATAAATGAATGCCCACAAGATTACAATCCTCCCTCTTCACCCCGGAATAATAGGCACCCCAAGGCACAAATGCGAGGAAATACATTTCAACCGCACTATCAAAGTTTGTATGTCAAAATTTTTACCTAAATTTTCAACTTCATTAGGACACACTGGGTGTTAATTTTAACACCAATATTCAACACTAAACAACCTTATCATAAATAATATTAGCTGAGTACTTATAAATTGCTTGTTAGCACCATCATATAAAATAGGCCTATTTCAAAATTCACACTTATAAATATCACCCATTCCACACACACACAAAATTAAATATGGATCTGCCCCATAGAATTCAATTCAATTCAAATAACCCTCATAAGCAATCCTAACTATCTCAAGATTAATTTAAATTCACACAATTTGCAAGAGAGAAACATTTATCCTTTATATAAATGCTAAATCTGCATTTTAAATGCAGGAGAAAGTCTCCTTAATTCGGCAAATATTTATAAGGGCCAAAAAGTCTCCCTCAATTTATTTCTTGAAATATCTGTTTATGTTTCAGGGGCCAATATAACACTTCACACATAGGTGAGCCATAATTCTGACTACCACTGACTGTAAATAGGCACGTGTCCATACTACATTTATACAGTACCAAAATAGATAATAGGAATAATTAATGTCCATCATTTTAGAAAATGATACATTTGTCAAGTCCAAAGTATAAGGAATTGCCTTTTTTTTTTTTTTTTTTTTTTTTAGGTCCTCAATATACTAAGCACTGCTGTCCAGAACAGTAGCATGAATACAATATTTATATTAATAGAGTAGTGAGATAGTCAAGTAGGGAAGCACTGCGCACAGATAAGCTGAAGGAGAAGTCAGAGATGTCTTTATATATAATCTCCAAACGCTACAGGACTAAAGATTCCTGAGATTAATCTTCAGCAGGCTGGTAGAGATGTCCTCATTAAATCTCCACACAACATAAGAGATATCTTGATTATCTCCAGGCAGATAGGCACAGAGAAATGGGAGCGGAGCAGCCACAAGGAAGAATGGGCATACACATGAAGAAAAGAGAGCCATCCGGCCACACACAATGGCAAACATCAAATCCGAGCAGCTTACTCGGTGATGGTCTCAGAAGCATCCAAACGGGCATGGCTAGCTCACACCCGAACGGAAGAAACAGGCTCCAACATCCGACATACACTGAAACATGAGGCACAGCGCACAGTATCTTCCAAAATAGAGAAGGGGGGGGGGCACACAGTGTGAGTTGCCGGTCCCAAGTAATTCCAGTAAGTCCTTTTTGTTTTCACTCGTGGTTTTCATATAAATTTATAGTCCAAATTTCTTATGACGCTTCCTTTATAGAATGACTTAACATATTCTTCTTTCTTGATGAGGGGTAAGTCCCTTAACTGAATGCTATTTTAAAGTCTCTGTCCAAATTTCTTTTATTTAAGCCTGGTGAATGCACTCAAACACCGAATAAACATGTCCTTTATAATTTGCTTCACAACGTAATAACTGTATTACTTCCTCTAATTTACATTTATGCCCAGTGGCAATCAGCCACTAAATTACATGGTTCATATAACCATACAACAATCTTTCTCTCAATATTTGCTTTAAGTTAATAGTCTACCTAAGGGTTACATTATATATATATATATATCTTTTTTTTTTACTTATTTTATGCTCTAGTTTGTTTTATCATTTCTCCCTTTTTTGTTGAAGAAAAGCCTTTCTCTTTATTATGATTATTATTATTTCTTTTTTTACATTTAAACAATCAATTTGACATTAATTTTTACATTTAAACATATATACAAAGGGCAGATCCATGGAGACGTCGTTGGGCGCAGAAATTTTTTTTTTTTTTACATCTATAGGACAAGGAAAATGCTTACAAATGTATATATATATGTACTCCAGAAGGGAGTGAAAACTCGTCCCCCAGGACCCCAATAAGCGAAAATAAACGGTCATGGAAAAGAAAAAGCAACTCGCCTCATACAACTAGGCGACACAGGGTTTTACTTATCAAAATTAAATGGGAGCAACTCACACATAATAAAAAAATAACACTCAAGACACCAAAAACATATTAAACAAAACTACCCAAATTCAAAGAAGGAAGTATGTAACAGTATTAACTTCCAGCACCATCATCAGCGTCAGCACCTGGAAATGAAGGATTAAACAGTTTCATCTGCGTGGCATGACATCGGCGAATGGATTGGTCCTCACGGTGCTGTAAGAGAAAGGTTAATCCATTATGCAATACCCTGATAATTTCATAAGGGCCAACAAAGCGAGGGGCCAGTTTCTTGGTGAACTGTTCACCCGCCTTGCTGATGGGGTAATTTCTACACATCACCCAGTCACCCACCTTAAACATGCATGGTCTCCTCCCTTTATTATAACGTAAGGCCCTACGACGATGCGCCAGCCGCAAATTACGGGCAGCAGACTTCCAAACTTGGGTAATTTGCTCCGGGGAGGAAGAATCCGGCAACAAATCAGAGATCTTCCAAAGATTACTCAGCGGATTGTTGGGTAGAAAGGTGAAAAGAAGAGAGAAGGGAGTGTGTCCATGGCTCTCGTGCCTAGCCGTATTAAAGGCGAATTGCAACCATTGTAAATCTCTGTCCCAGCGAGTATGATCATCATGATGGTAAGCAATTAGAGCGTTTTTCAAGTTACGCATGACTCTCTCCGCATGGGAGGGATTAGGATAGTAGGGGGTCGTAGTAATGTGTTGAATCCCAAGACGAAAACAGAAATTCTTAAAAACCCTGGAGACAAACTGGGGAGCATTATCAGACACCAAAGACTGACAGACGCCAAAAACCTGAAATATAGACGAAAGAGCCTTCGTAACTTTCTCAGTGCGAGAATCCCTAAGAGGGAAAAGCCAGGTGAACTTGGAAAAGGCGTCGACAACCACAAGAATGAAGGAATTACCATTAGTCGATCTAGGCAGTTTGCCCAAAAAGTCAATAAAGAATCTTTCAAAAGGCCTTTGAGGGACCGAAGAGACTAATTCACCAATACGAGTGTTCAGGGCCGGCTTGGACATGGCACAAAGATGGCAGGCCTTCACACGACGACGAATGTCCTGAAACATACCTTCCCACCAAAAGCAAACTTTAATCTTCCCAAGCGTTTTGCTGATACCGAGATGACCACCCACAGTCTATTCATGGAAGTATCTGAAAACCATATCCTGAAGGATAGCAGGCAAAACAATACTCGGACGACGTCGCTTACCCAACAGAATTTGAAGGACCTCACCAGAAAGGCGGTAGTCACTCACCGACTCACCATCCTTCAGTTTGGAAATAATAGGCCCAAGAACAGGGTCCAAAACTTGATACTTATAGATATCAGAGAAAGCTAAAGGAATATTAGTAGCTAAAGGGGCAATGACGTGCAAAAGAGAAGAAGAGAGCGCATGGACAGAATCAACCACCTCATCCTGGGTACTCGGATAGCCTTCAAACATGCGGGAAAGAGAATCCGCCAAGACGTTCTCGGAACTCTTGATGTGCACACACGAGAACTTGAAAGCGGATAAACGCACAGCCCAGCGTGCCAATCTACCAGTTTTACGGGGGGACCCTAAACACCACGACAAGGCCTGGTTATCACACTCGAGCGTAAAGTTGACGTGTTCCACATACATCTTAAATTTCTCTAAGGCAAACAACACGGCAAGAGCCTCCATCTCGTAGACAGAGAATGCTTGCTCTTGCTTAGAGAGGGACCTGGATGCGTAAGCAATAGGCTTACGTCCCTCAGGGAACTCCTGCAACAAAACAGCCCCCAACCCTAATGATGAAGCATCCGTCTGGACTATAAACGGCTTAGAAAAATCGGCCATAGCCAGAATGGGAGGGTTCATTATAGCCAACTTCAGATCATCGAAGGCTTTCTGCTGGAGATCAGACCAGGAAAAGGGGACACCTTTTCCCCGCAGACGATTAAGAGGGGCTGCCCTGGAAGAAAAATTAGGAATGAACTTAGAGAAGAAATTGAGCATCCCGATGAAACGCGCGACCGCCTTGACATTGGTAGGCTTCGGAAAATTCCGAATGGCTACCGTGCGTTCCGGATCTATGGAAACACCTTGAGGAGAGATGATATGTCCGATGAATGACAACTGCGGTCTGGCAAACTGAACTTTGGACGGTTTGACCGTAAGACCGGCTTCCCTCAATCGTCGGAAGACTTCCCGGAGGTGCTGGAAATGGGAATCAAAGTCCTTACTGTAGACTACGAGGTCATCGAGGTAATGATACACATAGTCAAATTTGATGTCGGAAAAGATCTTGTCAAGGAGGCGAGTAAGGACCTGGGCGCCAGTCGCTAACCCGAAGGGTAAGCGGCAAAACTCGAAATGATTCCAGTCGGTTGAAAAAGCAGTGACTGGACGAGAAGACTCTTTTAAAGGAATCTGGTAGTAGGCGCTATTGAGATCTAATGAAGAAAACACACCCGCTCCAGCAAACCAATGGGCGGCTGAATGAATGTCTGGAAGCGGCATGGCTTCAATATGAATGCGTTGGTTCAATACACGGTAATCAATGACAGGGCGAAAGTCGTCCGTACCTTTAGGTACAAGGAAAATCGGACTAGAATAAGTGGAAACTGAAGGTCGGATTATACCTTGCTCAAGCATCTCATTGATTTTCTGACGCATAACCTTCAATTTGGGAGGAGACATGCGATACGGCGGTAAACGTACTGGTGTGTGATCCTTAAGTTGGATGTCATATTCAATAACTGTCGTCTCACCTAAACGATCAGTTAAGACTTGCGGATATTCATTAATCAAGCCCTCAATCTTTTCTCTCTGATCGCCAGGCAAATTGTCCAAATCAATAACAGGTTTCTCTTTCAAAGGAGTAGAGGGAGACCATTCCAAAGAATTGGCTACCTTACCATCCCAATTACCCCTGGGAAAACAAATCTTAATCTTATGATCGGGCGCAAACCGGAAATACAAAAAACACTGTTGTAAGTCTAGAATAAGTCCCGCGAACCTAGCAAAATCTACTCCCAAAATAACAGGACAGATCAGAGACGATAACACCATAAATGATATTTTCCAAGAAAACTTGTGAATTTTTAAGCGAAGAGTGATCACTCCCAACATCTGTAAGGAGGACCCATCCGCCGATACAATAGGGCACTTAAATGGGGAGATATCGTTTTTAGAAATACCCAAGGCTTGTAAAGTATCCAGATCAATACACGAGGCAACAGCCCCAGAATCAATAAGGGCAGTGAAGGGCCTTTTGTTAAGCAAAACGTCCAACATAGGAAGAAATGTGGGTCTCCTAGCTCTACAACCCATACTAGAAAATAACATGGAATCCCTCTCCCAACATGATTTTCCCAATAAGCTAACAGGAAGGGGAACGCCTAGTCAAGAGTGGCTAGAATTACCCACCGGTCCGCGCGGGACCAAAGGGGAATTCCTCCGCTGACTCGTCCTAGAAGCAGGGCGAGAAGGGCAATCTCTAATTAAATGTCCTACCTCATGGCATGCGAAGCAAGCTCGAGGGTCCACACGAGGGGCAGATCTGCTCTCAGCTGGACGAGCAGAACCATCAAATAACACAGGTGTAGAATCAGGCCTCGGGGCAGGTATATTCTCTCCAAACACTCTGTTAGGACGACCATAACCTCCCATGGATGAAGACAGAGCCGGTTGCCTAACAACATGGCTCAGAGCAGGCCGAGGTCTGCTATAGAAAGAGTCAGCCCGCATGCTACCAGAGCTAGGACGAGAACTGGCCTGAAAATAATTATTATTACAGGCCCCAAAACGCTGGCTACCCGAGCTAGGTATCTCCCTGCGTGAATCAGAACACTGAACTTCGGCCACTTGCCCGACAAGTTCAGATAACTGACCAAAGGTACATGGTTTGCGAGCGAAGGTGAGACAGGACCTCACCTCCGGATGCAAACCGGAAATAACTACTTGAACAATTTGAGCCTCAGTATCAGGAAGTAGAAAAATGGCAGCATGCAAACGAATATCAGAAATGAATTCCGAAAGGGGTTCTCCAGCCCTTTGTGGACGACAATAGAATTGTACCAACAGATCAAGTTTCAACCGAGAAGGAATAAATTCTGACAGAATTTGAGAATGAAATTCAGTTAATGTTTGGCCCTGACTAATAACACATGTCAAAATATCAAGAATTCTACCGGAAACTACCCCCAGCAATAATTGGAGAACTACCTCATCTTTAATTCGGAAACATTTAGCTTGCTGACGAAGATTTATCATAAATCTTAAAAAGTCCAAAACCTCAGGTACTTGGGTAACTACAAACATGGCTTCCCTATCAATCATCTTTTGTAACGGGTGAGGTATTCTAAGCGGAGCGAAGGCTGAATCCAATGCTAAAGGGACGACAGGCTGCGGCATCCGAGGAGGGGGAGAAGACAGGCCAACAGAATGTGAACTAAGGTCCTGAATCACATTCACCGGAGGATTAGGCTGATCAAGAATATGCGTGGGCGAAGAGGCAGGAGTAGTATCTACCAATTCCGCAACCTCGGTTTCCGAGACCGACAGTAGGTCAAGAACCCTCTGTTGGAGATCCTCCAACACTGAAACATGCTCCAGTGAATTCGGCATCTCCAAAAGTCCAGAAAGGCGGTTCTGCACGTGCCACAGTCTATGACGTAACCGTCTTTTTTGTTTGGCCGACGCTTCAGGGTCCAAGAATAAGTCACTACCTGTGTTAACCAATTCAGAAATCTTTTGTTTAAGGGAGGACATTCCCGTCACTAACTCCTGAGCAGACAATGGACGCCCATAATTAGGTTCAATCCTGGCAATATCTTTAAGCAAAGAAAGCAATGTAGGGACGTCCAAGTCCTCTGTGACCGACACACCTCTAGCACGGATCTCACATACCAATTCATCTTTGCGCAACAAATCAAAGGAGAGAGTATTGTACCCCATATTGGCTAGCAATACCAGAATTTTACTAAGAAGATAATTAACACAGTCTAACAAATATACTGAATGACAGATGCGACTAAACGGCGCATCCCTCCACCGACCGCAGCGAAGAACAAGGGATACCTGCTACCATCTGAACCGGCTTTAGGAAACTTTTGCACCAGGATAACATCTGAACCAGATTTACTTTGAGTATTTATTTATTTGATAGCTGATATATATATTTCAGAAGGAAATTTACACTAGAATAATATACTAGGTTAGCTTCTAGAATAATTAAGAATAAGGAGCACAATCCGGTACTAAAGAGGGGGGAAACTCTGAAAACAAGTACTAATAAAATAAAACTCTTTTAGGAAGCACAAGGATAAATTCTAGGCCCTATCCAGAAGTAGTAAGATCGAACTGAGTTCCTCAAGTACGGTGGAAACAATGGGGATGAAACGCCAGGACAAGATAAACAGAAGTAATTTTCATAACCAAAACAACAATGAATGTATTTCAAATTGAATGTAGAATACAATAAATAGTAGTTTGAAATATGTTTTCTCAATTTACACTTTCCACATTGAACAACACCTGTATCTACCTGAATCCCGTAACAAGAATATAAACTTTAAGTTAAATAATCCTTAGATGAGAACATTCACAGGTAGTGTTCTCGAATTCAATATTAAAAACACAATAAATAATTTCATGCATTAAAGCTAATAAGAGCTATCATAATCATAATTAATTATAACAATACAATCCTTCTTTGAATTTGATAATCGAGGGACTGGTTTTCACAGAATCACATCGAAGAAGCTATCTCTCTTTTTTATAGACAATAATCCAGATTGTCACAAATAGTAAGTATGGTAATCAACTGACCTATCGATACCAAAGCATAACTCAAAAATCCCTAGGTTATGATTAATAACCAAGAATAGGAAGTCACCTTAGATACATCAGAATTCTATAGGAAACGCAGAATCTAAATTTGAAGAGAGTTAAATACTCGCTTTTAAATAGCATAATAGAAATAATGTAGAAATAATCAAGTTTCAATAAACAAAGAGAAGAATGGAATGGCGTAGGCCTACAACTTCAGTACTCCAATCTTTTAGAATAATAATTGATTACTGTTAACTCAGTTTGGTACAAACAAGACTCCGTTATCCAAAGTTAAGTTTAAATACTATAGGCCTACAATCTTTATAATGCAATAGGAATGCAATCTCTTTAGAATAATAGTTAATTACTGTTAACTCAGTTTGGTACAAACAAGACTCCGTTATCCAAAGTTAAGTTTAAATACTATAGGCCTACAATCTTTATAATGCAATAGGAATGCAATCTCTTTAGAATAATAGTTAATTACTGTTAACTCAGTTTGGTACAAACAAGACTCCGTTATCCAAAGTTAAGTTTAAATACTATAGGCCTACAATCTTTATAATGCAATAGGAATGCAATCTCTTTAGAATAATAGTTAATTACTGTTAACTCAGTTTGGTATAAGGCCAAATTCAAAAATGCAAGATAAAGTATGAAATGGTCTAGGCCTATAACTTCAGTGACACAGGCTTTCAGAATATAAAGATTAATTACTGTTAACTTCTTTTTAATGTAAGCTAACGTACACATATGCAACGTAAGATATGAAAGGACCTAGGCCTATAACTTCAGTGATACAGCCTTTCAAAATATAAAGATTAATTACTGTTAACTTCGTTTTAATGTAAACTAACGTTACAAGGATGGAAAGTAAAGCATGAACAGGTCTAGGCCTATAACTTCAGTGACACAGGCTTTCAGAATACAAAGATTAATTACTGTTAACTTCTTTTTAATGTAAGCTAACGTACACATATGCAACGTAAGATATGAAAGGACCTAGGCCTATAACTTCAGTGATACAGCCTTTCAAAATATAAAGATTAATTACTGTTAACTTCGTTTTAATGTAAACTAACGTTACAAGGATGGAAAGTAAAGCATGAACAGGTCTAGGCCTATAACTTCAGTGACACAGGCTTTCAGAATATAAAGATTAATTACTGTTAACTTCTTTTTAATGTAAGCTAACGTACACATATGCAACGTAAGATATGAAAGGATCTAGGTCTATAACTTCAGTGATACAGCCTTTCAAAATATAAAGATTAATTACTGTTAACTTCTTTTTAATGTAAACTAACGTTACAAATATGGAAGGTAAAGCATGAACAAATCTAGGCCTATAACTTCAGTAATACAGCCTTTATAATGAAAAATTTATGCAACTCGATAGAATAATAATTAAGTGCTGTAGAAACATCTACGGCTAGAACCAACATGAATTTAGCATAGCAACAAGCGTAAAAAGATGATTACACCAACAACCCTTTCAGTAGAGAGTATTAATCAATGGCCGCATACTCGCGGAGACTAGATTGCTTAAGCTGCATATTATACCCAAGAATGACAATTCTTTTAATAATCAAAAACATCACAACCTTGCATGGATATATTTCGAGTGAGAACCAGTCCTTCGTCTAATTTTCAAACACACTAAGTCTAATAACAGCCTTCATAAGAATAGAATGATAGTTGACCAAACTACACTTTGGTGTCTTGCGATGAGGTACAAGTTAAGGGAATCATACGGGAACCCGCCCGATAGCAATTCTAAGTTTTCCGAGACTTCAAACGACAGCAATTTCAACTGTAAGGTGGCCTCCGCTAACTGCATCACTAGAATACGACATTATGACTGACGGAACATAGCAAAATACGAAGGAATTTACTACACAGAAATGACTCTAATATATATAAATTTCCATGACCGAATTTTCACTTACTTTACAAGATCCTGGAGAACGGAGAAGCAGATCCAAGGTCCCAGTACACTACATTACACTGTATAAAGCTGAACCCAACAACGACCAACTCAGCTGGGTCGCCACTACCTACCAGGAAAGCTCTGAGACGCCGCTAGCGCCGTAGTACGGGAAAATTTCAAACCCTAAAGCAATACGTCACAGAAAACAACTGAATCTGAAATAGCACTAGAATAAGGGCGAGATCGGAAAAGTAAATCAACAAAGAGGAGGCCACAAAATATTTACAAATAAATGAATGCCCACAAGATTACACTACGTCCAAATTAACATGTTAAGCTTCCAGCATATTCATAACTTGAGCGTGTTAGGGACCAGCTCAAAATGTCATGCAGGAGGAACGAATGCTTCGTTTGCACTTACGACTCCATCAATATTAACATTTTACTGTAAATGCACCTTTCAATGAAAACACTGAGTACTCTTGAAACTAATCTATCAGTGTTTACCGTAAGCATTTCGAACTAGGAGCTATGACCTATTATCAGTAGAAAAAGGAAGGTTTATGACTCTTAGAATACATAGGGTGGCGTGCACCAAACTCATGCCATTTACTCTTTTAGTAAGCCTTACTTCTTTAGTTCTAACTACTTTAGTAAGCTACTCTTTTAGTAACCGTACTCTTTTAGTAAGGACGGCGTGCACCATTCAGGAGTAAACTAAACTCGGCGGCTTTCAACATAGAGGAATGTACTAAAGAAGTAAAAAATTTATTTACTCCCAGAGTAAATGAACTTACTCCACAAGTGGTGGAGAGCACCAACACGGAGTACGTTACTAACGTAGTAAGTTGTGGAGTAAATAAGCCCAATATTTACTCCTACTCAGGGGGTGGAGTAAAGTTGTGGAGTAAGTGTGTTCTGTGGCATTTGCGTGAGTTATGAGTTACATATCACATTAAATGGATTACATAGTTCAAACTGAGGATAAGTTATTGAGATGAAGAAGGTTGTATACCAAAAATGAGAGTTGTGGCCAGTGATTTAATAAATATTAAGCGAACCATACCTAGTAGGGCATTTAATAACGTAAATAATTAAGCTCATAAATCCTTACATGAAATTTTGGCGTTTGGAAGAAACGATGTCAGATTCTCACTACATCCATGTGATTTCAGCCAGTCAAATGTGGAAATATCATTGCGGAGAGCGATCCAACTAGGAAGACGTCCACCAAAGGTGAGGGGAAGAGTGACTGGAAGGGACGTTTGCATTGCACGGTACAAGGAACTCATGTGCTCTTAAATATCTTCCTAGCTGGATCGGCCTTTAGATGTTGCAGTTCTCCCTAACTTTGGGTCAGAAAACGACGATGTATTTCAAGCTAATCATATGGATACAGATATCGGCGAGGTATAGTACATTCCAATAAATGAAAGCCTCCGTTCTTGGAGCTACCCAGAAAACACTTCCCCCTGCTACTTAACCATAGAATTACTGAACAATAGGTGATTCTCATTGTTAAACGATTTAATGTAATTATTGTAAATTAATTTTATTACATTACACTTCTATAGCTTAACTTAAAGCACAACATTGCGAATGCCAGATTATAATAATAATTATAAGAGCTAAAAGTTCAATAGTTGCACCCGCAGTGTTAATGAATAATATGTCCTTTTTTCTAACCCAGGTGTAAAAACGTCCAAACAGGCCACATCGGAAGAAAATTTGACTGACTCTGGGATTAGCGTACATTGAGAAGGGGACACATTGTAAAACCATTCCTTAAAGACTCCCCAAGTCTCGAATGGTGGAGTGAGACGAGACTTTCATGTTTGGGAATAAACTATAACAGATGCTGCAGGTCTATAGTATGCTGCTAACTATTTAATTAACCCTGTGGACAGGAAAGTGAGAAGCATTATAAACTATATAGAAAAAAATGCCAACATGAGTGCCGAAAGAAAATTTTAAGGAGGGGCACTGGAGGTTGAAGCTGCACAGGATCTAGAGAAGTAGTCACTGAAATTATTTTTAAAAACACAACCATCTACATAATTATTATTGGAGTTCATAGCTTCCGAAATATTGTACCGCCATTTTTTGTTTAAATATTACATTTCTCAGTTGTAATATTATTATTTTGATAAGGTAATATTTTTTAAGTAAATGTTCTGTGCATTTGAAAAAGGACAGAAACATAATGCCCCTTATTAGTTTTGTTATCCTTTTTATCCCCCCTTTTTCATGATTTTGTGTAATACTTCTTATTAATATTGTTAAACAGTCAATAAGTATTAATAATTCATTATAGTGAGATTTATGATAAACAACTATAGAATAATTGATTTATCGTTTTTGGGGAAGAATATGTAACTTTAGGAAGTATAAATATTTTAATATATTTTAGAACTTTATTATTATTATGAGAGAAATAAATATAATATTGACAGTGAATCAATTATGAAAATCAACTGGAAATTCCAATTGTTTGCATTATAATACAGAAATAGTTTGCACAAAAATTGTAATCACAGTACCCATACGTAGGCTACTAAACTGAAAATACTCAATTGAAGGAATTAAAATTAGTAATGAATAAAACATTACTATTAGACCTATTTTAAAACATGAAGATTGTCATTAGTAATATTTGGAACAACCCAAATTCATATTCATTGTTTCAGCGAACCTTTCCTTTTCATTATCTGACACTTGAATAATACTGGCAATTGAAATGCACGTGTTCTGCTGCGCTGCACTAACGTTTCTGCTCTGTTCTGCGCAGAATTCGACTACTTCTTTAGTAAAAATCGCTTACTACTTTAGTAACAACTAAAGAAGTAACTATCAATTGAGCTCTCCAACACCAACTAAAAGAGTAAGTTACTAAAAGAGTAGCACTAAAGTAGTAAATTTAGGAAGGGAACCTTACGTAACAAAAACCGGTTTGTCTGTCTCACTCTAGCACATACATTAGTATGACTTAAGAGTGAGACAGATGTACTGGTTCTTGTATACTCCAGGTCTCGGTCTTAAATTTACTACTTTAGTAAGAATTAGTCCTGGATGGTGCACACCACCCATAGAATCTACCGTTACAGAACGTTAAGTTCTGTATTTTTAGCTTACATATAAATAATAATTTTAGAAATACTTTTTAATTATCAGTTGTAAAACTGTTCTAGTGAATTTATTCGTGTCGAAAATTTTATTTTATAAAAGCATGAAAATGTTTGCTAGATTGAAGCTATTGATATTACAGATTTAAAATAATATCAGGAAAATTATAGTTGTAAAAGTTGTTCTACTGGAGTTCATCATGACTCACTTTTGAAACGTTAATTGGTGTCACATTAACCCATATGTAAAACTATTTTGAATAATAATAATAATAAATAACAAGTAACAGTAGTCAAAACATAAACTAAACATCCTTCACGAACGATTTATATTGTCCTAGGGGGTACTAAGTTCTGGGAATCATACCAAAGAGAATTTCTGACAAGGTTTACTTGGTAAAATTAACCGTAAACGGAATCATTTTGACATAGCTTAATTCATAAAAGTCATGCCTAAAACCCTAAAGGTTTGTCTCACTGGCCTCGGTTTACTATATCAATATGTAATGACAGTAATAATAGGCGAGCAGTAATAGCAGTAATACATATAGACTATTGCCAACAGTATTATTATCGTGTTACATTAAATTACTAATATATCTTTTGAAATGTAAAAAAGACAAACCATATGGTGTATATCCCTTCATTTCCTTAAAAATGCAAGTGACGTCTGCTACAAGATAGTGATAAGAAAGGTAAGTCGGTTATTATTTATAGGATAACATGACATGTACATATTGAAATTAGAACAAGGTGATTTCTCCATCAATCAAGCTAGCACCCTTTAAAACAAGATAATTTAACCCACTTGACGAGGAGTTAGTATGCAAATCGTTGAAATGATTTATCAGGATGGATGACTAAGTAATGGCGGTTCTGGCTAGAAGTACCTATACGATTGTGTTACTGAATGCTATTTTTATGTTATCACCAACTAAAATGGGATGTGAAGTTTTAATCAGGGGTTGGATGTTATTTGATGTTTGTATCTCTGCTTTACGAACATTTGAATTCGGATTTGAAGAATATACGAAGTACACTAAAATCTTGGTGTGGTAATTTAACCCTTTCCTTAATTACTCAATGAGAACAGACAATTCGTCAGGAAGCTAAAGAAATATTATCTATTTTACGGAACCCGAAGGTTCTTTGCCGCGCTTACCTGAGTCCGCCATTCAACCCCATTCTGTGCTAATTCCATCAACCATCTCTCGCAAAACCTACTTCCCTTAAATCTATCCTAGCATTGTCCTCCCATCTACGTCTAGGTCTTCCAAGTGGTCTTTTCCCTTCGGGTCCCCCATTCAGTACTTTTGAGATATGTCTTTCCTCCACTATGCTCGCAACAAATTCAGCCCATTTCATCCTCCGTGATTTAATTACCCTTACTATATTCGGTGAAGAGTACAGGCTATGAAGCTCGTCGTTACGGAGTTTTCTCCAGTCTCCATTTTCATCTTTCTTAGGCCCATTATTTTCCGTAGAACTCTGCCTTCGAACACTCTCGGATTATGTTCTTCCCGAAGAGTAAGAGACCATATCTCACATCCATATAATGCAGCAGGATAAATGTCTTGTAAATTTTTATTTTTAGATTTATAGACAGAAGACGAGAAGATAAGAGTTTCTGAATTGCATAAAAACAAGCATTTCCTTGTGCTTTGAATTTTTCCTGGTGCTGGTAATATATGATATTTTCCCGGGCTACTAACCAGGTGGTGAATTGAATTAGTTCCGACGTTTCGAAGCCAAACTGAGGCTTCATTGTCAAGGAGAATATACTCTCTTATATATTTTGGAACATTTTAAAAAGTTTCATTTTGTAAATTTGGAGTAGTTAAATCCATTTAGTCAATTATAGAACATAAAACTGTTATTCATATAGTTAGAGTAAGAGAAAATAGATCATACGAAGCGTATAACCGAGCACTAATTCGCACGTCCCTCATCCCGCAGTCTTTGCTACATACTTACTTACTCAATGGCAATAGACAATTCCTCAGCAAGCTAAAGGAAGATAACAGGCTAAAGTAATATTATATATTTTATGGAACCCGAAGGTTCATTGCCGCGCTTACCTGAGCCCGCCATTCAACCCTATTCTGCGCTAACTCCATCCAACCATCCCTCGCAAATCCTACTTCCCTTAAATCTATCCTAATATTGTCCTCCACCTACGTCTAGGTCTTCCAAGTGTTCTTTTCCCTTCGGGTCTCCCATTCAATACTTTTGAGATATGCCTTTCCTTCCCCTTGCGTGCAAACATGTGCAGCCCATTTGATCCTCCGTGATTTATTTACCCTTACTATATCCGATGAAGAGTACAATTTATGAAGTTCGTCGTTATGCAGTTTTCTCCAGTCGCTTTTTTCATATCATTTAGGCCCAAATATTTTCCTAAGCACCCGTTTTCGAATTCTCTCAGATTACGTTCTTCCCGAAGAGTAAGCGACCATGTCTCACATCCATATAATACAACCGGCAGGATAGGAAATATTTGCTTGATTTATTGCCACATACAGCAGATCTAAATACAATACATTTTTAGATAATCTCACAATTATGGCTCTCTACGCATCTCATGGCATTGACTTTGGTTTTTATAGGAAATAAAAATTGCATTACATTTTTAACCATAACAGATGTACGGGGTTGGAGAGAGAGAGAGATAGAGAGGGAGGGAGAGAGAGGGAGAGGGTGCATTCGAGTTATAATATATGAACATTCTAAAAAATTCTTGTAATTTGGAAAGTGATTACTGTCGTAGTTGTTTTGCTATAATTTTTTGGATTGTTATAACCGACTAAATAAAAATAACTGCGTTGCCCAACTCTGTTCCACACTTTAGGTTTCTAAGACCAGGTAAACAAAAGGAAGTCTTATCATCCGAAGTGTGACCTTCAGATCAGTGGGATGTCTTTCCTGTGCTAGGAAAGTAATACAAAATTTGTATCAGAGGACGAGAATAGCTTAGATTATTTTCATTGTTAGTTTTATATAGAGTGACCAGACGTTCCGGTTTGGCTGAAACAGTTCCGATTTTCGGAATTAAGACCTTTGTCCCCATCGGGTTTTGCCGGGACGCCTAAATGTTCCGGTTTTAGAAATCAAATTGAATTCACGGTCTTTGAGGTTTCAACATATAATTTTTATTTTTCTGGCAATTCAATTCGAAATTAACGATAATGACTGGTTCGAAGAGTGTATTAATATGCAGCAGTTTATTATACCTCAGCAAATTGAGAACAAGGTCAAAGAAAGAAACCTTGCATTGATATGTGTTGGGTGCAGAATATGTTCCAGCACTTCCAGAGAGCACTTATGTACTTTGGCGCCTTTGGCAAGAAACAATTTCGGATCCCCCCTAAATTTCCATGTCAATCATTCCATTTTTTACCAATCCGAATAAAACTGGAATTTCACGTTCTCTAGTCTGGTATTGGTAATTGGTTAAATAAAATTAATTTGAGTCGGTATAATCTTAATTCATTTATATAATTTACTGTCGTTTTTACTCGTACTCTATAATTTTAAAAAAATAATGTCAAATTGGAAATTTCAGCTTATTCGTTTCGCTCGTTGGGGGCTCCGCCCCCTGTTTGATGTTACCGTTGCCGTGGAAACCGAGCCTTTTTCGGGGGTTTTTAGGGATAAAAATTAAAAAATAAACTTTTTGGAATTTTCCTGTGGTTTACAGCCTAAAGGCTATAAGTGTACAAAATTTAAAGTTTCTAGCTCATCTGGAAGTGGGCAAACATTAATGTCCGTGAATGAGTGAGTGAGTGAGTGAGTCAGTAATTCAGTCAGTCAATCAGTCAGCCAGCCATGTGGCTTTATATTATAGGGAAGTTGCCGCCCCTAAGGGTGGCGTGCACCAAACTCAAGCGATTTACTCTTTTAGTAAACCTTACTTCTTTAGTTCTAACTACTTTAGTAAGCTACTCTTTTAGTAACCGTACTCTTTTAGTAAGGACGGCGTGCACCAACCAGGAGTAAACTAAACTCGGCGACCTTCAACCTAGAGCAATGTACTAAAGAAGTAAATATTTTATTTACTCCCAGAGTAAATGAACTTACTCCACAAGTGGTGGAGAGCACCAACACGGAGTACGTTACTAACGTAGTAAGTTGTGGAGTAAATAAGGCCAATATTTACTCCTACTCAGGGGGTGGAGTAAAGTTGTGTAGTAAGTGTGTTCTGTGGCATTTGCGTGAGTTATGAGTTACATATCACATTAAATGGATTACATAGTTCAAACTGAGGATAAGTTATTGAGATGAAGAAGGTGGTATACCAAACATGAGAGTTGTGGCAGGTGATTTAATAAATATTAAGCGAACCACACCTAGTAGGGCATTTAATAACGTAAATAATTAAGCTCATAAATCCTTACATGAAATTTTGGCGTTTGGAAGAAACGATGTCAGATTCTCACTACATCCATGTGATTTCAGCCAGTCAAATGTGGAAATATCATTGCGGAGAGCGATCCAACTAGGAAGACGTCCACCAAAGGTGAGGGGGAGAGTGAGTGGAAGGGACGTTTGCATTGCACGATACAAGGAGCGCATGTGCTCTCAAATATCTTCCTAACTGGATCGGCCTTTAGATGCTGCGGTTCTCCCTAACTTTGGGTTAGAAAACGACGATGTATTTCAAGCTAATCCTATGAATACAGATATCGGCGAGGTATAGTATATTCCAATAAATGAAAGCCTCCGTTCTTGGAGCTACCCAGAAAACACTTCCCCCTGCAACTTAACCATAGAGATTACTAAACAATAGGCGATTCTCATTGTTAAACGATTTAATGTAATTATTGTAAATTAATTTTATTACATTACACTTCTATAGCTTAACTTAAAGCACAACATTGCGAATGCCAGAATTATAATAATAATTATAAGAGCTAAAAGTTCAATAGTTGCACCCGCAGTGTTAATGAATAATATGTCCTTTTTTCTAACCCAGGTGTAAAAATGTCCAAACAGGCCACATCGGAAGAAAATTTGACTGACTCTGGGATTAGCGTACATTGAGAAGGGAACACATTGTAAAACCATTCCTTAATGACTCCCCAAGTCTCGAATGGTGGAGTGAGACGAGACTTTTATGTTTGGGAATAAACTATAGCAGATGCTGCAGGTCTATAGTATGCTGCTAACTATTTTAATTAACCCTGTGGACAGGAAAGTGAGAAGCATTATAAACTATATAGAAAAAAATGCCAACATGAGTGCCGAAAGAAAATTTTAAGGAGGGGCACTGGAGGTTGAAGCTGCACAGGATCTAGAGAAGTAGTCACTGAAATTATTTTTAAACACACAACCATCTACATAATTATTATTGGAGTTCATAGCTTCCGAATTATTGTACCGCCATTTTTTGTTTAAATATTACATTTCTCAGTTGTAATATTATTATTTTTATAAGATAATATTTTTTAAGTAAATGTTCTGTGCATTTGAAAAAGGACAGAAACATAATGCCCCTTATTAGTTTTGTTATCCTTTTTATCCCCCTCTTTTTCATGATTTTGTGTAATACTTCTTATTAATATTGTTAAACAGTCAATAAGTATTAATAATTAATTATAGTGAGATTTATGATAAACAACTGTAGAATAATTGATTTATCGTTTTTGGGGAAGAATATGTAACTTTAGGAAGTATAAATATTTTAATATATTTTAGAACTTTATTATTATTATGAGAGAAATAATTATAATATTGGCAGTGAATCAATTATGAAAATCAACTGGAAATTCCAATTGTTTGCATTATAATACAGAAATAGTTTGCACAAAAATTATAATCACAGTACCCTAACGTAGGCTACTAAACTGAAAATATTCAATTGAAGGAATGAAAATTAGTAATGAATAAAACATTACTATTAGACCTATTTTAAAACATGAAGATTGTCATTAGTAATATTTGGAACAACCCAAATTCATATTCATTGTTTCAGCGAACCTTTCCTTTTCATTATCTGGCACTTGAATAATACTGGCAATTGAAATGCACGTGTTCTGCTGCGCTGCACTAACGTTTCTGCTCTGTTCTGCGCAGAATTCGACTACTTCTTTAGTAAAAATCGCTTATTACTTTAGTAACAACTAAAGAAGTAACTATCAATTGAGCTCTCCAACACCAACTAAAAGAGTAAGTTACTAAAAGAGTAGCACTAAAGTAGTAAATTTAGGAAGGGAACCTTACGTAACAAAAACCGGTTTGTCTGTCTCACTCTAGCACATACATTAGTATGACTTAAGAGTGAGACAGATGTACTGGTTCTTGTATACTCCAGGTCTCCGTCTTAAATTTACTACTTTAGTAAGATTTACTCCTGGATGGTGCACGCCACCCTAAATGTTTTTAAAATTGACCCGCCCTAGGCGGCTGTCTAATTCCCCTAAAGCCTATGGAGGAGCCAGCCCTGAGCACTTCACATCCAGAGAGATATCTACGATTGAGGAATTTGTGTTATGTCTTCCCGGTACAAATGCAGCAGTCGAGCGATGAATGAGGTACATATGAGAAAACGTAAGTGAGGACAGACATTTTGAAAGCAACGCTGATAGTGACAGTTAATTTGAAATGTAGTTGTTCAAAATTCTATGACTACTTAAAGGGACGCAAACATCACCTGGATTAATTTCTTTCGTGCCAAAACTAAGGGGGCATTACGAACTGACGTGAGTGTTCAAAACTGTATGTACGTACTTTCGCAAGAACTGTGCCATGTGTAGAAACCGCGTTGTATTATTATTACTTTTGGTATCTTTTATTCAGTTCGTCGTGGGAAGTTATTCAATAAGGTCACCTTATTTTATACGATACAAATTTCGGAGAATATGTTGGCTAATCATTGGGCATTTTTAAGTGTATTATATATATGAAAATATAAATTAGTAAAAAAACACAGTCTTTCACGAGTTACGGTGGTGAACAGTTCTCGTTAATTATTTGTTAAACTGTTGGTATTTTGGAGTACGTTAAGAGGAAATGAATGTCTCGCCCACGTCTGACTCGCCCACGTCTGACCTCAGCTGCTTTGAGTTCACAGAGTCCCGTCTCCCAGGTGACAAGCACCCATTAGGGATCCCAATTTTGGGTCATTGCTTTCCAGGCTACTTGATGTGAGACCCAAACAAACAATTCCTTGGACCGTGAAAGCCAGTCTCGAGAGTAATTTTTTGAAAGCTCATTCATTGACTTGTAGTTGATGGTACGATTGCCTGTAAATTTTGTATGATTATTTGTATACATAACGCCTTATCGATATATTACTATACCTTGGTCAGAGTCTTTTGAGGCAATGTATTGGGTAGTTATTGTCCATTAGTTTTAATAATTTAAATAATTAATGTGAATTAAGGTTTCACCTTTTAAAAATTCGGAGCCAAAACTTTGTTGAGATAGGAATTTATTATTTTGTTAGTATGTATTACTGTACATATATATGAATATATATATATATATATATATATATATATATATATATATATATATATATATATATATAGCTATGAATTATTTTTAAGAATAGTATTTTTGACTAGTATTAGAACCGGCCCTAAAGTAAACAATTAAGTCTGTCTTACTCTAGCACATTACTCCTATCTACGTAGGAGTGAGACAGAGACAGACTCACTTGTCTCACAGGAAACTGTAAGTAAATGTAAATTGCATTAATAAGTAGGCCTAGTATTATAACTAAAACCCTAACACATCGATAGATGAAATAGGGATAATTATACTTGGGGATTCGATAATAATAATATCTACTTACGACCGTTCTAGAGCTGTCTCCAAAGATTCTGACCAGAGTATACCTAGGTAGTAATAGCAGCAGATAAAATAAAGTTACGCTGATAATCTATATTAATACAAGGAAGTGTCTGTCTTCCTTCTGTCTGTCCGCGATGCCCAGCGAAATCTACTCAACGCAGAGATCTGAAATTTTAAACATAGGTGGACTGAAGGGTCGGGAAATGCACCTCGAAGCCGGAATTTTAATTTTCGCTTTCGTTCGTGAGTTATGAGTGAAAAACGGGCAAAAAACGTGCATTTTTTGCGTTTTCGAAGAATCAGTTTTCAGTTATACATTTCAATGTCAAATCAATTACAGTTGGCTTTGGCTATGTTGTCATACCTTGCAAATAAAACTTTCGCGATCGCTTGAATGTTGTAGCTCACGCTGGTCGAATCATTTCTTTATAATGTCAAGGCACGCAGACATATGAAATTTTCAACGTACACCGAAGAGGATTATTATTATTATAAGAGGGATAATCAGCATAGGCGTAAATATGGTCAAAATTGTTTGATTTGGACGAAACTCACTATGCAGGGGTTTTCTGGGCCATGGACCTCGAATCTGAGGTAGCTTTTACCAGGCGACGCTATCTAATCGTGATATGTAATTCACGTGATTTAGGTGTTAATAAATGTAATGATTTAACTATTATGCTCTTAATTTTTAATTTTTGAAATAATTATCGCGGGCGAAGCCGCGGGCACATGCTAGTAATGAAATAATGCAGAAAGGGAAATTGTTTATTATAGTAACAATAATGTAGACTGGTCATTCTAAAAAAATGCCGTTTTTATATCTCAGGCCTGAAAAGGATACTTGTAGTTGAGATATCAAGCAATTTTTTTTTTCAGATTTCGCCCCAAACAAATGCGAGTTTCTGCGCTACCCTAAATAATTTCTATGTATATATTGTGGAACGTTCATGTTTATGTCAAAAAACTTGGGGAAAAGTAAAGAATTTGTGACTGTCTCACCTCATATTCTGCATCCAACATTAGGCTTTTTGACATGAAAAGGCCCAAAATGAATCTTCATTCGCGGATGAATGTTAGCTCAACATCCAAATGAAACTGTCTGTGTCTAGAGGGTGTTTCAGAATTAAATAAGAAAATCCGAGCCAGGAAGTGAATCTTTGTCTCAGTAAACCGCGAAAATAGGCGGTGAGGAGTGTTACCAGCTCTAGTGCTCCTCTAAAGAAGAACTAAGGGGTGGGGAGGAGGGTGATATAGAGGGGATGAAGTACTGTTTCATCTTTTTCCCCTGCGACCAATTTCCGACCAGACATCGAGGAGGGAGGACGGCAAGAAGTCAAAACCATGGTGCGTACTTTTATTCATGTTAAAGAGTGTTATGTTTTGGGCTTCTATTTATGTTTTTCTGCATGTTTCAATTAGCTTCTAATTGCCATAAGAATGGAGCATGTTATATAAATTCAAGTAGCGGTTAAATTTGAATAACCTTCTGTCAAAATGAAATTTTTTTAAAAAAATTTGTCTGTTAGGTGGAATGTTATTAGTAATGAGTGTTACTGCAACCCAGCTTTTTCCATATAGCATTTATTTGTTTGAGCATTCTGAAGACTGCAAATAGAAGTTAACTGAGAAGAAATACTTCTAAGTCACTACGTGATAGAAAGTTACTTGTTCTTAAAGCTACTTACTCAATTGTAAGATTACACTATGATTTAACACTAATTATTTAGCTTAAAATGTGCCTTAATGGAGAATTGAAAAAATTCAAGACTGACCAAGTTTCAGAGTATTCAATTCATTCAAACCTGTGACGTATTTGCTTTAAAATATTTTTCATGTTGTGCATTTGTCGAATACTGCTGCTTATTTCTCTGTTAAAATTGAAAGTTTATTGAACCCGATGTTCCTTATTCAATCTAGTGAATATATAGGCACTATACAGACGATAAGAAACAAGTCACACAAAGAAGCTGACGACTGTTTTATTTTGTGTAATTTATATTTTTTCACATTTAAACAAGTAAAAATTGTTTTGAGTTCACATGCATGATCACTTGATCTTTGTCTATCCTCTTTCTAATATTAGCTGCCTTGTGTCCATACAGGCACGTACATGTCATTTTCAGAGTGTTCCTAAAGAATAAAGCCAATAGAAGAGCTTGTTTGAGTCGATTTAAATAAAATTGATATGGGTAACATTCATTATACTTTGGAAAATTTTCAAGTTTGACTCATTATGAACAACAATTATCATAAAATGAACAGCACAATCATTTCCTCGTGGTATCAAAGTGCAGTTCTTGGGATAAAATGCTGAAGGTTTGAAAACAAAAACCTGGTGTATATATATAAAAAAAAGTGAAAATGAGTTTGAGGAGATTTTGTTTGGGTAACACTCCTTACTGAAATTGCTGTATCACGTCTTTTGTAAAATGATTTCATGATCGTCTCCTTACAACAGCTCAGTCCATTCTATTTAAAAAACCTGAAAACATGTTGGCATAGGACATGCAAAATGGTAACACTCATTATAAAGTCAATACGTTCCACCAACTTCAAAAACTCATATACAATTACACAAAAAAACTCATGATTCCTATGCATTTTCGTAAACTACAATAGTGGTATGATGCCACGGAAAATCAGTCATTAAAAAATAAAAATAAAAAAAGAAGTTGAATTTTGAATCTGGGAATCCTGTCGAGGAGACAAAACGGCAATTTTTATTGAGAATGACCCAGATATCAGAGTTTCATAACTTCAGCTTGAAATAAAAAATTCTCTGATGTAACATTCCTTCACAAATTAATTGAAAATAGCTCTTCATATAACCTGTTACATGCTTACTTATTTAAAAGGACTACTTGGTTGCAACAAAGTAGCTGCACTTAAGCAGTTCTAGTAGTTAATTTGTGCACAAGTTCATTGTACCTATATTCATTATTTACATGAGGACATATAAGACATACAATGATGCATTTACATGACATCATATGTTCTCGTATTCTCGTTACTATTGAAATATTTTTTATTGTAATGCCGATTCAATTTTAGCAATTATTTCTAGAATTTCTATACTAGTTCAGGTCTTTGACGTGTTTTAGTGACTCAAATTATCGAGCTTGTATTCCCTGTATGGTTTAACTGTGTGGATTCATTGTATCTATGGAAGCAAAACTTGGAAGCAGACTCAGATCGGAAGGATTATAATATTGTTGTATGCGTTATGCAGCAAGCGGAACGGATCAGGTTTTCTGAGGAAGTATTGTCGTAATGCAACTACTTTTTAAGAACATAATCAGCATCTCAAACAAGCAAGCTACTCCCTAGCATGAAGAAGTTTCTTTCCAAACGTCGTTCCTTTTTACTTTCTCACGCATACGTAGTACAGAGAAAGTATTGTGATCGTGACAAAACATCGAAATCGAGATAACACCGGGAAAACATGTTTCACGATGCCTAAAAACCGAAGAAATGTTTTTGCAATGACGTTTATCTGTCCTCATGTCTGTGGACAAGCACAGCGGGTAAACGGTTCATTCTATTTACTTCATTTTTTAAATTAAGTACTTATTCAGAAATTTATCTAATTTATTTTTGGTTTTCATAATTGAAATAGTAAGGGGACTTTTCAGAAATATGTTCTTAAAATTTTTTTATTTCCGAAAAATTGGCGCCAACAATTTTAATGATAATTAATAGAAATTTAAAATTGGAAACTCTTGTCTATGGCTAATAAAGTGGCTATATCCGTTTTATGAAAAAAAAAATGCTTAGGGGGTACTTTACTCGTATCAATTTTCAATGTTTCTAGATGTTCTCCATTACAATACGTGATACATGAAAACCTACCACAGTAAAGTTGTAGGGAAAATTAAAATGAGCATTTTTTGTTAAACACATTTCTTTATACAATTAATAAGTATCTATCTATATCTATATTAATAAAAGGAAGTGTGTGTTATTCCTTCTGTCTGTCTGTCTGTCTGTCCGCGATGCCCAGCGAAATCTACTCAACGCAGAGATCTGAATTTTTACACATCGGTGGACTGAAGGGTCGGAAAATGCACCTCGAAGCCGGAATTTAAATTTTCGCTTTCGTTCGTGAGTTTGAATGAAAAACGGGCAAAAAACGTGCATTTTTTGCGTTTTCGAAGCATCAGTTTTCAGTTATAAATTTCAATGTCAAATCAATTACAGTTGGCTTTGGGTATTTTTGTCATGCCTTGGAAATAAAACTTTCGCGATCCCTTGAATGTTGTAAACCCTAAATATGGTCAAACATTGTTTTATTTGGACGAAACTCACTATACAGGGGTTTTCTGGACCAAGGAACTCGAATCTGACGTCGCCATTACCAGGCGACGCTATCTAATCGTGATATGTAGTCCACGAAATTTGGGTGTTAATAAATACGATGATAAATCGTATAATGATTTAACTATTAGGCCTATACTCTTAATTTAGTTTTTAAAATAATTATCGCGGGTGAAGCCGCGGGCACATGCTAGTTAATAAATACGGCTTAAATGCGAATTTCAGAACATGCATGCCAATTAAAATATGAATGATATTTTGTTCCCCATTGTAAGAAGAAAACTATAATCTAATTATTGTTGTGAAATGCAGTCAGTTTAGCTCAGCCATAATGAATACACCAACACCAATTACAGCGAGGTGGTTGCCTATAGGCTAATGGGGAAGAGGTCCTGGGTCCAAATCAAATCTCGCGGCCGCCCAAATTGACTTGGGGTTTTCATCGTTTCCTCATTTGCAAAGGAAAACGCCGGATTTGTAGGACTTGCTTATTTTCCATAACTCATTGCCGCTATGTCACTGGATATTATACCCGTTTAAACTGAATAACAGAAAAGAAGACACCACTGAACAATAGAAACAGATGCATGCGAATGAGTTGTTATAATTGATTACTGTTCACGCAAACATTCTGAACACGTGATATGACCTATATGCAGTTAAAGCATGCAATATAAGCTAAGTAACAATAATAATAACAACAATCATCCTCGTACTGCGGTTTTGCAATTGCTGCTTCGTGTGGCTATGCGATCTGTCGGTTGTCTACGAACGATCATACGATGCTGCTATAGTCCATTTGAAACGTCGGAGGAGCAAACATAAACACGGGAGGGAAGAAGCGAAAAGCGTAGTTCACAAGGTGACGAACGAAGAAGGTTTGGCAGTGTTTAAGTTTAGTTGTCCTTACTTACGCCATTTCCCCATGCAATTATCTAGATTCTGCTAGCCTACTTAACTCCTCCATGCCCAATGTTTATTACCCTTCTCAACTCACAATATATTTCGCAGCAACATTTCAATCACTTTAATTAAAACTAATTATAAGTTTACGTATTAGTTGTATTTCAACAAATTAAGCAGTATATTCAGTATACTAATTTTAAAACAGAATTTACACTTGGACAGCACGAGAATATGAAGATAATAAATACAATAATAAGAACAAAAACGATAATAATAATAATAACCATAACACGCAATAATAATAAACAATAACAATAATAATAACAATGATACGCTGTAATAATAATAAAATAATAATAATAATAATAATAATAATAATAATAATAATAATGATGATGATGATGATGATGATGATGATGATGATGAAGATGAAAAGAATAGAACAGTACCATTGCCGAAATTACCTTCATGTAAAGTTTAAAAGATTCATGAAAGTGGTAGTATCAGAACGCCTGTACTATAAGGTCGATGATGAAATTTTATTTAGCATATTTCTAATCGATGTATGTGGATTATCATGCAGTACAGTTTTGTACAAATTGATTATTTGAATTTATTCGTGGATGTTTTTTCACCGGTGACTGCATCTTGGAGCTGCCAGGTTGAGGATTATGCTCCATTTTGTAAAGTAGCACAAGTAAACTTAACTCTGTGGCGCTAACATCCCAGAGCCGATAAGGCCTACCACCCGACCGCTGCGTCATCTACCATAGGCAGACGGCAGGATTGGGGGCATATGGTCAGCATGGTGGTTTCCATGACCAGAGCCGCTATTTCTCTATGAAGTAGATGAGGCTGAGTGCACCCCTACCAAACCTCCCTACCTCAGAAAAATCCGAGCAGGTACCGGGATTGATCCCGGATCTGTAGTCAGCGACACTAGCCACAAGACCACGCCGGCGACCTAGTAGCACAAGTAAACTACTTAATTTCTAGTTCACTCACTGCTCCTAATAGTGATAAATATAACACTATCACATTAACAGTACCGTAACAAAAACAATAACGATGGCGATAATAATTAATAATAAAATAGAATAACGATAACAAAATAATAATAATAAAAACGGGTACGAAGCAAAGATTCACTTCTGAAAGAAAACAAGACGTCGCAAATACACTACCACCAGACACTGCGTTTACTTCAAACTAATACAAGAACAAGCGAAAGGTTGTAAACCCTGCTGCCAGGGGTGTGCTACCGTCTCAACCAATGAGAGCCAGGAAGAAAAGGTAACTGACACAGAGAGGATGTTTACGTTTGCTCCTCCGCTGTTTCAAATGGAGTATAATACCGTTATTCTTCCGCCATGCCGGCAATGCAGCTCACTGCTATACTACACTGTTATATTGACTGCAGCTTGTCCCACAATGGGACGTGTTGCGTTAAAATTAACTCTACAACTCACTGTCTAAAGTAACAAATTTTGTACAAATAGACTAAACAATGCATAATACTATAAATAATGTTGATATCAATAGGAACTAGAGTCATATAATATGACCACCTAATTCTATCACCATTGGATATAAAGTATAAAAGAAAATATACCGGTTTTTATGCAAGCCAACAATAAAGTCATCGATCTTGGTCATGTGAGACAATTTTACAATAGCCTACCTGTTTCAGAGATACTTATTGTGGAATATTAAGATTCTCAAAATATTTAAGCTTTTCTTGTGCACACTTTTGCTCAAATAGAGTTCTTTCGATATGGGCAGGTAATAAATTTTGTAAAATCCATGATTTACTAAGACAAGGAAAATTTATTGACTGATGTGTATACCCACTGATAATATACATCCTCCGCCATTGATTACTATTATTATTATTATTATTGTTATTATTATTATTATTATTATTATTATTATTATTATTATTATTATTACACGATAAAAGCAATGTACAAAAAGATCAGACGTGATGCCTCTAGGTACCTGTTAGTGTTATAAAAATGTATTTAAAACATTTAATTCTCTGTAATTTACTTTTTTTTGTGCTAGCATTTAACGCGTAATAGTAACGCAACATATTTTGCACCATTTATTAATCTAGGTAATCGAACCGGTTGCAAGATTTTCCCTATAAGAGATACGCATGTAATCTTTGACCTAGCCAGTTGGTTTCGGAATTGTGTTATTACTTCATTGATTACAATAATAATAATAATAATAATAATAATAATAATAATAATAATATCCTAACATTAACTAGAATATTATTAGTTATTTATAGTTATGGAACAGAAATGTTCTGCCAATTAAGTCATAAAAACTGAAACCGTTGTTACAGTAGGCCTAGTTGGCGCCTACGGTTGAAATTATAATTTGTCCAATGGCTTTCTTTTAGAGAAAATAGAACATCCCATTATTGTGGCTTAACGACTATTGAAACAGTTTGTTACAGTTGTCATACTTTACTTCCAGGTTTCTCATACCAACTCAATTGTAAAAGAAAGTATATAGGGATTAAAATTTCAGCGCTTGATATAATGTGCAATATCAAGGAATTTAACATGTTAATTATTTGGCCTGGGTGGCGCAGTTAGTATCGCGCTTGTTTGCTTGGTTGCGGGTTCGATCCCGGCCCAGATCGATGGCATTATGTGTGCATAAATGTGACAGGCCCATGTCAATAGATTTACTGGCATGTAAAAGAATTCCTGCCGGACAAAATTCCGGCACACCCGCAACGGTCACAGGCCTAAGTTGCAGTAAATCCCCGTCGTTAAATAACTTATACCAAACAAACCAATCAACCAACATGTTAAGTATTAAGTGAAGTTCCTACAGGATACGATGTCAAAACATTCACACTGACCATTAGTTATTTGGTATGAAGATATCCTTATGGATTTGATGTTCTTTGAATTTTAGCTAACTTACTAGCCTATAACACTTTTCTTTGAATTTATTCACCACTTTTCAGGGTCCCTGTCATGGGGTTCAAATTCAGGATCTCCTGGATACTAGTCCAAGACACTAGCGACTTCGTTTTTCTGTGTTCATTAGTATTATTTTTCCATGCTCGTTTAGAAATTCTGAAACAAACTTTTCAAGCAGGATTGCCTACTTTTATAGATGTGATACAGCCATTTAGCGTTGTAAGTAGTTTCAATATTTCAATCGCAGTAACCTCTGACATGAGAATACCATATGAGTTTCTATCCTTAAATGGAACGTTGAAACTTGACATTGGAGCACCTACAAAAATGATCTGGCAGCTCATAATAAATGGATTAAGGTTGCTTAGTAAATAACGATCTTACATTTATATAAGGCATAAGTTAAGAGACCTTGTTAAAGACCAGCATATCATTGTATCATTGAACACATGTCAATCTGCATGTGCATATACTTAATAGTTGAACTACCGATGTAACACTGCTCTCTCTCTCTCTCTCTCTCTCTCTCTCTCTCTCTCTCTCTCTCTCTCTCTCTCCCTTTTCTCTATCTCCCGCTTCTCTTTTTTTCTCTTTCTCTCTGATAGTACACTTTTCCCGCCGTCACCTTTTTCATGTACCTTTCTTTAATGGATGATCACAACATATTTATTTTTACTATACATTTCTTGTCCGTGTTTATGCCCACCTTTGGTTTAAACATTAAACGTTCTTTGCGAATACACAGATGCGCAAGATGTAAACCTTTTTGGAAATCATACCTGTAGTATGTGTTACGCTGCCTCCTAGAAGACTTTATAAAATAGTCCCCATAAGGTACGAACCATAGATCAACCTTGGTGTCGAAATCATACTTGTATTTTGATTTGTGGGCGGCCGTTCTGTCCTACTTTTCACTAAACTACTCTTCTTTCCACGTTTTTCACGTCATGTCTACCGCTAATAAATAATGTCTAATAACATATTTCCATATGGCCTACCTACAATTCATTTCTTTCTATCTATAGTAATTTCTTCTAATTTCAGAATCATTTGTGTGCACTTCTCTCTACGTATTTCATTTACCCGTGTTCCGAAAGATTCTTCCGATTTTAAACAGCTATAGCTCCGCCATCGTTCTGTAACTCAGAATTATAGTCCAGTCACCAGGTAATGAAAATTGGGGTTGCCTGGAAAAAGGTCCGAAGTTAATGATTTCTTAGTATGTTGTATGTGGGTATTCTGTGGTGTAGAATCCAAGTTTTCCAATTCGAGAACCCTGTGCGGACTTCAGGGCAGCCGAAAAACCCGGAAATTTTGGGGCTTTTTTCAGTGTTTTCCTTATAACTCCTAAACAATACATTTTATCCTTAAACACTTCATTACAAAAGTTAAATAACATGAAATTTACTACTATTTTCACTGTTTACACGTTTTATAAAACCAAATACCAAATTTTCAAAATATCGCAAAACTGCGAAAAATGCAGCATTTTCCTTAGTAGGCCTAACTTTCATCTTTAAACATTTCTGCATGAATAACGTTCAATATCCTACACAACAGAAATCCCATCCTTAATGAGATGTTCATTTAAGAATAAAGTACACAATTATCGTTGTATAAAAATGTATTTTTTAAAAAAACTAGCTTAAAAGGCCCGGCGTCGCATGGGTTTTTTATTTTGTAATTGGAAATTTACTTATGAAGGACTTTCGATTTTTAAATAGGTCCTAATATAGGTATTTATAATTTGAAATAGGAAGAACGACTTATCACACTCAAACTATTCCCTCAGAAAACGCTTGATATAGCTTTTTATGGCTCATAGAGGATGTGGAATTTTGCATCCCATCGCTTGTACAGTACACAAGGGGGTTCAAATAAGAAGAAACAGAAATTCCGGTAACAAAAAATTGTATTATCGTGGCAGAGAATTTTTATTTCTTACTCTCATGTTACCATAAAACCGTTTTGGGGATGAAATTAAACAGAAATGCAATATCACTTTCATACTTCTCTTCCCAAAACATACGGTATTACCATACCTCGTATTGTTTTCTCTATTTTCAGGCTAGAGAAAGTTAGGGAAAAAATAGTTTCATGCTGCACCCTAGGCTCCTCTCTAATGAGGCCCGCCTGGGAAGGTGAGGTTTAGGGTTTCGTCACAGAAGAAATTCAATGTGAGACATAATAAACCTCGTGCTATTCAGTATATTGCTCCTAAACTAACATAAACGTTCCTAACCTAACAAAACAGCGGAGCTTGGCTGGGGTGCAGCATAAATCTATCTTTTGCCGAAAGTTATGTGACTACATATTTTCGTGGATTTAATTATTTAATATTTATTTATAACATTATTATATTGATAGCTTTTCTAAATTGTCAAAGTCCCATTTCAATTATTTCCATACCCATCTGATACCACTGGCAACAATATGTTCTGTGATTTTGTTTTGATAATCCTATGTAAAAAGGGATTAAGTATTCTCAAAAACATATAATTTTTGGCATTTAAAATCAAAATTTTTCAAAATCCTTTCTTAGTGAGCACGTACATTATGAAACGAAGGTACTGTCAAAATTCCAAGTCTCTACCTGTTATAGTTTAGGCTCTACGTTGATTCTCTGTCAGTCAGTCAGTCAGTCAGTCATTCATTTAGTCAGTCAGGACAAAGCCTCTTATATATATATATATATATATATATATATATATATATATATATATAGAGAGAGAGAGAGAGAGAGAGATTCTACTACGTGTGATGATATGTGGATATATTAACTAAGTATAAATTGCGTAAATTATTACAAATTATCCATTAATATTGATTCATTAAAGCCTTGACCTCTTTGCTCCCGATGGCAAATCGGCATCATCTCTCAGTAATTCCTCCTGAGCAATGATCTCATCGATGATGTCCTCCTCATCGTCGCTCACAATGTCCATCTCCCTCGTTCATGTTGGTCTCAGGCGAATTTTCTCAAGCATTTCCTGCACAATTTTTGCAGATGACTGAATACAGGAGTCCTGCTTTCTTTTCAGCTGCAAGCCCCGGTTTTGCACCTGCATTATAACATGTACAACAACTTTTCTTGAGCAGCATCCATGGTCATTGTTATGGGGATCAGCCTTCGTTTCGTTAAATTGACAGTAACTTTTCGTAGCCAAGCCACGTCTGCACTTGCAGATAGGTACGTAAAGAATGGTAACGGGCAGCGTCTTGTGCAGGGGAAATCTGGCAAGGTTGGATTTGGATTTGCCATGGAGTTGGAAAATATTCGGTAGTGAAGATCGTCCAGAGTATCTGTGTCCATGTTTCCACCGTACAGTATCACAAGAAACTTTGCCCCCTGCTTTCGAAATTTGGTGTGGTGTTGCTTCATCATCTTTGAGAACAGTAACGATGTCAGACAGAGAAAGGTTTTTCTCATAAATAGTGAAAACTTTCTTCTTTCCTTGTCCAAATGGGTTTGATGTATTGTCACACCCGCTTGCTGCATGAAGGAAAATAATATCCTGAGTAATATATTTGCACGAAGTTGAGGAAAACAAAACATTGGGGGCATTACCTATCCCAATCTTTTGGAAATAAACGTTCTTTTCAGAAGAGCCTAATGCAGTCAGCAATACTAAGAGATCGACGTCTTCACCTGTGAAAGTAACACTATCGAATCCAGCAACCTTACGTACTGCAGTTTTCACTATAATGACATCGGCTTCTTCTATTGCCTGCTTAGCCTCGACACCCTTTGCTGCCATTTCAGTCACCAGCATTGAAATAGAGTTGTCGTTGGACAGACATTTTTCTTTAGACAGTGTAACGGCCGTCGTTAACTAAAATAAAAGATTTCTGGACTAGTGCAGCAAAGCCCAGCGATATCGTTCAGCTGCTTTGGTGTTCTGATAAGCGACGTCAATGAGGTATCCATCGAATACTACTATGGCGTTACACCCAAAGTGTTTCTGTACATAGTGAAGCGCGATGTGGTGGCCAGGGATCACAATTAAGCAAATCCCAAGCACCAAGTCCGAAGAAATAGGTTCTAATGTAGAAGTTGAAATGTCTACTAAATAAATAAGTTAAAGCCCAAATATCAAAATTGCGTTTCCCTAAATAAATATGAATACCATGTGCATCCAGAATATAAAAAAGGGACCTATGTTTTAGCAAATATACTAGACCTGAAAAGCAAAGTCAAAGTTGGGGAGAGATATTGCCAAAACCACTATAAGATTTAACGATTTTAATTTATAATTCAATTATGACAATATAACTGGCGAATCAGTAAAAATACATAATATATTATAAAACTATATACATTGAAATATTAATAACACTAATTCTGATTTTCATGAAAAACTAGACTATGTCATAGGCCTAGAATTTTCGACACCAATATAGAAATAGAAGTAGGTCGAAGTTGACTGAGATATACTGGAAAAATACTAGAAATATTATATAGCAACAGTCGTGAATTATTTCTCTAAGACCAATATTAACTGCCAAATTGAATAAATAAATAAATGCAAATAAATATAGAAAAGCTAAGCAATAACCGGAAGTACGGATCTGTATTCTAAACGGACATGTGCCTTCTAGAATAATAGCACTATAGATAACTAAAATAGCTTTAATGGAACACTGAATATTTTACCAAGAGAAATAAAAACAACTTACAAAGAATTAATAATTTATGGAAACAAAACGGAATGATATGGCTTGAAAATTACTTTCCCAAAATTTCAGAAATAAATGTAAAATCTACGAAACTTCAAGTTAAGAAATTTTCCATGAACATAACGAGTATATATTACGTGCTATAAACTGTTAATAACTGCTGCACAAAATGTAATAATTTCTGTACCAATTGAAATAAAGCTATGACAAGGCCTAGCACCTAAATTCACTTACAATTTAATAAAACCCATAACTTTATGGCTCATATAAATTCAGGTTAAAATCCCTAAGCAATTCTCTCAAAACTTGTAGGGGATGAAAGATATTGCAAATACAGTGAGTCCATTTTATGAGGAAACCTCGCATCACTGCCGCATTGCCGCGCTAGCATTGTACAAAGCATAGACCCTACAAGCGGTTAGTTGCTTCGGTGTCTTGTAGTGTCTTGTAGTGAGACGCTTGTCTATTGTTGTGTGTTACGTAAGACAATAATCGAAAATGTATACGGTTGAACAGCGAATTTATTTGGTGGAATGTTACTTATTGAGAAATAACCATAGAAGGCGCATTTGGAGATTTTCTCGTAAATATCCTGACTGTACCATCCGTACAAAATGGTGAGTAATAAGCCTCTACATGTAGGCCTATTTTGATAATAAATTGGTTGAGTTACTCTATTTTGTATTGTTTCTAAAGTCTTGATTTGCCGATTTGCCGGTAGTAACGGAACACGGTTCCGGCCGGTGCAAGCGCAACAGCGGGGAAAGTGTGAGCAGGAGCAACGCTGTAAAAACGTTTCCGCATAAAATGGATTCCCTGTAGTATCACATAAATATTATTTCAGACTATGCACTCTATATAACATTTTACATAAGGCTGCATTATATTAAAAACTGACGAACAATGTTTCATTCATTTTAATACGGCCTATAAATAGTTACTACCTGTCTGGAAATCTCTCTTTATTCACGAATGTAAACTGAGTTATTTTAAGAACAAAACTTCTGTATAAGAAACAAAAATTACATCATACGTCGCGGTCATACTTCGTATAATTAGAACAAGATATACACGGTACAGATTTCATGGCTGCTTCACTATAGAAGTTGAATGGTTGCTTGCATCGGTGACTGAAATTCGCTAACGTGAATTATACTCAATGATAACGGACATGTTGAAGAGTGATTAAGAAAATATCACCAAATAAAACCCCAGACAGAAGGTCTTGGGCAGAAAGCTTTAGGGACAAATTTAGAAACTTACATGACGGAATCGTAGCGGCAAACTTCATCACGGCACCAGAAGCGACGGCACATAACTACTTTTTCAATCTTGACTGCTCTGTTCGGCGACCAGCTCCCGACTGACTGACACGAGAGCAAGCTTCGAGCGAGCCGCAGCGCGAACACACGGGAGAAATAAAGTAAGAAAGCGCACAATGCAGAGGAAAGAAATGTAGCGTTCTAGAACGCTACAATAGTCCACGTACACTGACTCGAACGTGCGTGATGTAGTCTTACCCCATACAACCTTACGCAGTCAATTACTGCACATTTTCTGCTGCTAAGGTCTACTTCCTGTAAGGAGTGAATGCTGAAATGGCAGCAAAGGAGGACATCATCGATAAGATCATTGCTCAGGAGGAATTACCGAGAGGTGATGCCGATTTGCCATTGGGAGCTTTTATGAATCAATATTAATGGATAATTTGTAATAATTTACAAATTTTCTACTTAGTTAATATAACCAGATATCATCACATGTAGTATATTTTTCTATAAAATACATTTTTATACATCTTTAATTGTATACTTTATTCTTAAATGAACATCTCATTAAGAATGGATTTTCTATTGTGTAGGTTATTGAACGTTATTCATACATAAATGTTTAAAGATGAAAGTTACTAGGGAAAATGCTGCATTTTTCGCAGTTTTTCGATATTTTGAAATTTTTTCAAAACTTTGAAGTGCCATATCTCGGTACGTAGTTGGTTTTAGAAAACGTGTAAACAGTGCAAATAATAGGAAATTTTATGCTCTTTAACTTTTGTAATGGAGTGTTTTAGGCTGAAATGCATTGTTTAGGAGTTATAAGGAAAACACTGAAAAAAGCCCCAAAATTTCCGGGTTTTTCGGCTGCCCTGAAGTCCGTACAGGGTTCTCGAATTGGAAAACTTGGATTCTACACCACAGAATACCCACATACAACATACTAAAAATCATTAACTTCGGACCTTTTTTCAGACAAAAGTACCTGGTGACTGGACTATTAGGCCTACTTCAATTTTTTTGAAACTGCTCTTACTTTTTACTGCTTGATTTAATGCAGCGATGTTATGAAATGTTTTTTTTTTGTATAAGAAAGCCATACAAATGTAATGAAAGTCATATTTTTGTTTTAAATCATAACTTGAATGAATCTTGCTGAAGCACATTGTATAGTCTATTCTCAATCAATTCTCTTCTTCCTTAAGAAGATATAGCAGATTTATATATCAATCTACTTAGTTATTTAATATATTTCAGAAGTTTACTATTATATTTCTGCTAACCTCAGGGTTATGCACAGGTTTGTCTGTATTTATTGTTTGTTTATTAGCTTGATTATTTAACGATGGCTATGTAATGCTACTTAGGATCATAATTGAGGAGCTTGTTTCCAAAAGGTGCCAAATCCAAAAAATTCGAAAAATGAGTTATAGGTGGCAGCACATTCTTGACTAGCCGCACAATCGTAGTCAGTGGTTAAAATCGCCAAAAAGTACCAAATCCTATTGCTAGATGGCCTGGAAGATTGAGTTTTGTAGCAAAAAGTACCACATCCCTCAACAGTTTCGTGATAAAAAGTACCAAATCCTTTCTCACGTTCCATTGGTGAAATATCATGTCCGAACAATTACGTCATAGAGCGTTCTTGCATATCATTGGTTAAGTGACGTCACATGCCTGTCGTTTGTTGTAGAAAAACTTGTCCACAAACATAGAGCTAAAGCTTTCTTTCAAACATGAACCAGTGTCCACCAGATGCAATAACTATAAATTTTGACCTTATGCAAAATCAGCCTCTCCCAAAAACTCAGATAGGACAGGCCTACTATGCAAGACAGGTTTGGTATTATATATTGGCTGAGACTACCCACTTCTATAGATGGTTTGAATGTGAAGGTGGTAGAGGACCTACGGAAATCAGCTCTTGTGTATGGCATGCATTTAACACTTTTCTGAAACCATACTGTGTTGCAAACAGTATCAAAGTCATTAGAGTGCTTTGCGACAGTTGTGTCTCACAGAATAAAAACTACTGTATGTTGTTCATGTTCTGTGTAATTGCCTCCCAGTATGACTTTCAAATTGAGTGGTTTTTCCCTGTACGTGGCCACTCTTACATGCCTGCTGACAGGTCCTTTGGCATTGTGGAGAAAAAGTTAAGGAAAATAAAAACCATCATATCACCTGAGCAATATGATGAAGTTTTTGCAACTGTAGGATCAGTTCATGTTCTAGGGCCTGATTTTAAATGGGTGAACTGGCAAGAGATATCAGATTATTCAGTGCCAAGAAGTTCAAAATCGTGAGGCTAAAAGAATGACAATTGAGGCGAAGTCGGGTATGGTTGGACTTCATGCTGTTTATAACCTGATACCTGATTGCCAACACAAGATGATAACACGGGGACTGAGGTATGATTGAATGGTTAGAAGCCTGAAAGAAGTTGAGTGTAAGAGCCATGTGAAAGAGGCTAAAAAGAAATATATGGTGGCACTGTTAGTAGCAATGGGCTACAAAGACTTGAATCAGTTGCCATTTTACAAAGGCATTCTTGACTGCAATGCAGCTGATGAAGTGGAAGAAAATGACAGTGAAAATGTTTCTGTTTTTTATGATGAGTAGGAGCTTTATTGTTCATATGAAGCTAAGACAAGCTCCAGAAACTTGATTCTGTTAGTTGTGTATTGTTGTTTTTAAAATCAAGTAGGGTCAAGTAACTTTTGTTTGTTTTGCCCATGTTTTTATACGGTAATAGGTGTATCACAGTAAATTATAATATAGTATAATTAGCCTCAATTAAGGAAATTTAAGTAGACCTAAACCAATAAATTTTAGTTTCATCTGTTTTAATAAGTTGTAACTATTTCTAAAATCGATATTTTCATGCCAATAAGTACCAAATCCCAAGTTGCTTGCAAAAAGTACCAAATCCAAGTTTGTTTTGTTGATAAACAGCATAATAATGAATGAATATCTTAGTTTCTTTTGTAAATATGATTCTTAGGTCTACCTGCACATGTAAGGAATGAATTGTCGATATCAGTATAATTTATCAACCTTAAAACGTTTTTTTCATTTCCTGTAAAATTTGTTGAGGTGGATTTGGTACCTTTTGGAAACAAGCTCCACAATTGTCGCCGGTGTGCCGGAATTTTATTTTGAAGACCTCTGCTATCCTGTTGCAACGTTAGAAATTGGTTTGATGGGGGTATAAATTTATAATGGGTTGCTAATATAGTGAAACAGGAAGAGTATAATCTTATAACTTTGAATAATTAGGTACTATAATTTTATATCTCAGACTTAATCTTGGTTAAATATAATAAATGTAATTTGGAATATATATATTTACATATAAATCTAGATGCTGACTAGTACACTATCTCTTTTCAGGTAAGCTTGAATTCAGAAACTCAAGAGGAGCGAGTGGGCAATCCCAAGAGGGCGCAGAACGATTTCTCACAGAACAGGGCAATATAGGAGGCAGGAGAATAATGCACAATAGAAAACTGTCAATAATTCAAAATGGTAACAATAAGTTTAATAAATATTTTCATAAGAAAAGCACCAACAACTTTCATAAATGTCAGTAAAACTGAATAACAGCTAATAGAAACAGTGACAATATCTATATAAATGCTATTTACAAATGTAAATTAGATATGAATAAATAACACAGACTCTATAATATAATTATTCCTAATGAAGAATAAATCTCCACATCCTATTCCATAATTCCCACAAGTGCAATTCTAAATTTATGAGTACTAACCTAACCTCACTCATGGGCTAGCTAAGTAAACACCGAATAATAACCTTTGGCAAATATAAATGATGTGAAAGGCAATGAAGAGTTTCTAAGTGAATATGTCAGACTAATTCAGAAAAACCAGACAGTTCAATAAGCAAGTTGCAAAAGGAAAAGATTCAAAAATAATTATAAGTAACAAGACTCGAATAGAAAAAGGGAAACTAAATACAAGTGAATAACCGGAATGAGTTCTATATATATATTTAAATAACAAAGAACAAGACTAGAAAATTAAATGAAGAAAATGTATTTACTGAGAGAAATAAATACACAAGCAAAATTTTCAATAGCAGGACTGTTAATAAAAAAACTATCCAGAAGAATAAAAAAGGGGAAAAATGCAAAATCAGTTACTTTAATTAGACTCAAATTAGTTTAGCATGAGACAGAAAGGCAAAGCAATAAATATCTGATAATAGAAAAAAGGGGGGAGAGAAGATGAATTAATGTAATATACAATTCTGGAAATCTATATAAATGTTGAAAACTAATTTACAGAAGCAAGCAAACAAATGTCAAAAGATTACTAGTGGAAAGAAAATAATAGGAATGTTAAATTCAATTTTATGGAGTAGAAATATAATCAATAGTACAAAAACGAAAATATTCAAAACCATACTACAGAGTATAGTCTTCTACGGAGCAGAAACATGGACATTAAATAAAAAACAGGTTAACAGATTGAACGCACTGGAAATGGACTTCTGGAGACGGTCTGCCAGGATATCTAGGAAAGATAGGATTAGGAATACGGAAATACGACGTATTATGGAAGTAGAAGAAGAGAGTGCAGTCACAATTGAAAGGAAACGACTTCGATGGTATGGACATGTACGTAGAATGGGAGAAGAAAGAATACCTAGAATCGTACAGGAATGGGAAAGTAAGAGAAGAAGAGGAAGAGGACGACCTGCTACTACCTGGATACAGAATGTACACATGTCAATGGAAAGATTTGGTTTAGTGGAGGAAGATGTACAAGACAGGGATAAGTGGCGAAATGTAGTGAGCAGTGTAGAGTTCTGAATGGTGGTATCATATTTTGTGTGTCAGGATGAGTTATGTGATAGTGCTTGACTGTTGTATTTGTTTGGTTGGAGACAAACCTCTGTTTTGAGGAAATTTCTCATTTAATAATAAAAATAAATAATAATAGAACGAACAGAAATATGACTATGCAAAAAATGAAGGGATGCCAATTACTAGAATTTAAATAGAACAATAATAAATGTGAAATACAGGGGCATATGTTCTAATCTGAAAATCTATGCAATGGCAATAACCTTTAACCTAGAAAAAGTAGGCCTACATGACCTAAGATGGGTCCAGCCATTTTTTTATTATATTATTATGAGCAAATAACTATGCAAAAATGAAAGGGAGGCTCTACAATATCCAGACCATAAATTTCAAACCTAAGAAAGGCTAAGTAATCATAAATTTCACAGGACCAAAATTTATCTAAACATAAACCCAAACATAAGTTAAGTTAGTGATGGAGAATTTTAACTTTAACAATGGATGCAGAAAATAGTCCAGTATATAACTTTAAATTTGCATGAAATAAATACAAGTTTGCCAATATCATATAAGTTATGTAACTTTAAATTTACATTAAATGAATACAAGATTGGCGATATTATACAAGTTATGTAACTTTAGATTTACATGAAATGTATACAAATTTGCCGATATTATATAAGTTTCAGCATCAGCTATGAGCCAAAATATGATTAGTGAAATTTTGAAAGTAACAATACATACTTAATAAGAAAGTAATAATACAGCGCACTGTATAGAATTCTTGATGCTAAATATCAGTAGTTATAGCCACAATAGTATCTCAATAGGAACAACAAACTATTTATAGCAGTGAAAATATCCAAAATGGCTACCATCAAAGTTATGTGGGAAACGCCCACAAAGAATGGACAGAGAACGTGAATGTAATCACAATTACTGAAATCTTGCACATAAGCAAGATACATAAGAAATGCTGCATATAAGATTTACTCACTACGTGTATTCAAGAAAGACCTATAGGAGGTCATAAATATATGAAATCTGGGAAGAAAGCGTTGCCATATTACAATGTACAGTAGTACTTGACATCACGCACAATAACGCTTACGAAATAGTAGTATAAAGTTAGCATATCCATTTAGCAACCTAGAAAAGAATTTAGATAGAAAATGCCTTTCTTGATCCATTACTTGTTAATATTACTGGCATAATGCTTTTATAGCACAGATCCTAAGTGTATAATAAAAGCTTACACTTGCTATTACTTAATGTATTGGGTTTCCGTATTCAAAGAATCCCTAATTCTCGTTACGTTAATGGTTACGTGCTTCAAGCACACAAAATCTGCTAGTTCCATACTGTCTTTTAAGCAATTACCTTTCTCTTTGTAAGATATCAAATTTTCTAGCGAGAAACGTGCATAAGGCACACACTATATTTCCTGTTATGCCATAGTAATGTATATCGCAACTCACGTGAAAGAACCAAGGAAATCCTCCAAGGCAGCCCTCCTACAACCACACTCTTGTAGCAACTCGGCAAGTCTGGCTGGGCCAGGCTGACAGTGAACTACCTCGGTTTCTCACGTGAGGGCGATACAGTACTAGCGACGTCACAACCAGAGATCAGAGAAGGAGAAGCGCGGCATTTTTTATTCCACGTTACAATACTCCCCTCTGTCCCATAAAAAAGTTTTTACCGAAACTTTTTTAATATACAGAAATACTCAAAAATGTAATTCTAAACAACTAGGCAACTATTGACAGACCCACAAAAACTATGACTAACACAACATGACAATTTACAATATCAGTAGCATAACGCATGTTTGATATGCACGAAATCACCATTTGCATAATTTATCAGTTCGAAAGTACCTTGGTTATATCTTGATCTGTAATTCTCTTCTAAAAGTTTTCTTTTATCCATAAAGGAGACCCTGACAGCACATATTACATAACAATAATATATGAATAACTTTGTATATGCACAAAATTTTTATCCAAAGACAGATTCAAAGAATAGCTTGTCCAAAAGGAGTCTTCAATCTTAAATCACTTGTTCAAGCACAGTAATAATCTTGATTCTGAATAAAATAACTCAGTACAGACGAAGTATGAACGCCAAATGTCCATATCCGGCGACAGTAGAAAGATCAGCAAGGTCTATATTTAGCTGGAAAGCATGAGTATTGCTGAGCAGAAGATACAGTGGCGAAGTCAATAGAACACCATGCATGTTCTGTGATGGATAACTGCAGGATGAAAATCGGTGAGGATGTCTCCGGCCACCCACATGGAGTGACAAAGAAAAAGGAGGGGTTGCATACCCCATGAGGCATCCATATAGGAGGTCTAGAGGCACTGGCCACATACCTCCGAACAAGCCAGCAGGAACTCCATGGTGTCCAAGGCCCAATGAGACACGTAGAAATCATCTTCTTAGTCCAGCTCGTACATGAAACAAATATTCAGAATCATAAGCGATGTCCTATGCCTTCTCACAGGGAGGGGACTAGTACACCGAATGTGAGATGTAGAATTTAATGTATTGGATAAATGTCTTTGGTAAGAACACTTGTTATCAAAGTGAAAGTTCACAACTTTGGGAGATGAATTTTAAGTTTTTTTTTTTTGCTAACTGTCCGATATCACTTATTGATATGCACTTATATGCTTGAAGAATACTTTGCACTAAATTTCTCTTGAATAGAATAGCCGTGGATATTTTCTTCATTTATTTTAACAACTTGATAAAATTCATTTCTTCACATTTGTTATTAGTCTGTTATTAGTGTTCATTTGCTGGTAATTAATCATGTTTTTTCCCAGCATAATATTGAAGTCAATGCAGGGTTACTTGTTCCTTTGGTTTTTCTTCTTTTTTAAAGGGGGGTTATGCTTTTCTAAGCATAACATTAGAGTCACTGCCGGGTTTTATTTATTTCTTAGTATTTCTTTTTAAGGGGGCCCCCTTTTTAAGTAATGAAGAGGCTGCCGAGGAGGGATTTCCCAGGCCAAGAGTGAGTTGCGATATATATATATATATATATATATATATATATATATACTAGGAAAAATCTTTATAGAACCACATTAAAAACATTTAAGTCATAATTAAAGAGAAATATAACTAGACAATTACTTAATTACACAATTATATATTTATATACACCTACATCTTATTAACATTCTAATTCAATTAATTAATCTCACAATACACAAAAACCATGGATCACAAAGGTAGCATGAAACAGAGTCTTAACATTTTTTAAGTTGAGATATATGACAACGCCTAACAGATTTATCAGACAGCTGTTCCACTAAGAAGGTGACTAAGAGACTAAGTGTGCAAGGGGGAGTCACCAAAAAAAATTACCACGAAAGGTTGAAATTCAGAGACATAATGAATTCAAATAGAATGTCAGTACTTCAATTAATAATCTATGCAAATATATATATATGTGAAGAATATATAACCTCCTCCGCCCAGGACTGGAGAGCTGCTGCCATGCAACGTTTGAAATTGGTTTGATGGGGGTATAAATTTATAATAGGTTGCTAATATAGTGAAACAGGAAAAGTATAATCTTATAATTTTGAATTATTAGGTACTATAATTTTATATCTCACTGTCACTACACATAAAGGATATGTCGCGTTACCCAAACATAACGTTCATCTACCTCGGCCAGGATCGAACCTGTGATCTTGGAACAGGAAGCCAGGCAGTGCCTTACTACAAAGGACTAGTAGTATACGCTAATACATTAAAGAATTCATGTCCACAATAACACATGGCGCCAGGCTTGAGAACGAAATTATCTTCAAACTCTCTCTGATGTAGTTGTATGCAGTGGAACTGGTATTATTAAAACAATTTTTGTATTTTCCGGAATAATATTATGATGCGAAAGCATTACGATCTAATGTACAACCCATGAGTCATAACGCATATTGTACTAGCTAAAGGTGAAATGTAAGAGGATTGTAAACAAAATTCCTAATGAATAAACATAACATTATACAAGAGATTGCTGAACTGTCATCATTTGTAGTTTGAATCTACTCATTTTATGCCCGGTTTCTATAAACTCGCGAAATACCTATGGGTAAATTATCCAATGGACAATTTAGTTCCAGAATCACCCACCAGAGCACTAATGGTATAATGAGGAAATAAAAAATAATATATATACCATGCCGGGGATCGAACAGTGGACCTCTTGAACCGTAATCCAGCACGCTGACAATGAGCTACGGTGAACACTGAGAACACATCTTGAATAACGGAGATGTAATTGTTTCAGCCTATGATTCCACTACTGCAAGTCAAGACATGGTTTTGCAGTATGCATGGTTTTAGTTCGGAAGAACATTATCTTCATATAAATACTACTACTGTCGAGATCTAATGCGTAAGAGGAAGGAAAAATGAGAAGTACGACTCTAGTTTGCAATGTTTGCACACTCAGTGCTACCAAATACCGGCAAATACAGTCATTAGCGACAATGTACGGAACATGAAAATTTCAATAAGAAATATGTATATAAATTCTGATAAGTCCATCCTATTACGGAGAAACAAAGTCAACATTACAGATCATCTCAGCACTGCTAAAACTGTATTTTACAGATACTGCAATCCGTGCACGTCCGCCATATTTATCCTACGAGAGGTTAAATTTTATCCAGCCATCCATAAAAGGATAAATTAACCCAAAGATTTACCCTTGGAAAGATCTAGCCCTAGTTTATAGAAACATTTTTTCTCTCATTTTCATATTTACCCAGTGGACTTTTATCTAGAAACTCGCCAAAACTGTGTGTGATCGTTATCTTTAAATTATTTCTGTTCGTAAGAGTTTTCCTTTTGTAAATTCTGTTCATGGGATAATTTACCCATAGGTAATTCGCGAGTTTATAGAAACCGGCCATTAGTCAGGTGTTTCTGCTTATTTTAACTCACGTAGAAATGAGAGTGCTTTATCTTTCGCAGTTCACATTTTGAGGAGGCAGGATGGTAGAGTAACAGTTTTATCTATACAAGCATGAAGTTTATTTGAAATGTTGAATTAATCGTTTCAGCAGTACGAAAGTCATTATGTGGGGAGAAAAGTATATCTTTGGTTTAGTTTCAAGACAAAAGAAGGTATTAATTAGGTAACTTAACATTTTATTCTGCGTCAGTGCACAAAAATAGTTCATACATATTACATTCTAAAACTCAACTCACAGGAAAGACAACTTAGAAGATAGAATGTTGGAGAAGAATATTAAAACCATTAATATTTTTGTGGCACTCAGAAGGGTCGTCAAACGATAGGCAGAATGTTTTACTTTTCTATGTTTCCTGTTCGCACGTATTTCTACTTGTACTTAGTATTCCTCTAAAACGTAAATAATTGTCCTTACGGGGTTGACAGTGAACATCAGCTTGGTACTCTTGTTCAACAACTGTAGTGGTTCCAAAAACATCACGAGATGTAGAGCCAAATATCCAAATGCCCTCAACACTAGTGATTAGTGATGGGCACTTAAGCAGTATCAAATCACTTTAAGAATCGAGTAATCTGTTCTGGAGTAATATAAAGAATCGAATGATCATGCAAATGAAAAAATTCTCGGATGTTGTAGGATCCGAGAACCCGCTATGCGAGATGTGAGAACTCGAGTCGCTATCCCAGAACTACTAAAAAACTGACTCGATTGATAACTCATCATTGATTGAATGTTCATCTCGACAATATCGTCGTGTTACAAGATATACTTCTATTGGTTTCCGAAATGGGCGTGGCTCACCCATACAGTGAACCACAAACCAGTAGGAGTTAGTTTCACACAGAGCTGTCAGATATTGCGTTAATCTCATTGTACTACTAGTGTTCACGGAGTATAGATCCATAAGATAAGTATGATGTTTAGTTCGCCCTCGTATCTTCTGTTAAGAATCGGTAGTATAACAACGCTGAACTGCACTGTGCGCATGGTAGCTGTGCATTCATATATATGTCTTTTTTGCCTGCGAAACTATCGCATTAACGAAGTTAACCGAAATGATAAGACTGCGTGAAAACACGATAACTCGTCCACATTTCACGCTTCTCCTAGCATTAAATCATTCAAATGATGATTCGAATACTTTTTATTCGATTCTTGATATCTCCAGAACTTTCAAGAATCGAATAATTAAGTTTTTTCGCTCGAGTATTCCCATCACTACTTACCACTGTCCTTGGTGGGTTCGGAACCTTAAAGCGAGAGGAAGGCCGTTTTAAGTTGGGGTCATCACCTCCTTGTAGTTTTTTCTGGTTACATATCCAGGTGGGTGAAGAATGCCGAGAGGCTGAACTTAGAGGACGTGACTTTTCCAGCACTAGACCAACTTGGTAAGATTTCGCTAGTCCCCTCTCTTCCCAAATTAACAACCCCAATTCTCCCCCCTCTTGGAGGTATGGCCGCCAGGCCGACATAGCTTTCCGGACAGGATGAATAACCCTATCACGGACTTCAATCCTGAATTCTCGCTCAAATGATCAACACTATTCATATAATTAATTACTGATTTAAAGTAAAAGTAAGGCTCAACGCACACGGGTGACGTTTGACACGCTGCAGTTTCGTCAGTTAAACCATAGCCCGCTAGTATGCTCCTTAAACTAGGAGCTATTACCTATTATTATTGTTATTATTATTATTATTAAACCTAATTATAAACCCCTACTTTACAATGAAGCATGTTAGGGCTAAATGTAATATCCATAGCGAAAACAAAAACAAAGAAAAACAAAAGCAAGCAAAATACTTGAAAACAAATGAGAGACTGGCAAATGTATAATTTATTAATATCATGTAAAGGATAATGAGAAACAGTTTATAACAGTTTATTGCCATTACATGAAAAAGTTACCACCGGCCACCACAAGTAACCATCTTATAGACACGTCCTGCTAGTAATGGAGGCGGGTTTGCTTATACAGAATGAGTAAACACAGTAAGCAGCAGAATATCAAGTAACAAGACAACTTTCAGCTTTACACACCAACTAAGGTACAGTGGCCTATTACTTTCACCCAATTCGTGACCTGTTTTCACTTGCACACTATTAATATTTTCTGAACCCCGTCTGGATATTCACTGACTGTTTGCAGAAGAGGACTATTGACAGTAACCATGGAACAATAGACCTGTTAACTTATAATATCGTTAGAATTCTGAACAAAGTACAATTCCACTCAACCATACTTAGCTCTTTCCACCTTAACGCCTGATATTGAGGTGATAGTCCTAAATGCTAGTCAGTAATAAATCACAGCAGCACAACCCTACCTCTTTAGACAGCCTGAAATTCCCTATCAATTGAATCAGTCATTTCAGAAAGGAGATAAACGTAATAAAATCTTACCTTTGAGATAATTAATAAATACTGTTTCCTTCTTCCAGTATTGGAGCAATCATAATTATTTTCGTAATATGTTAATAAATAGTGAAGTGAATATAGAACAAGGACTTATAAGGGTTGATTTTTGAAGTGAAACTTCTTTAGTCGCGCTAGGAGTAAATCGAGAGCTAACCCAAACCTGCGTTACGGACAAAATCGTCACGAAATTAGTGGGGCTGTGACGACACGGACTGCACCGAAAACAATCAATTCAATGATTACGCTTATCCAAAATTTAAAAAATAAAAAAATCCAAAAATAAAAAATCTAAAAATCCAAAATTCAAAAATTCAAAAAATCCGAAACTAAAAATTAAAAAATCTACAAATTCAAAATTAAAAAATCCAAAAATTCAACATTAAAAAATCCAAAAATCTGAAATTAAGTAATCCAAAATTTAAAAATCCAAAAATCCAAAAATAAAAAAGTTTACGGGAGCGCGCGGGGGAAAGGTATCAGACATTCAGTGGGGGGCTGTTACTGCTTCGAGCTAGTGACGTGGTGAAATCCAAAATTAAAAAATTTCCAAAACCAAAATTAATTTTTTTTAATACGGGAGCGCGTGGGTGAAAGGTTTGAGGCTTTGAGTGGGGAGCTATTACTACTTCGAGCTAGTGGCGTGGTGAGTCCTTCACCATTATAAGAAATCCAAAATTTACAAATTCCAAAAATCCAAAATTAAAAAATCCAAAATCCAAAATTTAAAAAATCTGAAAATCCAAAATAAAACATTGGAAATCAAATTTTGAAAAATCCAAAAATAAAATATTTAAAAATCCAAAAAATAAAAAATCCAAAATAAATAAATAAAAGTAAAAAAATTCAAAATTAAAAAATCTTAAAATAAAATATTAAGATTAGAAAATCCAAAATTTTAAAAATCCCAAAAATTAAAAATTAAAAGATAAAAAATTTTAAAAATCCAAAATTCCAAATTAAAAATTCAAGGATCCAAATTGAAAAATCCAAAAATCCAAAATTTTAAAAATAAAAAATTCAAAAAATCCAAAATTTAAAAAGTCCAAAAACCCAATATTAATTATTTCCAACAATCCAAAATTGAAAAATCCAATGATCCAAAATTGAAAAAATCAAAATATTAAAACAAGTTTCCCTTCTGTAACGTGGCGCACACTTTTTTTTAGTAGTGGCAACTACTTTATTTCTCCACATATAACATACGTACATGGCTCTAAGTTTTATAGGCCTTCGATGTAATCACCGCCATTGCGTACAACATGTTCCCAGCGATGCGGAAGACTTTGGATCCCGTTGGCACTGCCTAATCTGTTGATGGTGGGAAGAGAGCAGTCGGTTACCTGTAAAACTTGATTGGGATGGTGTAATCTTAAAACATACCGTTCCCCTAAGGCACAATGTTATTGCGGAGCAGTAGTGTTCGTTTTTGCAAAACAATCTGCTAGCAGCTCTAAAAAGAAAACGGAGACTCTTCATGGATAATCCACCCACCATTCTGCATGACAACGGTAGGGCGCATACAGCAGGAGTTGTCTCTGAACTGTTCAATCGCTCGGGCTTGGGAGGTGCTTTATCACCCTCCATACTCTCCAGATTAAAGTCCCTACGACTTTGTTCTAATTTTGAAGATGAAGGAGCCACTTTGCAGGATTCGCTTTCGTATGGTTGAAGATGTTTTACTGTCAACCGATCACTCTCTTCGCACCATCAACAGATTAGGCAGTGCCAATGGGATCCAAAGACTTCCGTATCGCTGTTAGTGGGAACATGTTGTACGTAAGGGTGGTGTTTACATCAAAGGCCTATAAAACTTAGAACCCTGTACGTATGCTATGTAGGGTAAGGTGGTACATTTTCGATATTCTTATTTTATGAACACAATAAATATAAGATAAGTTCAACTGTATTGTAATCACAAAGTTGGCAATGTAGTTGACCCTTCACAAAAATATGAAAGTCAAACAGCTGTAAAATTGGTCATGGCAATCAATCTTTCATTTCCAGAATATCGTTCGAAAATGTACCGCAGTAGGTACAATTCTAAATACCAGTGGGTACTATTTCGATAAGTAATTCCCCCACTTGTCTGCGCCCCCTCCCTCTGGCGTAATTTATGTGCTTTGTCCATTTCCCATTCATGGATAAGCATATATGGACGCTCCATAATTAAAAACAGGTTGGCTAACATTTGAAACCCAAAAGTGAATAAAAATCTCAGTCCGTTCAGAATTGTACCATGTTCGAAAATGTACCACCTTACCCTATGGAGAAATAAAATAGTTGCCAGAACTAAAAAAAAAAAACAACCCTTGTATCTTTTCTGCTCTGAATTGTTAAAAATAAATAACAAGAAATGAAATTTGAAAATTTGTCAACACTTAACATTTTAAAACAAACTATATTGCAAAGTGTAATTATTATTACTTCCAAAATTAACATGATTAATTTTTGCATTTTAACCATTACTGCTACTACATAAATGTCCCAACATATTGTGTTAATGATTTTGTATTATTTTGAACTAATACACAATGATGACATAGTTATAAGAGAGTGCAATAATGTATAAATTAAAAATAAATTATCATTATACAGAATCATTTGTTCAGTTTTTACAGTGTATTGTTGTAGGCTATGTCTGAATTCATGTACTTTACTGACTCCAGCAATGAATGGGTTGCCTGAATGCGTTGACAACGAGGAGACTTGTCCCATTCATTTGCGTATAGGTCTAGAGAGAGCAATGGCACTCATTTCATTTTCGCGTTTTTCTTGACTTCACTCCCTTCCTGTAGTGACCGATTTAATAATTGTAAATCAGCTTCTACAAATAGTAATTTTTCCTAAAACAAAATAACAAAAGAAAAACTAAAACGGAAATGAAGTTCATAAAATGCATTTCCCAAACGGCGTTTCCTAAAAATAAGTGGGTCTGCGCTGTACATAAATTTCACAAATTAAAGATTTCTATGATCATCTTTATGGAAATCATATCTGAGTGTGATGGACTGCAAACTATTGTCAAGACAGGCAGTAATAGATGTAATAACAATAGTTTCGGGCAGTGCATTACTTTGACTTTCCTTCCTACATGTTCGGAAGTAATATTCTTCCTCTTCTACATGGAGTTATTATTCCGATCCTATAAAATTAATAACAAAACGATCTGGAACATTTTATTAAACCAGATTTCACACCTTCATTATTACTTAATTTTCTTGTGGTACTGAAAAAAAGTTTTCATGAAATTGTAATTAAGAAAAAATGGTTTCCGTGAAATTATATTAATTTAAAACCAGGCTTTTGTGTATTTATAGGAAATACCTTTAGAAAGAACATTCACATTAAAAGGATTCAGGTAAATATACTGTAGGAAAGGTAAATTTAGGGAAAATGATAGTAAGAAAGTAAATTTACGAACTGAGAGGCTATATAAGAAAACTGATTGGGAACGATGCCTGAAATACTTGACGCTAGGCGCAGCAAAGCCAGTAGCAGGTCCTTTTGATTTCCTATGATTAATCTATATATATATATATATATATAAAAGGCTTTGTCCTGACTGACTGAATGAATGACTGACTGACTGATTGACTGAATGACTGGAATCAACGTACAGCCTAAACTATAACAGGTAGAGACTTGGAATTTTGACAGTACCTTCGTTTCATAATGTAGGTGCTCACTAAGAAAGGATTTTGAAAAATTCTGATTCTAAATGCCAAAAATTAAATGTTTTTTAAAATACTTAATCCCTTTTTACATAGAATTATCAATTCCAAATCACAGAATATATTGTTGCCAAATGGTATCAGGTGGGCTTGGAAAAAACAAATGAAATGCACTTTTGACAAATAAGAGAAGTTATCAAAATAATTCATGTTATAAATAAATATTACAGAATGAAATCCACTAAAATAATGGAATCACATAACTTTCTCTACCCTGGACATGGAGAAAACAAAACGAGGTATGGTAATGTGTATATTATTATATTATATTATATCGCAGGTTTTTGGAGAGAAAAGTATGAAAGTGATAATGCTTTCTGTTTAATTTCATCCCCAAAACGACTTTATGGTAACATAAGAGTGGGAAATTTCCCGCCTCGATATTACAATTTTATGTTACAGGAATTTCTGTTTCTTCTTATTTAAACCTCTACCAGGCTTGCTGTGCACTGTAAAGCGATGGGATGCAAAATTCTAGATCCTCTATGAGCCATAAAAAACTATATCAAGCGTTTTCTGAGGGAATAGTTTGAGTGTAATAAGTCGTTCTTCCTGTTTCAAATTATAAATGCCTATATAAGGACCTAGAATTTAAAATTGAAAATCCTTCATAAGCTAATTTCCAATTACAAAATACAAAACCCGGGCGACGCCGGGTCTTTTAAGCTAGTCATATATAACATCTATCAGAGCTCGAATAGGTTTATTACACAGAAATAGGTAGCTGATCTTAGCATGCAGACTTGTTATGTATAACGTATTGGTTATGCCCATAAAATTTCGAGATAGTAAGGTATGTAGACTTGACAATTTCCTTATGAGTAATAAAAAGCGCATCCATAAACAACCATCAACTTGGGGACATGCGCAGGCTTTTGCCTAGGCATGTCTTAAAAATAATATATCTTAAGCCATTATTGTGCGAGTCTCAGTTTCTCACACAATATACAAACCCATGGCGGACTGCAAAGAAATGATTTAACACAATTACTAGGCTCACAGCACAGCTGACAGTTCATTTCTTGTACCATATTCTGTAATGTTGGCTATATGAAATTAAAATGTTTCTTCCAACTTTTCCTACATAATTTCATTACACGTTTAAGAGAAGCTACTGTATCCCCTAGTAGACTATACATTATGAATTGAAGGGTTAAGGTTATTATAGAAAAGGTACTTCAAATTTCGAAGGCCACCAGAAGATTATAAAAAGCAAGATCATTCTTTGAAATCATGATTCTAATGTAAAGTAGATCTTTGTAATGTGTATATTATACACTTTTAATTTTCGTCAAACGGAATCTCGAAATAAAAAACCCCGAAAGATTGTTCTAGTAACTTTTTGTGTAATACAATTTTTAAATAGCCTAAATCAAAACACATTTTTCGTTGTTCTTTCCCTTAAAACCCTAAATATTTACTTGAAGGTTTACACGAATAAATTATAGACTGAAACATCAAAATTATAGAAATTGATAACATCAAGAGAATATTATAGGCTAAAAATTCCTGTGACATTGGGATTTGAACCCAGGTCCTTTGGCTATCCGTCCACTGCTCCACCAACTGAGCTAAGGCTGAGTTCACTTCAGAACGCCAGATGGAACCTCTCTCCTATGACTGATTGCCCTTAACTCTGGCTCAGTTGGTAGAGCAGTGGCATGGATAGCCAAAGGTCCTGGGCTTAAATCCCAGTGTCAGAGGAATTTTGTTTCCTATAATATTCTCTTGTAATTTCCAACAGAGACAACAATTTGTGGTTCACGAATGTATATATATCCATGATAATATCTACTTTCATTGTTATTTGGACTGACGGGATGCTGCAAAAATGCATACAAATGGTAACCAAGTGTGAATGTTGTAATTATAATTACTGACCCTGTATTTTTAAAAAGGAGCAACAATACATTATATATACAATTTAAAAAATATATATATACATTATAAGCTCACGTAAAGATCTATAGTTGACAGAACCAATAAACGTGTTGTGTGCTGATAGTTAATTATGGCATTCCAAACTCAATGTGTGATAAACGATTCCTTCTTAAGGAAATTGTGCCACACTAAATTCATTTCTTTAAAGTGTAAGTATGAATAAAACATGAAGCAATTTGTCATTTTAATTGTGTTTTCACAAAAGGTAGGAAAGGAGCTGAATGTGCATTGGACTAGCGCCAGAGCGTTGTAAACCCAAATCTGGTTCTATTTGTCCGTCTGCTGTAATTGTGCTTGTAACTCAACCATTTAAATGTACCCATTGTGCTTAATATTAGCATAACAATTGTACTATATTTTATTACTCCGTATTATGCTGTGTCCCGACATAAAATCAGCTTTAAATCATGAATCTGGGTCTACATAATCAGAACTGTTTACCTCCAATTAATGAAGTAGCTCATCAGAAGCTTAATAGAAGGTTTTTAATGGCATTGTTATGTACATGACTATGTTCAATTTCTTATTTTAGACATATCATGTAGAACGAATTTGCAGGTTCCCGCATGTTATATTTCCTATAACATATCTTGCTTATTGTCACCATTAAGAAGATAAACACAACTTGTTGATGATAATTGGCGAGTATTGCTTATGTTACTGCATATTGCTGAACAGGGTAAAATAAAATATTTTGTGTATATAAATTCTTTCTGTTTAACCCTAGCCTCAAGAGATAAAACGTACAATTGTTACAAACATTACCAGATATCCATAAATAATTAACAGGTAGCAGAATGAGTAAAAAAATGTAATAATGTTAAGTTAATAAATAAACATACAAACATTTAAAAAAAAAGAAATAAAAGAACATCGGTTAGTAATTATTTATAGATTCCGCCGAGTTCAATGTTTCCCATGTGCGGCCAATATACACTATAATATACACTATTCATCAAATAAATACCTTTAAATAATAATAATAATAATAATAATAATAATAATAACTGACCGAGTGAAGCGAGGTTCTGCTTTAGCTAGACCATTCGGCATTTCATCGGTTTCTCTGTAGTTTTCTTTGAAACGCAGTCACGGCCAAATGCGTGTTTCGATTTTCTTCCAATTTTGCATTAATGTTCTTTGAAGTAACTAAATACGACTTATATATAAGGATTTTAATTGTATTATTCCGTGTCAAGATGTGACCATTTTAACTGACCGCCGGCGTGTTCTTGTGGTTAGCGTCGCTGACTACAGATCCGTCGGCCCGGATTCGATCCCCGGTACCTCCTCGGATTTTTCTGAGGTAGGGAGATCTGGAAGGGTGCACTCAGCCTCGTGATTCAAATTGAGAAGCTACTTGATAGAGAAGTAGCGGCTCCGGCCATGAAAACCACCATTAACGGCCGTGGGTGTCGGCATGCTGACCACATATCCCGAACCCTGCCATCTGCCATCTGGTAGATGACGCAGCGAAATGGTGGTAGGCCAAATCCCTCCAGGGATGTAGCACCACGGAGTTTAGTTTTTTTAGACCATTTTAACTGATCAAAAGCTGATGTTATATTCTTTGTTTTGTTTTTGCACGTGGGATCTACTGTTCACAGAACATTACTATAGTCCACCTGCTCTAGAAACCAAACCTAAAGTAAACAAAATCAGTAAGTTTGTCTCACTCAAGCACATTACTCGTATTACCTAAGAGTGAGACAGGCGTATTGGTCTTTGTTTACTATAGGGTTAGTTCTTAGAATGGACGGACTATACTTATAATAATAAAATCAGGTAAACTAATGTAACAAAGTGCCAGAATGCTTTTGTTCATTTAGTGATAATTGCAATTATGATTTACAGAAAATAAGTTATTTTTAATCGATTTCCGAGTTAAGATATGGAGGGTAGCTGGAAGCAGTCGCGGACAGACGACATGAGGTGGTTCTCCAGCTTGGAGGATTGGTGTGAGGTTAACAACCTCTCACAGTAAAAAAAAAAAAAAAAAATAATAAAATAATAATAATAATAATAATAATAATAATAATAATAATAATAATAATAATAATAATATAAAAAATCGTTAGGAAACGCTTTCTTGATTTATGAATTCTGTCAGTGTAAAATTTTCCTGAGGTAAAACAGTCTCTCGTTCGAAACTCTGGGTAGGGACTACACTGAGGGAGTCTATAAATCGTAGGAACTATAGATTTGGAACGTGGAATGTTACATTAGTTTACCTGATGTTATTACTATAGTCCGTCCATTCTAAGAACTAAAAGTTTTACTCGGTAACTAGAGAATTAGAAAAATACAGGTTAGATGTAGTAGCAGTACAGGAAGTTAGTTGGGAGGGTGAAGGTTCAATACACGTATACATTTCTCTACGGGAAAGGGAATTATATCCATCAATAACCGGGAGATCTTCATGAATAAGAGAATTAATTTAGCCATTAAGATAGTAGAGTTTATTAATGATAGTCTTTCTTATGTTAATCTAAGAGGACGGTGGTGTGACATTATAGTTATGAATGCCCATGCACCAACAGAGACTAAACACGATGATGAGAAGGACAGTTTTTATGAAGAAGTAGAAAGAACGTTTGACCAGTTTGCGACGTATCACATGAAAATTGTACTAGGAGATTTGATTGCGAAAGTAAGAAGGGAGGATGTTTTCAAGCCCGCAATTGGGAACGAAAGTCTCCATTTTCAGAGAAACAACAATGGGGTTAGACTAGTGAATTTTGCCATCGCTAAACATTTAATAATAAAGAGTACAAAATCCCCATATCGTGATATTCATAAATACACATGGACCTCGCCAGAAGAAATGGCTCACAAACAAATCGACCATGTGCTAATAGAGTGCAAGAAGGCAGTCTAGTATAATTGAAGTTCGAACTTTTAGGGGCGCTGACTGCAATTCGGATCATTAATGTGGTAGTTGCAGGAGTTTGGGAGAAACCTGCATCAAACAAAGGAACTAGGCAAAATTTCGATTTAGAAAGATTCAATCTGAAAAAGCTAGGTGAAGACCAAAGTAGGAATGCTTCCCAAGTCGATATTTGAAATAGATTTGGAGTTCTAGAAAACACTGGAGAACACGAAGCTATGAGTGATATGAATATTGATCAAACCTGGGTATGCATTAAAGGCAATATTACACTATCCACAACAGAATAATTAGGTCCGCTTCAACTGAAACCAAATAAACCATCGTTCGATGATGAGTGCAAGAAAGCAAGCAAAATTACAGTGGTTGCAGAATCCGAATGACATTAATGTAGAAAATCTCAACAATGCTAAACGAGAAACCCCTAGAACCATTAGAACAAAGAAAGAAACTATCTTAAAGACACAGTAAGTGAATTAGAGGAAAATAGTAAAGACAAAAATGTTAGGGATTTCTACAAGGGAATAAACGAGTTTAAGAAAGGTTTTCAACCTAGAATAAACATAATTAAGGACAACGATTGCACTATACTCGTGGCTCCGAATAATATTTTGAATAGGTGGAAAAATTCATTTAGTAAATTATTAAATGTACCGTACATGGATAGACCATGCCCAAAGTGTAGAAAGCGAAATATTCACAGCAACAGAAAAGTTGGTTGCTGAACCAACTCTAACAGAAGTAGAAACAGCTATAGGTAAACTGAAAAAAAAACACAAATCTCCAGGCGTTCACCAAATTCCAGCAGAATTAATTAAGGCAGGTGGGAATAGATTAAACTCAGAGATCCATAAACTCATTTTCATGATTTGGAGAAAGGAAGAATTGCCAAAGGAATGGAAAGAATCTGTTATTATACTGAACAATAAAAAGGGAGATAGGACCGAATGTAATAACCTATCGAGGAATTTCTTTCTTATCAAAATCATACAAAATTCTTAATACACTTAATACACTTCTGTCATGATTAACCCCATATGCGAAAGTAATCATTGGAGATCACCAATGTGGATTTAGGCGAAATAGATCAACTAATGATCAAATATTTTGTATTCGCAAAATCTTGGAGAAAAAGTGGGAATATTCACCAGGATTTAGATAGATAGATATATGGACAGATTCATTTTAGAAAAAGCATATGATTCAGTTAGGCGAGACAAATTGCACAGAATCCTAATTGAGTTTGGCGTACCAAAAAATTTAGTAAGGGTGATCAAAAGGTATCTAAATGAAACCTACTGCAGAGTCAGGGTAGGGACATTTAAATAAGATTGGTTTGCCATTAGAAGCGGCTTGAAGCAAGGAGATGCACTATCGCCTTTACTTTTTAATTTCACTTTGGAATATGCCATTCGGAAAGTTCTGGAAAGCAAGGTAGGCCTAGAATTAAATGGCAGTCACCCGATTATAGCTTATGCGGATGACGTTTGTCTGTTGGTCGGCGACATAAACACAATCCAAAGAAATGCAGAAAATCTTTTCGATGCCTGCAGGAATGTTGGATTGGAAATTAATTCAGAAAGAAACTAAGTACATGGTCATGAAACGTCTAAGTAATGTGTTACAAAATATCAGAGCCGGAAAATAGTTCGAACAAGTAGAGAAATTCACATATGTGGGAGCTGTAATTACATACACAAATAATATTAAGGTAGAAGTTAAGTGTAAACTAAAATCAGTAAGGGTAATTAAATGAAAACGAAGGATGAATGAGGATGAATGGAGGATGAAATTGGCTGAACATTTTGCACGCATGGGGGAGGAAAGAGGCATCTCAAAAGTATTGAATTTGAGACCCGAAGGGAAAAGACCACTTGGAAGACCTAGGCCTATACGTAGGTGGAGGGACAATATTAGGATAGATTTAAGGGAGGTAGGATTTGCGAGGGATTTGTTGATTGGAGTTAGCGCAGAATAGTGTTGAATGGCGGGGTCAGGTAAACGCGGCAATGAAACTTCGGATTCCATAAAATTGATAATATTCGTTTAACTTGCGGAGGAATTGTCTACTGTCATCGAGTAAATAATTATATAAAATAATTAATTAATTAGAGCAATAATATGATAACATTGACTTTCATTTGGGGGCAAGCCTCTGAAAGGCATAGTTCAATCCACTGAGCATGTGCTTCTTTGCTTCAACTGCGTAGGAAATATTCTGAATAGAAAACTGAGATTTTTATTAACTTGGAAGTAAGTACGTATGTACCTCCATACTTCATAGAATGTTTTGGGAAGTTACCATAGTGGAAAGTTTTTTCACTTCAACTCGTGATAATAGAACAATCGAAATGATCAATTAACTCATAAAAGGACGCAAGTAGGAAGGCCTTTAAGAATATTTGTACTTGCCTGTGGCGTATTAGGCCTATAATTATTATTTAAAAACAAGATTCTTGAAATTGCTGTAGACATTCAATAAGACTTGAAAATATTGCTGGGGGAGCAGGAATTGGATTTTTAGAGTTATACATAAGCCTTATACGATAAAAAATTAAAAGTTGGGAGTAGAAAGTACCTTGTCCTCCCAAAGTCTTCTATGCAGAAACCCTTTCAAAGCCGATAGCCCATATTTGATTAGGAAGGACGGATCGGAAATCTTAGGCATAAAGGCACTAAAATATTTTTACTGGTGTCACCGCAGACATAAATAACATAATGGACTATGGCAATATTGCGCTATCGCAGTTTATTATAAGCCCATCGGAAATATTTGAACAGAATACTATCATTGCACATTTACTCCACAATAAGAGAAACATAAATATTTTTGTTATTTTCTTTATTTTATGTTTTCTAGGTATTGTTTTAAATTACTTTTATATTACTTTTATGTATTTGTATTTAATTGTGTTTAATTTTGTAATATAAATAACTGAACTGAACCCGAACACGAGCACTTGCTCATTCGGGTAATCTTTTGAAGTATTAATTATAAAAAATAATAATTAAAAGCCCATGTTTTGGATTTATATAATCTGATTTTAAAGCTTGGAATTTTTCTCGTAATTAAATTGATTCTTGGTTACAAGCATAAACTCCCGAATTTTAGGGAAATTATACATAATTATGACTCTCATCCAATTTTGTTCATACCCAGTTTCTTTTTAGTATAATTTCTCTTACGTTTATACATAGGCCTATTACTGTATATTGAATCAATTTAGTTGAAGAAAAGAAACATAATATATTGAATAACTGCAAGGTCAGTGTACGAGTTACTGTTATGAAAGAGATTTTCCCATAGACTATAGGTTAATAAACTAAAGAAACACATTTTTAACGCTGATTTCTCTGTTTGTGTAAATTTTATGCAGTTAATCTATTGCATTTGAAAGGCTTTGCGTAAAATCGACAATACTGTTGATTCCCTACACTGTCGACATCTGTTCACATTGCGAACAGTGTTGTACTTTTTCATTAGAGTGATATCTTAAAAAAATAGTTTAGTTGTGCGCTTTCAACATTGTGAGAGAAATACTTGCCAAGTAACCTTCAGAAGTACTGTAAATGTACTATACTCTACTTTGTAGACGATTTGGGATTACTTATTCGTAACATGAAGTGAATTACTACTTATACCGTTGAGGAAATCATAAGAAATGAAACTTTGTGGTCCTGGTATGTAATATGTGATAATCTTACTTCGCTGAATAAAATTCTCTTTCATCTTCCTTGAATGAGGTGTTTTGTAAAGGATTAAATGACTTGTACAAAAAAGTTTCTTTATGAGGCTGAGCGGAACATTATCGAGTTGTTTCGAAACTATAAAAAATGGCAAGACATGGCCTTGAGTTGATGTGAAAAGGCAGTAATAATAATATTCGAAGTTGTATCTAATGAGAATGCTGACCAAAGATAAACATGACATAGTGATAATTAATAGCCAACACTGGACTCTTCTCACAGATTTGAAGGTCTCTTCTAATTATATTTTAACTCATGATGAAGGCCAGTTCATCAGCTCTCACATATGGGAATTTCTTTACGTAGCTGCTATTTATCCCGAAGCTTTTCCTGGACTCATTTCTGACATGAGACTTATAAGGATTTTAAGTCTTGTCTCGCGAGGAATGTGACAATGAGGCTGAGATAACTGATGTAATATAGCTATCCTGGAATACATTAAGGGTAGAGAAAGTTAAGTGAGTGCTTCACATCTGATTTTTAAAAATCTGCTGTACTGTTGTAACTTGTATATATGGATACAAACATGTAAAAAAAATGCTATCATGCGCACAGATATATAGAGATAGATCGGCAATGGTGTATGATTTACTATTGGCGGCAGTGAAGCCACGTTGATGCACGGACCGCCATATTACTACACTGTAGCAGCTGATCGAGTACAAGCCACAAGAGCGTTACAGCGATGTGAATTTTAGCATTTTAGCTAATAATGTAATTGGACTGAGGAGTATAAATACTTTTTCTAAAATGGTGAATACCTGTGTGGTATTCGGGTGTAATTTTTCTTACTACGGCAGAAAGAAACAAGGAAAGGAACACGTTTCAATACATTCGTAAGTAGGCCTTTCATTATTATTGTTAGCCCAGGGGTGTCCACGGGGGGGGGGGTTAAGACGCAGACTGCGTCATTGAAATTTCTGGGGGGAGGGCATAATATTATCATTTATGAATTTTCTGGGAGAGGGTGAAAATTGTTGCAAAATTATAGTTTTATATGTTAAAAATAAAAACAGTCAAGTTCTATAACTTCAAAAGGTCTCTTCTAATTCTTTATAAAGATAAAGATGAAGAATTTCGACAGCCACGGGCGCCCATACCCGGGGGCGGGGGGGGCGCAAGGAAAAAATGTATATTAATAATTATTATAGTCAGGTGATTTTCTTTTAAGACAATTATTTGAATTGCAGAAGTTTTACCAAATCAACAACATGGAAGCAGAATCCACAGTGGATTAGGTTTGGACCCCCAAAAGTCAAAACCTAAATTTCTATATTTGTATTTTTAAAAAAATTATTTAATTGAACAAGATTTGTTGGTGTGTCAAATATGATATAGCAGTTATTTTCTTTTCATAACATGATGAGTAGGCCTATTATGTCCACTGTTCCATGTGTTATTCAACTTTTCTTATAAATAGTAATAAGTATTATAACTTAGGTAACAATTTATTGTTTAAGTTGCCATGTCTTAGAGTATAGTAAACAAATTTGCTAACTAGTTTTTCAGTGTTAAAATAGCGTAAAATGTTATTTTCATTAGTTCAACATTTAAAAATTTCCCGGGGGTGGACACCCGACTTAGGTAATATTTTCTTGTTTACATTGGCATGTCTTAGAGTATGGTAAACAAATTTCCTAACTAGTTTTTGAGTCCTAAAATAGCGTAAAATGTGATTTTCATTAGTTCAGTACTTAAAAATTTTCCGGGGGTGGACCCCCACTTAGGTAATGATTTCTTATTTACATTGGCATTTCTTCGAGTATGGTAAACAAATTTCCTAACTAGTTTTTCTGTGCTAAAATAGCGTAAAATGTGATTTTCATTTTTTCAATATTTAAAAATTTTCTGGGGATGGACCCCCGACCCCCTTTTTGGGGGTATTCCAAACCCCCCGGCACTTCCGACCCTCCCCGCAATTATTTTATGGCTACGTCATTTTTGCACTTATTATATTATTAATATAACGTTACAAAGTGGCCCAAGAAGTTAAAGCGACAAAAAATTAATTAATAAAAAAAATTTGCCCCCCCCCCTAGAAAATATCATATGGGCGCCCTTGTCGACATCCAATTGGGTTGAGGGTGAGCAATGAAGTTTGGGGGGGTGAGCAGTGAAGTCTGGGGGTGAGTCATGACGTTTGGGGGTGGACACCCCTGGTTAGCCATTTCATGCATTATACATGCTTTAGTTTCTAGGAATGTATTATATGGTTGTAAATAACCATAACCTAATATTGTTAACTATTTCATATACTGCAAATAGTCATATATTATTTTAGCATTTAGAAATTGCAAATAAACTTAACCTCAATTTATGCGTATTTTTTGCATTGTAAATAATATTATGCTTTAGTTACGAGGAATGTTTTATATTTTTATAAATAACTGTAAGCATACATTGATAGCTATTTGTTGTATTATTCATACTTCCTTAAGAGTTTTTTTTTAATTTTGGATTTTTTATTTTGCATCTCTAAATTTTTTATTTTTTGGATTTTAGGATTTTTTATTTTTGAATTTTTTAAATTTTAAATTTTTTATTTTTTAAATTTTGGATATTTGGATTTTTTACTTTGGATTATTTTTTAAAATTTGGATTTTCTAAATTTTGTATCTTTGAATTTTGGAATTTTGGAATTTTTGATTTTTTAATTTATTTTTATTTTTTAATTTCGGATTTTTAGACTTAAAATTTTGGATTTTCGATTTTTTAATTTGAATTCTTTTATTTTTTAAATTTTGGAATTTTCGGTTTTATTAAATTTTGGATAAGCCTAATTATTGAGTTGATTGTTTTCTGTGCAGTCCGTTCCGTCACACCAAACTAATTTCGTGACGATTTTGTCCGTAACGCAAGCTCTGGATTTAATCCTACCGCAGCTAAAGAAGTTTCACATCAAAAACCTAATTTTTAGCAAGTAATAGGAACCAATACTTGAGGAAAATAGCAAGAGGACGTGCTTTTTTCAATGTGGTTTCAGTGTGTTCGCTAGTGGATACAAAATTTTCAATAGAAAATTGTGAAAATAGACTTTAATCTAAGTTCTCGTGATAGTTTCCCATTGAATTACGTGTAGTTCAAGGAGTGTCTTCAGGTGAGGCAAGATGGCGGCATAGCGCAAGGCTAGGCTTCACCGCCGTGACCCAGATTGCCGGGCTGTGATCATGCGCGACCTTGGGAAAATTTTGGCGGGAAAAAAACCTCGTAATTTTAGGACTTTTTTGGTTTTACGCCTATAACTCCTAAACTGTGCATCCTAGCGAAAAACTTTACGATATAACTAATTAAAGAGCATCAAATTCTGCGTGTTATGAGTACCATAACGTAATACTCGGTCAGGTAGTATGGTCGAAAACCACGGTCAAAGAACGACGATTTTTTTCAACTTTGCCAAAAACTGAGATATAGTACTATATATGAGTCTGCAGCTTGGAAATGAGTATTCTGAGAGAAAAACTCGTGAAATAAAAGTGGTAGAGCATCAAATTCTGCGTCCACTGAGTACCAAAATTGTCAGTTTCGGTGAAGTACACCTCTCGAAATTGGCGATCACCCGGTGTATGGTAATTGGCATAAGAATCCCATGAAGGTACCTGTGAGTTGCAACTCTAGCCAACCAAACCGAAAGTATCTTTCTATCACATTTCTTAATAATAATAGTAATAATAATAATATTATTATTTAACAATAATTTAAGTATAGTTATATTTAGTGTATGTCTAGTGTATAGTATCTATGTACGCAGCATTCATCCCGCTTCCTCCAATGCTGCCAGTATTTCGCAGTAGTGGATGGAGGGTATCTGCTTCATAAAGTTGTTTGGCCACCCAACGCCTCCTTCGACTCCATCGCCAAGAGTTAATTTTTTTTATTTCTTTTTATATTTTTTTAATATTTTTTATATACTATGGGTCCACGAAAGTTGCCGTTGTGTTCGACAGATAGGCCTACCCTGCTCAGAGTGGCACCAAAAAATCTGAGTTATTGCGGCGGATGAAGATTCACCAATCCCCCGAAGTAATCTTTGATGTAAATACAATTAACCAAGTCGTTCAGGAAAAGTTTTTGGTCAATGAGTTTAATAAAAGTCTTCTCATTGATGTCCTGAAAAGTCACTTAGAAGATTGTGACATTAAAGTCAATCAGGCCCATGCTGAGTTGCTCATTTCCAAGGACCAGGAGCATGAAAATGTCCCAATAATTGGAGAGGACATAGACCTTTTTGTGCTTATGATAGGGCTTGGCCAGCCATGCATCAACTTGGTCTTTCTGAAGCTGCTGATGTGTAATATTTGAGAACATCTTTCAAATTTGACCAATCCATATCCTTTTCATCCACACGTTTAGTGGATGTGATATGACATCTGCTATTTTTGGTCAAGGAAAGATGAAGCTGAGCGCATGGTCACCTTTTCGAAATAACTTCAGGACATTTCCCGAGCTTTGTCGTCCCATTCATCAGCCATGATTAGAGGCTGGTGATCTCTACACCGGAGATCCCACCAAAGTAGCTCTGGACAAACTGCGCCAATCGTTCACACGAGCAGTGGCCAAGGGAAATGTGGACCTCGCAAGACTACCACCTAATTATGATGCTGCACGCCACCATTCATATCGGTGTTTCCATCAAACACAGACATGATTGGGTAAGACAAAAAACCTTGAAGAAAGAGGATGGGTGCGTAGTAATGCGGGTCTAGTGCCACTAAAACCCACCAGATACGTTACTCCCTTGTCTCTACTCAAGACAGTGTCATGCCCTTGCAAGATAGCGTGTAGTGGAGTCTGCTCTTGCCGTAAGGCTGGTCTGAAGTGCTCTTCCATATGCAAGAACTACTGTGGTCAACAATGCGACAAAACTTTATCCACCGGTAGTTGACGATGATGACGTCAAAGATCACTTCAACCAGCTATTGGAGCCCAGAAACAACCAGAGGAGGATGATGAGAGCTTCCTACCACTTCTACAGATGCTAATAGAGGAACTGGACTCCTTGGTTTATTTATATTATACACACTTTTAAACATATATTTATTGACTAATGGTTTTTCAGGTACTTTGAATGGCTTTATTTAGTGACAGGTTTCGGGCTTAACCATGCTACCATTGATCAGGCTTATTAACACATCATTTCTATTATTAACAGTTTTTTATAGATTTACATCATGATAGAATAATAAAATACCGGTATGGTGTATAATTCTTATGTGTTTTTAAATTACATTCATGTTTTCTTATTTACTCATATGTTTTCATATTTGTTTTCTCCTTATTCACTTTTTAAAATGATAAAATGATGATACTAAATCAAGAACAACTCTGCAGGATATACACCCGTACTGCTGAAGCATTCTAACTCATAGGTACCTTCATATGCCAATTGCCGGATACCGGGAGATTGCCAATTTCGAGAGAGAGGTGTACTTGACTGAAACTAAAAAGGTTGGTACTCAGTAGCCGCAGAATTTGAATCTCTACACCTTTTATTTCATGAGTTTTTCTCTCAGAGTACTCATTTCCAAGCTTCAGACTCATATATAGTACTATATCTCAGTTTTTGGCAAAGTTGAAAAAATCGTCGTTCTTTGACCGTGATTTTCGACCATACTTTTTTACCAAATTATTACGTTGTGGTACTCATTCGACGCAGAATTTAATTCTCTTTAATTAATTACATCAAAACTCTTTCGCTAGGATGCACCATTTAGGTGTTAGAGGCGTGAAACCAAACAAATTCCTAACATTTCGAGGTTTTTTCACCGCCAAAAGTTTTCCAGACGTCGCCCGTGTTAGCATTTTTGCTGTTTACATGCTTGTATACATATATACAAGTTAAAAAAATAAAAGCTTCTACCCCACCTTTTGCATCATACAATACCTCTACTGACTGGCCTATATTATGTGTAGACTAACGTGTGCCTATTTACTGCATTTAAAAAACTAGTTTCGAATATTGCTCGTATGGACAGGTAGACAAAAACATCGATGTTTAGCTTCAGTTTAATTGTGTTAGAGCGATCGTAGCATCAGCAGGTCGAGTTACAAGACAGGAGCGGTGTATTGTGTACACCGTGCTCCCGGTCATGTAAGTGTTCTGGTAGGCACAAACAAACAGAATGGTGTAAAATTGTTATACATAAAAACATTTTGTGCATCATCAAAAAAATGTTATCAAGATCTTTGTTTGCAAAATTCACTCTCCAACAGCAGTCGTTTGTGAGAAATGCAGCGTGCGTTCACATAAGATCGAAATGAACTAATTTGCAATGTGTAACCGGCTAGCATTTCTATTGTTTGTTAAGGTTTAACTTAGTTGTTATTTGCAATCTGTGAATGGTATAATGTAAATTAATTAAAGGAATAGCAACAAATTGCCATTTATCTGCACGGTGTACAGAATCCATCGCGCGTCTGCTCACGTAACATTAGAGAGCGCACCCGCTCTAGAGTTAACGTAAGCCTAATGTTTAAAATCGTCGTAAAATACTGCCTGTCTCTAGCAGCTGAGTTGAAAAATGTGTGAAGTGATCAATAATTAATATAAGTTATAGTAGTTATTATACATCTATATTAATAAAAATGAATTTACAAAAGGGTTGTTGCCGCATCACTTGAGAACGGTTCGACCGATTTGGCTGATTTCTTTTTTGTTGTGTTCGTAATTGTCAGGAAAATGTTTGTATGAAAGAAAATTTTTGGAAAATCTACGGGAAAAGTCGGAAATGTGAAATACGGCACAGTCAGAGAGAGTTCTGCTGCCAATTGTTTACATAAAAGATTAAATAAATTGAAGTGTGACATATTCACAGTCATATGTTTTCATAACAAAACAAAACAACAACAACAAAAACACACAAAAAAAAGAGTGAGTCTTGCAACCAAACCAAATCTAAAATGTGTATTATCCATTCATTTTGAGAATGCAAATCCGTGTAAACAAATGCACGTGATTTGAACCGCAGCACATATCATGGTACAAGACAATATAGTGCGGTATTAGATTTGATTTTTATAACAGTAAAAAAAGCTCATAAAATGTGACCAAAATTATTAAGATAACAATATCAACTTATTGCAAATGTTTCAATGTATTGCGAAACGTGGCATTCGTGATATAACCCTCCAGTTTGCGAGAGTCATTGTTGTGAATAATGTAAACATACAAATTTCAGTGAAGAGCGAAACGTGGCGTTTATAATTTATAACCCAGTCTGCGAGAAGCATTCAACAGAATGACTGAAATTCAACCAGGCACAGTTAAAAATAAAAGACGTAAATCTTTGCGAAGTGGACAGAAGGAAATTTTATTGAGTGTGTTTAATGGATTTAAAAAAATATATATCCAGCCCTTGTAATTGACGACGTTGTAAAATTGACTGAATTCACCGGTATTCTACCAGAAGTATCTGGAAAGTGCGTAGTGAATACAGAGACTCTGGTGTGGTGAAAACTCCTCCAAGAAAGGCTCAAAAGCCGCGTAGTGTTTTAGATAACATAGATGACTTTGTGAAAAGTGCTATTTGAGCAAAAGTTCATCAATTCTTTTTTGATAACATACCTCCAACTGTGGATAAATTTCTTTGTGCTGTCAATGAGGATTCCGACCTACCTAATTTTAAAAGAACAACATTTTATAAGTTATTGTTGGACGTTGGAATGTAATGTTGTCAATTGCGGCAACCATATTACTTAATAGCTTTGCAATCTGTCGTTGCTCCACAACAGTAATATATGAAAAGAAGTGAGGTTAATGTTATAGTAGATCGTGATGATATTGCACTTTGGAGAAGACGGTATCTTAGAGCTGTACGGCAATACCGAGCAGAGGGTCGAAAGTTTTATTTCTTAGACGAGACATGGGTAAATGCAGTACACACCATCCCTAAAATTTGGCATGACACTACTGTTGAATCAAAGGAAAAAGCTTTTAGGGCAGGATTAAGTCAAGGTTTAAAAATCCTATGGGTAAGGGGAAACTCCTAATAATTACGCATATAGGTAGTGACACAGGCTTCGTAGATGGGGGTTTGCTCATTTTTTAGTCAAAGAAAACAGGTGAGTACCACGATGACATGAATGGAGAGGTATTCCATTAACTGGTTTGCTAATGTTTTGCCGAAACTTGAATCCAACAGTTTAATAGTTATGGACAATGCATCATACCACAGTGTGAAACTCTATCGGCGTCCAGATACTTCTTGGCGTAAACAAGATGTTGTGGAATGGATTTCTGGGCTGTTTTCCACGAATTGAAATCTATCCACTGCTACGTCACTCATAACTGTAGGCTTCGTATAGGGATGTTTATCATAGGCCCTAAATATCTACAAGAAGACAAAATAGGATGGAACATTTTCAGTCCTACGCCCGCAGTATAGCCTATTATGTCCCAGGTTTTGGGGGAGGAAAGTATGAAAGTGATATTGATTTTTTTATAATTTCAGCACCGAAACGGTTGTATGGTAACATGAGAGTGAGAAATAAAAATTTCCATAAAAACATACAATCTTATGTAATCGGAATTTATGTTTCTTCTTATTTCAACCCCTTCCATGGTGTGTAATGCAACACTCGACATCCTCTGTGAGCCATAAAAAGCTATATCTAGCGTTTTCTGAGGGAATAGTTTGAGTGTGATAAGTCGTTCTTCCTCATATTATACAAGGCCCTAGAGTTTGAAAATCGAAAATCCTTCACAAGTAAATTTCAAATTACAAAATAAAAACCCGGGCGACGCCGGGCCTTTTAAGCTACTAAAAGAATAAATAAGCCCGTAAAATCACTAGCGGCAAAGGCATCCTACCTTCCGGTAAGACTAACTCAGTCAAAATCTTAGGGCAAGCTAGTCCGTATGAGCGTCGATATATTTATTATGTAACAATTATTATAATTACTTCATACAATTATTTTAAGCTCGAAAATTAGACGCATGTAGAAGCCTTGGTTTCTTCTTTTTTTTTAAGCATAGGCTACGGTTAAATAACAATGTCATCGTACATAACATTATGATTATTGTCGGGTACTCAGGGGAATGGTAAGAATCCGGTCCGATAGGAACAAAATGTAAATGTATGACAGTAGACCCATACCGGAGAGGAACAATAAATGTGGGGTAAATGTCTGGTGTGATAGTAAAGGTCTGGTGTTATGGAAAAGGATATTGGAGGACCATATGGACTGAACCATGATGAGACAATGAACTGTAGGCACTGGATTCGATGGATCCAAAGATCTTACCTTCAAGCTCAAGATATCTGTATAATAACTAATGGACAACTTTAATAATACATGTAGCAAAACAATACACTTGTAATAAATAACAATTATTAGAATTCGTAGAATATTATATCACAAAGCATATAATGGACGCTAGACAATGACACGTGCACACTGGACAAAGAAACTGATTCAATGTGACGAACTACTGAGTTGCTATATGTTCCAATAGCCTTACACAAGTGTTAAATACATTTCGTATTGTTAGTAATAACCTCCGATGATATTTTATATATAAAACTCGGTTGCTGAGTTGGCGCGAGTTTGTACACGAGGATCGAGACAGATATTCAGCACTTACGCGTGTAAAACTGCGAATAATAATATTACACTTTCACAGATAATACCATAGCTAAAGGTACCCAGCACGCACCTGGTATTATAGAACTCGCGACCACGAGACGTCGGAATCAGGTATCATTGCCTAGCTAATGCGGAGCGCGGCTCCAGGCCTCCAAAAGGGGGCCCGGCCGATCAGGTTTTTTTTCCCCCTAAAATTTACTCTAAAATAATATTAGTTATAAGTTAAGTTACGTTTTATGTGTTTATTTTATCTGCATTGTTCTGTCCGGAATTAATCAGTTAATCTGAAACGGATTATTCTTGAAGAAAAATAGCTATTCTTGAAAAAATAGAAGCAGAAAGCTTTTTGGACTCAACAGTAGGCCTAGTCCTCACTAACGTTCGGCATTTAAAATCATAATTTTCAAAAGATTAAACTGGTACATAAAGATAAAATTGTTCCTAATTAGAAACATTTTAATGTATTTTTTTCGATTCGTGCCCGGCATCAGTTAACAGATTTGGTCCAAAATCAATAGGCTTCGTCCCAATGGCGATATAAATGGTATACCAAGTTTTATGAAAATCCGATAAACCGTATTTGAGTTATCGCGCTTCCAGATACACAGACAGACAGTCAGACAGTCTTGCCTACCACACCATCTCATAAAGTACCGGTACCAATCTGGCACTTAATAATTATGTAATATCATTACATAATCTTTTGTTGCATACATTATAAAGAGCGAGGTCGGGTTTCAGTGGTGAATTTAATATTTTAAGGGGGCCTGGGAAAATTTATCCCTGGGGCCCTTGCTTTCTTTCCACGGCCCTGCGCGACTCGGAGCTTCCGGGCAGTCGGCCATTGATGAAAGCCAGATGCAAGCTTCTACTCACGAGGACAGCGTCCTGTACCTATCGAGGGGAGACTGCGCGCGCAGCACACGGCACAGAAATGATAATGCTTGACAACTATGACGCTCAAACGGCTGAATTCATCGCTGATATTGGAGCGACCATGAGTAATGAAATGAAAATGGTAGAAATTGTTAATGTGACATTAATAGGGCTTGCCCGAACAATTATTATCGTCCAAATTGTTAGCGATTCTGTTTTGTTCAATTCTGTATTATAATTAAATTTCTGGATATGTGGTAATTATTATCCAGGTGCCGAGATGGATGATATGGTAACCATTTGTTTATGTTTGTGTTTTGTTTAGTCATTAATTCAGCTTTTAAAAATTCTTAATTGGTATCTGTTTTACAGAAAATTTCAAATGAGAATCTGAACAATTTAGATTAATCCGAGACTGACAATATTCTGTCAGACACTGAAGACTATCGAAACGGTTGTGGCCTTGCAATATGATTGTTATTAGTCTATGCGCAGGCTACAATTCTCTATAGAGAATGGAGTTGGTTGTAATCTGAGTGTATTGAATTTGAAGTTAAAGGAAAAGAGTAAAGTAAAAATTCAGTATCATTTTCTTCATACGGATTGAAAGAAAATGTCTTTAAGATAATGATATTCACTGTTAGAAATGTTTTACACTTTCACATTTAATCACAAAACGAATATGTTTATTGTAACTAATGGCGCGCGTGACGTCACGCTTGACGAATGCTTGACTCAGTCCCGCCCGGTGAAAGACAGTTCACAGCATTCTGTCTACTGTTACGGTTTTTTAGTGAGTATATGTTCAAACAATGGTTTATTGTGTGTTGTGGGGTGTACAAACTCATCGTCGAAGAGTGATACACACTTAAAATATCTTTCCATTGATTTCCCAACAGAGATAAGTCACCCGAATGGCTGATCAAAATAAAAAGAGAAAAAATTTGTTCCTAGTAAATACAATACGGTTTGTTCACAACATTTTGAAGAAAATGATACCGAGCTTTCGGTACAGTTACGAAAACAGTTAACTGGAGAAACCCCGCAATCTGTTTAAAAAAGAAGTGCTGTGCCATCACTTCTTTTGCGTACGAAGTCTGAAACACCGCCAATGAAGAAAAGAAAATAGTCGTACTTGAGGACGAAGGAAATGAGAGAGTTGTTGCAAGATTCGAACAGTAATCCATCAGTATCCGGGAATGGACAAATCATGAATGTGGAATCTAGTATTTATGACGATAATTCAGTTTCTAACAGCGTAGGCGTTCAGTGTGAACTAGGAAATGAAACTTATGTCAATGTTTGCACAGATTCATTGAATGTTTTTTCTATAAATTGTGATTTAGATGGCTCTTTTAGCATTTCAGACATTTCTACTACCGCAAAAGATGATTCTGAATCTGAAAGTGACTCTGTCCGTATCTTGAAAAATATTTTGTTTTTGAACTGTATTAGCTCTAAGTATTAACTGATAACGACTGGCAACTAGTGTATCTTTATTTATAATAACGATATCGAATGAGGCATGTTGTGTTATGCAGCCTACAACCCCCTTCTGTTCACAAATTCCTTCACAATCCCAACAACACACACTTTCGTGGTCCATTTTCATTTGTATACACAGCCCACACTTACACCATTCCGTATTTTCTTTTCTTGCTTGGAATTATTTCAATAATTCCTTGTCATTTTCTTTTCGCGTGAAATTAATTTGTGAATACCGAGGTTCGTCCTTGTCAGTAACTTTGATATCACGAACACTAATCCGCATTCGCCTTTGCAAATGGAGGAAAAACTCGCACTCAGATTGGCTAACTCTTCAGTTTGAACCCGTGAACTCCCGAATTGAATCTATTAGGCCTACATTTCCAGTGTCATATTTCTTAACATGTTATTTGGTGATTCGAAAAATTAAATAAGAATGCTTTATTAAGTATAAAAAGTTATATCTACAAAACGAAGATTAGGACAGTAGCCGGGTTTGATCCCGCGACCTTCGGATCTAGAGGCGGGCACGCTACCTCCAGACCACCGCAGCTATAATGTATTAATAATTATTAATTAGGCCTAATGAAAACTGGGGATGAGGGCCCTAAAATAAATACGAGGGAACTTGAGGCCCTGGAGCCGGGGTTGAACCACGCTGAATAGAGCAATGAGTGCAAAGACACATTCGAAATATCTCCGTTCACGCAGGCGTAACCATTGAAGTAATTATAGGGACGGAGTTACGTGCTCGTGTTTCGAACGTATTATGAACACATTGTTGTCTTTGCGTCAAGTTACTTTTCAAGACTGAAAGTAGAGAAATCAATTTATTCTAATCTGGCATTCACGTTTATGAGTGAGGAAATAAGTTACCTGAAATCCGAATATGAGTCTGCGGCGTTACTGCCTCGGCCCTTCACTGTTTAAACCTATTTCTTATTACTGTCGCAATTATTTTGTCAACGTGTTTTTAGTACAGAGCTCTGAAATTGTTTTATTGATACTGTATGAGCTACTGAGAAGTCATTTCTAGCTCCTATTCCACGAATGGTTCACATTACTTACAGAACAAAGAACCTATTATAGAAATTTAGCCACAACAAGGTGATGTGCGCTCTTACATTAGCCTATGAATTATTCAATGCTGTGCATTGTTATACAGTTATGCAGATATTGTAATTATGCATGTTGTAGTGTTCATCACACTGTCATTATCAGTTCAGTTTCGTGTAGGCATCTCTCCATTTACACTTACCTTCCTATTTGATATCTATGCCGATATGATCTATTAAAGAAGAGGACAATCCACCACCATTCGTTTAAAAGATTCTGTTTTGACCTGTGTTTATTCCCTTTTTATTTATTTGGCTGCAAGTTTTATATTGCCAATACTCTCTCTTTACTTCGATGATATTTCACTTATTCTGGAAAAAGGAGAAGATTCGTGAACTGCATTAAATGGGGAGGACACAATGGTTACGTGTGCAAAATTTCATCGAGATCGGAATAAAACTGTAAAAACATGAAGTGATTCCTAGGCCATGGAAACTATTATGGTTCCAGGAGGTTGAGGATCCCAGATTTTGAGACATTCGCACCTGACGGTGGTACAGTTGTCAGCCTTAATGCACAGGCGGCATTTACCCCCAGGCAAACATTCTTCCTTTAGAGGCTGCATATAGAAATATTTTTACATCAATGCGTATTGCATATTAAAAAATAACATAACTGACATTCCCAAATGGACTGGTGTACTTCGAAATGAATTCAAACGGAATAAAACTGTAGATTTGAATAATTAACAGGCAAACAAACATCCTTCCTTCATATGTTCATCCATAGAGTATTTTTTACCGAAATGCAGATTATAAATTACATAGGCTATATTCACAAAGATCTGGTGTGATTCACGTTGAAATCAAGAGCGGAATAAAACTGAATTTCAATAATAAACAGGCAGACATACAAATGGATATAGATGTAAGTTAATTTTACTTTAATTCATATTATAAGTTACATATCTGACATTCTATGTTAAGGTAAGTCAATATTTTACTTACACTAAAGAATGAAACACAATGGAAAGTGTTTATACACCGTCTTGTCTACCCGAAGTAATTGCATAGGACTATTACATTACGTTATGTGACATTAAGGGAGTTGAATAAGGACACAATACTTTTTCTCCAAAATGAAATGTAAACATTCTTTTTTTCACTTGTTTTTAAGGCTAAGTGTACAAATTTAATCGAGATCAGAATAAAACTGTAGTTTTTATGAAATAAAGAACGGACGAGCTGCTGGCCTCGTTGCCGCGGTTACAAAAATTCTTTAAGTCGTTAGGAAAACTGTCATCATAAGATAAGAAATGTGAAGACAATATTTTGCTCCATATCACCTGAATATTAATCATTTAAAGTAATCAGTCAAACACTACACTCTCTGTATAAGGCAGAACACGATGGCCTCAGCGTCTTGAATTGCTGGTTACTATGTGAAACATTACAGTTCTTTGCTGAATTCGTTGGTCTGATATGTACGAAATTATCGTGCAGCTAATTAATATGATTCATTACTTAGAACAGGTAATCCCTTTTAATTAGCGGGTCTGAAAACTTCCATGAGGGAACTCCGTAGCGGAAATTCATGATCAATCGCAAAGAGCGGATAACTCATCTTGGATGGAAATGAAACAACTGTAGACACTGGTAAGATCGTGCATGAGTGCTTTTCCAATACACACATTTTGCTGAGTAGTTCTCGCACAGCCATAGCACTCCTGGCAACCTTCCTCTGTGACTCAGAGAGTTAACGATATTGCACATCATGGACTTAAAGTAAATATGCTCTGATCTTGCAGAGAATGATATTTTGAAAACCAACACGAATGATAAAATTTTTGTAGCAATTGCTCATCATATATATATACATGTGAACAATGGATGAAATTTCCTCTTCTTCTATTTCCTATCACTAAAAAACTTGAGAACTCTTGGGATTTCTGTGTAAACCGAACCTAAGTTGTTTCCTCTCTATTTTAATTACTTGAATTAGACAAATTCCATGCTTCAGTTTGCACAATTCACTCGCCTGCAAATCAGAATATAATAAAATTTTGCTTTGACTGTGTAATATATTAATATACCATATTGTAATACGATGACTGAATTGAATGACTTATTTCCCCAGTTACTGTGTATTATTCTATTTGCTCCTAATATTGATCGCATGTAACGAATAGTTTAGGTTTTCCTAGTAGCCAACGAATATAGTTTTCTTTAATTTTCACCCAATATTTTGGATGGTAATAATGTATGAGAATTTGCTGAGCTGAATTCGAGTTCTGATGACCTGAGAAGTTACTTGACAATTGGCCTGGTTACAGCTAGTATTAGACTAACTAGTATTGGATTTAATTCGGTGAATATACAGCAACTGCTGATATCACTGAATACATAATTATCATATACAGTATAAGTTATTTAATGTTGTGCTGTTATTTTCTTCTTCTTTTCTTATGTTGTTATTTCTTCATTTGCAGGTGAGTCCTGACTTCAGGTCTATGAAGTTTCTGTTTTCTACTAAGCTGAATGAAAATCGTGGTAGGTACTTTGTAGTAAATTTCATTATTCACGTAACAGAACTAAAAATGTATACTGATTGATACACCAATGATTGGTTTTTCTCATGAAATATGTAGGCCTAGCTACGCTCCTATAGGTTTTGGTTATATTTAAGTAAAATTGTTTGGAAATAGAAATCTGTGAATTGTAGTGACGTCATTTTTTTTTTGTTAGTCTTACAAACTTTATTTATGTATTGATAACAACATAAAATGTGGCACATATTTCGTGTGGGGACTATAAAATAAATACACTGTGTTTATATTACGGAGTAGAACGTTAACTGTCTGTTTCGAACTTTTTTGCCTTAGAATTGCAAGTAGACTAATATTTGTACACATACTCTGGGAGGATCCATGACTTTATTCCTACAAGTTAGAAAGAAACCTGGCAGAACGAAGCTGTGATTGCTGCAGTGAGCACAAAGCAGGTTTCTTTCTAGTTTGTAGGACATTAAGATTCAAATTTTCAGAAACGTATTACAAAGTGAGATAAGGGGTGATCAAGTCAGATGTTTGTTTGTTTGTTTTCTTTTCTTTCTTTGACTGGAGCGCACTGCTTTTGAAAAGTATGTTGATGTGATTTCTGTCTGACAACATTGATAGTCATTTTCATGGGGGAATTTTTTTTTATTGAGCCTTCACACCCCTGAGACTATAGGAATTAACTATAATACGACCAATGAAGTAAGAGTTTTGCTTGAGATAAGTATCTTCCTTTAGGCTCTAATATCGCTATGGAGGTCGTTGAAGGGGATAGGAATCGGAGAACTACTTTGCTAATGAAAGGCGATGGAAAGTTTATGAGACTAGGGTCTATACATAAAGTGTGGATAGTTATAATTAGGGCCCGGATTTTTATGTGCTAAAAAACTTAAAAATATTTATTTTTATGTGCTAAAAATGTTAAAAATATGTGCTAAAATTTTAAAAATATGTGCTAAAACTAAAAGAAAAAAATATGTTTTTCTGAAAAAGAAACAAAAACACCAGAATGTTCGTAACTTACTAGAACAAATTATATTGAAACCCACCAATTGCAGCTAAACATCAGAAGTAAAATGCTGACTGGAGTTGCAGTACACAACAAATGTCATCTCCAGAGTATGAATCACAAATCCTTGCCTATTATCCGAGAATTGAGAAAAGGAACGTTCTACATCACACGATGTTAACCTTGCATATCTGAAGAGGGGTATATCACTAACACACACACGATTCAGTTCACTTATGTTTTGGCCTTCCAAAACTTGAGCGACTTTGCAGAGGGTTTGGTAGCCTTCATTTTTCTCAAACATGCCTTTAAATTTTGTTCTTAGAATCTCTATTTTCGAACCTGAGATAATATTAAGTTGCCTTTCAGCATATTGTATTTCTTTAACTGAATTACGCAATGTTGAGATTGGGTTCTGTTCTTCCCCGATTGATTGATTTTTTTTTATTGATTGATTGTTTATTGCCACAAACATTACATAAATGTACAGGCTATTGTCTTATAAGTAAAATGCACAGTTTACTCATATAGAATCACAAAAGAATTGTACATATTAAAATAATAATAATTAAAATAAAATTGACAAGATGGTTGAAATCAATCTTGTACACAAAACATTTTTAAAAATTTAAAATTAATACATCTGGCAGATTATATTTTACTGTCAAAAAATTCCCTAATACTATAAAAAGGTGTTACAACTAATACGGAGAACAGTTTGGCTTTGAATTTGTTTTTTGGTAGGCATGTTAAATTCTCTGGAAGATGGTTGAACAACTTCGAACCAATCACAACATGGCTATTTTGAGTTTTTTTTAGTCTAACTCGAGGCTGAGACTGGAATTATTCCACCCTTTCGGTTTATTTATAAAACAATAGCTAATTAATATTTATTCTATTATCCAAATTATTATTATTATTATTTTCGGTATCAAAATTCTCATTTCGATTATTATTATTATTATATGTTTCCAAATTAGAAACATTAACAGTAAAAGAAACGTATGTATTCAAAATTCGATTATTATTATTATTTTGCAATTCCAAATTCCAAAATCTTAACTGTAAAAGAAACGTATGTATTTAAAATACAACGTACTAAATTCATAAATTCTAACCCGCGAATTGGCTTAACCAATAAGAACGATTTACGTAACGAAACATGTAGCCAATGGGAGAAAAGCATCCTTAACCGCGAAATATAGCGTTACTAGAACGACACTCCATCATCACTCTTGAAGCAGAGCAGACCTCCGAATCTTGCTCTCGTGGAGAAGTCGCGTAAAACCTATACCTAGCAATGGCGATTCTCACTGCCACAACTACATATCAAGCATAACATATTCAAGACAAATAAGCGTGTGAGTCTTATTTTATATTGTGATAAATAAGAAGAACATAATTCACGTAAGTAAATGACAAGTGAAACAAAAGTGGTGACGACGCGCAGACAGTTACACAATTTACAGTTCAAATGAATAAATTCCGATAATCAAAAGTTTATAGTGTGGTTATCATTTCACAAGGTATAACTAGCTATAAAACTATCCCTGAGATGATTCGTGTGATACCCTGAGCAACAGCAGCCGTGGAAGTTTGGGGCGCAAAACCAGAGGACTCCAACAAAGATTCGAAGTGAGTACTTTTCCCGAACAAATCCTAGTCCACAACATCCACCCTTCATCGTGTGCCGCCCCAAGGCACATGAATCTTATTACAAGATCTTGTATTATGAGTGTGAATATCATTATTAGAATCCATTTCCTTCTCTTTGGTATACACACACTGCATATAAATATATAGATTTATAATGGTTAAAATTTTAAGTTTTATAAAAAGTGGTTTGCTATGGGCTTTTGCCTCTGTGCCAGTCATAATTCTTAGTGCCTTCTTCTGCAAAAGCAGAACCTCATTAATTCTAGGACTATTGCCCCAAAGGACCAGGCCAAAGCTAATTATGCTATGAAACAAAGCATGATACACATTTACAATATAAATTGGTGTAACATGCAGTCTTAAAACTTTTAATAAAAATATAACTTTAGAGAGTTTAATACAAACATAGTCTATATGACTTGTCCAAGTTAACTTATGATCAATTTTAAGACCCAAAAATTTAATACATTTTGTTTCATTCTCTTCAGAGTAAGATTGCTTTAGACTGAAGGTCACATGTTGTGTCTTATTTTCATTGACAGTAAATTTGTTAGTTCTAAACCAAGTAATAGAATTTTTAAGCGACATATCTGCAAGTGAATCACTCTCACCTCATTGCAAGTGAAGCATTTGTGTTGAATTCTTTCGAGATACAAATTTTTGTTGTAAAATGTTAAAAGAGAATGAGGAAAAGAACCAAAATATTTATTTGTGGAGAATACATCGAAAATATTTATTCACATAACTTTTTTGTAAAACGTGTGTTTTTATGTCAAATGAAATTTGGAATTTGCGGTTGTCGGACCTTGATATGTGCATGAGAAAAAAAAATTAAATAAAAAATCCGGAAAAGTACTAAAATATGTATTTATGGAGAAAATATCGAAAATATTTATTCACATAACTTTTTTTGTAAAATATGTGTTTTTATGTGAAATAAAATTTGGAATTTGCGTTTGTCGGGCCTCGATTTGGATATTAAACTTTGTTTTAGGAATGTACGCATCAGGAAAAAAAACATTTTTTTACATACAAATCCGGGCCCTAGTTATAATAAGCATAATTTTGAAATGTCTGCTATGCATTATAATGTGCATATGACGTGTAACCAATTTTCCATCTCTAAATACCCAAATAATTTGATGCTCTATGTTGTGTTAGATGTTATGAGTCTCCTCAGTATTCGTAGTTTCTTCCTTTGTTTTATCAAGCCTTACCTTGATGGACACGGTGCACTCCAATACTCGGGTGATGATTAACCTATCTGAGGTCCGAGGCATATCCGAATTAGTGTTTCTTTTCTCATACTGGTGCTTTTGTCATTCTTCCTAATGTATGAAAGTATTTTTCTCGGTTACGAAAAAATATGAAGTCTGTGAGAGTTTGTAATACGCTATTAATAAATTGCAGATTTGTATATAGACCATTTTTACAATAAATAGATACAGGAAACATATGCATCTGCGGTTATGTAATTTGTTATAAGTATATTTTACTTTCAAAACCCGTACCATTGGTACCACAGTCATGTAGTTTTCCAGAAGCACATTTATATAGTTTTCAGAAAAGAATATATTTGTATTTACTGACAGGATTTCAGTCTTGCCTTACTGAAAAGATTTGTCTTATATTCTATAGAATAAAATCTTTCTACTGTGGGAATGGGACCCGGGTTGAAGCGAAACATGCTTCTCCAAGATGTAATAAAATTCTGGAAACCTGGCAGAAACTAACACAAGTTAAACTCCTGTCCAACAGAGACAATAATCTGTGGTTTATGAATGCATATATCCATCCTGGTTAACATACGAGTTTACTAATTTAATATCTCGATATGTTCTAAATATTGCCATATTGTTTTTCTTTCAACTAAACACAATAAATTCGAGTTCTGCATCTACAACTTCTATTTGGTCATATATACCAATGGTGTCAGTCATGATATGAACAGTATTGAAAGCCCATGTGCCAGCAAATTGGAGTCGGCGAAATATCCCTCCTACTAGGCGACCGCTTACTCTATACGAAAATATCACGAGATGCCTAAATAGAATAATTTAGAGAAAGGAAGGAGTCTAACATTGGACTCCTCCATGAGCCTTATACGACCGTGTGATCCACCCTAAACACAGACAATGCAATTCTCTCGCTTCACATCCCCACATAGCGTAAGTACTGTCTAGCGGCGAGCTGAAGGTCGAGCTAGCGTTCCCCCACTATCTTACCATGCACTTGCATTTACTGTCTCTGCCTTTCCCCCACTATGCCACCAGCTCGGCCTTCCGCTCACCGCTAGACAGTAACAGCATTGCGAGATATGCACATCCAGTTGTCTCAGCAACACGCATAGCCATTTTGTTCACGAGGTAGGGCTTATGGCTGAGTTTATGGAAGAAGGAATATTATTATTGTCATTATTGTCAGAGGTGTCCACCGTTGTGGCGCAGAGGATGCGTTTGCTCACCTGACGCAGTTCTATTCTCGGATGGAACAAAATTACCAAGGTAAGACGAATGTCGGATAACTTTAGGCCCCTGTGGTCCCTGGACACCATCTAGTCGCCATCTTCACATCCGCGTCTTGTGTGTATGTGTGTGTGTGCGTGCGTGCGCGCACTGTGTGTCGTCTTGTGTGTTCGTATTGTCTCGGAGGTAGCCCCGCCATTTGGCTGATCACCGATCCGGGAAGGCCCTCAATGTCCTTGTCTGCTCGAAAAATTATGTATATGATCCAAAGGTAATCCCTCTCTCGACAGACCGCTGTCCTGTAAGGCCCGGGCGGCGTGAGCCACATAAAAGTCCCCACAAACGGGAGAGGTTAAAATGAGAGGAAGAAGATTATTAGATTTAGTAAAATACAATTCAACGTTTAATTATTACTACATTATAATTTTCTTCCACCTTATTCTTAAATTTTATCTCTATTTAGTGTAATACGAGGGAGAATCAAATGAAAGCCGCAATTAATTTTTTCCCACTATTTTACTGCAGGAAGAATTTTTACTTGTACATTATTTTTCTACTTAGTCCCCTCCTAGTTCAACTCACTTAAGCCAACGGATAGAAAGTGCTTCGATACCGCGTGAGAAAAAAATTTGGTTGACGCTGTAGCCACTCGTGCACCGCCGATTGGACGTCTTCATCAGACTTGAACTTCTGCCCTCCAAGGTGATCCTTTAATGAACCAAAGATGTGGAATTCTGATGGTCCCAAATCTGGCGTTTATGGCGGATGTAGTCGACGTTTTTCATTGTTGTACGAGGCTTGAGGACGGGCGTTATCATATTGAAGTAAAACACGTGCACTCAGCAATCTCCTTCGCTTTTGCACTATCGGATATCCACCCATTTGACCCATTAAAGGAGCACCTTGGAGGGCAGAAGTTCAAGTCTGATGAAGACGTCCAATCGGTGGTGCACGAGTGGCTATAGCGTCAACCAAAATATTTTTTCTCACGCGGTATCGAAGCATTTCTTATACAATGGCTTAAGTGCGTTGAACTAGGAGGGGACTAACTAGAAAAATAATGTAAAAGCAAACATTCTTCCTGCAGTAAAATAGTGGGAAAAAATTAATTGCAGTTTTCATTTGATTCTCCCTCGTATTATAACTGGTTGTACTTAAGGGAAATTTGTTATTCTTTTACAGGTATTACCATTCAGAGAATTTCCAAGAAACATGCTTGGAATAAAAGCTTTTTTAAAAGTAATTTGTGTATTATGAAGTTAGTATAGGTATGCCTTTACTTCGCGGATACATAAGATTCTAACTGTAAAATATCAGTAGTCTATGTTTAAGCGAATATGTTGACGTGCATGCTTCATACCACACACCTGGACGATATTTAACCCAAATATAGAATATCGTTTTCGTGTGTGTATGTGTTTTTTTTCTCATATCAGACAGAAACAGGTCTCCGAAAATAATTTTTTCCATTGCCTTTTAGAATCGAACAGAACACTTCCTGTAGATATAGTAGGCATCATTTTCTTGCCCCTGGCTATGAATGCGAATGTAGAACGGTTTTAATTAATGGAAACGGGGGGGGGGGTCAGTTGCACTGAGAATACTCCACTCCCATTGTCTTAACGCTTGATTGTGGGGAGAGTAAAACGCATCAGCTCCATGAATATGGAGCCCCTAAACATGTTCTGTCACATTCCATACACTCATTAATGCAACGAGTATCTCGATTAAGTAATGTAATAATCTGCCATATTATGAACTACATTAAATGCTAATTGCAAAATCGACTTTTCATGTCATTATTTACTTTGTACATACTCTTGACAAAATCTAATTAAAAACTAAAAAGCGCTATTTATTTAGCGCAATAGTAGCCTATATGATGACCAACTTACGCTTGATGATGGGAGATGAGATCACAACGATTGCTACATCAGTTTAGAATTGATTGGTGAGAAAATGCTAGACAAATTATTGAGTTTTCCAGTCTTTTCAGTCTTGTTCAGTAAAATGTTGGAAATATAAAATATGAAGGAAGACATGTTCATAAATAAATTCCTTCCTTTTAAGGCGATATGATCATCTTTAAAGGAACAATTTCGTAGGCCTACTTATTTTACATTACTTTAAACAGCTGGTTTGGAGTCGTCGCGTTAATCATTGGACTAAGTTTTTTCTTATTATTTGTCTTCATTTTGTATTCTTGTATTTTGTATTATCTTCAATTATTGAAAAGTTTTTGTAAAATGATAAAGGAAGATGTAAAAATTGCTAAATATTGAGGTAAAACCATAAATTTTCAGCCTCTCGTTAAGCTATAATTGAGTAAGTCTCGATTAAATACAATTAAGGCGGCAGAAGCACATCTAACTGTGCAATCATGTTAAAATCCCGGGCAAACAAGTTAGATATGTACTGAACAAAGTAGTTAGAGGATATGTTCTCTTTCCAGTTTCCACCATTCCCTCAGATTTTCATTTTGACGTTTCATCTATCGTGAAATGTGAAACAGTTTTGACCTTTTGGTGCAGGAACCAACAATATTATTTTCATTGTTGGTACAATAAATTGCGCGTATGGTTCATTCGCTTGCATTTTATTGTCGTTACTCATTACGATTGAAACCCCAATTTTTGAATTATTAACGCACCCCCCTTATTAGGTAGAAGTCGCGATTGGTTGGAGAATACCAATATGCAGAACAATTATAAGTATTTATTCTTAATAATGTGGGACATAAAATAGAGATACTTTTTAGTTACGAAAAGAAGATAAACATCAAAACAGGGTGTTAATTTGATAATACGTAACCTCATTCCAGCCACATAGCATAGTGGCATAGTGACATAATGGCATAGTAGCATATCAGGTTCACCGCATATCACAGTGGGAGATGTTTCATGACTGACGATGAATGTACGAGTAACTATCGTATTTGATGAAAATGAAACCAGTTCTTGTACCTGGCCCGTGCAAATAGCGGAAGGAAGGATGGTAAGAAAAACATGCTGGACTTCTGTAAAAATGGCATGTTTTTTGCCCTAGTCCAGTTATTATGTAAAATCAGAAGTGAAGTAGTAATCAATCAGTAGGAACATTATTAGGATCTCATGATGTTATACTCCATGCTGAAATCAGTCAGAAGTGAGATGGATACACGAGATGATAATTTTATAGACTAGCACTTACGTGGGTGATAGTGATCTATACAATCTCACCGAAACAGAAGAAGTTTTTACTATTTTCACATGACATTGACTATATATCAGAAACACAGATTGCCTCAACAGCAATTGCCTTATTTGAACACCATTCCTCGAACCCATCCAAATGATGTTTACAATTTTAAATGAGAGTATTTGATTTAATTGTCATTAGTTTAAGAGGGTGGGTAATCTGTAATGACTTCTAAGATATATTGCTGCATCCTTTGGTTGCAACCTAGTCGAAAATTTGGATAACTTCACAGATGATATTGCAATTCTCTAAAAAGTAGAGTATCCGCTGATATGTATGATTGATCTAGATTCTAGAGAGTCAAAGTTTATTACAAATTGGTCTTGCAATTCTCTAAAAAGTAGAGTATCCGCTGATATGTATGATTGATCTAGATTCTAGAGAGTCAAAGTTTATTACAAATTGGTCTTTCGCTTAATGGTTAAAAATCAAACATAATATTAATTTATTGAAGATGGAGAACTAGAAAATACAATACTTACACTGTCACGAGTATCCAAAATAAGCAAAATCATTCACCACTCCGAAGCTACTCAAACCAAACCATGTTGGTAGCTGGGAGCAAAATCAGAAGTAGCCTATGCCGTAACAGATATATGGTCTGCACCATTTTGACCCCAGTACTTTGAGATCGCAATCCACAGAACTTAAGAGAGGTTGAAATATTTAAATAAGTACACAGTTAAAAAAACTTCTAGTCACAATTTATTAAAGATATAATCACTATTTGAGATTTTAGCATAGGCTAAGGAAAAATTACTTTCATCTTGAATACACTATCGAGTGACATGACACTAAATTTTAATTATACGTAAGTTATCTCAATTTCTAAACTTTTTCCTACCCATCAAATTATTTCAGACATATCTCTCCGGATTGGCCAAGAAAAACAGAAATAATAATTATGTCCCGTTTCATCATAAGTTTAAGACATAAATTTATTACCTGCTTTCGAGACGCACCTTTAGCCTTATGAAAGTATTATAATCAATTTATTAAAGGAATGAGATATTTGAATACCGTATGTCGGAGTGATCAAGTTACCATGTATCAAAACAAAGCAGCCGTGCCAGCAGAGACGGATAACTTCAACTCGGTCTTAACTACAGATATTTTTAAAGGAAGCCGAAGGCCGTCCTGATAATGAATTACTAAACAATAAGACACCAATCCTAATCCATCCCAACCCAATAAAATTCTAATTATATTAGGACTAAGAATAAAAAAAAAAAATATTATAGATATTACAAACAAAGATCGCAGAACGTCGATAGTCCCAACCATTATACATAAATTAATGTACCAGATTGCATTGCCAAAATACGTAGATGCTGGAATGCTTTGTTGAAAGAGTCTAAAATAGTAGAAATAACAAGGAAATTTCAATGTGAGAGATACGCGTTATCCAGATTAACGGATAATAAAATACTAGAATTTATAAGAAAATATTCAGCAACTATTCATATAGAGAATTTCACGAAAATTGAAGGGCTATCAAAAACGTTCTACGAAATTTGGCGAAGGAATGAATGACATTGGACAGGAGGTTGAGGCTCCAAGTTTTGGACATTCGGCGCATGAAGGTGGTAAGGTTGTCAGCCTTACGCACCGGCCGCCTTTACCCCCAGGATTGCTCCTGGTACTCATTTATGTTAGAAGGTGAGTAGACCCCAGGGCCATTGTGCCACCAGAAGGATTAGGCCAATTGAAAAATCTCAACGACCTCATCGGGAATCGAACCCGCGACCTTCCGGTCTGTAGCGCAGCGCCTCAACCACTAGCTACGGCGTGAAATTATAATATCAAATTAAATCCAACCGAAAATAGTTATAAGCCAAAATACAATCTTCCATTCTTCCCTATCATCATGACATTAATCATAAAACTTCTACAGCATGTCAAGTATCTCAAATGAAATTAAATAAGCAATAATTCCAGAAAATTATGCTTTCTCTAAATTCCAGATTTCGCTTGGATGTACTCAATAATAGTTCCCAAAATTCTTTTATCATATCGGTCTGTAGCGCAGCGTCTCAACCACTACGCTACGGCGTGAAATTATAATATCAAATTAAATTCAACCGAAAATAGTTATAAGCCAAAATACAATCTTCCATTCTTCCCTATCATCATGACATTAATCATAAAACTTCTACAGCATATAACCATTCATGAGCCACAGATTATTGTCTCTGTTGGACACTACATGAGAATATTATAGGAGAAAAATTCCTCCGGCACTGGGACTTGAACCCAGGACCTTTGGCTATTCGCGCCAATGCTCTACCAACTGAGCTAGGCCGGAGCTCAATTCACAGCGCCAGATGGAACTTCTCTCCTATGACTGAATGCCAAAGGTCCTGGGTTCAAGTCCCAGTGCCGGAGGAATTTTTCTCCTATAATATTCTACAGCATGTCAAGTATCTCAAATGAAATTAAATAAGCAATAATTCCAGAAAATTATGCTTTCTCAAAATTCCAGATTTCGCTTGGATGTACTCAATAATAGTTCCCAAAATTCTTTTATCATATCGGTCTGTAGCGCAGCGCCTCAACCACTACGCTACGGCGTGAAATTATAATATCAAATTAAATCCAACCGAAAATAGTTATAAGCCAAAATACAATCTTCCATTCTTCCCTATCATCATGACATTAATCATAAAACTTCTACAGCATGTCAAGTATCTCAAATGAAATTAAATAAGCAATAATTCCAGAAAATTATGCTTTCTCAAAATTCCAGATTTCGCTTGGATGTACTCAATAATAGTTCCCAAAATTCTTTTATCATATCAGACAACTTAAAGGCTATTATTACAATTAAAAATTTTGCTGAGGAATACTTATTACGATTGACAATTGAGTATTCCTACAGCACAACACCAATGGAAGGTATTTCTCTGAAATTAGTGTGTATAAACGAAACAATTAAATATCTTGACGTTACTAAAAGTCATCAGAAATTTAAACAATAGTATTTTTGAATTACTACATCCCATTCCTCTTATAAACTTCCTTTACCAATATATTCTGCCATATATTTTAATATATCCTCTTCAAGTGCACCGTGTCCAAACAGAAAACAAAATTTATTATTGACATTTATGGAAATGTTAAGAGTGCAATTAAATAAATTAATAGTATACCAACATGTTATACGGCAAGAAAATTCAGAGGACTTGGTGCGATGATAGCTTAGGCCTTTTTTCAACATATCAGCATTTGTACCAGTCTTAGGAGGGAATCGAATATTCATATACACTTCACAAGAAACTTCTCCATTGAGATAAATCTTGGCCTTTCAACTGAATTACAGCCAATCTTAACAACTCAGAAAAGTTATGAAACTTTCACAGAAAGGATGAGAAGTAGCAATGGACCAATTCGAAATCGTTTCTTCCTACAAAGGAAGATTTTTTTTTCATCGCAGTCTGACTAATTCCATTAATATGAACTGCAACGTATCCTCGTTCGTGTGTTATAATATTTTAAAGACCTTTGCTATTTGTGTAACGAGACTAAAACCCTCGCTCATTTAACTTACTTAGCTTCTACAAAAAAAAAAAAAAAAAAAAAAAAAAAAAAAAAAAAAAAAAAAAAAAACACGAATTTTGGACAAACAACAGACACCACAAAATATGGACAACCATTACTGACTGTTCAGAGCTGCAGATAAATACGAGGTCTTTGAAGAAGTGATTTGGACCTTCACTACCTGGTTCCATGAAAAGAGTGGGCATTGTTATAATAAATAGCAAGACAGGGGATTCTCATTCTTGACCCTACGAGGTCCAGTCCAAAAGTAACGCATACATTTTTGTTGTGACTGAACGATTGCTGCTGCGGCAGATATGATGGTGGAGGAAGAAGGCGACAACTTTGGGCTACGTGTGGAGCATCAGTCCGACTCCTAGATCAAAGGGTGAAGTTTCAGTGGCGGTTTCTGTAAGTGGCTATTTGTATACTGATTATTATGGAGTTTTCATGAGAAGAACAGCGTGTCATCATCAAATTTGTGTGTGCTAAAGGTGAGAACTGTGTCAATATTCACCGTGAACTTGTCTCAGTTTGTGGGGATGAAGCACTGAACTATAGCAATGTGAATAGGTGGATGGAAAAGTTCAAAACAGGAAGAGTGTCCAGCACCGATTTCCCGAGGTCGGGCCGACCTTGCTCATCACGAACGGCTGCCAACACAGAATGTGTCAATAACCTCATTCTGAGTGATCTCCGATTGACCATAGAGGAAATTTGTGAAAAGACAGGCCTTACTCATGGTTCAGTAGTGAGGATCATTAACGATTACCTCAAAATGACAAAAGTGAGTGCTTGTTGGGTGCCAAGAATGCTTGACGAAAACAAAAAAGAAATTGTCACTGAATTCCTGCTGGAAAATGGAATTGAGACCAGGGGCGTGGCGTTAATGTTGCCTCTGTTGCCGCCGGCAACAGCTTATAAAATGAATAAAGTGTATCCAAATTTTACATTATTTTTCAAAGAATAATGGAAAGTGTAAGTAATTTCACTTTCAGATTTCAGAGTTTCTTCATTTGTGACCGATCCGCCGAGACCGGTCGAAGACAGCATCCTCCAGTTCTAAACAGCTCGTTACTTTGCCAATGGCGCTTACCGGCAAACTCGAAGCTTATAGTCTCGTGTGAGATGTCAAAGTGAACCTGCGCGCTCAGTTTGCTGTTTATAGCACTTATTGTTGCCAGTTCAGTGTAAAGGCAAACCTTGATTTTTAGTGTTAATTCTTCACGTATAACAATGATATGGTGACTGATTTAATGCTAAAAGTACAATAAGAATAATGGCATCACAATTTGCGGGTATAAGTGACTGTGATTGTGTGATCGAAAACGTTTTAAAACGCTCCTTGAGTTCACGTTCTTTTGGTGAAAAATGTCACATAATTTCATCAGGAAGGTCAACTCCGGATCTTAAACCTTTAAAAACTAAATCACACGGGGGTTTCGAGAGGCATTTTAGTAGCTCTTGGTACAAGGAGTTTCCTTGGCTGTGTGGTTGTGACAAATTAATGAAACTATTTTGTTGGCCATGCCTGCTTTTTTCCAACGAAAAGAATGCATGGACAACAGATGGCATCAGTAACATGGATAGTTTCCGCACCTTGAGTGTTCGTCATGAAAATTCCAAAACTCATATTTCATCCGTTGTAGCGTTAGTAAAGTTTGGAAAAACAAGAATTGACACTTCTTTGAGTGAGGCATTTAAGAATTCAGTTGAAAAGTATAATGAAGGTGTGAAAAGGAATAGGTATATAATGGGTCGATTGATAAATGCTGTTTGCTATTTAGCTCAGCAAGAACTCCCATTTAGGGGTAGTGACGAGTCCGAACATTCGGATAACAGAGGTAACTACGTAGAACTCTTACACCTAATTGCTCAAACAGATGATAAGTTGGAGGAACATCTTCGGACTGCGGCTGTGTTTTCAGGAACGTCAAATGACATTCAGAATGACATTATTGAGTGTATTTCTCGTGTTTTGATTAATAAAATAAAGAACGAAGTGAGTGAGACAAGTTTTATATCAGTAATCATGGACGAAACCACTGATGTATCAAATAAATCTCAATTATCAACGGTTCTTCGTTACGTCACACCAGAAGGAAGGGTTGAAGAAAGATTTGTAGGGTTTTGTGCCGTCAGTAGTGACCGCACAGCAGTTGGTTTGTCCAAGCACTTGTTCGAAATCATGGACGAATTCAAATCTGGCGCGAAACTCATAGCGCAAACATATGATGGTGCAGCCGTGATGGCTGGAGAGCATAACGGTTTACAATCGATTGTTAGAGGGAAATATGAACAAGCTTTATTTGTGCATTGCTATGCCCACGCGCTTAATTTAGTTTTGCAGCAATCAACCAGTCAGATAAAGAAGTGTAGAATATTTTTTCAAACAGTGTCAGGACTGTACATTTTTTTCAAAATCGCCCAAAAGAACAGAAGCTTTAGACACTGAAGTGAAAAAGCGCATTCCATCAGTGTCTGCCACGAGATGGAACTACAAAAGCAGAATGATTGATGTCATTTTCAGCTTGAAGACTGAACTTGCCGCCCTATTTAAGTTAATGGCAGAAGATGAGGATGAATGGGATGCTGAAACAAGAGCTTGTGCATCAGGCTACTACCAGAACCTCCTAAGCTTTGATTTCAGATTCTTGCTTTTGGTGTTTTCGCTTGTATTTCCTAAGTCTGATTTTTGTTTAACATCCTTCAGAAAAAGATTTTTGATATTGCTTTCTGCAAACAAAAAAATCAATGACTTTAAAAACAGTATGAAAGACTTGCGTGAAAATTTTGACGAATTAATTTGGTCAAGAATAGAATCTGATCAATACTGCCACGAAACACCAATACTTTCAAAGAGATCGAGACTGGACAAAGGAGAAAATGACACAAAATCATCGTATCGACGAATATTTTATGAGATCATAGATACGATACTTGGCCAAATAATCAACAGATTCTCGGATATAGACCAACTACTGTTCCTGTCATTGTTGGACAGTGCTTCATACGCCGAATATGACAAGACTTTCCCAGAGTGTGCGTTTAAGACTTTTCTTACTTATTACGGACAGTACTTCAACTCAGTGCGATTAAGGAACGAACTCTGTTATTTGTACTCTTCCCCTGAATTTCGAAACAAAGCAGTCTACGAAGTTCACCAAGAGTTGTATGCCATGGAACTTAAAGAAGCTTTGCCACAGGTGTATAAACTTCATGAATTAATTTTGACTATTCCTGCCACCAGTGCATCAGCAGAACGATCTTTTTCAGCGCTCCGCAGAATACACACTTATCTCAGAAACACTCAAACTCAAAATATACTTTCATCTCTGTCTCTGTTATCAGTGGAAAAGGGGTTGCTTAATAAACTTAAAAAACAAAAGCAAGCAACGTTTGAAAATTCTGTCATTGATGTTTTTTTGGAGAAGAATCGGCGGATTGAACTGAAGTACAAATAGACTCTGTAAATTGGAGAGATTGTAAATACATTTTAAATAAGGTATGCCACTATAATTTTTACTTATATGTTAGTTCTTGTTTGTTTTGTTTTATACAGTTGCATACAACCTATATAATATTAACTTGGAAACCCACGGAATTTGCGACTGGCACTCCCCAAATTAAGTCTGAAGCAAGTGGCAACACTTATGAATCACCCACGCCACGCCACTGGTTGAGACACTCAGACATCCTCCCTACACCCGACCTTGCTCCAAGTGATTTCGACACCCTGAAAAACACTCTCTGAGGAAGACAATTTTCTTCAAGATGAAGCCTAAGATTAGCAGAGTACCAGTCTATAAAACATATGTCCAAAGACTCCTACAAAACATGCTTTGAAAATTGGGTTGAGCGTTGGCAAAAATGTTTACATAAAGAAGGAGACTATGTAGAAAAATGAAATGTGTGTTTCAGATTTTTTTGTGCAAATATATAATTTTGAGAATTTTTTATGCGTTAATTTTGGACGGCACCTCGTACATTACGGTTCGAGAAGAACTTACAGTTAGACCAAATTAAGGAGGTTGATGGAGACAAATACAACATTTGAAGTTGGGAAGTAATCAATTTGATTTTGGTGCTTGTGGAGTGATCACTAAATTTACTGTTAATCTGTTCACACGGTTTGGATTGAAACTCGACACTTTAGACACTGAACTACAGATTACTTGCGACTCGTTGATTATTTTAATAACTTGTATAATCTTCATTGAAAAATATATGAAATCTGGCTTGTTAAATTTCCTAAATGTTTATATTTTTTATTAACCACATTTAATTTTGCAAATACGTTTATTTTTATTTTTTACTTTTCGTTTGCTTTTAAATTTTTTTTTTCAGATTTATTGTCAGGCTATGATTCTTTGGTATTCCTAAAAATAATACGATTATCCAAATATTGGCTTTCCTCCATACGTTCATATTGTGTGCCTACAGAAAATAATAACTTAAAGATTGTAATGATGAACAACTAAACGCATCGTGATAACATGAAGTGAGACAATTTACCATTGTCCTCCTTATGTTCATGCAGATTCATAGATGTCAACTATCCTATTTTCTTTAGCCATTGGAATTAGTATTGCTCCCCCTTTTTTATATTTCAATATATTTTACTCGTTAGGTATTATTAATAATAATTGCATTTTGCTACGAAGATTAGACCGCCGACGTGGTCTTGTGGTTAGCGTCGCGGAGTTTAGGTCTTTAGTTGTTTTGTTTTGGTTTACGAAGTAGTCAGGATAGTCAACCAATATCTGGCGAAAGTGGCATAAAACTTCTTCTCTTTAACAGGAATACTGATGTTCCTACTATTCAACATTAAAGACCTTTTTGAATATTTTAGGATATTGGTGCTATAAGTATTAACTGTAACAGTGAAATATATTATTGGTGCTTCGTGTAATTCACTTTATTAGTTCACTTATCCCCTAAATTATAAATTAATTTAAGATCGGATATAAAGTATTAAAAATCTAACAATATTTTAGAGATTCACTGTATGTGATGTTTTCCTGAACACTAAAGCGCTTACTTACAAAAAAAGGTAGAGTCACATAAATTAACGTCAGAGCATTTCTTAACTTTGAACAGTACAGTCATTTAAAGACGAGAGAGCTAAGCATTGTGCTTAGGAATCAAGGTTATTTGTTAGCTGCATTGTTATTTTTAACATCAACATAATTATCTTTAAACTGCAGGTATGGTTATATTGAAATGTCCGTTCGTTCTCCAAAAGATTTTAATAATATAATTTGCAAGTAGAGTCAGTAGACCGTCGTGCGTAGTTGTTTACCAGTAGAAAGCTACCGAATAACGTTAAAATGGTCATACATGTTATTATAGCCTAGTATGAGGCTGAAACTCCATGGGAACGAAAGAGGTCCGCAGATAATACTGATTTCACTTTCAATTTTGTCAGGTTCTCAAAATTGTTCCTTTTATTCCGAAATCTATGAATAATTACAGTTACTGGCTGGCAATAGGCACATAGCGGCAATACTATAAATCTAAATCCCTTCCAAAATATAGATATGCTTTCAGCACTAAAAGAACAAAAATTAGGATATCACTTTCCATATTTCTTGTGTTTTGTGGTGTTTGTTAAATTCTTGTGCCTTTTGGCGATTTTACAAAGCAACACAACGTCTAGAGCAGTGCTCTTCAACCCGTGGCCCGTGGCTTAATTTTTGGAGGCCCTCAAAAAAGTATTATTTTAACTACAGTGCTTAAATTTTTACGGCCTGCAAATAAACATTAGTTTTAACTAGTGTTGTGCGTTACCAACAGTAATTCCTGAAGTTTATGATATATTTCTGTTACGTAAGTATCATGTTATTAAAAAATAAATTAATCAATGCGGCTTGCTAATCTTTCACCAAAAATAAAATGGTCCTTTAGTTTAAAAAGTTTGAAGACCACTGTTCTAGAGCATTCACGTCTAACTCCAATGATTCAACACATTTCTACGAATCCATATTTTTAGGAATTATTTTTTTTTTAATTTATAAAGTATTTATAAAGGGGTTTGCTTTATTTTTAATCAGATTCTGAAGGCTGCATTCGAAATATATAACATTGCTCTAACATTGCTACATGTTGTGTCAGACAACATTTAATAACCTAGATGACCAACATCATGCAAATAGTACTATTTTATGAGGGTCACCGAAATGATAGAAACATTTTCAGAGGGCCGTAATAATTAAAAGTTTGAAACTACTGTTCTTGTTAATTTTAGTTATGTACCTAAGTAGTTTTAAGGTCGTGATGAATTATATCTAATTAACTGTTCCGCGCCCACTCTCGCCCCAATCTAACAAATTAATCTAAAAATCTAAAGAATTCTAAGAAAAGTAAAAAAATCCTGATTCAATCGATAATCCTGCTTGAATTTCTCTTGGCCTATAGAATAGCTGAAAACTTTAAAATTAAGCCAATGAAAATCGTAATATAGTGTTAGTAAAATCAGGTATGTAGGCCTAATAGTTTTGATTCACACCTCGAAGGTCGAGATGTCATGGCTGCTTCAGATTCGATTCAGTTCTTCGATTGTCATACCATTATTATATTACATTATTACATAATTTGCTTACTTACTACTTATTCAATGGCAATAGACAGCTCTTATGCAGACTAAAGGAATATTTATTATAAGAAACCCGGAGTTTCACTGCCGCACTTACATAAGCCTGTCACATTCAACCCTATTGTGGACTAATTCCTTCCAACTATCCCTCGCAAATTCTATACTTCCCTTAAATCTCATACAAACATGTAAAGCTTTGATAAAGAATACATTGCAAATATCTATGGAGATATTGCTGATTTAAGAAGTCATAGTGCAGTAAACTTCATACTCCAAGAGACTAGAAATCTATTCGCACCGGAATACACAGTATAGGCTTATAAATTTATTACATTACTAAATATTCTTTGTTTTGAAAAAAAATACCTCAAAATTGATACTTCGGGTGAACCTTCCGTCTGACCGTGTCAAGAAACATTCCTTAACTTCCATTAAATTACCGGTAAAACTACCAGTACCGGTAGTATTGCAATAGACAAGCTTAACACTGCTGCCGATTAAGTAGGAGCAGTAGGAAACTTTTTACAATAGTTAATGCAAATTCCCAACAATAGGCTTTTCACAGCAACAGGCTTGGTATGCGTTGTTCTTACAGCAGCTAGGCTGATTGGATTAGGCGCAACTATTATTATTATGAGAATATTATAGGAGAAAAATTCCTCCGACACTGGGACTTGAACCCAATAACAGTTGGAGCCCGGTCATAAAAATCACTACTTAGTGTGCCTCACAGTACTGCATATGACATAACTTGTCTGTCTGTGAGGTAGACCATTAGGGCAATCAGTCATAGGAGAGAGGTTCCATCTGGCGAATTGATCTCCGGCTTAGCTCAGTTGGTAGAGCATTGGCGCGAATAACCAAAGCTCCTGGATTCAATTCCCAGTGTCAGAGGAATATTCTCATGTAATGTCCAACAGAGATAATATTCTGTAGCGCATGAATGCTTATATTATTATTATTATTATTATTATTATTATTATTATTATTATTATTATTATTATTTGTTCCATACATTCATTCATAGACACATTCTGGGATAAACAGCCTCCACGGGACTATTGTCCAAGTGGAGACTGATGGAACACATTATTCCTAAAGTCCTAGAAAGTAGAAACTGACGAACTATCCTGCATGTAGAGAGAATAGCAGATTTTTGCATCTGGATAGTTTTCTTCGACGAACCAAGTTCTAGGTTCTTGAGTAGCTTATAACTAGACCTGGGATTTTAAGGCAAATGTCTATTTTGTTCCTTATGAAATATCATGAATTTTTTTAAAAATATGTTGACATTTAATGATAAATCACTTACATTTATAGAATTTTATAGTGCCCTAAAATGCTTATTTGGGCCTTTGGGGCCTATTATAATTATTTTATTGCCTAAAATTCCTATTCTATACATTTAAAATTAAAATTCAACATCTGTAACTTTTACAATCATTTAATGGACATCCCTGTATAAAGAGCAGAACAGCAGAGGGTGGGTTTTTCACAGAAAATTGATTTCCCTAAACAATTGTCGCAAAAGGAATGCTGACTGACTGGGAGGATTAGGTCAAAACTACAAATAGCAGGTATATAGTAAGAAGGGACATACTGTGTCAATTTTTCATATAAACCTGAACTGTTTTTGATAAATGTATTTTTAATTCTATCTTAATTTGAAATTATTTCTGTTAAGAACAGGTATACCATGTTTCTTACAGAAAAATGATCACGTTACAGTTGAAGAGCATATTGTAATATTTTAAAGTATATTTTCTGTCTATTTACACATTTTTAAAGCGTATTTTAAGTGCCTATTTTCTCTTTTAAAACCCTATTTACTTGTTTTAAAAGCCTATTTTAGGTGCCTAAAACTAATTTATTTAGAGCCTAAAATCCCTGGTCTACGTCTTATAAGAAACAATTCCTTTACCTAACATGAGAGGGCTGATATTATTTATTATTACTATTATTTTACTATTAATAATAATAATTAAAATTATTAATCCTCTTTTGGAGCTGAGCTGATAGTCACTCCTCGCCAAATAACACCTAGAACCACTCAGTTATAGCTATCGAGAATGAATTTAATAACTCGTATTTTACCGAACTTAAAATAAATTGGGTTAATTGAGCTCAATTAACCTCCTCAAGAATTGCAAACTTTGAAGGGTACCTATTCATTAAAACTACGTATAGCTTATTCAATGTATAATCATATTTCAAATAGAAATATACAGAAATTGAATTACTATGTTTTTTACATCTCGAAATAATAAACTCTTTTCTCGTCGGAAATAGTTGTCTTCGTACAAAACAAGATTATCGTCTTAATCTATCCTGCCTTAAACGAATTAGCGAGATTGAATTGAGTTACTACGTGCAAGGCTTTCGATCCGGTTATTAAATTCAATGTCATGAAGTTTGTATATACATTTCACGTGCGATGCGAGCATTACTGTCTGTATTCATGGCACATGGCACTAATGGGAGGATTCTATACGAAGCTGTTGAATTTTCTGAACGAAGTTAATAAATGCATGTGTAGATTTCTGTGCAGCTCATATAATAAAATTCTACATGTTTGCCGTTTGAGATATACCTGTATATAGGCATAAAGCCCAAATATGCAGAAAAATAAGCAAATAATCTTAATTTCATTTAAATCATCTGCTTGTAATTTTGCGTACTAAATTTTCACTTGCCTTTCGTCCAAATTACATTTTCATTACCTAAAAAGATACTAAAAATATAAAAATCCCTTTAGGCAAGCCTACAGGCTGAGGTAGATTTCGGAGTGCCGCGCAGCACTCTTCTTCTTTAGCCTTGGCATGACAAACCCACAATAATAACTGCAAAAAAGAGGAAAGAGCACTTTTTCAAACATTTAAATCTCGCCTTTTATGAGAACTATCGAGAAACTAGTTATTGATTTGTAGAGTACTCATCAAGAGCTTTTCAACGATACCCCACAAGACGTGGTTTCAAAAATTTCGAATTTCCATCCCCCACCCCCACTCGTACCCCCAAAACTCCCGAATCGTTGGTGTCAATATGAACTCCATAGGGAGTGCTCCAATTTATTCAAACAAAGTTTCCCCTCTATACTTCATAGGGGCCGAGATATAAATGTTTTAAAATTTCAACCCCCTCCTCGACCACCCCCTTGGATCAATTTTACTCATTAACGAACTTGTCCGAACTATTGGCCTAGAAATAACATAATAAAATTTGGTTCAAATATCTTAAAAAATAACGGCCGCTAGCATGTAAAGATATATATATATATATATATATATATCACTTTTTTTTTTAACAGGCGGTGGTTTCGTACTTAGGAAGGCATGAAACGTAAATATATGAAAGAATTTTTCGAAAGTCATGACTTGGTATCGATTGCAAGAGGTAGATAAATATCTCAATCAGCCTTTTAAACACAAACGTCACTGTTACCGTCTTGCCTTGAAACTTCGCGTATAAGATCACACATACATGTTCTTTTTATTCTGAATCTTGTGTTACTGCATATTCAATATGTACTATATATACATATTGTATATATAGTACACAGACTATAGTACATAGACTATGCTTTGCTAAGTAGTAAAATTATTATCGTTTAATAACTAAGGTCCAGTGTTTATAAAAATTACAGAGAAATTTCAGAGAAAACCCCAGAACAAACTCTTAAATATTTATTTGATATTGGTCGCTGGATTATGACTACTGCTGTTAAACAGACTATTATTATACAATTCTTTTAATTATTGTTTATATCTATATAAATATAGTGTGATAAAAGAAAGTTAAAGGATAATATATTTGTAAATATGTATATTTAAGTCACTGATGTTTTGATAATTAAAGATTACCAATATTTTAGTATGCAATTAGCTGTATTATTTTTCAATGGAATCCTGCCAATCTCAATAAAATAGGGCCATACTTGAAGTCCTTCTTGGTTTTTCTGGCTTTTTGAGGGAAAGACGTAAGAAACCTCTTATACAATAGGCTACTTATCAAGCAAACTGATCTAATAACTACCAAAAATTGTTCCAGACACACATTCTAAGGATAGTAAAGAGAAGTCTTGAAGTCTATTATCTGTGTCCAGGCTATATATAGAGAAGATTTAATCGCATAATCTCTTTCAGTTAACTGTCTGAATGTTTGAAACATAGCAGACCAGATCCAACTAGCATAATGTATTAACCATGTGTGAAAGAAGTGCAATGTCCATTTTCTTATGAGTCAGCAATAATTGTAATAGCCTACGTTTAGAACATCAGCGCTAACCAAGATCTCTAACCAAGAGCGTTAAGTAGGATCTTCAACTCATAAACCACAATTTAATATTCCAATCTGATTACTAGCCCACTCAGTAGAGGTTTTGTACGTTGCAAAAGGTGGCTTAGAAACTTTTATTTTTTTTAAACTTGTATAGGGGAGATTGCCCCAATACCGGACATGTCCCAGTACCGGACAGTACGAAGTTCACCTCTTTCCCCAATAGATGGCAGAAGATTACGATTATACAATCCTAGAACTATACCAAAGAGACTACTTCGGATTTCCTTTTGCCACTGGGGAGATATACAATTTTAAGTACACATCGTCTGCTGAGTTAGTTCGGCAGTTAATGTTTGGAGTGATCGTTGAACATTTAAACGTAGTTTGAAGAAATTGTTATATGTTGTTAAAAATTCTACATTTGTAGGCACTAGTATAGGGGTCCCAGACGTCCCGGTTTTCCCTGGACAGTCCCGGTTTTTTAGTTTTTTCACACTTCTGTCCCGGTGTCCCGACAATTTCTCTTCGGGACGGGAAATGTCCCGGTTTTCACTACCATTATCATCACTACTACTGTTTCCTGTATTTAATTAGAAATCTTTCAGTAAAAAAATCTACAGATTTTAAAAATAAAAAGCGAGAAACCGGCATTCAATAGAGCGAAGCAGCTGAAAGTTTTCCCATTTCTATTATCTGTGGCATGCAATGAGTTATCTTTGGTGGCATGGATACAGCATCTAGGAGGCACTGATCTTAACTCACGCCAGATCCTACCGATCCTACGCTGCGTCCACATGTTAGTTACCTTGCTCTGTGCTTGTAGACACCACGTGGTAATTGTGTTCTAATTTCGCTCTGCTCTGATGAATAAAACTACGTGCTTGCACTCTTTTATGTTTCCATATTGTGTACTTAGTTAACGCAAAATGCCCAAGAGAAAGTGTTGTTTTAATGATACATTAAAGGAAAACTTTCCTTTCATAAAAGAGAGTGTTATTGGTAGTGCTGATGGATCGAAAGTGGAGTGTATAATGTGTCGAGCTGTGTTTTCTATTAGTCACGGGGGGAAGGCTGATATAGATGACCATGTGAAGACCAAGAAACATAAAGCTGCGGCGTCTGCAAGGAGTTCAAGTGAAACACTGACGAACTTTTTTAGGAAGAAAAAACTGGGAGACAAAGAAAAGGAGCTAGCTGCACAAGAGGCTACTTTCGTTTATCATACTGTAAAACACAATCAGAGCTTTCAGTCAATGGACTGCACTTCTATACTTTTACAGAAATTCAGTGATAAGAAATTTACTTGCAAAGAAACCAAATGCCAGGTTATTGCAGTGAAAGTCTTAGCCCCACAAGCGATCGATGAAATGAAAGAAGATCTTAAACACACAAAGTTCTGTTGTTTAGGCATAGATTCTTCTAATCACATTGCTGTGAAAGTTGTACCTATTGTTGTAAGGTATTTTATGCAAGAGAAAGGCATTTGCACAGAAATTCTGGAAGTTTCGATCCTTCCTGGCGAAACATCCGATCTTCTTGCAAACCATATTCTTAAAGTTGTTGAAAAGTATGGCATTGCCGATAAAGTGATAGGTATAGCAGCTGATAACACCAATACCAACTTTGGAGGGCTGAAAAGGAGAGGCAAAAACAACGTGTTTGCTAAACTACAAGAAAGATTGAGAAGAAAGGTAATAGGAATAGGATGTGCTGCACACATAGTGCATAATGCTGTTCAAACTTCTGTTGATGTATTGCCCATCGATGTTCAAGCAATTTTAGGAAAAGTATTCCAGTATTTCCACCATTTCACAGTTCGAGTAGAAGAACTCAAGACGTTCTGTGATTTTGTGGAAATCGAATATAAGAATGTGTTGGGCTATAGTAAGACAAGGTGGTTATCATTGGAACCAGCTTTAAACCGTTTCATTGAAATATATGACAGGCTCAAGTCTTATTTCTTGAGCCAAAACAAATGTCGTAATGTCTTGCTCCAGTTTTTTAATAATCGAGTTTCTTTTGTCTTTCTTCTTTTCTTGAAAAGTCAGTTGAAGTTGTTTTCTCCTTCAATACTGGAAATTGAATCCGAAGAAACCACTGCTTTTGAAGTAAAGAGTCAAATTGATCATCTTGTCATGAAACTTTCAATGCCTAAGGATGAAATGTTCCTAACAAGTGAAGTGAAAGAAGAATTGAAACAACTTGAAGAAGAGGATTTAATCACTTCAGATTCTTTCATGAACACAGTTTCCAATTTCTATGCGACTGCAATAGACTATATCAAAGAATGGTCCCTTGAACAATTCAGCATATGCATGAAAATGGAATGGGTATCTCTACGTACCTCTTTGCCATGGGAGAAAATATCACAATGTGAAGAGGTAATTAAGGTTATGTTCCCAGGCATAGACTTGCAGGAAGAAAGTCTCTTTGATGATTATTGCCATGTAAAATTATATGCAACTGAAAATAAAGTGATGGAATGGAATAGGGTTAATTGTAAAGTGGCGGACAGATGGAAAGAAATGTTTTCTCATTTTAAGAAAGAACACATTCATTATAGTGATATGGAGTCGCTCGTAAGTTTCTGTCTTACCCTTCCTGGATCTAATGCTTCAGTAGAGCGAGTTTTTTCTCAGATGAATTCGTTGTGAACTAGTGAGAGGAACAGCCTTCATCTGGATACAGTGGGTGCAATGTTGACTATTAAAATACACTACAAAAATGTGTCATGTTCTGCTTTTTTTGACATGATATCTTCAAATCATAAGTTATTGGATAAGATCCATTCTTCAGACAAATACTCTGCAGCAAAAAGCAATGAAAGTGAAGATGATGAAGCAACCCCATCCACGAGCCAACCGCTGTAAATGAAGACTGCAGGACAGACTTCAGAATGATATGGCCTATGGTACCTCCTACGTTTTATTAAATTTTATTAAACTTCAAAGAGAAGACAAATATGTAAGTTAATTATACGGTAAACGTCTTAATACAGTTATCATGTATACTAGAAATTATTTGGAATACTGATGTAAATTTTTCTTTGTATTGGAGACTACTTCCTGAAAACATAATCCCATGCATAACACAGGGCACCGCCGAGTGTCCCGGTTTTTTCTTCTCAAGAAATGGGACCCCTACACTAGTATAATATGTATTTTTAGAGAAAAATCCCATTAGGTTATAATTAATGACATCTTTTACTAAGGTCGCGAATGGTCTCAATACCGGTCAGCATCATTGTACTAGAAAAGAACTGTCTTGGAAAATAAAATATCATTATTTGCTTTCAAGAACTACTATCGTGTTGGCAAAACCATAAAAATATTCCACTACCACAAATTCAAGTTCCTCGTCCAGTCGATGTAGTCCAGTCAATGAAAAGTTGTAGAGGGAAATGGAAGGAACACAATTTTTGACTTTGGGACTTTGTTTGGACTAGTTAAGAGGTAAACATACTAAAAGTCCTCACTCCTAGGAGGTGAGCGGGGGGCAGGGGGGCCCTCAGAAGATCCCTTTTTTCAGTTTTTCGCTTATATCTCGGGAACTATGGGTCCTAGCGATAATATTGCTCTATACAAAATTAAAGCTGACAGAATGTTCCACAAGATTAATTCTATTAATTTTTTCGCTATCTCTACGAGTTTCCGAGATATCCGCGTTCAAAGTTAGCTAATTTTGAAAAAAAAAATAAAATTGCCTCGCGTTTCATGCCATATATCATTAGCTAACTCTTCGGCCCTTCGTCCTACAAAAAAGTCATAAGGGAGAATGTTGTAGAGAATTAAATGTCCTTTAAGAATATATGATACTTTGCGCTTTATCTTCAACCGTTCAAACCTTAAAGCAATTTTAACTTTATGTATAAATTCCAGGATTTTGTAGAAAATCCTTAACTTGTATATTTTTCGTTGTTCCACTGCTCAAACTCTATATAAAATCCAATATACACGTATGATATATAGTTATATGTATACATAGTATATACTATATATGTGGCACATAAAGAAATTATATGTATATATAAGTATTTATACTATATTTTCAAAATTAATATTGTTTGGTGTAGTTTAATACTATTTTCCACACCCCGAATCTAATGGAACCACTTTGAGAGCTCCACCTCCTACCCCTACATAAATACAATTACTATATACAGTATATCTATGATCGAAATCTCTGATAGTACTCAAAGTTGACAATTTATCGAGGATCGCTGAATCTTTATTGTTATTTTGGAGCCATAATAACCCCCTTCATAGGCAATAATACTTGTATTCAATGTATATAATATATAATACACAGTTAACATATTATATATTAACTGTACATTCGCTCCGCAAAGGCATTGGGGTAGGGTAATTCCAGAGTCAAGAACAATTTGTACATAACTTTTTTATTAACACATTAACTCGTAAATGTTTCTTTGAAACTGTGTTACGTTTAATTTAATAATATATTTACACCTTATAGTAAAATAATTATTATATATTCCTGACTCTCTTGGAGTGGGATGGTCCTGGCTGGTCATGGGAACTTGGTTCTGGGGTGGGTTCTGCGTCGGTTTCTTCTTTATCCGTAGAGAAAGATACATCCGTAGATACATCTTCTTGGATAACCGGCAGAGGATCAATGTCGAGTTCTTCATCCTCATTGTCCAAGAGGGGCCCCCCATTAAGACAGTTCCCCTGGCAGTTTTGGCACATAGGGGAACACTTGAGAGATGCTTTTCTGCATCCGCATTTGGTGGTGGCACAATCCTTTGTGCACCGACAAAAAATAGATTTTAATATTTCATCCGGTGCTCACTGTGCACCGGGGATAGAAATTTGTTGGTGGTTAACTCCCACCCATACATCCGAGGAGGCAGCTCATGACCAAACCACATCTGGACTTGGTGATATGTCCTCAGAGAATGTTGTTTCGCTGCCCCCTCAGTTGGTGGGAGGCATGAGATGTCTGGTTTGATATTGGCTACCGATTTTACGAAGGATTGGTAACGGTAAGCGTTTAGAGATTTCTCTTTAGGTGGGGCCCCGTACAACCTCAAAATACACTTTTTCCCAGCTTCCTTTATATCATCCTTTGTTGAGGAAGGGTCTGAGAAAACTGCAGCTGCTCCCTGGACATCTGGAGACTTCAAATACAGTTTGAGAAATCCCAGCTTACTCTTTCAGAAGGCTGCTGAGGTGATATCGCACCCAGTGAAGGCATGTAGAAATAGTATGTCTCGCAGCCCCTGGGTCTGAAGCTCTTGGGTAGAAAACAGTGTAGGTTTTATGTTTCCATGTCCAGGCTTGACGAAATTTATGTCCTGGTCACCAGGTGTTTTGGCCATCAACAGGACTGTTAGGTCGACATCCTCACCAACAACAGCTACAGCGGTGGTATGTGACAACTCCACAGCCATGTCTACACTGAGGACATCCGCATCATTCTGTGCTTGAAGGGTTCTGACTCCATGTGCCTGTAGTGTGACCTCCAGCATCTTAATCAGCCGACTTTTATTGTGAGCATTTGACAGGAAGTCTTCCTGCTTCACAGTTATGACTGTCTCCTGATTGAAGTGTATTTCGGCTGACTTGCTGAGACGGTACCGCCTTTGCTGCTCAGCGACCTTTGTACTTGAGGATGAGCTTGTGTACCCATCAAACACTACAGTGATACTCCTTCCACGATAGTGACTGTTCACAAAATTGACATACCCATCACAAATGGCAGATATCGTGGAACCTCTTTGCCAAATAACCGTAGTATCTGAGACATAAAAGAAAAACCGAAAAAAGGTACCTTCTACGGACCCCCTGCCCCCCCCCCCGCTCACCACCTAGGAGGGAGGGTTTATAGTATGTTTAACTTCTAATTAGTCCAAACAAAGTCTCAAAGTAAAAATTTGTGTTCCATTTCCCTCCATTCATTCGCTGAGTGGACTATGCATAGGCATATATGTTATTTTAAAATTTATTATAAAATACATATATGCATATTAATTCCTTTATGTACAACTTATATATAGTGCATACTATTTATGCATATAAATATGTATATATTGGCTTTTATATAGAGTTAGAGCAGTGGAATAAAGGAAAATACGAAAGTTAAGTTTTTCTGCAAAATCCCGGAATTTACACATAAAGTTAAAATTGCTTTAACGTATGAACGGTTAAAGATAAAACGAAACATAACATATATTCTTGAAGGAAATTTAATTCTCTACAACTTTCTTTCTTATGACTTTTTCGTTGGACGAAGGGCCGAAGAGTTAGCTAATGAAATATGGCAAAAAACACGAGGCAATTTTATTTTTTTTCAAAATTAGCTAACTTTGAGCGCGGATATCTCGGAAACTAGAACAGATAGCGAAAAAATTAACAGAATCAATCTTGTGGGCCATTTTGTCAGCTTTAATTTTATGTAGAGCAATATTATCGCTAGGACCCATAGTTTCCGAGATATAAGAGAAAAACCGAAAAAGGGGATCTTCTAAGGGCCCCCCTGACCCCCGCTCACCTCCTAGGAGTGAGGACTTTTAGTATGTTTACCTCCTAACTAGTCCAAACAAAGTCCCATAGTCAAAAATTGTGTTCCTTCCATTTCCCTCTACACCTCTTTTTGAGCATTCATTGACTGGACTAATGCGGTTATATCAGTCAACATAGCTGTGTCTTCAACTTTTAGGATTAAAAGCTTCCAAAAATGCTATTCGACCGATTTTCAATATAGTCAGTAATTATTTGAAGAGAAGATAATCGTAACTAAAGGAGATTATAGGAGAGAAATTAAGTGAAATGTTAATATCCACATAAATTAAAAAGCAAATGGAGGAAAAATAAGTTCCTGAAAAAATTAGTGGGCCTATGTAAAGAGGCCGTTCCAAACAGAAACCAATCTCAAATTGCACCCAGGATAGTCAGTTAGAGAGTGCTTTAGAAAGTGCAAATAACTGAAACATTATGCCTAGAAAATATTCCTCATTCTAGAGGTTATGTTTGTATAATTTGATGAAAATTTGTATAGAAATTACACCTTATAATAAGGGTAAAAAACAACTACGGGAATTTTTATATATTAATATTAACATGTACAGTACTAATATTATTATTATATTGTGTAGACTATTGTAGAGTATTAATTTGTATTAATATTGTAATCATAGCAGCACATTTAAATTAATAATAATTTTCTCCGGGTTATATGGGGTAAGTTATGTAGGTAATGATTGGTGAAACACGGCCAAAAGTGTAGATCTGTATACAAATTATGTGACGACAGAGATATAGACCTAATAAACTAAGGGATGGTTCGTGAATTGCAGGGCAGCGAAACTTTCATGAGCAGCACAACGAAAAGAGGCGCAGGATCTTTAAATTGGCGTCTCGACATCAAAAAAGGACACACATACGCACAAATTGCTTTGCAATGCATTCTACATAAATCACACAATATTCCAAAGGATTTTTCCATGAATTTTTCATTAAAAAGTACCATCGTCTTGGCCTAACTATAACCCGATAGCATGCTCTTAAAGCCCCGGCAATTCACTGCCCATTATAACTGGAGTACGTTTACATGTTGATAAATTATATTAAAATATGAAAAGGGCGTAACAAGATAGGCATTTGTTAAGGTAATTAGACATAAAAGTTACTAGCATAAAGGATCAAAAAATAAAATAAATAATTCAAGAAATATCTAAATAAAAGTTGTGCAGATTTACAAGATTAGGAAAAAGTTTGATTCATTCCTTTTCCCCAGCGGCTCAATCTTTCAGTATGGGTACAAGTAGCCAGTTAATATCCTTTATTATTGAGTCCACGACTAAAATATTTAAGGATATTTACGTAATTGCTAGTAGGCCTACTTTATAGAACAAAAAGACCTCTGTACCTTTCCGATAGCTTTAGCGCCTGGAGTAATTACCACGTCTTCATTACTCGCAAACCATTCAAGATATAAACGTGGTGCTTGATGTATATTAAAATTAAAATATTTCCCTAAAGCTTACATGCTTGAATCATTTTTTGGTCAAAGAAATACAAACAAATTGTCGCATAGTCAAATATGCTTCTTCCTGAACATTCCACGGTCGTCACAAATCATTCCGACAACTGAAGCGCCCGGAATAATTACCACTCAATTACTCGTAAACCATTCGAGATATTGGGCTGGAACTTCATTTGTATTAAAATTCAATTATTTCACTAAAACTTTCTCGCTTGAAGTTTTTTCGGGACACAAAAATAAAAATAAAAATTGTCGCATAGTGAAATTAGCTTCTCCCTTCATGAATTTTGTGTAACGGGTGGTGTTTATAAAATGAAATAAAAACATTTGTGTCCGATTTTTTAAAGCTCTGTTTTAACCATCACTAGGGCTGATGTGTGTAGATTATTTCTGTACAAATTTCACAGGAATCCGACCAAGGGTTAATTAAAGGTTACGAGTTTAATCACGCGGTGTAAGGGTTTTCTAGACTGAGTAAAAGCTGTTAATTGCGATATTAGGAAACCTGTTGACGTCACGCACTCAAGTGCTGCGATTTACTATCCCGGAATACGCAACCTGTATAGTTTACTGATCTTGTACCAGACCAGCCTTATGGCAAGAATATTGTATTTTGCGCTTTCCGCGTTGTTCATTTTTCCCTGCTGTCGCATGGCCTCATATGTTCCGAGAATGACCTTTATTTTATGTCTTTTATAGGAAACTTGTGAACTAAAGTGTTAAAATTTAATTTTAACTGCATTACGAGTCCCGACGTTTTTTATTTGAGTCACTCTACGGTCGCGCAAGTGCATGTTCACACTTCAACCTCTCAGTTAACAGCAACGAAAGAAAACTTGTTCCAACGCATACGGAATTCGTTTTTCCTGCACTAACAGGGACAAAGAAAGAAAATAGGCGCATTCCGTTTAAAAGTCGTAAAACTTAGAAGTCATGTGAGAAAATTCTTGTTTATTGCCGCAAGTTCGTAATTTGTTGTCCTAAACTGCTAATTAACTAACGTTTTGAGAATTTTAACATTTTATTCGCCACAAAGAGAAATATTGTCTGGGATTTTCTGCCTATTATCACGGGTAATGTGTGAAATTGGGAAAATGCAATGATATCAGTTGCTTTATAATGGATGTTATAATAAAACAACGTATTCCCACTGACGAGTGGCACAGAGAAGATTTATTTAGAGACAAAAGACAAACAAACATGTCTACCGACAATGCACAACAGATGGCAGCACTAGTAACATATTGTGTAGATATTAGACCTTTAACACCCCCACTATATCTAACAATATAGATATACAAAAATATTACAATCTTTGAATACCTAATACATCCAAAAAACTTATAATGTTTCATAACACATAAAGCCTTCGTGAATACATCAGCTGGCATCTCAGCTGTAGGCAAATACTTCACATTTACAATTTTATTTACTACACATTCTCTACAAAAGTGAAACTTAATGTCTATGTGTTTTGTGCGCTTGTGAAACATTGGATTCATAGTTAGCTTTTGTGCACTCTGATTATCGTTGAACAAATCAATGGTATACAAATTTTGTGTAATTTCATATAGTAAGTTTCTCAAATAAACAGCTTCTTTACATGCTTCTGTAATAGCCATATATTCGGCCTCACTACTAGACAAGGCTACAGTAGTTTGTTTTTTTAGTTTCCCAAGAAATTACACAACCAGATAAAGTGAAACAATATCCTGTATATGACTTCCTATCCATAACATTTGCACCCCAATCTGCATCTACATATCCTTCTAATATTGAATTTCCATCAGCAGTGTACTTCAAACCGTAATTTTTAGTACATTTTAAATATCTCAATAGACGCTTTACATATGCACAATGTTCTCTAGAATAGCAATTGTTAAATTGACTCAAAAATCCAACTGTATAAGTAATATCAGGTCTGGTTAGAACTGCTAAGTACATTAGACAACCAATAACTTGCTGATATGGGAATTTTCCAACATAGTTTTCCCCCTTAGATACATGCAACTTAGTTTCCATAGGAGTCTGAATGGGTTTGCATTGATTCATGTTAAATCTTTGCAACACCTGATCAATATAATCAGACTGGTTCAATGTGATAGTTTTCTCAGACTTATTAACACTTACATTGACACCAAGACACTTTCTGATTTCACCTAAATCATTAAGTTTGAAATGGCTAGCTAATACATTTTTCAAATATTCTGTTTCTTTACAATCATTTAAAAAAATAAAAAATCATCCACAAAAAGTGTAACAATAGTCCTCAAATTATTTCTAATTTTTGTGTACATACATGGTTCTATCTTAGATCTCCTATAACCAATATTTAACAAACATTCATCCACTTTCCTGTACCATGCTCTCGAAGATTGTTTAAGCCCGTAGATTGCCTTTTTTAATTTAAGTACTTGACCCTCATGGGTCTGCTCGGAAAATCCTTCTGGCAACTGCATAAAAATGGTTTCATCAAGAGCACCATTCAGGAAGGCTGTAGTTACATCAAGGTGAGTAATGTCAAATCCTAACTTAACTGACAATGCAAATAGTAACCTCAATGTAGTATGCCTCACAACAGGAGAAAATGTTTCTGTATAGTCTATACCTTCAACTTGTGAAAAACCTTTAGCAACTAAACGTGCACGGAACCGAACTTTGTTATCACTAGGGCCCGAACTTTCATACAGGGAACGAAAAGTTGTCGGAGTATGGACTATAGCAAGACGGAGAGGTGAGGTCATCATGTGATGACAACAAGGAAGAGGAGAGGTATAATCGGGGGAAGGTAAAAGTGGTCATATTGTGTACGTACGGTATGGTATTAATTTTATACATTGAACAAAAATGAGAAAGTGTGGCAACATTATTATTATAATTTACATTTGAACACATTACCATTTGTGAATGTAAAGCACTACATTCAATTTAGTCAACACATTGGTTACAATGGACGACAATATACATTCGCAATGTAGCAAACTTCATTCCCCTTCTATTATCACTTAAACAAAGCTTATACCTGGAAAAGCTTCTTTCCACGTCTGTTGAGGTGATAGGTGCAAACATAAAATACTTGCAGTCTTTGTAGTTACTATCACTGTTTGTTATGCTTTCATTTTCCAGCAAAATACCTCTCACTTGACACAAAAATTCATATCCGCTGTTTTTTTGAAGCACAGTCTTGAATTTTGTTTTGATGTTCTCTGCAGATGGGTTTTCTGGTACCTCACTTACTGTTTTAAATGTTTCTTCTACCAGGTCGACGGCATCATACATTTTCAAGTCTGAAGACTCTAAGAGTTTTATCGCTTTTGCAACACAATGGAAGTTTTGTGTTATATATTGTAGGTCGCAAAATAAGTCATCTGAAAGGAGAGATTGTGCTTTCGCAATTGCAGTACTATCATTGGTATCCAATGCATTAATTACGTTTACAATGGATTCATAATTATTTGCATAATACAAGACTGCATCGAGCCAGGTCCCCCATCGAGTGATGACAGGTTGTGGAGGTAAAGGAATTCCTCTTGCGATCGTACGAAATGTCTGTATTCTCGAAGGTGATTTTAAAAATACCTTTTTCATATTAGATACGAAACTGTCCACACTGTCAAAATTGGATCTGATTTCTTCGGCCACTCTGTGTAGTCCATGGGCCAGACACGTTACATGAATCATTCTAGGATACGACACCTTGATATGTTTTGCAGCTTTAACCATATAAGGGGCAGCATCTGTCACGAAAAGAAGCACTTTTTCATACAATATGCCTTGTGGCCATAGAAGTGACATGGCTTGATTAAACAGACGTGTAAGCGTTGAATGATTTACAGATTCTAACTGCTCACATGTCAAGAGATATATTTTACTGGGGCACTCAGGAGACAGTGTACCAATAATTACGTTTGCTACACATCTCTGTGATACATCTGTAGTTTCGTCTATTGAAACCCAAATCATTTCATCCGCCACATTTTCTCGTATGGTACGTAATACTTGTTCATAGCAATTCCCTAAATAACACTTACGAAGTATGGTGTCTGAGGGAATTTCTTTGTGTGTGTATTTTTCCAGAAATGCTTTGAAGTAAGTGTTGTTTACTTTGTTCAGTGGAATATTAGATTTGATCATCATGTTACACAGATCTTTATAAAATTCAGACTGCCTATGTGACAGAAATGTGTCTCTTGGATGCTCTTTAATGGACAAAAGCTTCATATGTCGAACGTGCTTTTTACTATTGCAGTGATCTTGAATTACTCGTCTAACAATACTTTTTATCTCTATTTTGCATAACTTACATTCAATCCTGTCACCACTTGCTGTAAAATATTCACTCCCAAATTCTTCTGTAAGTTCAGTTATACGTGAATATTTCGATTTTCGTGTTGGAGGCATAACTAGTCATCAGCTCATCACAGTTGCGAGACACACTATGTACTGCTGGCGTTGCGACCTGTTCTGTTTTGCTGTACTATGACTATACTTAGGCAATGACGTCACGCTATGCACAAGTCGCAGGTATCTTGCGATCGCCTTCATGCAGCGATCAGTGTATAAAAGTTCGGACCCTAGTTATCACTATCATATTTTTTACGAAGCACCCACTTACACTGTACAACCCTACCATCTTGTGGACTTTCACATAATTCCCACGCATCATTTTCTTTGAAACACTGTAGTTCTTCTTGCATGGCCAACATCCACTGTTTCTTTTCTGGTCCGTTTAAAGCATCATGCAGTGTCAAACCTGCCACATCATCATAGGTTTCAGCGCTTGTACAAAGATTCGACATACCATATCTCTCTGGTGGTTTCCGTGTTCGTCTGGGTCTGTCCATGAAATCTTCATTTTCACACTGAAGTGTACTCTCTGAGTCTTCATCATCATAGGAATAATCATTTTCACTGTTGGAGTTATCTTCAAGACTAGATGTTGATTCAAAACTTGTTACCTCCTGGCCTTGTTGTTCTGGTTTAACCTCATCCCCCACTGAGGCAACATTCTGGTCTTGTTGTTCTGGTTTAACCTCATCCCCCACTGAAGCAACATTCTGGTCTTGCATTTGAATCATACATTCAGAATTGATTTCTGGCTCAATAATGACCACATCTCTACTGTAAACACAGTCCTTGTTTCTGGATTATAGACTCTGTATCCCTTTATGTTATCTGGGTATCCTGTAAGAATAAATTTCACAGATTTCTTATCCCATTTCTTACGCTTTTGTTTAGCAACATGTACAATGACAGTGCTACCAAATATCCTAATATGACTGATATCTGGTTTTGTGCCAGTCCATAGTTCATATGGCGTTTTATTATTCAACGCAGCAGCCACAGTTCGATTCTGTAGGTACACTGCCGTATTGGTGGCCTCACCCCAAAACTATTTTCCCAGGTTTGCATCAAACAGTAGACATCTCGCTTTTTCTACGACTGTGCGATTGAATCTTTCACATAAACCATTTTGTTCTGGGGTGTATGGGTTGCTTCTCTGGTGGATAATACCAGCACTGTTTAGGTAATCTTCAAATTCCTTATTGCAATACTCTAAACCGTTATCGCTTCTTGTCACTTTTATTGTTCTTTTTGTTTGATTTTCCACCTGTGCTTTGAATATCTTGAAATACTTCAGAGCCTCATTTTTGTGCTTCAGAAAATAAACAAATGTTATGCGACTGTAATCATCGACAAATAACAAGAAATACCTTGCTCCTCCTATCGATGTAGTCTCCATAGGGCCACAAATGTCTGTGTGCACTAAATCTAGCAAGTTGCTGCTTCTCTGACCACTGCCTTTAAATGGTAAGCGACACTGTTTACCTTCACAACATGTTGTACAAGAAGCCTTGCTTATTTCTACTTTTTCATCAAATGACATTCCCAAGACAGCATTTTTCATTTTATTTAAGTATTCCTTGTTGACATGTCCTAATCTGCGATGCCATGTTACTCCTGACACAGCTGATGCAGCCAAATACTCCTGGGATACCAAGTTTACTTTGTATACCCCATTGACCAATACTGCTGTAGCGACTAACTGTTGCTTTTTATTGTAAACACAACAGCTTTTATCTGTGAAAGACACACTGTTTCCTTTTTTTATTAGTTGACTGACTGATCGTAGGTTAGTAGTCAGAGATGGTATACAGCATACGTCTTCTATCACGATGTCGTACTCGCAATCATCAGTTGAAGTCGTTATTTTAACATTGCCAGAACATAATACTGTCATCTTCTCACTATTAGCTACGACAATTCCTTTATTTTGTTCATATCTGGCATTCATAACCCAACTTTCGTTTGCTGTTAGGTGTACACTTGCCCCGGAGTCGATATACCAATCATTTTTGTTGAAATATGCACTTAATAATGCTGCACTAAATGCGTTTGATTGCATTCTTTCTTTATTTTTCTTATTTGCTGAATTATTTTCGTTATTCATGCACTGATTTTTGTAATGGCCGACTTGTTTACACCGGTAGCATTTCACCGCCTTGGTGTTTGACTTCGACGGTACAGTAGTACTACCAACATTACAATTTTTCTTGGCCATAGACAAATTATTCTTATTTTGCTTTGCATGATTTGAATGACTGACGAAAGCACCGTTCATTTCACTCTCGTTGTAATCTACCGACTCCATGTCTAATAATTTTGTCTTGATATTGTCTGCCGTAATGGAAATGCCCGAATGTTCGATTGCCATGATCATTGGAGCAAAACGATCAGGAAATCCAGCCAACAACAATGACCCTGTCCATTGATCATTTATTTCAAATCCCGTTCCACTTAATTTCTGCGCTGTATCGATAATCTGCGTCACATATGACGTCATCGAACTGCAATTTTCTCGCCGGATTGAAATCAGATTTCTCAACAGATTTATTCTCCGTGAAAAGCCACTATCATCAAATAATTGCTGTAGTTTATTCCACAATTCTTTCGAAGATTTAACGGTTTTGACGTGGACATACAACGACGGGTCGATGGTCATAATCAATTTGGCTTTAGTTCTTTCGTCATCCGCGCTTGCTATTTCTTTTCCCGGTTCTGGCTTGATACAATGCTTCATGCCTTCGAGAACTAAGAAATTTTCTGCAGCGAAACACCACTCCGAATAATTATCGCGTCCCTTTAGTTTCGGCTAGCCATTTTTGACGAACAGTTTTTACACTTATACACTGCGATAATTAATACGATCAGTCAGTTCACAGCTAAATCGCACTGAATACTGTCATTTAACACTTGCTTTACTGCAAAATCCTTGTTAAAACGACTCAATACCGCGATTTTATGAGCGTCTGGGCCCATAACCTATAATAAAACAACGTATTCCCACTGACGAGTGGCACAGAGAAGATTTATTTAGAGACAAAAGACAAACAAACATGTCTACCGACAATGCACAACAGATGGCAGCACTAGTAACATATTGTGTAGATATTAGACCTTTAACAGATGTCGTGTAGACTTACTACCACTACCACCAAGTTATCTGTTGTAGTCTTCTTCGAGTCTTGTAGGTAAGTCTCAGACCTTGGTCTGAGAAGATAAGTAGCGAAAAATGATGAAGTCTGGTAGCGTTAAAATAAAATGTAAAATCAACAGTTTCAATAAGTTGTTAAGTACAGAAGCTGATGCGTCGTTCATCGACGCTAGGTGCAGAATACAATGGTTACAGAGATTTCTCTCCTTTATATACACTGATGTGGCTTGCTTCCAGGAAGAGTAAAATAATATTTACCTGACTTGCAATTCTCACACACGTGCAAGAAACAAAAGACATGACTTAACTCTTATCATGCTGATTAGCTACTTACAGTATCATATTTGATATGCTGACTAGCTGTGAATTAGGTTTCGTATTAAAATTAATTAATTAATAATTGTCAGCAGAGATGCAAAGGCACCTGGCTGTCGCGCTTCTATGCTTGCAAAACAGCATTATATAGAGAGACTAAGTCTTGTATGTAAAAATGAATTAAAACGATAATATAAAATGTGTATTATACTACGTGGATATTTAACGAAAAAGGTGAAAATTAATAACATCTACACATTTTTAAATATCTGAGATAAAATTGTACGTCTTCAATGACATGTACATGAAAGTAACATGCATTACGTTAGGCTATTAATGAAACTATTAAGTTTTTTGTTTAAAGTGGTTCGCAATCGGAAATGGTATGAGGTGGAAGGTGTGATAGTGAGTCAACGGTAACAGGTATGGTGCATATTTATCGAAGAGGAGAGACATGATTGGTTGATATCAAACACATTTTGACCCTTTATTGATTCATAACTAAAGAGTCAGCCTTAATTTTTTTTATACTACAAATAACTTTTCTTAAATACCGGATTTTTATGTAGACGTCTAGAGTATTCTTCTCTGAAGTACGTACCTACAAGTTTATTGACTGTAATTTTATTTTATAAACTAATAAGTTCCCAGATATTTAACAGTATAATTTACAGGTATCGCTTTCACGTTGCTAATTACATCACATACATCTTTCCTCAGTTCAGTTTTATTTCCCTCCAATTAGGTTATTATTAATAGGCTAACACAGCAACAAATTTGTCCAACTCGATACCAACACTTTGAAAGCACTGTGCCCTACAGAAAATTCTTATTAAGTAGATGCACAAGTAGACTCTTAGGATAAATTATTAACTAGGCGTATCGGCGATTACTTGAATCTCGTTATAGGTCTGCTTCTAAGTTATATATTTGTATTTAAAAAAAAAGAGCTCCTATCTATTTATAGCTTCTTTATTGGATACCGTTATGTTAGCTGCCGTATTAATGCCGCAGTTCGGCACAGTGCTCAAACAGGATGGTAAGTTCATTTGTATGAAGTAGAATGATAGTTATTTTACATAATGCCAAATTTAACTTGAATTGGTGCTTACATAATTTCTCGTAAATTAAGTGTGGAGACGACATTTCTGGGAAAATAATAGCGCATTATACGTGCATACTGCTTTTGTTTCGATCGTCCCTTATTTAACTATGGCCTTGTGTGATTCCGGTTTCTTCGTTTCGTTCATTTCGTTCGATGTCAGTGAACACAGACAAGAAGATTCTTTGGCCAAGGTTATAAAAAATGACGCGATATCCGAAACAAGTACCGTACTTGGGTTTCACTGCTGAAAAAATAACAGCGTTAATGCGAACACTGTAAGCAGCGAAAAATCCCTTTCCCGGGTTCAGGATTGTGTGTTTGCATCGTTTTTAGGTTTAAGTTAATTAAAATTAATTAAAGTTAGCTTAAGTTAATTAAGTTAGTTTAGGGGACTGGCGCACCCCGGAAACAAATAAGCTGTGAATTTCCCTTTACGAGATCACCGGGAACGGTTCCGAACTAAAATAAAACAAATTCTAAATAACCAATCCGTATGTTGTGTCTTGTCAGATATAATAAATATTGGTGTATGTACAGTGAACGCCACTTAATGTAATCGCGGATAATGTTATCACTTTTATTAAGTCCTGATACATACTGATACAAGTCCTGATTAATACTGATACAATGATATATTTAAAAAATGCTGTTTATTGTGATCAAATATTTTGTTTATGTTATCACATTTTCCTTCTTGCGGCTTTATTCCCAGCACTGTACGTCATTCAAAATTTGGTTTTAAGGGTTTCGTTTCTAACTCAACTGTATTGTGTTGTACTGGAGGTAGCAATATTGTTTCCAGCTCACAGAATGACCAGTTCAAGGCGGTGGCATTACCAAACTTTCTGTTTTAAGCAATAAAACATGTTTCACTCCACAGTTAAGCTGCAGTTTTTTATTTATGAAGATATCAGTGTTAACATGTAATGATGGCTAGTGTAAAATGAAAAAAAAAAAAACTTGAACAGACATTCGTTAGATGTTTTGCTACGCGGTGTTCATCACAGATCAGTAAAGACTTCCAAAAACACTTGTAACTCGTAACTGAGTACAAAATATTGGTTAATGGACTCCTGAAGGAAAGTAAAATCAATTAAAAACTTTGTTATTGGTTGAAAAAATAATTGCTTGCGATCCATTATTGCATTAGCCTATGAGTGGTTCAATGATTCACAGTTACGTATTATTTTATCAATAAATAGCTTTTAATTCTGTTTTATGGTCTTGTATATGAATAAGTAACCTTCGTTTTGTTCCTTTGGCTATTGTTATCAATCGTTTAATATTATCTGATTAGCTGCATCCCGAAGTGATCACAATAAGCGGCATGCACTGTATAAGGAAGTCTGTGGTCAATAACAATGATACGTATAACTTAGTTTTAACCTAACTGCGGGCCGAAATATATATTAATTTACGGGCCGCATGCCACGGTTTGCTATAACTGATGTAGATGATTAGAATAGGAGTTAAATATTATACATATCTGCTCTCCAAACTATTGATATTGAGCAGGTAATGTGTGAAGTGACTGGGACTATTTTGTTTATGCTAATATATGCTATATGACTGTTAAGTTCATAAATCAGTGCCAATCCAGAATAATAATGTTTGGAATTTCAACCAATCACATGTGTCTAACGTCACAATTTCATCGTTTTGTTTTTATCACCTTTATTTTATCGCACCTATGTGCACTTGTTTTTATGTAAATTCATAAGAACAGAACAATGATAAACAATCATACCTGTAGCGTCTTTTATAAACAAAAATAATTGGACATAGCGATTGCGTATTCGCTAGGGTAATTCCGGGAGTGACGGCCACGCGGGGGAGACGACCAATCGCTCTGATTTCAAGGCCGATGAACATATTTGAACGTAACTTGGTGAGCGGCAAGCTTTTGGTACTAAGAGTCGATTGTTGAACACCTGCGCTGGTTATATTCAGAAATCCGCGATTGATTTAACATTATTGTTTTCTAGCTGACCATTTATTTTGTGTGTTTTGTGTCCGACATTATTACTAACAGTTAAACGATACTTACTGTGTGAGGTGAGCGAACCTTTTATATTTCACTTGTATTACGTGTTCTGTTCTAAACTTTTCCATTTTTAACTACTGACTATGGCCATCTCACCTAAGAGTGATGGCCCACTTTTTCCCGGGAGATTTGGCCAACAACTTAAGAGTCATATTTTCAAGATGTTCTGATTTTTTCTAACACGTAATGTAAAAATTTTCACTTAAGACTAATTTCCATCGATTCTCAATTACTTATTTATTTTTATTGCTGGGAAATATCGTAACGAACATATTAATACGTATACCTTAATGAAACAATTTTGGAAATCCAATCCAGCAAGATGTATGTAAATAGAGACGACTTCGACAGTGTACCCTTAATTAAATAAATTATTGAATTCATTTTCAAAATTGTTTATGTGCTTAAAAAGTGGATTGGACTCATGTTTCTATGCCAAAGGTGGCTCCATAATATTGTATTATTTTTCATATTTATGTTTATTTGTTTAAGATTAATTACTGATATAAGAAACATTAACAATGTTGGTGTTTTGAAGACCTCTTCTAATACCTATTGCTGAGTTAGGTTCTGGTGGCCCAAGCTCCACCCCCGGCACCATCTCGGATTTTTCTGAGATAGTGGAAACTTGAACGGGAAGCAATCAGCCTCGTTGGGATAACTGAGGATTTAAGCCTTTTTGATAAAGAAGTACATTTCGGATCTGGTGAAGAAAACATCAAAACAGGTCATGGAAGTCGGCATGCCAACCAGGTGCTTTCGATCCTGTCATCAACTAACGAAATCGAAAGATGGAGATAAATGATGTAGAGATTAGATGGTATGTGCTCTCCCCCCCCCCCATCGGATGTAGTGGCATGCAGTAGACTTTAGTTATATTTTCAGAAAGGTATCAGAACTTTTCAGTTACTCAGAATTGTAACTGTTTGTTTGTACAAGGTGGGGCAGAATGGACTCCCTAGTTTCGAAAATTCACTGGAGGTGTTCCAGAGCAGGTAGAGGGGTGGGACAGGTGCCATTAAGTTGGAGTGACAATGCAGTTTTCAGTAGTCACCATAAGTTTCTGTTCTGTGGTCACCATGTGGTGGACCCGTGAGCAACGGGGCTTTGTTGTGGAGACCTCTTTTAAGAACGGGGAAAGTGTAGTGACGCATTATCACCTTAGCGGTACAGTAAACAAGCAACATTTTTGTTACTGGGCAACTGAAAACCCTCGTGAATTGCACCAAAGACCACTTCACAGCCCTAAAGTGACAGTTTGATGTGCTATGTCATCGATAGGCATAATTGGACCTTATTTTTTTTGAAGAAGATGGCTTAACTGTAACAGTGAATTTAGCGTGCTATTGTGACATGCTAGAGAACTTTTACGCCCCAAAGTGGAAGAGTTTGGTAGGGAATATGACTTAGAAGACTTCTGGATTCAACAGGATCGAGCCAAGGCCCATACTACCCGTCGTTCACACGAAGTTTTGCAATAAATGTTTCCCGGCCGCCTGATCTCCTTACGAGAGGATGTTCCATTGCCCCCTTGCTCCCCGGATTTGAGCCCCTGTGAATTTTTCCTATGGGACTACCTGAAAGCTGCAGTTTATAAAGTTCGACCTCGAACCCTGGAAGCTCTGAAAGAGGCAATTGAGGATGTAATCACCGGAATTCCACAAGATATTCTGGCAAAACTGGGTGAAAACTTTGTTTTTTAAAAAGGGTCTCCACAACAAAGCCCCGTTGCTCACCCGTCCACAGCATGGTAACTACTGAAAACTGCATTGTCAATTCAACCTAATGGCACTTGTCCCACCTTTCTTCCTTCTCTGGAGTACCTCCAGTGAATTTTCGAAACTAGGGAGTCCATTCTGCCCCACCTTGTATATTTATAGAAGTACAGCAACCTTCGAAAATGGTGTGGCTAACTGTCCCTTTGTCCTATGGCAATCTCCCCCTGACACCTCGGGTGAGATGGCCAACGTACCATTTTTTAAAATGTTGGGATTTCTCACCCTAAATTACTTTTTTCTCCATAAAACATTATGTTATGAGAATGTGATATCCAAGGATCTGATTGAACATTTTGCACACGAATTATCTTGAAAATCCTTCAAGTTATTGAGCATTTAAAAAAGCATGGTCATCTCATTCGGATTTACCCTGTATAAACTGCATATGAGCAAAAGGAGGTAACATGAAAATAATGAACAGTGTTATGTGTGGTGAAGAATTATAAACCTCGCATAGTAATGAACACAATATTTGATAAAACTAGATTTTATTAGTGGCATCAGAGAACTTCCAATTCCTATTACGTTCACATAATTCTTGAATTTTTAATATTATCAGTTTTCTTATATAAGTTTAAGTTTTCTTTTTGGTCAATTTGTACAGTTTAGTGTTTTATTCTTATTCGCTGTTAATAGAAGCATAAGCTTTGCATTTAGGCAATCTTGTAATCGAGAAAGCATATCAAATAAATAAATAAATATAATCTAAAAAAATAAAGCAACTGATCTAATTAGAATTTATTGGTAATAACCGCACCCAGTTCGACCATCTCGATATATCGATTGTCTCTAATCGGATATCTCGCTTACAATTTCACAAATAGTGATGTGACTTGTGCATTCTTATGATTTTAATTATTCATTAAATGCTTAGTTATCTAAGTATTCGCCAAGTAGTCACAATACATATAGGCCTAACTCTCAAGATAAATCCTTGAGCAAATGCGGTTGCTTGTAAATTTATTGATAAAATCCCGGCCTCTCGTTGCGTTAACTATGATAAAAAATACAATAGGCATATAACTTTTAACTGAATCTACTTAATCCAATCCCTTTGTCGACACATACAATAAGAATAAGTGATGTGGGCCAATGCTATAACATATTAAATAATGTTAATTATAAATATAGGCTACGTCGCATACTGTATTCTTAATTTCAAGTTATAACGTACCGGTATCTTTTTAGAATTATGTTGTTGATTTAAAACGGTTTCTATTGTTATCAGTTATTGAATGTATTGTGTTCATAAATGGATATTACCGATATATATTTTTTAACAGAAGCATAATATTTGTCGGTTTTTTGATGGCTTGCCATTTTCATGGATTTTTTATTACAAAAAATTATATTACCGTTACTTCAAAGTCTTAGCGTTACCTTCTTCTAAGAACAGAGGGACACCTGTAAGCTAAACCAAAGTACCAAAATGTAGGGATCTTAAGAAAATATAACATATTCAGCGTAATAATTGTGCTCTTCAAAAGTTTATAAATTGTTGTATAATATGAAATACAATTTTCGTTTAGAACAATCATTGGAAATTGTATTGATAATTTTCTCCACAGAATTCAAAATAAACTCTTTAGGAGAAATTATGCAGCACTGTATATAGAATTTTCAAAAAATGCAATGCCCAAACTGATTGGGGATGATAGAGATAGTGACTGATTGCCAAACAGATGCAGGTAATACGAGATGACAGGAAATTATCAGGTGTCACTGAGATTAGAACGATGTGACATGTTTTTAATTACTTTATCGTAAAAATAATGTTCAAAGTGATTACAACAAAATTTCATTCACAGCCGACAGCGACCCATTCGATAAATCTCCGTCGCGTCATATCGCTTTAACAAAATTTTTGGTCTCCTTAATCTTCCTTGCCAGATTGGGCATTGGATTTCTGAACACCTTATATAAGCGTTTTGTCCTATATACATGCGATAACGCATTCGTACATCTGACGGGACTGAGCGTATGAAATGGCATAGGCTTAAGTGGTTCCCTGATAAATGATGTACCCTGTGGCATGCATACAAACAATGACTTTGTTGATAACACATTCTCTCGCGTGCACGGAATGTAAATAAGGCAGGGCATCCGTTAATTGAAGTTTATTTGGTCATGATATAATACCACCACGATTTAAATACGAGTTAGCATTCGTCGGCTTTATTGCATTTGAATTAATATAACTACGTCATTCCATTAGCTCAAAGGAAGTCCATCACCAGATTTCGTTTTATTTCAAATACTTTGCAAGATGGGATACCAAACGAATGTTAACACATTGTTTGTCTATGAATAGATGGCAGCATATCCTGATGAAATTATAGTAAACAAATGAGGATTCCCTTTGAATGCAATTCTTTAAATTGAAATTTATGAAAAATTTAAATGTAAAAGTTAATATTCTTATAAACGTAAATAAGTTAAGGGGTCTTTCCTCATTTCTACGTTCAGAATATAAATAAATGATTCCGTTTAAGGGAATTCGGGTAGTAAAAGAATAATAATAGGAAAAAAAAGGAACCGGGACTGTCGCTGGGCAGAACCCCAGAAACAAGTGTCAAGTTCTTTTATTCCTGCTGTAATTAGCAAAACTAAAATGTATTATATGCAATAAATTTGTCAAAATAAAAAATAAAACAAGGAAGGAAATGGTATGAGAAATCGAGAAAAGAGAAAATTTTGTTAAGTTGCATAATGATAATAGTAAAGAATTAATTAGGGTTGGAATAAATGTAACAACGGAAGAAAATGTAGAGAGAGAGCAATTTTGGAATATCATTGTGGTGTGCACATCGGCAGAGTCGCATTTTCGTGCACATCGGCATAGTATTTTTATCTTGTAATGGTTATCGTGCTCATCGCCACACACCACGTTGGGGGCAGGGGTGGACATAGAGACTCAAACCTACAGCCTCCTTCACCACGGCTCCAAGGCAGCACCCCTTAGCTACCGCGGCTAAGGAAACCGACCGTTGATGTCGTAGATAGGTTGTCAGGTTAGGTTAGGTTAGGTTAGGTTGAGTTGGGTTAGGTTAATTCAAAGTCTCATTCAATCGCAGGCAGATACTTTATGAATGATTTCTAAACAATACAATTATAATATTAATGTACACAGTATGTATCTATAATAATAAAAGGAAGTGCTTGTCTTTCTGTCTATCTAGCAGTTACTGTGAACTCCATTGCATTCAATACGATAATGTAATTCCAACTTTGTCTCTATGTCCACCCCTACGAAGGGTGTGTGGCGATGAGCACGATGATATTGCAAGATAAAAATAATGTGCCGATGTGCACGAATATGCGATTGTGCTGATGTGCACTTGTGTCAATGTGCACGCAACCATAATTGTATAGAAAGAGCAGGAAGGGGCATGATAATAACGACAGCTTACCATAATGGAACTAAATTAATAAATGGTATAACATGAATAACAAAAAGAAAAGGAGTTATAAGAAAGCATATTATAAGTGAAAAAAAAAGATGAGAATGGAAATTTGTATTTAACAGCTAAAAAGACTTACAGAGTACAACAGATAATGGAGAGAAAAGCTTACGAGGACAAAGAGGTACTGAAACTGAAAAGACTGGATAAAAGAAAATAACATGGAAAAGGCTTGGAGTTATATTAAACGTTTCACGAAATGGACAGATAATATTAATGAAATAACAGAATAAATTGGATATGTTACTTTAACTTTTCTTAATAATAATAATAATAATAATAATAATAATAATAATAATGTAAATAAAATTAATAAAACAAATAACGAAAATTGGTTAGATAAATGTGAATTAATATCGAATTTCAAGGAGGTCTTAGGTCAAGGAATAGAACAAGCAACAACGCATTTCTTGTAAAAAGCTTTGTTTGATAAATATACTAGAATAAAACGAGGTAAATTATATTGGTGCTTCAGTGATTTCGAAAAGGCTTTCGATCTTATCGAGCGAGAGAAAATTGGGTTTAAAATGGAGAGATTTGGTATTAGTGCAACATTTGTAGGCTATGTAAAGGGGATATGTATTATGAATAAGACTGGCTTAAGACAGGGCTGTAAACTATGACCGTTCTTATTTAACATTTATGTCAATGATGTCAAGGTTGCAAAGGTGATCCCAATATTTAAAAAAGGTAAAGTTAATAATCCTTGTAACTACAGACCAATCTATTAGTGCGGGAAATCTCCTCTTTACTCAAGGTTGTCTGACGGTCATCATTTGACATTATTCTGACTCAGCATTGACTGCATGGAAAAATGTCGCTGTTTGCACCTCTGTTACGAGGAAATGTCGGGATTTGCATTTACAACATAATTTCATCATCGGAAATGAATGAGAAATGTCGTTGTTTGCATTTAACTGTCACATTAAATGGTAGATTAGAGTGCTGAGAAACTATTTAAGTGTAATACCAATTTTCGATTAAAAGTAGAAATGTCGGGCTTTGCTCCTAGACGCCTCATTTGTTGCAATAGACTCAAGGAACATGTTGAAATCAATGATGAACACGATTTTCAGTTTATTTTTCTTGTTTCTGTACTTCCTTATCTCTGTTCGTGTACAGTTAATACTTACCATCTTTTTTCTGTGTTATTGCTGTAGCGTAGTTTCGACGTAGTTAACCATGTGAAGTCCTAAATATCTCAGCTTTACTAACGAGAGGTATTAATTACGAAACAAATGATACTCATATAGCGGGATTACGTGACAGGGTTACATATCATTCCTGAAACTCGGGGTTATTAGGACATACTTAGGACATGCAGTTGTGGCACGGGTATTCGTGACGCGAATGTGAAAGTATGAGCTACCGATGTGCAAACCATGATTCTTCTTCCCGAAAAGCAATTCTTAAGCCCATGTCATTTCTGAAGCGTCGAGACTTCGAACTGCGTTATCATTCTTGAAAAATATATTTTTAGCAGTATTAATCAGAAGTGTTTAGTAGCCTATGTGTTATAAAATTTCCATTAACATACGTGTATATGTGTTTCCCCGTTTCTTTCTATTTAATTATTTGATTTTTCTTAGAGCCTATTTCATTTTTGATACAACGTATATTTTCTAGCAGCATAATTATAAGCCTATCATTTTTAAGCCATGTATTATTTTGATTATTTCACTCATACTTTTCACTGCGTACTTTCCATTATTACTTTTAAAATCTGTAATTTTACTCTCAGTACAGTATAGCGTGCAATTTAGAGTATGGTGTGATCACTTCTGGTTTTACAGTAATGGCAGATGCTTCATGGACTTTTCTGCAGTAGGGAATTCTGTGACAAAATGCTCATTACATGCCCCTTGGCCTGGTTGGAATAGTTGGTTATGCACTAGCTCTTTGTTCCTAAGTTCGCGGGTTCAATCCCAGCCAAGGTCGATTGCATATTTGCAAAACTTATACCGCCCCACGTCTGAAGATTTGCTGGCACATAAAGAAACTCCCGTGGGATAAAATTTCGGCACACCCGGCAACGGTTAGAGGCCTATGTAGCAGAACACAGCCATCGTGAAACTAACATTACAATCAATCAAACAAACCATTTGTCCCAATCCTGTCATTTATAAGTGAATTTCAAAATTGGTGGTAGGTGACATAGTTGACGGACTATGATAAGCCTTTTTACTTCCTGGGATATCGCACCAATGCAATGAGTTTAAATACTGTATGTATGTGACGTAAAATAAAGCTCAAACTCGGTGCATGCTTGGGGAGCCAGACCTACAGAAAGGTAAGCTAGATTGAGAACAGTCGTCCAAGTAATAACATAGATCGTCATACATAAATTGATAGTAATTGCTATCCGGGTAGGGCCGCGTCGTGTTTTTAGAGTCTTCTGACGTTTCGGACATCATATCGTGTCCTTCTTCTGAGAAAGATTCGCAAAGGCACTTATTTACTGCGAATCTTCTTCTGAGAAGATAAAAATAAGTGCCTGTGCTAATCTTTCTCAGAAGGACACGATATGATGTCCGAAACGTCAGAAGACTCTAAAAACACGACGCGGCCCAACCCGGATAGCAATTACTATCAGTTTATGTATAACACCGGCCGTGGAAGCCTGCGAACTAATAGATCGTCATAGATTCGGGGATTTGATTCATAGAACGGTGATGGGTCAAAAGAAGCACTCGATGGCATTAAATAGCATTTCCAAATTATTTATATTGGATAGCATGTTGAGTATTATATGCTGCAATAGGATTGTTTTTAAAGAAAGTGAGGTAGGCCTATATCGGCCAAACTATAAATTATAACAACTCTATAAATAGTTTGCTTTAAATTCATTAAACTAAGTGATGAGGCAAAAACTTCAGAATCAGAACTGTTACGACAAAAGATGATAAGCCAATTTTATAGTAAACATAACGCCTTCATCTGGCCCGGTTACCCAGTTTGAAAATTTTGTGCGAGCTCTATGCGTCCAGCCAAACATAGACTATGTTGCCAAGCGATGTAGCAACTCGGTCGTAATTCAGTAGCATCACATAAAAAAGGTTGTCAGCGTGTGAATATATGGCACGGTGCAGTAATAATGCTGTGGTCACAGCTGCGTCAGTTCCGAGTTTCTTCACATGTATTTATTTCCATACAGCACCGTCATTTGAATTACCATTTTCGTTCAATTGACAAACTCAATGCATCTCGTAAAATAACGTAGGTCTACTCTTCTTACTGTATTCTGTATGCATACGAGGGCTGGTATGTTGTTATAACATTACTTACCGCAAACCCTCTAAACCAGGCATGTCAAACTCAACTTTTACTGAGTTCCAACTCCACTTGATAAATTGAAGTCGAAGGGCCGCATGCCAAAATGAAAATATATCCTTTTGTTCTTATAAAATTTACGCATGTTTTTATATTTTATAAAAAGCAACCACTCGACATTTAAATTTTAATACACCATACAATAAAACCCTATCATTCTTGCCATTTGATTCTATGGGTATTACAATCCATACAGCTCATTGAAAATGTGTGACCAAAATAACAGAACTTTAATGTAAAATTGCTTACAAATTTTAGGCTTGTACTCATTAAAAATTAATAATTGTGTTATGTCAAAAACAATGCGGGAATCTTAAAAATCCTGGTAGGTAGGAAAGTGAATTAAACTGCTACTTACCAGCCAGTTACACTTCCCAAGGCCTGAGTTTTCATCGCAAAAAGTGAAATTTTCTTTATGTAAAGTGCTAGTAAAAGTGAGAGAAAGTAGTTGGAAATCATGTCATATCTCCAGAAAAAAAAATAGATATGTATATATATATGTATATGTGTGTGTGTGTGAATTTTCGTTCTCGAGCTATGCTGTTGACAGACACAGAGAGATGTTTGGTAACAGGGGATTTCAATACATGTATTGAAGCTGAAATATCGTCATCGAATTTCAGATCCAAAAGCAATGTCAGTACACTCTTCTTCTTCTAACTATAGTACCTATGGCACAAGTAGGGGAAGTAAAAATAGTCACTGTCTAGAATTTATGTAAAATTTGCAATATATTTTTGAAAATTTCCTGACAGCGTTAACAAGAATCCTCATTCAACTGGTTATAAATTACAATTTTAATGTGTTGGCAACTGAATTGACAACGTCCGTTGTTTATCTAGGGTGGTCACAATATTTTCCTTTTACTCATTCTTGTGCTGTAGCAGTAAGAATTTCTAGTCAACATCAGACGAAAAAAATCGTTACCCTATGTGATATTGTACCTGATGCATATTTGGGGCGTGGTGTGAATAGCCCCGATGGGAAATTAGCAAATTAACCTTCTCGTCTAGAATGTGGCGGTAAACATTACTTCCTGGAGCCACAAGCGAATTTCCCGTAACTTTGCATTAATGATATTTCTCTTGCAGATCGGGAGAGAAGCTTGAACAAGCCACTTCAGGTAATTTGCATCTTCAACGTGGGTCTTATTGCTTAAATTAGAGAAAAGCTCTAACAGAAGATTTCAGTTCACACACTGAATCTGTAGGAATGATGCATTTTTTGCTTATATTGGAGTGACGTGTGATACATTTAGCTTAAATGAATGAGGAATAGCATCGATCTTGATAGCACTCTTAAAACAGTGTTATATAACCAGACTGGTATTTAAATATTATCCATAATCTTCATCGAACAATTCTAACTTCAGGAGAATAACTCATATCACACTTCACTGCAGGTTTGCTCTCGGTACTCTTTTTTTTATGTTAGGAGTTCCCTCAGGCGTCCAAACTAGACCGGCCACCAAAGGTTGTCAAATGCCCCTGAGATATCTACGAAAACTCCTACAACACATTTCCCCCTTGCAGATTCTATCAACCTAATTTCTCGATCAATAGCAACTACAGTAGATTTCCCTGTTCTGACAAAGAATATCCACATTGATCTCCTCAGCTAGCTTCCTCACCTGCTGAAAGACAGATTTGCTTCTCATAGCATTTAGGGATGCTATTCGGAGCACGCTTTAGGCATTATGGAAGGTAGGTGTGAAAATGACTGTTGGACCATTCCACTCGTGGATTGAATGCCGCACGCCCATGGATTTTTACAAGTTGTGTGCACAACTCATCGATGCACAGCAGTTCTCCCCTTCTTATAAACGTCATTTTAGTAAGGATCAGAAGCTCCTGAGGATCTGAAGGCAGATTTACAGTTACATTCTATCGAAAGCTTTAGGCTGTGGGAAAGTTATTTCTTCTCCTTTGGAGTGGAGTTTTCGCGTCAAGTGTCTTAGTTTTATAGTCAGATTTGCATGTTCTTCAAGTCTAGACAGTCTCAATATTGTTTCAAAGTCATTATAGATTTGTTCTGGATTATTTGTAGGTTGTTTCTTATATGTATCGGTGTTTAAGATAGTGTCCTGAATTTGTGAATTTATTATTTGTATTTCATTACCATCGTCTTTCGTCGAAGTCTGATGATTTAGTCTGATTCCCTGAGGAACGGTTTAATCTGAACGGTTTCCTGGTGGTGACGTCAATATGATCAGCTCTTCACTTCCATCATTTCCACCATGCTGTCCTTTTTATCATGGTTTCAGTTCCGAATTCATTTTATTTATTTATTTAATCAAGAATGAACATTACAGGTATACACCCAATTACAATGTTCATGACTATACTAGCAGTACATCATGTACTTACAATAACACAAATATGAAATAGGTATAATAAAAAGTAGGAAAGTTAGGATAATGACCAATGTAAGTTAAGAAGTAAAGCGAAAAGGAGAGAATAAAGAGAATAAGAGAGATAAAAAGAAAGCAAGCATGAAGAATGTAGAGAGAAAATAAAAATGAAATAAGAGTAAAACATGTAAAATAAAACAATGAAAATATGTTAGTTGACCATTTCGTATATGGTATTATTATTCACACACAGATTCCTATGAATTATCATTTTGGAAAAGTTTTAACAGTTGGCTTGCAGCAGAATTAAATTGTTTAAGATTCATTCCAAATATATATATATTAAGTGGGTGGATTTGATTGTACCTATTCAAAGTTCTGTTTATTGGTGAATTTTTGTGCAAGTCTGTTTTTACTGTAGGAGTAAAAAATCGTTTTCTTAATCTACTATTTTTACTGGGTACATAGGCCTATATATAAATTCTTTCTATAAGGTTTGTATCATCAAAATGGGAATTAATTATTTTATACAAAAAACTTAATGACTGACTTGCTCTTCTATGTGACAAAGCTTGGAATTCAAAATTTTCCAGGAGTTTATCATAATTCATATACAATGGATAATAGCCACAAACTTTACACATTAAAAACATAAGGAATTTGTTTTGTACTTTTACGATTATTTTTTATTGTATTTTTTTACATTAAATGGATCCCAAATGATAGATCTATATTCCAGATTTTGTCTAACGAGAGAATAATATAAACGAATTGATGTTTCCTGGCTTAGCATGTATGAATTTCTCACTATGAAACCAAGGGTTCCCAATGCTTTCCTAACTGTTAATTCGATATGTTCATTAAATCTTAGACCAGAAGTAAAAACAATACCTAGATATTTATTACATTTTACTTGAAGTAATAGAATGTTTTCAATGCTATAATCAAATATAATTTTTTTTTGCATCTTGCAAATATCATTTTTTCACATTTTTTAATATTAAGTGGTAGTTGTATTCCACTTATCTGTGTATGGTAATCTGTACTCCACGTTGATACTGAATTAATATCAGTTTGGAGATTATAACAGTCTTCTGCTGAATTTATAGATTTATATAATTTGACATCATCAGCAAACATTATCACATTTGAATACTCAATTATATCCGGCAAATCGTTTACAAATAATAAAATAATAGGGGACCCAGGTTTGATCCTCGAGTTAAACCTGAATTGACGGTAAATTTATATGAAGAATGGCCTTTATAATTGACTATTTGGGATCTGCTGTTTAAATATGAACTGAGCAGTTTAAGTAATTTCGGGGAAAGTCCATAAAAGGTTAATTTCTTTAATAGGCGGTCGTGATCTACTTTATCAAAAGCTTTCTGAAAGTCAATATATATAGTATCAACTTGTTTATACTTATCTAATTGAGATGATAATCGTGACCTGCCAAAACCACGAATGTGCATTTTACTATTTTCTAGAAAAACGCAATTGAAACTTTAGAGCTTAAGCAAAATTACATAAATAAAAAATAAGTGAATATTTGTATTCGAATATGTCTCATCAGCAGTTAGAAAGGTATGTATACCATAATGTTCATTTAAATGTGAATACAACCCTTTCCATGCATTGGTTTTGTCACATACGTGTCTTTGGCAGAGCATCGAAGTTAACAAATGCACTTTTATTTACACATAGAATAAAAGCTCAACTGAAATTACTATTTATTTTATGTTAAAATTCACTTCAAATTAATAAAAAATTAAAAAAACAAAAGAGGATCGCATGAAATTTAATGCAATAGTGAATAGTATAACTGTTTAGATTGTAATGTCCGTAAGTGCTCCTGAAAATCATTCAAATTATTCTTCCGAAGTTTCATCAATGTCTGCTTCAGGCAAAGCATCCCGAACACTTTCATCTGTTAGCTAGCAAAAAGTAACAACGCTGGCAAACTATACAAATAAACTATCATTGGCAAAATGTAAAAGCTTCTTCACTAGGAGGCTACCTTCTGCATTTATACTAACACAATCTCGCCTGGCTGCAGCTGTTTCGGGCCGGTCAACTCTTCAGACCTCGTGTAGCATACGTGCCCTTCAAACATGCCGCCCTCCTCCTCAGTTTAAATGGCTATAAATTTGTCAAAATAAAATAATTGCTGAAATACAAACTTTAGTGCACTAAACAATGCCAATAGTGCTTCAAATTACGACACCGCTCGCAATCTATGTTTATCGGTGTTCTCTGAAAGCTACCCTGGTGGGTTTTTGTGTGCTGCTTAGGGCATTGACGCTTTTAAATTTTACAGACCCATTTCCCCCTTATTGGAAATTGAAGGCAAATAGCTTATTTCTAAGAATTTTTGTTAGTTTGGTGACAGGTTGTGACATTTATAGACGCTTTGAATAGGGTGGTATTTAGAAACAGAAGCACAACAGTTTTTGCTGCATTTAACGGATTTTTCTTGGAATAGTATTCGGTACTACTAAGAAATCTGCAAAATGATCCGCATACAACCATACAGTATTATGTACTATAGTTTCTATATTAGTAATTGTAAAAGGGTTGGTGAAAAATACGTTTTTTTCCTTTGCTCAGTGAAAAACAAAACAAGACTGCATAGTATTGTCTGTAGTCGTTGTTATATACCAAAAATATAATAGTAAAAGGACTTTAGTAGAGTAAAGAATACAAGGACAAGTATGCACTTCGCTTTCTATCCATTGATAAATGACCATATTGTATAACCCATGACCTAAATTATAAAAGCTAACTCCTGAGAAATCAACCCCTTTGTTAACACAAAGATCTCTGTGGCCGGTCGCGTACTTCAGATACATAGATATCAAGGGCCCATCATCAATGTGTTCGCGAATGTTGAAACCTTTGTCATTGATTTAACCAGATATGTACTGCGATTTTAATTAATGTGGTACATACACCGTATCACCTTTCTTCAAGTGCTGCGCCTGTTCTGCTAAATTCCCGAATGTGGCACATACATGATTATGGCATAACAAATAAAACAGAACTTGCACTTTCATGGAAATAGAACTAGCTATTACTCGCCAAGGAAAGAAGATACAACATTCACGGTTCTTGTAGGACAAAGATAAATGTCAGTAGATGCCAGCGGTGCATTTAACTCAAAATCTCAATTTTTGCACATTCATGGTTTTGGCAGATAGGTGTCATTGTATTCTGTGAAGTTACATAGATTGGTAATTGTTGATCTCATAGGCATAAAACCGTGTTGTTTTGATGAGATTGATAGTTTAATATGATTGAATATATGTTTATGTAGAATACTTTAAAATATTTTGGGTGGTGTTGATAGAATTGCAATGGGTCTATGGTTTTGTACTAATTTCGTATTTCCTGATTTATAAATGGGTATAACTTTAGTAAATTTCCACGCATCTGGAAAAATACTGTTTGCAAGTATTTTATTGTATATCAGGGTTAGTGGATATGCCAATGCTTCTCCACACCCTTTAAAAATATAAGGAAATGGAACTTTGCGCCCCATGCGAGTCCCTCACTCCAAATCACTAACTCCCTCCCCTAGCGGCGGCATTTGAACTACTAGCAGCAACAGTGGCGCCATCTCTTTAGCAACTGATGAAACAGAAAAAAATAATTTATTTCTTCTTTATTCTCTTCTTCTCTTCCTTTCCCGTATCCTTCACCCTACCTACCTATTTGAGACCTATTCCTAATAGTAAATTTTGGAGCGACCGGGATTCGAACTCGGGACCCCTAGCATTATAGCCAGGAGTCTTAACCACTACACCACGAGTGAATGTTGAGCTATGAAGAAAGCTTTCGTATATTTGAGTTATGATAGGGGGGTTTCATGAGTTTTAACGAAAGAATCGGCTTTTATAATTTTGAGATATTTTGTTAGTTATGAAAAGAGTAGTATTGGTGCAAGGGAATTTTCCTGCATCAATTAAGCAACATTTTATGTTATAATACGGGGTTTTTTATAATTACGAAATATTATTTATGGTACAAGGGTATTTTTTGTATTGTGAAACAGCCTATTTTGTTGCAAGGGTCGTTTTTATAATTGTGAAATATTATGTGGAGGTGCAAGGGGTTTTTTTATTGTGAAATATTAGGTGACATGTCAATTGCAATTATTCATTACCGGCGTTGAGGTTAAACAGCGGCTACAGGCATGGTGGCATGCACTGTGGGGAAGCGGGGCAGCACGCGTGAAGCTGCCAGGCGGGGAAGCGGCCAGGCGAGTGGCGAGTGGAAAGGGGAGCAGCATGGGGCGCAAAGTTCCATTATTTCAAAATAAGTGGGTATTTTGTCTGGCCCAGAAGATTTTGTTGATTTTAACTGTTTTATGGTCTGTTTCACTTCTTTAATAGTTATATATTTCAAATCAAGATAATACAATTCATTTGCACTGCTATTGTTTGCATTAAACATTGGATTGTATGTAGATTTGGTTTGTGAATATATTGATCTAAAATAATCTGTATATCCATTTGCAATTTCAACATTTGTCTTTAAAGGTTGGCCATTAAATACCATCTCCACATTGAGTTGTTTTCTTTTACTTTTGATAAAATTCCAAAATTGGTTGTTATTTTGCTATATATTCTCCTCTATATTCTGTAGATAAGTCCTATAAGCTAATTCAATATCATTTTTAATTTGGGCCGTACAAGCTTTATATAAAAAAGTACACTGAATCATCTTTCTTCTTTCTGTACTTTTCTTTGAGTTTGATATTGTTGTTTTGTGAACCAAATTGGAAACTTCTGTTTATATCCTTTAGTTTTAGGAACACATTGATCTATAACTGAATATAGCTTGATAAATTTCATTTTTTCTTTCCGTTTGTGGTAATATTTGTTATTATGAAAAGATTCATCCACCTACCCCAATGGACCAAAAGTGCAATAGATGCAACGTCATTAAGTCCTATAATATTGTAATATTAACTAGATTTATGCACATATACACTCCTATTTTTATGTTTCACTATTGTCATAAAATATATGTTTGGATATAAAATTATGTAATCACATAAAATATACTTTCATTTTAGGTAGCAATATGCTATATGTATCCAATTAAAAACCTATTGTAGGCGGCTTGTAAATGTATTCCGTTGCATCAATTGGGCTGTTGGCTTCTGTTTCATACGGATATGCGCATTTCGACCATTTGATCATCTTCAGTCCTATAATTTATATATATAAATATTTCGTATGATGTTGTCTAAAGTCATTTATATTTAACTATTGTATAATAAAATTTGGACTCACCTGATAATAATCTCCGATGTGTGTGGAATGCTTGAGTATAAATGTCATACTGAATCTATTACGTTTTGTTTGTAATAGGGTAACGTTCTGAGTATAGTTCATATAGTTCATTGTGTTCTATTGTGTTTTCGTTTATTATTTTATGTCTGTGTCTGTATATTTCGAAATTTTCTAATGTGTTTAGTTTACGGCTTTTATTTTGTTTATGTAGAATTTTAAGTGTTTTGTTAATAGGCTGTAAATCGTGGTTGTTATTGATGAGATGTTTGGCAAATGCTGATCTGTTTCTATTGTATTTAAAATCCATGACGTGTTCTTGGAATCTTTGTTTGAAAGTCCTACCCGTTTGCCCTATGTAAACTTGATTACAGTTTCCACATTCTAGTTGATATACACCGCTATTTAGATAATTATCTTCTTTATTTCTGCTTACATCGTATAATAGGTGTTTTAAGTTATTGTTAGTTTTATATGCTATTTTTATTTTTTGTTGTTGCAATGGCTTTATTATTTTATGTATTTTTCTATCTGTATAATTAAAAATGGCATATTTTTTGTTTTCTTCATTGTCTTGTTTTATTGGAGTTAGTAACGAAGTAGGATTTTTTGTTTTTTGTAGTTTATTCTTTTTTACTTTTTATAATAAGTTTATGAATTAATGATTCTTTGTAAACATTGTTGTTAGCTATTTGTAGAATTGTTTTTAGTTCCTTATTATAATCTTGTTTAGTCATGGGGATGTTGATTAGTCTGTGTACCATATGGTTGAAGGCTGCCATTTTATGGGTATTTGGGTGATTTGATTTATTATTTATTATATTATCGGTGTAAGTGTCTTTCCTGTAGATATTAAATTGTAGTGCGTTGTGAACCCTTTTTATATTAAGATCCAAGAAATTTATACTGCTCTTAGTTTCCTTCTCTATAGTAAATTCTAAATTCTTGTGTATTTTATTGAAGTCGTCAAGATATAATGTTTTCTAATATATTTTAACATTGACGATTCTACTACAACATACACTTACAACATTTTTTTGTGAACATATCAAAAGAAAAACACTTCATCCAGGGCTGAAGACGAAGGAAAGGTTCCCATGACACTAGAGGCATTCCCCCTTTGTATGGCAATGCTGATACGTTGCCTCAAATATTCGCCAGCCCTAGGATCCCCTGTTATAACAGCAAGTCTTCTGCCTATCTCTGAAGTTAACTTCTTGGCTTCTGCACACCATGTACCAAGTGTCTCGACAGCGAAAACAACAAAATGGTACTGGTCAACTATGTGACAGTATTTTCTCAATTTCAGAGATACAGCAGAAATCGCAGCAGAGCCTGGATTTTTGCAGGTGCCCGGTAAATGTGATGAAGCTAAAGTATCGACACAGGTAGCATCCCATAAAAGTGATTTACCCCTGACCCAAGGGATCAAGGTCAATCCGTCGGGTCTCTTACCATCGGATCGACTAATGCCAACTGGTTCCAAGATAGTCGGGACACCAGCAGAGACTAAGGCTCTTTTAATTAGATCATTGATCATGGAATGCCTGGAAAATCTTCCTGTGTTCTTCGGACAGCTTAACCCATGATGGCCGTAAGGGTCAACTCGGGCACCGCACTGGCATAGGTGTGGATGACATAATTTACTACCAAGCCGCAAGCCTACAGCGATCCTGAAAGTCACATCATCCATTAGAGTACCTAAGTTAGATGAAGGTAAAGCTCTCAGCCAGGAGCCAGCTTCGTTTTCACAAATGGCAAGAAAACGTGCTTGGTCAAGATCCGAAGGAGAAGAAGTAACGAGAAGTCCGTGTATACGCATGGTGTTTATATGATCCCACTCTTTCTGTACCTCAGGATGGGCTGGAAAATCCTGTTCAGAGTTTAAAAGTCCCCAACTTGCAAGAGCCTCCGACAAATGGCAGATCTCAACTTCATCACCGTGATTTAAAAGAACAGATTTGACAAAATCAGAAACGCCATGAGCCGAAGCCAAGAAAGCAGGAAGACAAATATCGTTAATCTTGCGTATACCAACTCCACCAAACCTAATAGGTAAACTCGCCAGTAACCAGCTTTTGTCGTCAAGTATATTGTTAATTTTGTCTTCTTCACATGTTAGCAGTATATCATCTACGTATCTGTAGTATGCTTTGATTTTATGATTGGGTATGATTTTTTTCTATGTATTCTTTTTCTACGTGTTGTAGGAATGTTTCAGATAGGATTCCTGATAGTGGCGATCCCATGGCCAAGCCATCTTCTTGTATGTATATTTTATCGTCAAATTTAAAATAGTTTTGTTTTAAAATAATGTCAAGCGTTGAAGTTATTTGTCCTGTTACTGTATCACTATCACCGTTATTGGATAATGTTTGTTGTATGATATTGATAGTTTTTTTAAGGGTATGTTTGGGTACAAGTTCTTTATATCTAGTTATATGAGTCTGTCATTTTTATTAAGTTTCATATTTTTTATTTTGTTAACCAGATCGAGTGTGTTTTTTATATTGAATTTATTCTCAAATGTTAATCTTTGTTGTAATATTTTACATATTATTTTAGAAATTTTATATGAAGGTGCATTAACAAAGTTTACAATTGGTCTGATTGGTTTATCATCTTTATGGATTTTTAGCTGAGATCGAAGTATTGGTATTCTAGGCTTCATGTTGATAGCATATTTTCTTTCATTGTCAGTAAGAATAAAGTCAGAATTTCTTATAGCCTTTTTGATTTCTGTTTGGTATTTATCAGTGGGATCTTTTTCAATGAGCTTTATGTTCTTAGTTTGAATAAATTCTAGAGTTTTATTTTTATATTCATCATTATTCATTAATACGATGGCATTACTTTTGTCGGCTTTGACATGTTTTATGTCGTTAAATTGTAATTTTGTATTAAAGCCTTTTAATGTTTTTAGATATAATTGTGTTTCAATATTCTTATCATTTTTGTTGGTTAAGGTTCTCTTAATCTGTATAGTGACTTGTTTCTAATAGATTGCTGTTTCGCTTGGTCGATATTGACTATAGCTGCATCAGTATCTATAATTATTGATTTGGTTTGTTCTTTTATATTGTCTGTAAAATTATGTTTATAGCCTAGTTCTAGCAGATCTTCTTCCGGTTTGGTGAGCGGAGTTTTTGTGAGGTTGATAACCCTAGGATGAAATATTCTATTTTCATGTTTATCCTCTGTGTGTAGTTTATGATTTGAGTATATTTGAGACAGTTCATTATTAATTTACGTATATAGAGGGCGTTGTAGTTCACTTTTGTACTCTCCCTTAGGCCGGTATTCCACTATCCAAGTTATTTGATCAAATCGTCTAGAAAAAAGAAAATGGCCGCCCGTTGCTTCAAGGAAACCGTATTGGACGAGAACTTGAAGACTTTCTGCATGTCGTTACATTGGATCAAGATTTCCCAGCGTTCATAGCGTAGGGGGTCGAAAATGGCGGATAAACGTCAACTGTTTTGAGAAATAAACGGCGCCAAAACAGTTAGATTCACTTCACAGTTAGTTAAAATGGCGGAAAAGGTGCAGTGGACTGTGGCTGCAGTGAAAATGCTTGTAGAAATGTATGAGGGAAATGAGTTTCTTTATAATTCTAAGCATCTTCATTATAAAAACCGAGACTTGCGCCTTAAGAAACTTGGGGAGTTCCAGGAAAACCTAAAATCGCACTTGCCGGGAGTGTCTGTGGAAGATGTGAAGAAAAAAATTAATGGTCTGAGGACACAGTATATGGCAGAGAAAATGAAGGTAATTATTAAGATATTTACTTTTTATTATTATATGCCAATGAATACCATTTTTCTGCAATAATTCAAGTACATAAATAAATTGAATTCCATGGGAAAAAATAGTTTTATGCTGCACCCTAGGCTCCTGTCTAATGAGGACCGCCTGGGAAGGTGGGGTTCAGGGTTTCGTCACAAAAGAAAATCAATGTGACACATAATAAACCTCGTGCTATTTAGTATATTGCTCCTAAACTAACATAAACGTTCCTAACCTAACCAAACGGCAGAGCTTGGCTGGGGTGCAGCATAAAAACAACAAAAAATACAACCCTAAATTCAACATTGATGTTATTGTTATTTTAGATTGAAAAGAGCAAGAGAAGTGGGATGGATGAGGCAAGCATATACAAGCCAACAGCTTACTGGTATCCTCTGTTGGCATTCCTGAACACCTCAACGACACCAGATGCTTCGCAATCAAATATTGATTTGCAGGAAGTACCGGTAAGTAAACATTCGGGACAAATATTCTAGGCCAAACCTTAGAATCACTTTGTGGGGTTGTCAGCAACCCAATTCTTTAAAGCTCTATCCACAATGTGATGTTGGTGGTTGCAATCTTCTGCAGGGCGCAGCACTTAGCTGCACACAGTATGCAGCAGATATTGAGGTTAGGGAGCATTATGAATGAATAAAGAAGTTCGCACAAATGTACGTATAGTGTTGTATCGTATCAGGATAAAATTTGGTTTAGGTCCCTCGTAAATTTTCTAAGTCCTTTCGTTAACGTTGATATGCTATGAACTGCAAAGATTCCCGAAGTGCCAAGACTAGGAATGAAGGCAACATCTGAAGTCACTGCTGCCAATATATGCACCAAAACCCCAGACATGTGTTCTGCAGATGGGTTCAAGTCCCAAAATGTGAAACATGTTTCGGAAAACCATTGTTTATAGAATGCTGGGTTTTGACCTGGAAATGAATTCCCAAAATTAGTAGGCCTACAATACCTCAAACACTAGGGCTAAAACCAAATATAAGGTGCCAAATAGGCTCCGCCCATTGCATTGGTATGGCGACAACAGCTGGCGGGCGGCGACCACCCGACCGTTCCCGAGCCCCGCGCTGACTCACTCAACATTCCACACCCTTTGTATTAAATATTGAAAATACGATTACAATATGCGAGAGTGCCCCTTGTACCAAACATACAAAATACGAGAGTGCCCCTTGTACCAAATATTCAAAATACGAGAGAGGACGTACTATGATATTGCTACTATTTATCATGTATTACACATCTCTGTAGTAGATAGGCTAGAAGTATTATCGATTTTTATTGCAACGTTCACTAATGGCGTAGTGGTTAAAGCGATAGATTATAACGCTAGCGGTCCCGGGATCGAATCTCCGTAGGTGCGAAAATTATTAGGATAGGAATAGGTCCCAAATAGGTAGGTAGGGTGAGAGGATAGGAATAGGTCCCAAATAGGTAGGTAGGGTGAGAGGTAATAGGGAAAAGAGGAGGAGAAAAGGGATAAAAGATAAAAATTAAAATTTTCTGTATTTCTAGTATTTTCGCCAGATGTCTCTGCGCTGCTACTACTTCCACCATTGCTGAATAGATGTCTCCCACTGTTTAAAATATTCCCGGCCCTAAACTGGGAGGAGCTTAATTGGCACCTTGTATTTGGTTTTTCCCAACACTAGTACAATATTTACAATAATAGGCCTAATAATAACAATAATTTATTTACAAGTAAAGGCGCTAAACGTACTTAACAGTCGGTGCTTACAGTCCAGACGCCACAAGTATTCTACCAAATGGGTATCTGCCTGTTCGTGTCTGATACCGCCCCGCCTCTCAGTCTTTTCTGCAGTATGCCGGCGAGGATCTTGAAGAGGTTACACTCCTGTGCAATACCCTTGTAGGCATCTGGGTCTTCGGCATTCCCTCTGACCTTATGTAGTATCTTGAACGTAGATTTTCTCCAACTGTCCGAAATTCTCCCCTGCCTGATGCACTCATTCATCAAAGATGCCCATACTTGCTTCATTTTGTGGGTCATTGCATTGGGAGCATTAAACAGTAACAAAAATGTGGAGGAATTTATTTACAATGCATTGACCAGCAAAATGGAACATTACGTCTCACCCGAGTCCCCCACTTCTACTCTCAATTCCTCCCCTAGCGGTGGCATTTGAACAACTAGCAGTGATGGTAGCACCATCTACCAGTAATTTCGTGAAACTGAAAAAATTTAATTTTTCTCCTTTATTCTCATCCTTTACCGTCTCCTTCCTCTCACCTCCTCTTCACCCTACCTACCGATTTGAGACTTATTACTAATAGTAAATTTTATGCACTGACCGGTACTTGAACACTACACCATGAGTGATTGCCGAGCAGTCAAGGGAAAATTAATGTAGCTTATTCTAAGCTTAGTGAGGATTAATACATTAGCAGTCTTACTAATAATCCAGTTGTAACATTTATACCAGAAATATACACAGCTGAGAAAAATATACAAATAATCCTTGCATAAGGCTAAATGTGTGCAGCGCTTTACACAGCCTGACTCCCTTGTATAGAGCTCTGGGCTTTTGTAGTTTTTCCTCTTGCCACTTGAGCGCGCTGCTCTCCACATTCAGGTATTGTCAACTTCCGGTTTCCTCATTCTTGTGTGTTTTCGATATGAGTTCGGGACGGTTCGCCAATTTTACAGTGAAGGAGTTAAAAAGGATGTTATCCCAAGATGGTGCAACAAATATTTCATGGTCAACAAAGCAAGAGTTGATTGCAAGGTGAGAAATCAAAGCTACCTGTCTTCTGAAACGTTCGCTAATTGTTCTAATATTTTGCAATATGCCTGCGGTCTCAAATATTTTTGTATACTGTTGCACGATTTATTTTCATGCTCTTTTACAAATATGCATGAACTTTTTCGTATCATAACTTATTGAACACACAGTCTAATATACGACGCTGTTTGTTTTGGTTGCAGGTTGCTCAGGCGAGAGAAAAATCCGGATAGGAACTTTGCCTTATTCGAAGTTGAGGTTATAGAATCAGAAAGTACACATGACTTTCCTTCGACAAATTTCTTCATGATAAATTCATTCAAGAAAGAACGGTTTAAACTTTTTGACGAAGACTCCATAACCACTTGGTTGTACTTAGTACATGTTATTGATGAAATGGACGAAATAAATTATTATTATTATTATTATTATTATTATTATTATTATTATTATTATTATTATTATTCGAAAAGCGTAGGGCAGGCAGCAGTATGAAAGCTGGCCGGACTCTAGCAATTAGAAAATTCATCAAGTTCAAGTTAGTGAATAAGAAACATTATGCGCAAGTACAGACACAGATGTTACTGACTGATATTCACAGGTGTGACTTTTGTTATTTGGACTAAGAAGGGCATCATTATTCAACACATAAAATTTAACAAAGCATTTTCTGAGGGGCTACTTCTTATGTAAATGTTTATTATCAAACAGTATTTTTGCCTCTTCTGCAAAATACCAATAAAAATTATTAGTTTTACAGTTGCTATTGTCTTTTGATTTGTTTTAAATAAAAACAGCAGAACCACTATGCTTGTTATGACTACGACAAAAATAAGAGGCTACTTTAAAATTTTGAGTATTTGACAAATTTATATTTTCTGGGCTCAGCCAGTGTTCCGCCATCCCAATTACCTCCAAATTATTGTCTGATGACATAATACATAACATATCTTATTTACCTAGAAAACCTTGAATGTTAAAAAAACATGACATTTACTAAATTAGTGTTATAATTAATTATAGGCCTATTATGATTACATTTTTCTTTATCACGTTTTGATCTACTTGTTACAAGAGTTTCTATTACAGGCATACAACAAATCTGGACTTTTCAGATACATTTAAGCTATCCTTAGGCCTAGGCCCACATTATACATATCATCTGAATTAGATAAGTACAAACAAGTTGATACTATATATACTGATTTCCAGAAAGCTTTTGATAAAGTAGATCATGACCTCCTATTAAAAAAATTAATTTTTTATGGACTTTCCCCGAAATTACTTAAACTGTTCAGTTCATATTTAAACAGTAGAACCCAAATAGTCAATTATAAAGGCCATTTTTCATATAAATTTACTGTCAATTCAGGTGTACCTCAAGGATCAAACCTGGGTCCTCTATTATTTTTATTATTTGTAAACGATTTGCCTGATATAATTCTGTATTCAAATGTGGTAATGTTTGCTGATGATGTCAAATTATATAAATCTATAAATTCAGCAGAAGACTGTTACAATCTTCAAACTGACATTAATTCAGTATCAAAGTGGAGTAAAGATAACAAATTACCACTTAATATTAAAAAATGTGATAAAATGTCATTTGCAAGACGCAAAGAAACAATTAGATTTGACTATAGCATTGACGACATTCTATTACTTCAAGTAAGAAGTAAAAAAGATCTAGGTATTGTTTTTACTTCTGATCTAAGATTTAATGAACATATAGAATTAACAGTTAGGAAAGCTTTGGGAATCCTTGGTTTCATAATAAGAAATTCATACATGCTAAGCCAGGAAACATTAATTCGACTATATTATTCTCTCGTTAGACAAAATTTGGAATATGGATCAATCATTTGGGATCCGTTTACTGTAAAGAACAAAAAAATGATCGAAAAAGTACAAAACAAGTTCCTCAAGTTTTTAATGTTTAAAGTTTGTGGCTTTTATCCATTGTATATGAATTATGATAAACTCCTGGAAAATTTTGAATTCCAAGCTTTGTCACATAGAAGAGCATGTCAGTCATTAAGTTTTTTGTATAAAATAATTAATTCCCATATTGATGATACAAACCTTATAGAAAAAAATTATATATATGTACCCAGTAAAATAGTAGATTAAGAAAACTATTTTTTACTCCCAGAGTAAACACAGACTTACACAAAAATTCACCAATAAACAGAACTTTGAATAGGTACAATCAAATCCACCCACTTAATATAGATATATTTGGAATGAATCTTAAACAATTTAATTTTGCTGCAAGCCAATTGTTAAAACTTGTCCAAAATGGTAATTCATAGGAATCTGTGTGTGAATAGTAACATCGTTGTCAACTAACATATTTTTCACTGTTTTATTATACTAGTTTTACTCTTATTTCCTTTTTTCTTTTTTCTTTTCTTTTTTCTCTACATCCTTCATGCTTGCTTTCTCCTTATCTATCTTATTCCCTTTACTCTCTTCTACTCTCTTTACTTCTTACCTTACATTGTCATTATCCTAACATTTCTACTTTTTACTATGTCTACTTCATATTTGTGTTATTGTAAGTACACAATGTATTGTTATTATAGTCATGAACATTGTAATTGGGTGTATACCTGTAATGTTCATTCTTGATTAAATAAATAAATACTCTAAAAGTCATCAAGCCCGGACCCATGTTTTCCTAAAAATTTGTATGTAGTTTGTTTTTTACTCAATTACAATACAGAATGACCATTTTATTGGTTACGGTAGAAATTTCGAATGACATTGACATTCTTAAATGTCAAAATAAATGACTAAATAAATTGGCAACAAAAATTACACTGAAAAGATTTAATACTAATTTAACACGGAAATGAAACTTGATTATGAGCCTAAACGAGGTTAAGTTGGTCAGGTATACTTATTATTTCATAAGCTTATATATTTTTCTCAACATCTACTTTATCAAAAATATCTTAATCACTCTAAAAAAAACATGAAATACTCGCCAAAACTGCTCAAAGGAACATTAAAATCATCTTCTGTGAAGTGACAGCTGCAAACACGAGAATACTGGAAAGGTGTTTTTCCATGGCGTAATTTTGCCATCCATTCTTGAAAAACAGCCCTAAGTCCTAAATTTTTGTTTGCAAAGGCTGAAGAGCCGAAAACAGAGCAGTTATTCGGCATAATTACTTCCAAAACAAGACACAAGCACAGAACTGTATTGTAAACACAGGCCTCTGAGATAACCGGAAGTGGATAATACCTCATTCTCGGCGGCCATCTTAAAAGCACAGAGCTCTATAAGCATGCCCGATATTCGTAACAGCCAGTCGTTTCATAGTTGTCCGAGATTGAATTTGAGGTTATGTGTCAAATCTTAAGGTAATTTGTTACAAAACATTCGGAGCTGCTTCTGTGGAATTACAAACCTTGTTCCTTGTTTGCGGGACATATTAACATAATTTTACCTATGATTACAGCGTTCTGAAAACAATATAATGAAATAATAAAACTATAGGTGCATTCGGGGAGCTCGCTTTCAGTGCTAAAAGCATGCTTTGGCTGTTCTGGGAGACGCTTCGTAGTGCTGTGCGCATATGTGACGTCACCACTCGTGCTAACAACGCATTTTCTGGAGAGGTGAGGCACGAGATGCTACGGATGCTATTAGCAATTTCATTGGTCCCCGAACGTCGTCTGCTGAAGGTTCATCCCGTGTAAAGTGCAGTGATTGCGTTTCCTTAAGCTGCCTGGATGGGAGGGTTTGCGAGACAATCTTCAATCTCTTCTTTTATAATTAGCGCAATAGCGGTCAAAAAACTTTCCTGCGACGCTCTGATGCCATATTCACCGCCATTGTTTAGAAGCCCCTTTGTTGCTGTAGCATTCGGGGAGCTTCATGGCGCAAGCTGCTAATAGTCTTCCCGAACAACACTGAGCGTTTCGTACTTAAGGAAACGCAAACATTGTATTTCTCTGCCATGGTCCAAACTTTACACGGAATGAGAACCTTCAGCAGACGACATTCGGGGACCAATGAAATTGCTACTAGCGTCCGTAGCATCTTGTGCCTCACCTCTCCAGAAAAAGTGTTGTTAGCATGAGCGGTGACGTCAGCTGCTTTCAAACCGTGACATCACATACGTGCCCATAGCGCTATGAAGCATCTCCCCGAACGGCCAAAGCTCGCTAATAGCGAGCTCCCCGAATGCAGCCCAAATTTTCTCTCTGCAGACGACACACTACTGTTTGTTCACTGCTCTATCAGATGGTGACATCGGCATCTGCAGTCCTTCATAGCCTGGGGATAGTAATATCATCAGTCTTTATAATTTTGAGACATTTTGTTAATTATAAAAAGAGCAGTGCAAGGGAATTGGGACCCAGGGTCTGCTTATTTATTTATTTATTTATTTTTGACAAGGGGCAGGGAGGGGTCATGACAATTCTTACGTAAGCATTAGACAATGAAGCAATTACACTGCAACAAGCAAGCAAGCAAAGCATCATGGGGAAAGAATGTTCTGCGATCTATGTATATGCCCATTTATATAAATTTGTAGGATTAATAATGTAATTTATTGGTAACTTTTCCTGCCAAGTAGTATTGACGTCATGAAATTTTGGTCCAACCAACACGACATGGGTAAACATGTTGACACCTCGCAGGATTGTATGTTTTCCTTTTTGTTGAAAATATATGGGAGAAGGTGCTTAACGTAACATTATTTTAGAATGAAGTGTTCCAAGGATCATCATTATTTTGAAATAGATTGTCAACTCTGAAAACTATTGACTTTGAAATTGAGGATGAGGATTCTTGAAACGCATCATACGAAAATAATTGTAAGTGAAGGAACAAAGTGTAATCAGCTCATATAACGGATTTCATTTATTAAAGTTGTTTCACTATAGATATCTTAAATGATTCTAAAACTTTGTGATGACACTATACCTATAAGAAAATGTAGTGTGTCAAATCATCAAACAAAAACAATAATTGGTACACATACGAACTTGCTAAAATGAAAATAAGATATTATTTGGCATTTACAAAAGAAGCAAAACTAGTAGAATTAAATTAGCACAAATCAACAAACAAAAACAATAATTGGTACACATACGAACTTGCTAAAATGAAAAAAGATATTTGAAATTTACAAAAGAAGCAAAACTAGTAGAATTAAATTAGCACAAATCATCAAACAAAAACAATAATTGGTACACATACAAACTTGCTAAAATGAAAAAAGATATTTGAAATTTACAAAAGAAGCAAAACTAGTAGAATGAAATCAGCATATACAGAGTGGTTCAGAAAAATGTATACACACTTTGAATTTGTAGAATGGAGAATAGATAACCTATGACACTTCAAAGTGTGTATACATTTTTCTGAAGAGCACTCTGTATGTTAATACAAGAAATAAACATAAAAATGTGACACAAGGCAAAGAAACTTTATAATATAGGCTTCATTGAAAGGTCCAGATCAGATCATTCTGTCTTGCCAAGGTACTTTCCCAGGTCCATTATAATAGTTTTTCAGTTCATTCATAATTTCTCGACCATCAATTGTTGGATGATGGCGCTGTCGAGAAAGAGAATGCATTTGGTCGTTTTCATGATTGTCCAAAGTACGTTCCTCGCAACGAACTGAGTTCGAGTCATTTATTAAATATGTCTCTCTCTGGGTATATACATGGCGGCGCTGATCAGTCAACAAGTTGTGCAATGCACAAGTTGCAAATACGATGTCTGTTACTTTAGCAGGAGATAAGTGTATGGGAGTCAAAAACAATCTAAACCTGTTGGCCAATATCCCAAAGCAGCTCTCAACCATACGCCTGCCTCTTGAAAGTCTATAATTAAAAATTTTCTCCTCTTTGCTGATGTGGCGTAGTGGATATGGCTTCATAATGTGTTTGGACAGTGGAAAAGCATCATCAGCAAGTATCGTGTATGGTAACACAATGTCACTACCAGGTAGGCACTTCCCATCTGGTACATTTAAGGAGTTGTTGTCCAAACAACGTTTCAGGTCACTTTTTGCAAATACACCAGCATCGCCAATCCTACCATTTGTGCCTGCATCAACATAAAGGATGCGATAATTTGCATCAACCAGAGCAAACAAGACTATGCTATTAAACCCCTTGTAATTGAAGTAGTGGGACCCTCCAAATTTTGGGCAAACAATTCTAATATGCTTTCCGTCCATGGCTCCAATGCAGTTGGCAACATTCCATTTTTTTTCCATTTCCATGGCAATGCTTTCCCATTCTTCAGGAGTGTTTGGTATCTGAAAAACAGAAAAACATAAGTTGTAGTACATAACTATATATTTTCAGGTTGATCCGGTGCCTGTGCCTGATCCAGAGACCCCGCAGCAGGCAGGGGAACATTCGAACAGGAAAAGGAAAAGAACAGATGATCATGAATCCCAGCTTTTGGCTGAAGCTGCGAACACCATGAGAAATATGTCTCAAATCCTAGAAGGGTGCTCTAAAGAAGACTCATTAGATGCATTTGGCAAATATATTGTAACTGAGTTAAAAGAAATGAGAGCTAGTGGCAAACACACTGCTCTTCGCAGAGTGAAGAAAAAAATCCAAGATTGTATATACAGTGCATGGGAGGAGGAGAATGAAAGGCCTAACATACCACAGGCACAGAACATTTTGGAACAAGCTATTAATTTTTCAGAAATTTTTGAGTAGTGTATTTTCTTTTCTTTTCTTTTGTAAATAAAAATATTTTCTTACCTTCATATATTCCTCTTTTAATGCTTCATAAATGGCCCGACACATTTCAGGTACTATACGGGAAATCGTGCACTGAGGGATCCGAGTGCTGTATTGGAGATCAGAAAAGCTTGCTCCAGTGGCCAAAAAACGAAGCGTTAAAGCAAGCCGCTCTTCTACACTTATACAATTCCTGAAGTGCGTGTTCACTCTCTTCACTAGTGGAGTGACTATCTGAAGAAGATACTGAAATGTCTCTACGTTCATTCGGAGGTATTTTCGGTACGATTCATTATCTTCCATTTCCAGTTCCTTCATTATGGTGTTTACAGGTCCTAAGGAAGTCCTCCTTGCAATCCAGGGTCTGACCCAACATTTCCTATTCTTTTTAGTCCTTTCGCGCTTCGCTTTCAACAAAAATGATATCATTAACACAGCACTCACAGCTCCAGCAACAGCAGCAATCTTTTCGGAATCCATTTCCACAGCCTGAAAGAAATGTGTGTTTGTTAATTTCTTCATATAGGCAGGTTTTGATAACCATGTATTAAGGTAAAGTGCATAGCTTTGACCCTGTTAGAGCTTCAATTTGTAAATTTGTCATTAAACATCAGAATAAGGTGACCAGTCTCAGCCAGGCAGTTTCGAGTGGGACCAACTGTGCAATATCGCCAATATTAGAAACATGACTACTTGGTCATTGAACTCGGCATACAGTCAAATACAGATGGATTAAAATTAACATGATACGCAGGATGAATAAAATCCTGGATTAAAAGTAGCATGTTCTGATATGTAATGTTAAGTAGTGTAGAATAGGATTAGAAATAAAATCAATATTAATGGGAGTTAACAAAGTAATTATAACCAAAGGCAAAACTTCTGCATTAAGGTAAGTACTGACAATTAAATTCTAGGTTAGGAAAAGTTATATTATAGCAGCAGTACACTGAATACCACAAGGTTTTATGTATGCCATATTGAATCACTTCTTGCAATGAGAAATTTTACTATGAGAATCGTTCCTATTTTGTGGCTCCGAAAAGCATGGTCTCTAGTAGCAAAGCATCTATCACGGCTGTGTACTGGCTCAGTTACGAGGATTACACAGATTACAACTGTATCGTAGTAAAATTACTTTATTAATTTAGTAGGACATTCTGAATTCTCCCAAAATTGTAGTTCAGCGGCAGTTAGGTTATGAACAGTGATATTAATTTAGGAGGGCATTCTGAATTTGGTATTAAACTTTAATAGCCTGCCGGTTCCTTCCCAGAGCATGCGCACGCACCTATTGTACCATGGCTTCCTTGACAGTTTTAACAATGTTTTATGAAAGGTGTGGAAGGGTAAAAAGCTTCTGCATTTAGTTAAATAATGATGGGTAAATTCTAGGTCAGTGACAGGTTTTGTTAGGTTACCAACATTATGTTAGTTTAGGAGCAACATACTGAATAGCGTGATGCCTATTATGTATCACATTGAATCTCTTCTGAGACAAAACCCTAATCCCCTAACTCCGAGGCGGGTCCCGTTAGAGAGTTTGTGGGAGGAGCCTAGCGAGCAGCATAAAACTATTTTTTCCCTATTCCTTGGAGTAATAACATGAAATAATAATTCTATTCATCTTTGGTATTTATAAAATACATGGTTTCGTCATCACTTGTAATTAGGTCTAAAAAGTAGGTATAATCCTAAGGGTAGCGTGCACCAAACTCATGCCATTTACTCTTTTAGTAAGCCTTACTTCTTTAGTTCTAACTACTTTAGTAAGCTACTCTTTTAGTAACCGTACTCTTTTAGTAAGGACGGCGTGCACCAACCAGGAGTAAACTAAACTCGGCGGCTTTCAACATTGTGGAATGTACTAAAGAAGTAAAAATTTTATTTACTCCCAGAGTAAATGAACTTACTCCACAAGTGGTGGAGAGCACCAACACGGAGTACGTTACTAACGTAGTAAGTTGTGGAGTAAATAAGGCCAATATTTACTCCTACTCAGGGGGTGGAGTAAGTTGTGGAGTAAGTGTGTTCTGTGGCATTTGCGTGAGTTATGAGTTACATATCACATTAAATGGATTACATAGTTCAAACTGAGGATAAGTTATTGAGATGAAGAAGGTTGTATACCAAAAATGAGAGTTGTGGCAGGTGATTTAATAAATATTAAGCGAACCATACCTAGTAGGGCATTTAATAACGTAAATAATTAAGCTCATAAATCCTTACATAAAATTTTGGCGTTTGGAAGAAACGATGTCAGATTCTCACTACATCCATGTGATTTCAGCCAGTCAAATGTGGAAATATCATTGCGGAGAGCGGTCCAACTAGGAAGACGTCCACCAAAGGTGAGGGAGAGAGTGAGTGGAAGGGACGTTTGCATTGCACGGTACAAGGAGCGCATGTGCTCTCAAATATCTTCCTAGCTGGATCGGCCTTTAGATGTTGCAGTTCTCCCTAACTTTGGGTCAGAAAACGACGATGTATTTCAAGCTAATCACATGGATACAGATATCGGCGAGGTATAGTACATTCCAATAAATGAAAGCCTCCGTTCTTGGAGCTACCCAGAAAACACTTCCCCCTGCTACTTAACCATAGAATTACTGAACAATAGGTGATTCTCATTGTTAAACGATTTAATGTAATTATTGTAAATTAATTTTATTACATTACACTTCTATAGCTTAAATTAAAGCACAACATTGCGAATGCCAGATTATAATAATAATTATAAGAGCTAACAGTTCAATAGTTGCACCCGCAGTGTTAATGAATAATATGTCCTTTTTTCTAACCCAGGTGTAAAAATGTCCTAACAGGCCACATCGGAAGAAAATTTGACTGACTCTGGGATTAGCGTACATTGAGAAGGGGACACATTGTAAAACCATTCCTTAAAGACTCCCCAAGTCTCGAATGGTGGAGTGAGACGAGACTTTAATGTTCGGGAATAAACTATAACAGATGCTGCAGGTCTATAGTATGCTGCTAACTATTTAATTAACCCTGTGGACAGGAAAGTGAGAAGCATTATAAACTATATAGAAAAAAAAATGCCAACATGAGTGCCGAAAGAAAATTTTAATTAGGGGCCCGGAGGTTGAAGCTGCACAGGATCTAGAGAAGTAGTCACTGAAATTATTTTTAAACACACAACCATCTACATAATTATTATTGGAGTTCATAGCTTCCGAAATATTGTACCGCCATTTTTTGTTTAAATATTACATTTCTCAGTTGTAATATTATTATTTTTATAAGGTAATATTTTTTAAGTAAATGTTCTGTGCATTTGAAAAAGGACAGAAACATAATGCCCCTTATTAGTTTTGTTATCCTTTTTATCCCCTTTTTCATGATTTTGTGTAATACTTCTTATTAATATTGTTAAACAGTCAATAAGTATTAATAATTCATTATAGTGAGATTTATGATAAACAACTATAGAATAATTGATTTATCGTTTTTGGGGAAGAATATGTAACTTTAGGAAGTATAAATATTTTAATATATTTTAGAACTTTATTATTATTATTATAAGAGAAATAATTATAATATTGACAGTGAATCAATTATGAAAATCAACTGGAAATTCCAATTGTTTGCATTATAATACAGAAATAGATTGCACAAAAATTGTAATCACAGTACCCATACGTAGGCTACTAAACTGAAAATATTCAATTGAAGGAATTAAAATTAGTAATGAATAAAACATTACTATTAGACCTATTTTAAAACATGAAGATTGTCATTAGTAATATTTGGAACAACCCAAATTCATATTCATTGTTTCAGCGAACCTTTCCTTTTCATTGTCTGGCACTTGAATAATACTGGCAATTGAAATGCACGTTTTCTGCTGCGCTGCACTAACGTTTCTGCTCTGTTCTGCGCAAAATTCGACTACTTCTTTAGTAAAAATCGCTTACTACTTTAGTAACAACTAAAGAAGTAACTATCAATTGAGCTCTCCAACACCAACTAAAAGAGTAAGTTACTAAAAGAGTAGCACTAAAGTAGTAAATTTAGGAAGGGAACCTTACGTAACAAAAACCGGTTTGTCTGTCTCACTCTAGCACATACATTAGTATGACTTAAGAGTGAGACAGATGTACTGGTTCTTGTATACTCCAGGTCTCCGTCTTAAATTTACTACTTTAGTAAGATTTACTCCTGGATGGTGCACGCCACCCTAAGTCTAGTTGAGCATTTATGTGTAATACAGAATAGGCTATAATTCTGGAGATAATTTTGTCGTACATTAATAGAATTATGAGAAAAGGTAATTGAGTTAGAAACTAGATTGAAAATCACATGCCGGTTTAGGATTGTGAAGTACAATCACAGAACTTACATAGAAAAGGCTAGCAGGAAGAATGGGGGTAGACAGAAAATGATAGTGATTGAATCATGAGATAGAAAACATTCTATGAAACTCAAGATAAAAAATTATTTTCACTTATTTCTCTAAAAAAACACGTATAAAGTAATAAATCTGTGGGGCTTTTTCCGATGATTAACCTTCAAACCTCAAGCCTTCCATATACCGTCTCAGCTCAATGTTCTTGCTCACACTGTAACTTAATACACTAACTAAACAGTTGTATTGTGATCATTAGTATGCTATAAATAATATGTTATTTATGTAGCACTGTATTTCAAACTTTTCTTTAGGTATCTGTCCATTTATTGTTTTAAGTAGTTTACAAATAAAACATTTCTTTTGAGAAATTATCATAATACAATAGGATGTAATACACACATGATTCTTTATGCAGAGCACTTATTTAAAACAACAGTCCTACGCTTTTCTCTACAGTAGAAGTTATTTCAGATAGTTTGCTGAGATTAAGTATGTGTACTATTATTAAATAAATAATGAGAGTTATTTAAAAAAAAAACAATGCAAATTAAAGTTAACCTCACCTCGTGTTAATCAACATAACCTTCAAATGAATATATATATATATATATATATATATATATATATATATATATATATGCGACTTGGCTCTAATTCGTAATCATTTATATATTTCTCTAAATAATGCTACAAATACATTCATATAAAACTAATAAATCACTGTATGGATTTACCTTCGAAACTCTAGCTTTTTTCCCTTATAGGCTTGTGTTCAGCGAAAACTGGTTTTGGTCAAAGCTATTGGATGTAGTGTACTAGCGCATCTTTGATTCAAATATCGCCTGACAAGTTCTTCGTGAAGTTCTTGTCCAATGAATTGGATAGTGGAATACCGCCCTTACCTTGTTCTTCTGCGCATGCTCGATGCGTCTTGCTTTGTCTTGTGCTTGGTAGCCGGCAGCACGGCTGTCAGAACCCGTTTTTTTTTTTTTTTTTAAATTTATTATTATTAATACTGCATGCTCCGTTACTCACGTAACACTACATGCAATTTTTAGTCTTACTTATAACAAGTTAACAAACTTTTCTATTTTCTATGTACAAGGAAAACTTTTTTCTTTAAAGTTTTTCAAAATCTATTTTTTTTATGAATTTTAAAAACTCCTTTAAGTAGTTCCTAACTAAAACATTAGGCGTTGCTGGCCACTGTCCACCGCTTAGTCTTATGTTTTGTTTTAGTGTTATTCGTTCATTACTCAGGAGTGGACACTCATATATTAAATGATTCACAGTTTGATTTTGTTGTTCACACTTACACATTGGACTTTCCATTATTTTAAACCTGTTGTAGTAGTCCCTGGTCTTTCCATGCCCAGTTAGGATGGCAGTAGTTTGTCCATTTAGTGGGATCCTTAGCTTTAATCTTTCCTGCACTAAAGGAAAAAACATTTTACTGATATTTCCATTTGTTGTCCTCTCCCACTGGTTTTGCCACATGCTAAGTCCTCTCTCCTCTGCTTCCTTGATTATATGGGTTCTGGGTATCTTGCTGTAGCTGATCTCCCTGCCTTCTTCCATCGCAGCTTCCTTAGCCAGTTGATCCGCTATTTCGTTTCCATATAACCCCATGTGTGCCTTAACCCATTTTATGTGTATAGTCCATCCGTGGTTCTCTAAATACTTGATGTGGTATGTGCTTCGAGAATGTGAGTGTAATTATATTGAAATGTAGCTTCACTACTTATTCATGTGTTCGGAATCTCTCATCTTAAATTTGTATAGGGTTACCAAGTCATTAATTTATTGTTCTAGAGAGTTGTCATTTTTCATTATGTCATGCGTACATGTTGCAATGAGAGTCACAAACCAAGTAGGCCAAACAACAGGGAAAAATTCAAAATATATTTAAGGCCTATTCGCTGTTTAGATTCCTTTTGGGAAAATTAAGAGACACCCGTAAAGGTATTTGTGGTTGCATTCATGCACCCTGCTAACATTGTAGTAACTCAAGATTACGTCGGGTGCAAAGGTTAATCAACATTAAAATGACAAAGGCTTACAGAACAACTTCTTATGAAGCCCTGAATGTAATAGCTGGAACTCTACCCATCGAAATTGAACTGACAGAGATTGCGAAATATCAAAACGTCATCAGAAGTAGTATAACGCACAAGGGAGAAAAGATTCACACCGCGCCAAATTACAGGGAATGGCAACATCCGGCAGACTTAATGAAGATACAAGAGAAGAACGATAACGAAAAATATAAACTATATATTTATACAGATGGCAGCAAGTGTGAAAAAGGAGTGGGATAAGGAGTAGTAATTTACATTGACAACCACCCAGTCCATCACCTCAGATACAAACTGTACACCAAGTGTTCCAACAACCAAGCCGAGCAGTTGGCAATTCTGAAAGCTCTAGAAAACGTTGAAGAGATTAACCAACAATTTGAAACAGATAAAACCGCAGCAATACATACCGACAGTAACATAACTATGTTCAAGAATGGTCCAAAGCTAACAAATTAAGCCTTAATGTCGACAAAACAATTGACATAACTTTTAGTTACAATTATGCTATAAATTCTCAGATTCCTTCGGTTAAGTTTCTTGGCATTCACCTTGATTCTGATCTCGGGTGGCACACTCACTGCTAGCATTGCATCTAAAATAAGTCAAGGCATTTTTATGTTAAGAACTCTATAAGATAGTTTATGTAAAGAATCTCTCTTAAATGTCTATTATGCCAATGTTAACTCTCACCTAAATTACGGTGTTATGCTTTGGGGGAACCATACATCCTCTGATAAACTTTTCATCTTACAAAAAAGAGCCATTAGAACTATATGTGGAGTCTCGTCGTCAACGCACTGTAAACCACTGTTTATCAGACTTGGCGTTTTGACTCTTCCAGCTATGTTTGTTTTTAATTGCCTTCTCTATGTATGTAAACATTTGGAAGCATTTACTAAATGCGCTGAAATCCATACCTATGACACACGCAATAGAGGTAATATATATATCCAAAAATGTAAATATTCCAGAACATTCAATAGTTTCGAAAATATTTCTCTTAATTTATATAATAGCCTACCTGTAAATGTAAGACAAATGGCTTACTGTGTGTTTAAGAGAACTTTAAAATTCCAGCTGAAAAGAAATCCATTGTACAGCATCCAGGAATTTTATTCTATACATTGGTTGTAAGCTTTTATTGTTTGACGTTGCTATACATTTTTTTAATGTCCTGGCAAAAATAAATCTATATCTATATCTATGGACATGCTACGAAACAACAACAGCTACAATGACCTAATCAGACAGATAAAAGGAAAATTACACACACTAACACAACAATACTGGCAGATACACTTTACGTGGGTTAAGGCCCATGTTGGAAATCAAGGGAACGAGCTTGCTGACCGCCTGGCCAAAGAGGCAGCAACCAGTACCATTCTGGAGGAAACATTCAGCCTTATACCGACGAGTGCAGTGAAGAGCGACCTGAGGGAAGAAAGCATACAACAGTGGGAGAATGAGTGGCGAACTACCACCAAAGGAGAACTAACCAGGACATTCTTTCCAACTATTAAAGCAAGACTGAAGACGAAATTGACGCTAACTCACAATATAACAGCAGTGACCACAGGACACGGAAAATTCGGTGCATACCTGGAAAGATTTAAAATCAAAGACAACCCAATGTGCGTGTGTAATATTATTCAAACAGTGCATCACATACTGTGGGAATGCGACTTATTGAGTGAAGAAAGACAAGAACTACGCAAATATGAAGTGAAAATGGGTGGAAGCTGGCCGTTAAATAATAATGAACTCATGGACAAATATTGTAAAAGATTTCAACATTTTGTAAACAAAATTGACTTTGACAAACTTCAGACGTAATCAAATTGGGACGGTATGTTAGGAATATTAACTTGTAAACATATGTATATAGCTCTGCATGTTAGGATTAATAACTCGTAATATGTGTATATAGTTACAATGGCACTGTATGTTAGGAATATCAACTTGTAACATGTGTATATAGATACATCTAAGAAGGAGTAAGACCGCAAGTAATATTACTAATGTAATGGCGCATGCAGGAATAAAAATGATTAATTAAAAAAAAAAGCCGGCCATCTTGTTTAAGGGTCGACTCAAGGTTAGGAAGCTGGTAATGAGTAATTGTGTAGGGAAATTATTTCTCGCTTATGGCCGTAACCACAAGTATTCGTAGGCATTCTCTCATTTGTATGATAAAGATTTTGCCAGTAGTGATGTATTTTGGCAAGCCAAGTTAAAGGATGAATTAATATTGTAGCCATTTGGGGTTCGAGAGTTGCATTATTTCTAGAACCTGTGACGTAGTCTTACTTGGATTCTAGTAATTTCCTTATATAAAGTTAGGCTCTGGATCTACAAATTAATGTTAAAATTGTTTGTTGGCCATAAAGCTTGCTAATGCTCTGTAAAATTACTGCATTCCCTTTATGAAATAAAATTTCAGTTATACTGAATTTTCTGAATTACAGTTCTGAATAGAGCGCTGTTGGGTAGCATAACCTTTTACAAATTAATGTAAAATTCTTTGTTGGCCATTAAGCTTGCTAATGCTCTGTAAAATTACTGCATTCCCTTCATGAAGTAAAATTCCAGTTATACTGAATTTTCTGAATTATAGTTCTGAATAGAGCGCTGTTGAGTAACATAACCTTTTACAAATTAATGTAAAATTCTTTGTTGGCCATTAAGCTTGCTAATGCTCTGTAAAATTACTGCATTCTTTTTATGAAGTAAAATTCCAGTTATACTGAATTTTCTGAATTATAGTTCTGAATAGAGCGCTGTTGAGTAACATAACCTTTTACAAATTAATGTTAAAATTGTTTGTTGGCCATAAAGCTTGCTAATGCTCTGTAAAATTACTGCATTCCCTTTATGAAATAAAATTTCAGTTATACTGAATTTTCTGAATTACAGTTCTGAATAGAGCGCTGTTGGGTAGCATAACCTTTTACAAATTAATGTAAAATTCTTTGTTGGCCATTAAGCTTGCTAATGCTCTGTAAAATTACTGCATTCCCTTTATGAAGTAAAATTCCAGTTATACTGAATTTTCTGAATTATAGTTCTGAATAGAGCGCTGTTGAGTAACATAACCTTTTACAAATTAATGTAAAATTCTTTGTTGGCCATTAAGCTTGCTAATGCTCTGTAAAATTAGTGCATTCCCTTTATGAAGTAAAATTCCAGTTATACTGAATTTTCTGAATTATAGTTCTGAATAGAGCGCTGTTGAGTAACATAACCTTTTACAAATTAATGTAAAATTCTTTGTTGGCCATTAAAGTTGCTAATGCTGTGTAAAATTACTGCATTCCCTTTATGAAGTAAAATTTCAGTTATACTGAATTTTCTGAATTACAGTTCTGAATAGAGCGCTGTTGGGTAGCATAACCTTTTACAAATTAATGTAAAATTCTTTGTTGGCCATTAAGCTTGCTAATGCTCTGTAAAATTACTGCATTCCCTTTATGAAGTAAAATTCCAGTTATACTGAATTTTCTGAATTATAGTTCTGAATAGAGCGCTGTTGAGTAACATAACCTTTTACAAATTAATGTAAAATTCTTTGTTGGCCATTAAGCTTGCTAATGCTCTGTAAAATTACTGCATTCCCTTTATGAAGTAAAATTCCAGTTATACTGAATTTTCTGAATTATAGTTCTGAATAGAGCGCTGTTGAGTAACATAACCTTTTACAAATTAATGTAAAATTCTTTGTTGGCCATTAAGCTTGCTAATGCTCTGTAAAATTACTGCATTCCCTTTATGAAGTAAAATTCCAGTTATACTGAATTTTCTGAATTATAGTTCTGAATAGAGCGCTGTTGAGTAACATAACCTTTTACAAATTAATGTAAAATTCTTTGTTGGCCATTAAGCTTGCTAATGCTCTGTAAAATTACTGCATTCCCTTTATGAAGTAAAATTCCAGTTATACTGAATTTTCTGAATTATAGTTCTGAATAGAGCGCTGTTGAGTAACATAACCTTTTACAAATTAATGTAAAATTCTTTGTTGGCCATTAAAGTTGCTAATGCTGTGTAAAATTACTGCATTCACTTTATGAAGTAAAATTTCAGTTATACTGAATTTTCTGAATTACAGTTCTGAATAGAGCGCTGTTGGGTAGCATAACCTTTTTCAGATTAATGTTAAAATTGTTTGTTGGCCATAAAGCTCGCTAATGCTCTGTAAAATTACTGCATTCCCTTTATGAAGTAAAATTTCAGTTCTACTGAATTTTCTGAATTATTGTTCAGGATAGAACACTGTTGAGTAACATAACCTTTTACAAATTAATGTAAAATTCTTTGTTGGACATTAAGCTTGCTAATGCTCTGTAAAATTACTGCATTCCTTTTATGAAGTAAAATTCCAGTTATACTGAATTTTCTGAATTATAGTCCTGAATAGAGCGCTGTTGAGTAACATAACCTTTTACAAATTAATGTAAAATTCTTTGTTGGCCATTAAGCTTGCTAATGCTCTGTAAAATTAGTGCATTCCCTTTATGAAGTAAAATTCCAGTTATACTGAATTTTCTGAATTATAGTTCTGAATAGAGCGCTGTTGAGTAACATAACCTTTTACAAATTAATGTAAAATTCTTTGTTGGCCATTAAAGTTGCTAATGCTGTGTAAAATTACTGCATTCCCTTTATGAAGTAAAATTTCAGTTATACTGAATTTTCTGAATTACAGTTCTGAATAGAGCGCTGTTGGGTAGCATAACCTTTTACAAATTAATGTAAAATTCTTTGTTGGCCATTAAGCTTGCTAATGCTCTGTAAAATTACTGCATTCCCTTTATGAAGTAAAATTCCAGTTATACTGAATTTTCTGAATTATAGTTCTGAATAGAGCGCTGTTGAGTAACATAACCTTTTACAAATTAATGTAAAATTCTTTGTTGGCCATTAAGCTTGCTAATGCTCTGTAAAATTACTGCATTCCCTTTATGAAGTAAAATTCCAGTTATACTGAATTTTCTGAATTATAGTTCTGAATAGAGCGCTGTTGAGTAACATAACCTTTTACAAATTAATGTAAAATTCTTTGTTGGCCATTAAGCTTGCTAATGCTCTGTAAAATTACTGCATTCCCTTTATGAAGTAAAATTCCAGTTATACTGAATTTTCTGAATTATAGTTCTGAATAGAGCGCTGTTGAGTAACATAACCTTTTACAAATTAATGTAAAATTCTTTGTTGGCCATTAAAGTTGCTAATGCTGTGTAAAATTACTGCATTCACTTTATGAAGTAAAATTTCAGTTATACTGAATTTTCTGAATTACAGTTCTGAATAGAGCGCTGTTGGGTAGCATAACCTTTTTCAGATTAATGTTAAAATTGTTTGTTGGCCATAAAGCTCGCTAATGCTCTGTAAAATTTCTGCATTCCCTTTATGAAGTAAAATTTCAGTTCTACTGAATTTTCTGAATTATTGTTCTGGATAGAACACTGTTGAGTAACATAACCTTTTACAAATTAATGTAAAATTCTTTGTTGGACATTAAGCTTGCTAATGCTCTGTAAAATTACTGCATTCCTTTTATGAAGTAAAATTCCAGTTATACTGAATTTTCTGAATTATAGTCCTGAATAGAGCGCTGTTGAGTAACATAACCTTTTACGAATTAATGTAAAATTCTTTGTTGGCCATAAAGCTTGCTAATGCTCTGTAAAATTACTGCATTCCCTTTATGAAGTAAAATTCCAACTATATTGAATTTTCTGAATTATAGTTCTGAATAGAACACTGTTGAGTCACATAACCTTTTACAAATTAATGTAAAATTCTTGTTGGCCATAAAACTTGTTAATGCTGTATAGAATTATTGCATTACCCTTATGAAGTAAAATTCCAGCTATATTGAATTTTCTGAATTATACTTCTGAATAGAACACTGTTGAGTGACATAACCTTTTACAAATTAATGTAAAATTCTTGTTGGCCATAAAACTTGTTAATGCTGTATAGAATTATTGCATTACCCTTATGAAGTAAAATTCCAGCTATATTGAATTTCCTGAATTATACTTCTGAATAGAACACTGTTGAGTGACATATCCTTTTACAAATTAATGTAAAATTCTTGTTGGCCATAAAACTTGTTAATGCTGTATAGAATTATTGCATTACCCTTATGAAGTAAAATTCCAGTTATATTGAATTTTCTGAATTATAGTTCTGAATAGAACCCTACTGAGTAACATAACCCTTTACAAATTAATGTAAAGTTCTTTGTTGGCCATGAAGCTTGCTAATGCTGTATAGAATTATTGCATTCCTTTTATGAAGTAAAATTCCAGTTATTCCGAATTTTCTGTATTATCGTTCTGAGTAGAACGCTGTTGAGTAACATAACCTTACAAATTAATGTAATATTCTTGTTGGCCATAAGGTTTGGTCACGGGTGTAAAATTACTGATTTCCCCTTTCGGAATAGTTTTCTAGTGATGTGGAGAGTTGAATTACATTTAACCTAGGATATTGTTTGGGCATTATAGTAGGCCTATATATTATTGAGAGTTAATATATATGTCGGTCATTAGTACTGTGATTTTGTTTGGGCTGTGACTTCGATATGCATGTGCATATGGTCTAGTTTTACTCATAACTCATGCAGAGGTCTCATAGTTGATATTTTGCATTTCCCTTTTACATAAGATTTTTGTTTAAAATTGTACATTTCTGGGGATTGTTTTCTTCACTTTTCTTCTGGCCATAACGTTGGGAATCAGAACACGTTATATTTATATACTTCTGGACTTAGCAGTATTCAGTTATGTATTTGGTTAAGTGTCCGTGGTTTTGGTTGGCTCGAGTGTTCTGGCAGGCGATTTCTGTGGTAGCCTGAACTGTGCTTGCTTTTACGCAAGGCTGTTTGGGATCCTGTGTGTCCGGCAGTGGTCATACGGATGAGCTTGCATAGCTATAGGGACTGTATATTTTTTTTTATTTAGGAGGATACCATATTTGTCGTTTGCCCTGTTACTCTGTGTCCTGCCAAGCGTGGCGTTTTTCTATGTATATGTCTGACACCTCCTTGTCCTCTTTACTAGTTTTTTTTATTAAATTTTAAGCTGCTCTGGGTTTATCGTAGTGTTCACACCTGCTCAGTGGTAGCAATTGCTTCTCGATCTATTACTCTGATGCGTATTTCTTTTCATCCCTGGTGGGAGGGTTGACGTATTTGATACGTCTACCTATTATTCTCTGTCTTACCATTATACAGTGATTATCTTGTAGTTTCTTGTCATTCTTGTACACATTTCTGGTCGAAATGGTCTTTCACTAAGTTGCCTCGGGGCTTCTTATTGTTTTCTATTAGAATTTTGAATCTGCTTTTAATTATTATTATGGTTACACCGTTTTCTGGAAACTTTGTAACTTTCTTGCTCCAAAATTTGGCTAGTAATGTTTTGAGAAGAGCTCATGTAACCCAACTAAAGCCCTTCTCTAATGTAGAGAATTTAATTCAAATGTATTATGTATAAGTAATTTGAGTTAATTCATATTAGTACTTGTGGTTAGTAGTGAATTGTATATAGATTATGTGTTGTGAGTTGGTGTATGTTATAAGCACCTTAATTTATTATGTGTTCTGATGGCTTGGTATTAATTAGGTTATTTTACTAAATAAGTTATTATGATATTGATGGTGATTTTGATACACATGAATGTATTAATTGTAGTGATGCTAAGTTCTCACTTCTCGTTGCATGCCTTGGAGATAGATTCCGGTGGGGTGGGTTGTGTTGTGTCCTGCACTTGTTGGTGGTCTAGGCCACACACAAAAAAGATTTGGGTTCTATTTCAAGTTTGACAATATGCTGAAATATCTATAAGACATAAGTTGTTTGGGCTGTGTCCCAATAAGCCATTATATTAACAAATAAGAAGAAGTCACAGATGACACCTTCCTGAAGGATAAAACATTATATTAACAAATAAGAAGAAGTCACAGACGGCAACTTCCTGAAGAATAAGACATTATATTATTTAATAAGAAGAAGTCATAGAGGACAACTTCCTGAAAATATCACATACTATACACCATTATGTCTGAAGTCGACTTCACAACTTGCTATTATTGGAATTTTGGACAAGAACTCTGTCCTACTTCCTGCTATTGTCTTGGACGCTGTTGCCTAAGGCACTTATGGATGTGATGCCTTGAGTCCGGTGGATTTCTACGTCTATCTGTTGCTGTGATAGCATGTGCCATGGATGCCTTGCTGGTTGTTCCTGTGCTCCTGGTTGTGCCGTGTGGGCCCGCTCGTCACTTCCTGTTGGTCTGGCTCTTGGGGACTGCAGCCCCACCTTGTTTTGTCACCTGAATAGGTGGCCGGAGCCACTCTTCGTCTTCTGTGAGCAGATATCCGGTGTCATCCAATATTATTATTATTCAAGATACGTGTGTTGGTGGTGAGAGTATTTTTCGACCATGTGTTATTGGCCAAATGTGGTAAGACCCCTTAAGATGATGTGTGCTCTCACCCATATCCTTTTCTGTGGCTCTTGTGCGTCTTCCCACGTTAAGCAATTCTTTGAAGAAAGTGATATTTAAAATTGCCATGTGTAACAAAGCATGGTATCTTATAACCTACCATGTATATTGTATATATTACCTGCGTATTGTCGGAGTTTCAGAAGACAAAATTGAACTTATTTCATAGACATTTTTGAAATGATTCAAGATTATGATAATTAATTATTGCATTTACCTTATGACTGTTCAAAAATCTAACAATTATGTTAGTAAACTTAAATGTATAGTGCTGGTACTCAAAGTTGAACTTTATGTCATAAACATTCTGGAACTTATTGAAGATATGTTTAAAGGTTATCGAATCTATCTTACGACATGGGTACTAGCTATCTCCTCATTATTAAACTAATTGTGGACCTTTGAAATTTTTCTCATCTTCAAGATTTCAGGACTTAATCTATAAGCCTTGAGTGATCTAATGTGTTATATAATGGTTGTGTTGTATTTTTAGGGTTGTACCTGTGTATGTTCTAGGCTATATTTTTTTGCAAATTTTGTGTTTGTGATTCTCATCCAACTTGCGCGATTTTCTAGTTTACTCCCCTTTCACTTTCTTTTTTCGCAAGGGGGAGACTGCGACAGTTCATTATTAATTTACGTATATAGAGGGCGTTGTAGTTCACTTTTGTACTCTCCCTTACCTTGTTCTTCTGCGCATGCTCGATGCGTCTTGCTTTGTCTTGTGCTTGGTAGCCGGCAGCACGGCTGTCAGAACCCGTGTCGTCTTTGTCAGTGCTAGTAGTGTGGAGTACGGCATCCCTTGCTCGCCGGATCTTCTCTGAGGTATGTGCTTCGAGAATGTGAGTGTAATTATATTGAAATGTAGCTTCACTACTTATTCATGTGTTCGGAATCTCTCATCTTAAATTTGTATAGGGTTACCAAGTCATTAATTTATTGTTCTAGAGAGTTGTCATTTTTCATTATGTCATGCGTACATGTTGCAATGAGAGTCACAAACCAAGTAGGCCAAACAACAGGGAAAAATTCAAAATATGTTTAAGGCCTATTCGCTGTTTAGATTCCTTTTGGGAAAATTAAGAGACACCCGTAAAGGTATTTGTGGTTGCATTCATGCACCCTGATAACATTGTAGTAACTCAAGCCGGCCATCTTGTTTAAGGGTCGACTCAAGGTTAGGAAGCTGGTAATGATTAATTGTGTAGGGAAATTATTTCTCGCTTATACAAGTATTCGTAGGCATTCTCTCATTTGTATGATAAAGATTTTGCCAGTAGTGATGTATTTTGGCAAGCCAAGTTAAAGGATGAATTAATATTGTAGCCATTTGGGGTTCGAGAGTTGCATTATTTCTAGAACCTGTGACGTAGTCTTACTTGGATTCTAGTAATTTCCTTATATATAGTTAGGCTCTGGATCTACAAATTAATGTTAAAATTGTTTGTTGGCCATAAAGTTTGCTAATGCTCTGTAAAATTACTGCATTCCCTTTATGAAATAAAATTTCAGTTATACTGAATTTTCTGAATTACAGTTCTGAATAGAGCGCTGTTGGGTAGCATAACCTTTTACAAATTAATGTAAAATTCTTTGTTGGCCATTAAGCTTGCTAATGCTCTGTAAAATTACTGCATTCCCTTTATGAAGTAAAATTCCAATTATACTGAATTTTCTGAATTATAGTTCTGAATAGAGCGCTGTTGAGTAACATAACCTTTTACAAATTAATGTAAAATTCTTTGTTGGCCATTAAGCTTGCTAATGCTGTGTAAAATTACTGCATTCCCTTTATGAATAAAATTTCAGTTATACTGAATTTTCTGAATTACAGTTCTGAATAGAGCGCTGTTGGGTAGCATAACCTTTTTCAGATTAATGTTAAAATTGTTTGTTTGCCATAACGCTCGCTAATGCTCTGTAAAATTACTGCATTCCCTTTATGAAGTAAAATTTCAGTTATACTGAATTTTCTGAATTATTGTTCTGGATAGGACACTGTTGAGTAATATAACCTTTTACGAATTAATGTAAAATTCTTTGTTGGCCATAAAGCTTGCTAATGCTCTGTAAAATTACTGCATTCCCTTTATGAAGTAAAATTCCAGCTATATTGAATTTTCTGAATTATTGTTCTGAAAGAACACTGTTGAGTCACATAACCTTTTACAAATTAATGTAAAATTCTTGTTGGCCATAAAACTTGTTAATGCTGTATAGAATTATTGCATTACCCTTATGAAGTAAAATTCCAACTATATTGAATTTTCTGAATCATACTTCTGAATAGAACACTGTTGAGTGACATAACCTTTTACAAATTAATGTAAAATTCTTGTTGGCCATAAAACTTGTTAATGCTGTATAGAATTATTGCATTACCCTTATGAAGTAAAATTCCAGCTATATTGAATTTCCTGAATTATACTTCTGAATAGAACACTGTTGAGTGACATAACCTTTTACAAATTAATGTAAAATTCTTGTCGGCCATAAAACTTGTTACGCTGTATAGAATTATTGCATTACCCTTATGAAGTAAAATTCCAGTTATATTGAATTTTCTGAATTATAGTTCTGAATAGAACCCTACTGAGTAACATAACCCTTTACAAATTAATGTAAAGTTCTTTGTTGGCCATGAAGCTTGCTAATGCTGTATAGAATTATTGCATTCCTTTTATGAAGTAAAATTCCAGTTATTCTGAATTTTCTGTATTATCGTTCTGAGTAGAACGCTGTTGAGTAACATAACCTTACAAATTAATGTAATATTCTTGTTGGCCATAAGGTTTGGTCACGGGTGTAAAATTACTGATTTCCCCTTTCGGAATAGTTTTCTAGTGATGTGGAGAGTTGAATTACATTTAACCTAGGATATTGTTTGGGCATTATAGTATATATTATTGAGAGTTAATATATATGTTGGTCATTAGTACTGTGATATTGTTTGGGCTGTGACTTCGAAATGCATGTGCATATGGTCTAGTTTTACTCATAACTCATATAAAGTCTAATATTTGATATTTTGTATTTCTCTTTGGAGTTCTATAAAGTTCTTCATCTTATATGGTGTTTTCCTTTTTGCTGCTTCGACATTGTTTCCCAGCACGCTAGGACTTTTCTTGCGATCTAGACTATAATTCTAACTACCCCGTAATTATTTTGCATGTGTAGCAAGTTTTCACACCTGCTCATATTATTGTCTTCTGTTCTAATTTCTGGATTTTCTTGTTTTGTGTTTGGTATTTTCGTTCTATTTCATAATTCAGTTTTTCATTTATGTGATTATCTATGTATGTCCATTCCTGGCTATAGATTTTGGAAGCTTCTAAGTGCAATTTATATACTTGTTCAATGGGAAATTGTTTCTTTCTATAAAGAAATTGTATTTATTGTTGTAGCCATTTCCTTTCTGCTAGTTCGGCATAATTTTACATATTTTAACAGATGACAACAGTGTGTTTTTAAAATCAGTGTGTTTAAATCAGCATCAGTGTATATATTTTTAATGATTAGGTTTTTAATTGGATACATATAGCATATTGCTACCTAAAATGTAAGTGTATTTTGTGTGATTACATAATTTTATATCCAAACATATATTTTAATGACAATAGTGAAACATAAAAATATATGTGCATATGTGCATAGATCTAGTTAATATTACAATATTATAGGGCTTAATGACGTTGCATCTATTGAACTTTTGGTCCATTGGGGTTTGTGGTTAGGTGGATGAATCTTTTCATAATAATGAATATAGCTTATTATTAAACATAGTAACAATTTGGTTTATGTCATGGTAGTTAGTTTTAAATCATCCCATGTGCAATCTCTATAAAGTAAATATAACCTATTAAAATCAGCTCTGTAATAATAGTATCTATTTATTGATTCTATATTACTTTTGTTTTCCCGGGTTGTACTATGGAGTAAACTTAAAGGTGGGTGATATGTGTCTTTAGGCACTAAATTATGATCGTCTTCTGTAGTATTTAAACTCATATTTGTTAATACTAATACTAGCGTTCTTCCATTAATATTTGTTATATTGTTTACTGACTGTAAATCTAAGAGAGTTAATAATCTATACAGTTCCTTTACCCTATTACTACCTGTACTAAAATCGCACGAAGCATCACAAATCTCAGGTAAATTGAAATCACGAAGTATAACAGTATTACAACCAAATAAAACTATATTTTGCTCAATTTTCTCATAATATTCAACGTATGAGTTTAAGCTGGAATTTGGAGGAAAATAAACTGTACCTATGATATACTTTACACTTGCTCAAGATGGCGCACGGGGACGAACAGATGGAAAGTGAGCTCCTCACTAATGAATTAAATAAACTAAGTAAGAAGGCCTTAGTTGAAATCTTAGTGACAAGGAACATTACAGCAGATAAAAGTGCAATAGTGATTAATTATTTTAATAAGTTATTTAGTGAACCCACTGTTAGTGCTAAAAACTGTTATGACTGCAAGTCGTACACTTCTGCACAATTCATATCATCTGTACAACGAGAGGTTGAATTAGTAAATAAACTAAATCAACAGATGGAAAGTCGGCTTAAAGATCAAGAACTAATAATAGATCTGTTGCTACCTAATTCAATCAAAACCAGGAAATATGCGTGTGACAGCAGTGCTGACGAAGGAGTTACTAAACTTCCAAATTCTGATGGTGGACTTGAGAAAAGTGACATTCCCAGTAATATAGCGAATCAGACAAATAATACTACTACAATGGGTAATGGTCAACATAACCTAGATAAACATTTGAGGCAAAATAGGCCTACTCGTATCATTGAACATAGACCTAGTGACAATAGTAATACGCTAGAAGTTAATAACATTATCAAAGGTGTTCCTTGGTCTGAAGTAGCAAGAATAAGGCCAAAACGTGCTGTAGTTGTTGGTAACAATGAAGCTTGTAATGACTCTAGTAAGCCAGTACTGAAAGGTGTCCCAAGAGAGAGTGCCCTCCATGTTTATAGACTTGTGCCAACTACAACTGTTGATCAAATGGTTAATTTCTTAAAGAGTGACTATCCTGAAGTTAGATGCGAAAAGCTTGATTCTAAGAACCCTGATATATACGCTTGTTTTAAAATTACTGTTTACGAAGAAAATGTGCAATCTGTGCTTAACTCTGAAAAGTGGTCAAAAAATGTTTGTATTAGGCGTTTTTTTCATTACCAGAAGCATACCCCGGTAAGTTAATTATGCCTTCTTCATCAAGTGACGAGTTAGGCAATGACAAAGTGACCTGTGACCTAATGTGTGTAAACATTCAGTGCTTAAGGAACAAAGTTAATGAACTTGAGGTCCTATTATACGAGAAACAGTGCAGAATCCTCTGCCTATCTGAACACTGGCTGAAAATTGATGAGAGTTTGTCTTTCAATATTACTGACTATAATTTAGCCAGTATATTCTGTCGAAGTAACTCTAAAAATGGTGGTGTTGCTATTTATTTAGCTGCCGGGACTGATTTTTATGAACTTGATGTGACAACTTTCTGCATAGAGTCTCATTGTGAAGTTGTGGCTGTGAAAATTCCATCCATGAACCTGATTGTTATCAGTATATATCGGCCTCCATCTGGTTGTATTGACACATTTTTTTAGAAACTTGAGAACTTGTTGCTTTATTTTAATAGTACAAATTTTAAAATGTTAGTCTCTGGAGATTTTAATATTGACATATTGAAGAACTGTGCGAGTACTACTCTATTTTTAAATTTACTAAGATCGTACGGGTTCTATTGTTCTAATTTGAAACCAACAAGGCAGCAAGCATGTTTAGACAATGTTATAACTAACCTTGCTCAGGGTCTGTATAAGGTTGATGTCATTGATCCAGCCCTCTCAGATCATCGAGTGGTTGTTTTGAAACTCAACTCAATGTCCAGTGGGGATTATCATTCTAATTCTATTCAGACTATTACCAAACGATTGACAACAACAGCTAATATAACCTAACAGCTATATAACAAGTTTATCAATAACCTCATCACTACTGATTGGGATGAGGTATTGTGTAGCACGGACTGTATTGCTGAAGATTACTTCAAGGAATTTTTCCATTACCTTTTATATAATTTTGAATCATCATGTCCACTAGTGAAAGTTACTCATGACTTGAATATTATGCATAAAAAGCGATTGCTGAGCATCTCATATCCTCCTGAACTAATGGAACTAAAGAATAGAGTAATGGCTTTATATACTATTTATAACGTAACTAAGTCAGAATTGTGTAAATTAGTGTATAAACGAACAAGGAATGATTATAAAACTGCATTAAGGCAGTTTAAGTTGGACCGTAACAAGTCAATTATTGAAGGTGCTAGTAATAAAGTAAAAGCTGCCTGGAAATTAATCAATTCCGAGATCAAACCGCAAAGAGCAATTGTAGATATATCACCTAAAGTTTTCGTTAAATATTTTACTACTTCGATTGAGAATATATGTGAGGAAGCTAGAACTGTTTCTAGTAAGTTTAATACCTCAGCTAGAGAACTTTTATTTAAGAAAAAATTATCTCATTTGACAAATTTTAAGTGGAAAGAGGTTACTGCCAACGAAGTTTTAGGTGTAGTAAATAATTTAAGGTATTCGGCAAGTATCGATTTGTATGGTTTTAGTAATAATTTGCTGAAGTCTATTATCTACTTCATATGTTCTCCTCTCACTTATTGTATTAATACTTTATTCAATGCCGGTCACTTCCCTAGTATTCTTAAATTGTCTAAGACAGTACCAATTTTTAAAAAAGGTGATAGAAAACGTCCAGAAAACTATAGACCCATTGCAATCCTGTCATCAGTAAAGTTATTGAATGTATAGCTCTGAACCAACTAAGATCATATTTTATTAGCAATAATTTTTTAACTCAGTCTCAATTTGGCTTCTGTCCTGGTAAATCAACAACGGAAGCAATTAATTGCCTATTGTCAAGTGTTTATGATGTATTCGAGACCAGTGCTTTTGCCCATGCTTTATTCTATGACTTCAGTAAAGCTTTCGACATTATATCTCATGATCTGTTGCTGATGAAATTGCAGTACTATGGAATTCATGGTAATGAGTTTAAGTTTTTTGAATCATTCTTAAGTGGTAGGAAGCATGTTGTTGAAGTTAACGGAGTTCGATCTAGTCCTGCGGATGTAAAATTTGGAGTACCCCAAGGAGCTGTTTTGGGGCCGTTTCTCTTTTTAATAACGATTAATGACTTGCCTGATAATGTATCAGCTAAGGCTGTACTTTATGCCGATGATTCAACATTTTTAATCACTCATGATGATATTACTGAACTAATTCTTCATAGTAGCAACGTTCAAAGAGAAATTAATGTCTGGTTTTCCACTAACGGATTTTTAGTTAATCATGACAAAACTCAGACCCTAACTTTTAGCTTGAAGAATGTAGGAAATGAACTAAACTGTAGTCCTGTAAAACTTTTAGGTATATATCTGGACCAAAAAGTAAGCTGGCTTGCTCATACTGACTATGTCTGCCGTAGACTATCGAGAGTAGTCTACCTATTAAGGAACCTAGTTAATAAATTACCCAGACACTATTTGAGGCAAGCCTATTTCGCTTTTTTCGAGAGTGTCATGAGATATGGTTTATTGTTCTATGGATGTGACTCTGGGCTGAAAGATGTACTGCTGATACAGAAGAAGGCAATTAGACTAATAACTGGGTCGTCATTATTATCACATTGTAGACCACTCTTTATACAAGAAGGGATTCTTACTGTATATAGCTTGTATGTTTCTGAACTTTTAATGTTTTTAAAGAAGAATGTCTCTAATTATGAACTTAGGAGTGGTATTCATGCATACAACACTAGACATAATAATGCCATTCAAATGCCATTTTCTAGGCTAAGCAAAGTTAATTCAAATCATGTGTTTAATGCTGTAAACGTTTTTAACAAGCTTCCGGACACCATAAAGAACCTAAAGGGGAGTAAATTCAAAACCAAAATAAAAATTTGGTTGCAGAACAATCCATTTTATAATATGCATGAATGTTTTAACAATGACTTCAAGTTTTAATCTTTTACAGTAGACTTAAATTATTAACCTTTTGTTATTTATTGGAGCCAGTAATTAATTTTTGACTTCTTTTATGTAATCTGACTTGGCCAATTGTACATTTTACTTAAAGGCTTAAATAAATTATTATTATTATTATTATTATTGAAATAGACTTTAACCCATATTGATTCATTATTTGAGTCTAAAGAGAAAATCTGCTCCGGTCTTAATTAAGCTTTAATTGCTAATAGAACACCTCCTCCTGGCGTTCGTGAGTCCCTGTCTTTTCGAAAAACTATATATCTGCTATCAAACAATTTGGAATCAAAAGTACTATTTGTTAACCAGGTCTCTGATAAACTTATAATATCGAGATTAGAGGAGAGAATATTATTATACAATATTCTAAACTTAGTTCTTAGACCTCTTATATTTTGGTATTAAATACTAAGTGTCCTTGTATTACTCACGGTCTATAAATAATGGGAGTCAAACTTATATAGAATTTTGAAAATTTTGTAGGTCTTCTTCTGATGCAATGGCCTGAATAGGTGTTGCTTCGCCTTTTCTCATAAAGATTCTCCCATTACGTGTCCACAAGAATTTTACATTGGAAATTCGTCGCACTTCACTGCATTTCGCTAGGAGACGTCTTCTCGTAGGACAGAGGCTTTCGTTGACATATGCAGGAGAGTTGAAAGTGAATCCTAGATCAAGTGTAGAAAGATTTCTTTTCATCCGTCTCATCCTTAAAATTTCTTCTTTGTGGAATCTTCTGCAAAACTTTACCATTATAGCACTAGGTAACTGTGAGGCTGCAGCCCTATTCAGTAACTTATCGACTCGAGATGTTTGCTATCGGGATCTCCAGATTCCGAGTCGATCGAAATTCTGGCTTGTTTGGTATTCTGTAACATCAATCGAGATCATTAACTTCCGGTGGATATCTCTAGTCGAATTCGGTAAGCTGTCCCGAAGGTAGCCGAAGCATTAGTAACGTACAGGTGACGTTAACCAATGTGAGACAAGGGTTTTAAGTGACGTCATCTCAACTGTGAATATTTGTCGTCTGAACTGCACTCCCGCCATAATGAAAATGATTTAACTAACCCTAAAATTCATGAGACTTGATAATATCTCACATCTAATATACGAAATCGAATGTGTGTTAGTGGATATGTGTATGTATGTTCCCTATACAAACCTACTTTTCTTGACCAATTTGTATGAAATTTTGCACACGTACCCAGTTAAGCCCGGGAAGTAACGCGGTCAGCATTAAAATTCAAACAAACCACTCCTTCCCTTGAACATTTATGTAATTTCTGAGAATATTATACTGAAAAAATGGAATCCAATTCAGTTGTCATGACAACAGTGTATTGTTTACAGTGTTCACATAGGGCTTTGTGAACTACCAGGTAATTACGCATGCATTTTCCTAACTATTTTTGCACAAGCTGACTACATTGTACATTGTACTACATTGTCAAATTAAAAGCATTGACTAAATGACTTTCATTGGGTAATATTTGCTAAAGTAATCTTTTATCGTACTACCTTCGGTCTATTTATTACAGTATTTATTTATACTTCTGCATTTAATTTAACAAAAACAGTGATTACAGAAGTGATTAAAAATATGATATAAGTTTGCTTTGAGATAGGTCTAGTTTTTTTAACGTAAATTACTGCTAGTATAAATATGACACACCATAAACATTTCAAATAGTTATTGCCCCTTCATGTAAAACGTTTGGGCACTCTTGGCTTATATTAATTTTTCTTTATTTCCGAGTTTAGTTGGCATAGGTTAAGTACATGTACAGTACATTTTAGCAATGAATAGAATATCATCTGCTGTTTGTTTTATGCGTAAATTGTTTTCTGTACTTAATGTTCATAATTATGGCAAGAACAAATTATACTGGTTGTACGGGCAAGCTGAGAGCAAGCGGACTGTATAACAAGAATCATAGGACGTAACACTTCTTGAAATTGAGACTTAAACTATAAATAGATAAGCCAAACTTGCCCAATACATTTTAGATAAATTTCTCTGGTATGTAACAATTTATTGTCACAACAACAATACATACATCATGCTCAGTTCATAAATTCTTGATTTCTTGGACGTGTATAATATTATTATTCATAAACACTGATGAACTTGTAGATATCACAATGTTTAATACAAATTCCTTTGTTAAAGGTCATAAATATCTTTGAGATGGCTTAATCAGTTTGATCAAAACCAAAAATATATTAGTTCAATGATGCAATTACGCCCAAATTGTTCCTCAAATAAATTAGGTAGTAAATGACGTACCTTTGAATTGATTAATACCACCTTTTGATAGTTGAAACAGATGTTAGCCTGAGATCTTGCAACGCCAACACCAAAATGAAGAAGACCCGATGAATCACACGATGGGTGATAATAGTCCTTAAATCGTTCGAAGTCTTCAGAATCAATAAGGCATATGAAACCTTGATGTGAATCGAAGAGCTGATTGCTTCAGCTATTGAAAGTAAACCACCAAATCTATCTGATAGGTAAAGAATGACATTGATAAGCCAAGAAGAAAACTCATGTCCTTATGAGTAGTAGTTGAATTGATTACAACGAAGAATAGGCATTTAAAGCCTAGAAAAACTAATGTCTTTATGAGACACAGTTAACTTGAATCGATGAAGAAGGAAAAAAGCTAAAGATAAACCTTATTGGCTATCAAAACAATATAATAAAAATCTCCAGTCTCTGATTGGATGCAAGACATAAAAAGAATAATTTTGATATTACAATACCCATACATAACAACTATTTGAAATTCATTTGTTCAATAAATAAAAAACAAGATAGCAAGCAAGGCCTGCTAAAAACGAATTACAGAAGCATGACCTACTAAACTAAAACATAACGGAACATATTGCCCGCAAATTATGACACTTGAGGCATAATTTAAAATTACATGTGGAGTTATGTTTTTAAAAAATAAATAAAAGAAGAGAGGAAAAGAATAAAAATAAAAACAAACATGAGAACAAATAATTGAAATGAATTGAAAAACATGAATGCAGAGAATGACTAAATCATTCATCATTTTCTGAAATTGGCATTGGTGCCAAATTGACAATTGGTTGCACATAAAGATTCGTGGCAGTACGAACCTTTGCAACTTGAACCAGACTGACCCCGCCAGGGTGAATTTGTCATGGTGTTTGAAGTCCTTAACGCTGGGTGGTAAGTTTTGATGTAGTCGGAATTCTCGTTGGAACCCTGACCAACGGATTCCATATGTCCCAATTTCAAGTGCTTGGACATAGAATTCCTGTAAGCCTTAGCTAATACAGGATTAGAAAGAGAATGTCTCTTAAGAGACGTCAATCTTGAACTCGCTTGGCGAGATGCATTAGAAACCCTTTGCAGGTTTGAACTTACTAAGGCTGAATAATGCATATCTAAGGTATTAGATTGGCAGGATAAATCATTAGGAAGTCCATTGCTAAAGTCCTTAGATTTATGAAGTGTAAGTTTGTTGGACCTACGAACAGACAACCTAGGAGAAGAAGGTTGGGGCAGCTTGCCCGCCAAGTACCAACCCAGTTGAGAGTTATGAATGATGGGTAAGTTGGGAGCAGAAATGTTACCCACACAATCAATTTGCGAGAAAACCTCAACACCCAACACCAAATCTACAGAATTAGGTGTGTTGAAATCAGGATTGGCTAGTTGAAGGTTAGGCGGAATGTTCCAGTTAGTGATATTAATTGGAGATCTTGGAAGTTTCGACTCTGAAATCTCCGGAACAACAAGAGCAACAGTATTACAAAACCATCGAGTTGTTCGAGACCTGATTTCTATAGAAGCAAGCTTATGGGTGCTTACTTTAGACGATAGTATTCCAGTCAGCCTTGCTTGCTGCTGACAAGGGGATAGTTTTAAATGTTTAAATAGCCTTTCACTGATTAAGTTGCAATCAGAGCCGCTATCTAAGAGGGCAGTGGCCTCTACGGGTTGACCATACTTGTTTATCACAAACACATTTGCAGTAGGAAGTAAGCAGCCTTGATGATTATGAGAGGCTGACATAATCCCTGCAGTATTAGATATTTGTGACTCGTTCTGAGCACTATAATCGTGAAGAAGAGTACTATGTTTCTCTCCACACACTCTGTAAGAGAACGAGCTGCAAGCCTTGGTATGTCCTCTTGAAGAGTAACATACACGACATAAATGGTTAGTCCTGACAAAATTGCTACGGCTTGCAAGACTCATTGCTTTGAAAACATCACATTGGTAGACTTGATGTGAATCCTTTTTGCAACAAATACATTTGTTGACAAACTGAGCTGATTTGCTCTTAGCCGATATAGGTTGCGAATTCTGTGAAGTTGAAGGCTGATTTTCTAGAGCTGAATCCGTCATTTGCAAGACTCGGACTCTAGTCTCCAGAAACTTAAGTAGTTCCTTGAGTTCAGGCAGTCTGTCTGATTTCAGCGATGATTCCCATTCTCTAATAATATGAACTGGGAGTTTGTCTAAGATCATTTTAGAAATAATTAAGTCGGATAAATCGACATTAGTATTTAAAGAGTGCAATGCATGCACCGTGCTTATGAAATGATCTATAAATCTTTGCAGAGAGTCTGCAGAATTCTTTTCAAGAGAGGGTGGTGAAAATAATTTGTCAATGTGACTATTAGCAATCAGACGATTGTTGTCAAATCTTTCTGACAACGTTTCCCAGGCTACATCAAATGTAGCTGAGGATACAGGAATATTCTGTATTACAGTCATGACTTCTGGCGATAAGCATGATTTTAGATATTGGAACTTGTCCATGTTAGAAATATGCTTATGTTGAATGACAAGGGAATAGAATGTATCCCTGAACTCAATCCACAAGGCAGGATCGCCTGTGAATTGAGGAAGACGGATCTCGGGAAGTTTTGGGAGTGAAGGGGTCAATTCTCTAGATGACTGCTGGACTACAGAAGCTGAGACCTGATCAGGATCATAGAACTGTTTATTTTCAGCAATAGAACCATTTAGAAGACCTATTGCCTTATGAAAAGTAGTTTCAACTTCTTTCCTCTGAAGTTTAATTACTTCAGTCACTTCTTGCGGACTGATATTAGAATATTTGCTCTTATATTCATTAAATATGGCTTCAAATGCATTACGCATACTAATAGCTTCGAAATATGAAACCTTGTCTCGTATAACTAACGTTTGAATAGCTTCAACGTAATCAAAGAATTGAGTTGCTACAATATCAATAGAAGCTAATTTATCCATAGATTCAGCTTGAGCAGCTCTTTGCTCTGCTTCTGCCCCTTCTTGTCTAAGTTTAGCATCTACTTCTTGTTTAAGTTTAGCCTCATAGGCTACAACTAAGGAGTCAACATGAGATATGGCTGAAAAAACAGATTGCTCAATATCTTCTCTATAATCTGCTTCAGCTTCTGAATACTCAATTTGGTCAATCAGAGACTGAACATCTTCATATTTGATCAGGACTTCATTAAACTTAGCCTTACGGGCTATAATTTCTTTATGCGATTTATCATCAAGATCAGTGAATGATAGAAAGGTATTGACGTGGCGAGTGATCTGAGCCTTTATAGGAGTTCTCTTGGCTTTAAGAGCATTAATGTTCAACTCCTGATTAGCCATCTCTTTAGATTTACAGCACAGATTACAATGAATATCAATAATTGCCCGCTCTTAGGGCCCAAATGACAATAAATACAATGCCCGATTACGGGTTAAGACAAATCAGTACATAAACGTCCAATGCAATGGACGTTGAAACAATACAATATCAGGTGTGATATGTGTACTAGTGTAAGTGTTGCTGTCTGTGTAGGTTTTACATACATATAAACTTATAACACTAGTTTAACAATAGATCCTCCAGCCTTCACCTCAAACATGCAGAAGACATGGAGGTAGTAACAATGTCAATTATTGTTTGGTTATTGTTATGATGAGAACAAATTCTGGTATATATTACAGTTCAATTCACCAGATAACAGTCGAGATATGATTCAACTATCCGGCAATAGGAGGACCAATAAAAATGTACGGGCAAGCTGAGAGCAAGCGGACTGTATAACAAGAATCATAGGACGTAACACTTCTTGAAATTGAGACTTAAACTATAAATAGATAAGCCAAACTTGCCCAATACATTTTAGATAAATTTCTCTGGTATGTAACAATTTATTGTCACAACAACAATACATACATCATGCTCAGTTCATAAATTCTTGATTTCTTGGACGTGTATAATATTATTATTCATAAACACTGATGAACTTGTAGATATCACAATGTTTAATACAAATTCCTTTGTTCAAGGTCATAAATATCTTTGAGATGGCTTAATCAGTTTGATCAAAACCAAAAATATATTAGTTCAATGATGCAATTACGCCCAAATTGTTCCTCAAATAAATTAGGTAGTAAATGACGTACCTTTGAATTGATTAATACCACCTTTTGATAGTTGAAACAGATGTTAGCCTGAGATCTTGCAACGCCAACACCAAAATGAAGAAGACCCGATGAATCACACGATGGGTGATAATAGTCCTTAAATCGTTCGAAGTCTTCAGAATCAATAAGGCATATGAAACCTTGATGTGAATCGAAGAGCTGATTGCTTCAGCTATTGAAAGTAAACCACCAAATCTATCTGATAGGTAAAGAATGGCATTGATAAGCCAAGAAGAAAACTCATGTCCTTATGAGTAGTAGTTGAATTGATTACAACGAAGAATAGGCATTTAAAGCCTAGAAAAACTAATGTCTTTATGAGACACAGTTAACTTGAATCGATGAAGAAGGAAAAAAGCTAAAGATAAACCTTATTGGCTATCAAAACAATATAATAAAAATCTCCAGTCTCTGATTGGATGCAAGACATAAAAAGAATAATTTTGATATTACAATACCCATACATAACAACTATTTGAAATTCATTTGTTCAATAAATAAAAAACAAGATAGCAAGCAAGGCCTGCTAAAAACGAATTACAGAAGCATGACCTACTAAACTAAAACATAACGGAACATATTGCCCGCAAATTATGACACTTGAGGCATAATTTAAAATTACATGTGGAGTTATGTTTTTAAAAAATAAATAAAAGAAGAGAGGAATAGAATAAAAATAAAAACAAACATGAGAACAAATAATTGAAATGAATTGAAAAACATGAATGCAGAGAATGACTAAATCATTCATCATTTTCTGAAATTGGCATTGGTGCCAAATTGACAATTGGTTGCACATAAAGATTCGTGGCAGTACGAACCTTTGCAACTTGAACCAGACTGACCCCGCCAGGGTGAATTTGTCATGGTGTTTGAAGTCCTTAACGCTGGGTGGTAAGTTTTGATGTAGTCGGAATTCTCGTTGGAACCCTGACCAACGGATTCCATATGTCCCAATTTCAAGTGCTTGGACATAGAATTCCTGTAAGCCTTAGCTAATACAGGATTAGAAAGAGAATGTCTCTTAAGAGACGTCAATCTTGAACTCGCTTGGCGAGATGCATTAGAAACCCTTTGCAGGTTTGAACTTACTAAGGCTGAATAATGCATATCTAAGGTATTAGATTGGCAGGATAAATCATTAGGAAGTCCATTGCTAAAGTCCTTAGATTTATGAAGTGTAAGTTTGTTGGACCTACGAACAGACAACCTAGGAGAAGAAGGTTGGGGCAGCTTGCCCGCCAAGTACCAACCCAGTTGAGAGTTATGAATGATGGGTAAGTTGGGAGCAGAAATGTTACCCACACAATCAATTTGCGAGAAAACCTCAACACCCAACACCAAATCTACAGAATTAGGTGTGTTGAAATCAGGATTGGCTAGTTGAAGGTTAGGCGGAATGTTCCAGTTAGTGATATTAATTGGAGATCTTGGAAGTTTCGACTCTGAAATCTCCGGAACAACAAGAGCAACAGTATTACAAAACCATCGAGTTGTTCGAGACCTGATTTCTATAGAAGCAAGCTTATGGGTGCTTACTTTAGACGATAGTATTCCAGTCAGCCTTGCTTGCTGCTGACAAGGGGATAGTTTTAAATGTTTAAATAGCCTTTCACTGATTAAGTTGCAATCAGAGCCGCTATCTAAGAGGGCAGTGGCCTCTACGGGTTGACCATACTTGTTTATCACAAACACATTTGCAGTAGGAAGTAAGCAGCCTTGATGATTATGAGAGGCTGACATAATCCCTGCAGTATTAGATATTTGTGACTCGTTCTGAGCACTATAATCGTGAAGAAGAGTACTATGTTTCTCGAAATCGATATGGAGTTACAGAATAGCAAAACGTGGAAAAGTCGGATTCTTCGCCGATTCCGAATCGAAAACTCAAATCGAAGAGTTATAGAATAGACCTGCTGATCTTGATGTTATTTTGTGACAGGCGTCGATGTCAGTGTTTTCAAGGTTCGCGTCCAGTGCTTTGCCAACAGTTTTCACTAGTTGTACCTCGTCTTCTCCTGGTTGCATTGGGATCCCATGAATTTCCACCATGTTGATTCTTGAATACTGCTCCCAGGTCTTCTATTCGATCTTTTAATTTTTTATTTTCTTTCTGTAGTTTCAGATTCCAATCTTCTACCGTATTCTGTTTGGGTCTTGAAATTTTCATCAAGTTTTTCGTGACAAGAATCGATAGATTTAGTCTGTTTCCAAAGTCTGCTGTGATTTCTTAATTTCCTCATTTTATTTTTTTATTTCTCATAGCCTTCAGTCAGTTCTGTTTCTGTCATTTGGTCGAGTTTAACTAGTGTCCACATTCTGGATCCTCTGTACGCCTCAGTTCTCAGTCAATTTCTTCTTTTCCTTCAAGGTGAAGATCTTTTCCTTCTTTTCTTAATATCCTGCAGAAGGTCGTACATTACATCTAGAATGATCCTTTTAAGCTCTTCCTCATGATGAGTCTTATATTTTGAATTATCCAGTCTATCCTCTGAATATGCCGGTTGAGCAGCATTCGGTATTGGACAATCCTTCGAATTTTGTTGGTTACAGCATTTTCCTCGTAGTTTGCACGGTTTGCATAGTGCACCCTGGTTTATTTTAGCACAGTTTGCTTTCATATGGTCTTCTTCTCTACAGTGCCCACATGTTGATATCTCTTGTCTGCAAAATTTTGCAACATGGCGAAGGTCCTGACATCGAGCACAACGTGCAATTGTCAAGAAATCTTTTGGTGTTGTGGCAGCGTAGTAGAGATATAAGTACCTTTTTTGCAGTATCTATATCCTCATAGTCGGATCTATCTCAACTACATAGTTGACTGTTGCCTTCTCCTTTGGTCTGGTTTTGAATCTTGGTATGAATTTTGTTTTAAATTGCTCTGGGTTCATTTCCTCATAAAAAATTTGATGATATACCAAATTATTATCTCTTCACAGGTTAGAGGAGTTGGAATGTCGTATAGTATTAACAGGGATCTCTTCTTTTTTTGGCATTTCCACTTTTATTTCAGCATTGTTTTAAGTTTTGTCTGGATCTTTTTTATATCTCCCTCAGTGTCGGTTTCAATGATTACAGACTTGCGTGTTCTTTTAATATTTTTTATTTTAATTCTGTTGTCCATTGGGTTGATTATTTTTCTAAGTTTTTCCTGCAGACTTCTTGGCTGCTCATGGGTTTTTGAGGTGATGAACACTATATGATTTTTGTTGGCTGGAGTGTTCTTTGGTTATGTCCAGAACTTGCTGTTGTAGCCTTGAATTCTCCTATGTCCCGCAAACAAGGAACACTGTTTTTAATTCCGCAAAAGCAGCTCAGAATGTTTCCTAAAACAAATGACCTTAAGAATGGATGCATAACCTCAAAATTCAATCTCAGACATCTACGAAACGACCGGCTGCTGTTACGGATATCGGCCATCTCGATTATTTACGTCAAGCTTATACAAGGGGGTTAGAATGTGTAAAGCGTTGCACACATTCAGCCGTATGCAAGGATTATTATTACATTCTTCTCCTTTTCTGTGTATATTCCTGGTATAAATGGATTATTAGTAAGACCGTACATAAACAGCAGGCAACTTCCACTGCTACTTCTTCCTGCGATTTTGCAAAGCTATAAGAAGATACAGAATCAGTATCTCTGTTTTATTTCTAACTATCTTCTCACCAGTTTTTCTCAACGGGTTCTAAGTGGTTTTAAATGTAAGAGCATTGTAAGAGTATTGCATAATATGCATAAATCCCTGCCCTCCAATCCGTTTTCTTGATATACAATTCAAGGCCTGAGGAACTCTACGGACAGTCTAACTGATATTACTTAGGCCTGTTTGGTTCACTTAAGTTGATACTAGCTTTCAAATCTTTGGTTGCGGCACCGTTGAGCTCGATCAATAAAATAACTATATAATACCTTTATTCTCAACATAAGATATTTATTGTGCCTAGACCTTTCGGTTTCACTGACTGCATCTTGTTTGTAAACATCGCGATTACAGAACAAAATATTTGGGATGAGTTATTAATACTTCAGTGTTCCGTTAATGTACCAGTGTCCCAATTGTCTGTATCTGTGATAATAGGCCAAGTTTCAGAATCGTTAATTTTCTCAGCTCCATGAATAAAACTGGAACCAGAAGGTGATAGAATAATAATATCATGACCCTCATTATCTGAAAAACTTCAGATTTTTTGACAATTTATTGCATCTTGTTTCTCCTTTCCTGTGTTAAGTTTTCTCTTTTCACTGCCTGATTTATGTTTAAAACTATTCGACATAGTGAAATTAAAACAACAAAATTAAGAAAAGACGAGCACTAGACAACACGAGCTCGAAATTCCACTACTAGTAAACCGGCCCTAACAGTTCACTGTGCACTTGTAACAGTCACTTTATTGAAACACATGCAATCTTGGACTGAGGCAGAAGCAGTAACTTATTGGAACCAATGTCAAGGACTCACATTGAAACAATTCTTTAGGATAAATTATTTCAAAAGATTAAAGATCGGAGACATAAAGTATAAAAGAGAAAAGGAGAAAGAAAGGACGAAGGAAAGAAAGGTAGTGTGAAAGAAAGAAAGGACGGAAGGAAAATAATTAATTACGTAGTTGTAAGAATTAATAAGTTAATAATAATAGTAATAATATAACAATAAATGATAAAAAGAAAAAAGAGAGAGTGAGATAGAAAGCAATGATAAATAACAGTATGGGGGAAAATAAGCAAGAAGAAGAAAGACCGAATAAAAGAAGAAAGGAAACTGAAAGACAGAGAAACGAAAGAAAATAAAAATGTCTACATCCAATAGATATTAATAAAACCTGTATTTAATCCTTTCAGAGCTGAATTTATAAGTTGATATGAGCAATCATCAGGTGAATTCATCAATGGGCTCTACGTTTAAAATCAATGAGAAAATTGTCAGTACAATAACTGGTCTCCATGAATGACAATCGTAATACCTGGATAAAGATCTCCACATTTTACATAAAGCAATATTAATCTGATACCTCAGTGTTTTTGAGGTGACGGATTTATACGTCAGTAGCAGTGAATAGGTTAAAATGTCATTGTTTTTGCATACTGACTGATCAACTGACAGAACTATTTTATTAGGGCAACCCGAAACCATTAAATTAGTAAAAATATAGAAATGTACATTTTTAAATTGTCTATATTAGCACGGACTTCGTTAGTAAAAAGTACGGTTTACCTTCTGCTAACGACCTTCTTCCTTTTATAAAGACCATAAATTCACGCCAAGCATTGAGAACGGGAAGGCTTTCAGAGGAGCAATAACCTAATTAAAGAACTAATAAATGCTTGGGTGTGGTTCACTTTTACAATAGAAACTTAGTTCATCCTTTCTGAGCAAATGTTCAATAATCTAATTTCTTTGTACCACCTAGTAACTTATGTTCGTGTCAGAACGCTTGCGTAAGATGCTGATTGAATTGTAATATTAACAGGTTTTAGTATTACGTCATGGGTCTTAAACTGCTCTACCATATATGGAGAAAATATTTTACGCCGGATTTACAGCCTGCTTTATTAAGTTCAAACTAATGAGGTGTTTATTGTTCAATTAGCAGTTACCATTACTCAAATCGAATGGCTGTCGTAAGTATGCATTATGCATTATTACTGTGTCATTCATTGACTGTGCATGGAATATATCGAATAGCTAATTGTGGTACTTATGTCTTGTCACAGACATAGTACATCCAACTGCCATAAATTATACAGAAGGGTCATTTAATTGTATTATTTAAAAAATAATGCTAGTTTTGCAATGCTTGAAAATAACTTTAGACAGGTTCATTTTTACACATGCACTAATATTGTGCTTAAAAAGATAAGAAAAGTTACTGAAGTGTTCTTTTCACTCCTCTATTAATAATATCTTTGGCACTGAATTAATATTGAAATAACTTACTGTATTGAGTATTGAAGAAGACGTCGTGGGTGCAATTTCGGCATTTTTGGTATAATGACATTTCCTAATTAAATTGAAAATGAAACCATGGATCATATTAAATGTTTTGTCACATTTTTAGAGCCCTAGGTCGATTATAATTGTCGGAAATTGTCGGGAAATAGATTAATGTATGAGTTTCACAAAACACTAATATAAAAAATACAAAATTCTCCGCTAAATAAATATTGTACCTGTACAGCATTGAACGAAACTTCTGAATGTCTCTATCATTCTTTCTTTCTTCAATAATTTATTAACATTCTAAATGTAGCTACTTCCACAAATATTAAGCTAGGAAACTTGTTCTTTAAAGCTTTCTTATCTAATATGTCTATTTACTTTGTGAAAAAGGTTAAATGTAAACTATCTTCAATGGACGCTGTAATTTTTAGAAAATATAAAACCGGGAATTATAATTCTTTTCCTTCGTTTAAACATGATTAAATTTTAAGAAATGTACTTAGTACTTAGGCTTACTTTTTGAACCGATCATATCTGTCACAGAAGATATCAAACGTGTAATTTTTTTAAAATTTGTATGAGTAGTAGCATCATAAGTAGGCCTAACTAAAAAATAAAAAATCACGGTAGAAAATGAAACTTCACAACAAGAATGCCTTTGGTAAGAAAAGTACGCGTGCCAAAAAGGTCTCTTGCATAAAAAGTAAAGAAAACAGTTATGCATAACATCCATCACCCCTAAGAAATGCTAATATTTCTTAAGATTAGCAGTAGCCTAAGCGCAGCCATTCAAAATCTATATCATTACTCTGTGCAATGTGAACTCCGGTTAGTTGGAACGATCCCAAGTTTGATGATATTGATGAATTAAACTTAAATAAAAAACTTCAGAACACATGCTGAAAGCGATAGGAAAACATGAAACACAATGGGCATGCGCTTGCCCATTACTGTTCATGGATGCCTAATGCCTACTGGTTCTCTTTCAAAATGAAAAGCCTTTATTTGCATCATAATAACTTATATAATTGAGGATTTTAAGTCTCTAGTTGTTTTCAATGTGCATTGCTCTTTCCAAGACTGTTCTACGCTTAGGCAGAGCCCGTCATGTCTTATGTATGGACATAATCTGTTTGTTTCTTAGATTGGGGTTTTTTATGTTATTTTAGTACAGCCTACAGCAAGAAGCTTTACTGCCACCTATTTTTTTACCATACCTCTGAGTGGAAAGTGACGAGCAGCAGAAGAAAGAAAGAGATAACTTTCTTCTCGTGTTATATTCTTGAATGGTGTAAGCTCGTAGAGCTTAGAGCCCATTTATTATACTTTTATAGCAAATACTAGTAATGAAGTATTAATACAAGTCACTAGATGGCACTGATGCCAGTTACCAACAAACAGAATTCTTGGCACGCTTGTATCTATTTATTTACACTTAGATAAAGAAAATATCCATTATACTCTGTATTGTAATAAACTAAGGAATAGTTTTACATATTTATCCCTGTTACTATTAGCTATTATCATTAGATTAAATAATTAATGTTAATTAGCAACAGAAAGCTGCATTGCCGACATCGAACTAATATCGATAAGTCGAGTGACAGCTCATTAACATTTACTTGGCGCTACAGCCAGAATACATTAGCTCACTTAGAAGCGTCATATCGATTATTGCACTTGGTTGTAGAAGCAGCTTTATGAATAGATCGATTATTCACCGCATTAAAATTATTAAATTTCTCTGTAATTATACATTACAATTATAATGCAAATGCTCACATGCAGATTTTTTATGTTACAGAATAATTACAGCATGTTATTATCTTTAAATGTACTCTTATTCTGGATGGAAGCTACTGGAAACTTCAAGAAGAGCCTTCCATAAGATTCTAGAACCTGACTCTTTGTAAGATGATTATGTGAACGCATTTTGGCCGTTAGACTTCGTTCACTCTCACAGCCCCAATTTAGCAACAGACCACAAGTCTGAATATATTATTGTACAGTTTCTTCATACAACTACGCATGGAACCAGCATTAGCAGCCACTACTTAATCTACCAGGAGGTGGATTCTAGGACATCACTAGAACTTCGTGGAGCGTAGCTTGTAGCCATGGAAGGACTCGCTACTGGCCACCATTTGGGATGGACTACAGCACAATAGAACTTCAGCTTCAATAACTGTACACCCCTTAACTACAGTCCGGCTAAATGCAGTCACATTCTCATCAGATGTAGTCGTAATACAAGTTAAGTAAATCAAGCTAAACCATGTATTAACTCTCAAAGCCCAGTAAGGCTTAGCATCTTTACATTACTAAAGTAAATCTGCTTATATAAATGTAAGGAGTTTTGGCATCCTTGCAGCTCCTCTTTTCCTCTACGTGCAAGCCAAATATGCTGCCGTAGTAGTTTTGAATAAACTATAATACTTCACAAAGACCAAAGAATGGTCTAGCAAACTAGTGGTTTTTGCAAAAGTAATTCAGCTTTTATAAAATTAAGAAGTTTTGGCAAGCAATTGCAGCTTCTCTTTTCCCTACTGACAGATAGAGTATACTGCAGTAGTATTTTGAGCCAGTACAGCTCAATTATTCCAAAGACTTTGTAACCATTTGGGATCAAAATAAAGAACTTTACATTTAGTATTTCAAAGCACAAAACATAGTGTATTTTCTAGGGAATTCCAGTTATTCCTGAAATCTACTTAGTGCAAATAGCAAAGTGCTATTCAATACTGATCTATAACAAATATAATTCCAAGTAAGAAGAATAAAGCAACAATTCTCTCTCTCCATTATTCCTGCTTCCTTCAATATTCCTACACTTCTAAACATATATATTTTTCTGGGCACGCTCAACCTTGCCCAGTGGTCCTCCGAAACCTATAGCAAATTCTGTCAGGCACACTAGCCTACATTTTCTGGTCCTCAACGGGCCCGGATCCCCTACAAATGGTAAAGTCCAAAATATTTTGGCGTTTCTTCCGACCACCGTGGCACAGTTCCTTCTTTATTTAGGCCTATCTTGCCTGGTGCGAAGTCGTTCCAATGGGCTTTAAAGTCATTAAACAACTCCATAAAACTTCAATTTCAAAGGGTTTCCTTTAAAATAATAGACGAATTATTTATGTCAAACAAGTTACCCGCCGTCCGTGTGTATCTTCCTTTCCTTCCTGCAGCATCATGATCAAACCTCTAACTATGGCATGCAAAAATGGCAGATACGGACTTCATGGCGTTGTATGTTCGAAAGTAGGTAAACACAAAACACAATAAAATGGGAGCAATTTTCTATCTATAAATATGAGTTGAATAAATTAAGCTATTCATGCGGCCATTGTGCCTTCATCTTTATCCTCCGATGACGTACAACTCTTTTGTAATGCAAAACTATAGCATGATACATGAAGTACATGTTTTATCCTGTAGCTTCAAAGAAACAAGTCCAACATTTATCGAAAATGCTTAGGTAAGGCAGTTTGCTCCCTGTGGGAACATCACTAGGTGTACAATTTCTCATGTAATCATTACGGTTCTGCGACCATAAATTATTTTAGAACTCTATGGTCCGTTTAGCAGACATTGTTGTAAGATTAGAGATGTTTTTTATTACAGATTGGTCTGCATTCAGCTGCTCCAGCTTTCGTTAGTTTCTCTTTCCCTCCCTGCATATATTTGTACTTGATCTGATTAGACCTATACCTGTATGCTCTAATAGTAATAGATTTCTGATAATATTTTGGTTTAACATGCAATCATGTAAACACAGATAGGAGTTGTTTATTGCACTAACGATAATGGTATTTGCCTGTATGTATAAACTTGCAAATTCCCGGTAGCTTATCTAATATATATATTTTTATAGGGGAGGTGAGGTATCCTTCTAGTAATTTCATATACTTAACAGATCTCCTTTATAATCCATGCTCCTAATGTAGATACAGTACAAGACGCATGCGTGGAGTTTCATCTTAAACAATTATTACTGTAGAATGTAAACTCTATAAGAAACCATCATCAGATACAAAATCGGAGAGTTCTTTTAAAAAAATCTTAAACTATTCCTATTTCAACATTACTTTTATTCTCGAAACAGTTGCCCCAATGGTCGATTAAGTAACAAGTGACACTCCTCCTGTTCTAGCAGTTTTGGTATTGTTCTATTTTACGTATATCAAGCCCACTTGGAGTTTTGAATTGTTCTACTTCAAATTTTATTTGGTGAGAATGTGCTATTTATAATACTAGTTATCTTTAAAAGTACAGAATTTTCATACCATGTAAAATCTTGTTATTATCTAAATAATGTATTAATTTAAAAAAATACTTATTCATTTTTACGCAGATCTGAAACAAATTATCAGAATGATTTAAGTTTATTAATATTTTATTAATTTACTAGTTTCTTTAGTAATATTGTTTTGTAATATGTATTTATTATTTGTCAACTCCGAGGCCCATACTAGTGAAAGGGAATATTTGAGATGTAGCCTAATAATACTGGGTATATGATTAGGCTTACACTCTGTTAGAGTTGCTTTAAAATGATTAGCATGAAACACTCTTTTACCGTTATAAATAACGATGGTGAATATTATTTAATATTTCTAGTCATCTGTTTCATAAAAATATTACTGGTAGCTAATATTATTAGTTATGAGTTCATTACCCTAATTTATTAGCAAACATTTCTAATGTTATCAGTAGACAGTTTTGTAGACTGCCAAAATAACAACATTTAGGCCCGGTTGCATAAAAGCTCCAGACATCTTCTAGACAGCTAATGGCTCTATACATCTTATATACTCGATAAACACCTTCCCATTTCCGAAAGGGAAATCGCTCGGTAAATAGCTAATGTCAGATAAATGAGTTGAGCACTTTGTCAATAGATGGAGACACGATGAATACTGTAATATCAAATTGGTCGTGATTGAGTAGCAACCAATGAGAGCGCTTCTTGCTATTGTATTCAAAATGGCTGAATTTTCTGTCTGCTGTTTCTCTGGTAAAATGAATGCAAAGCGTGAGAGAAACTTCGGCAATTTCGACTTCGAGACTTGTGCATTAGAGAAAATGTCACTCAACACAATCTGACAACGTAATGCATAAAACGTAACACGTTAATTAAGTTATAGCTGATTTACCACTGAGAAAGGAATGCTTCGATTTCTTCCCAGTTCTAATGATGGGCTATTTAACGCTGAAAAAGGCATGCTTGCAGTTGTTCCTTATTTCATATGATGGCCTATTTATGCATAGGTCATTGTTTTGACAGCCTGATTCTTCCCGAAACTCAATATTGTCAAAGATCTAATTCCTTCAAGGAATATTCTTGCTTTACACATCTCTAGGCCTAATTATTGCCTCAGGATGAAGATGAAAAGAAAGAATATGATTATGTATCAATATTCGTGCTGTAAAAAGGCGATATCTTCTTCATAAAGAGTTGCATCAGAAAATAAAATTAATATACTTAAGCTACATTTTTTCCGAATCTGAATATAATCGTACTTCTTGAAAAGATTGCTGTATTTCTTTCAGGGAATATTTACTTCTGTATAGACCTAGGCCTTATACGCATCGTACTTCTTGAAAGGATTGTATTTCTTTCAGGGAATATTTACTTCTGTATAGATCTAGGCCTTATACGATCTGGCATTGAAGATGACCAGCAAGAAAATATGATGTGAATTAATATTCGCGATGTGTTCCTAAAAGTATTACAACAGAAAATGAAATTAATACAAATAAACGATGGATACATTAATAGCCTAGGCTATAACAAAGTTCATCGAACCAATAATAACTTATACAATTTTTCTAGTATTATGAATTATTTCACACACAAATTAATAACCAATGCCAGCTTCATTACTACTTTTCATTTTAATACCATAACAAGCTAGTAATATCATGTAAGATAAAATGCTAACATAATAACGAAACATACATCAACATAAATGTATCGCACGTCGGCCATATTGAATGCTTATCTGTAGCTTCGTGAGATATCTAATGATATGTCTACCGATAATTTATCGAGTGTTCAATCTAATAGATATATAACGTTTCAGAAACCCGGTCTTACTCATAATATTTGGTATTATTCTAAGAGCGTGTTTTGGAAGTATAAATTTTTATCTTGATCTTAAAATTGTAAAAAATTAATCATCGTGAAATAATTACGAGGGTAAGTCAATAAGTATCCGCACATTAAGGTAGGTGGGGACAGATTGAAGTCAGAGATCCATAATCTCGTTCTTATTATTTGGAAAAGAAATAATTGCCAGAGGAATGGAAAAAATCTATTGTTATACCGATCCATAAAAAGGGAGATGACGGCGAATGTAATAACTATCGAGGTATTTCTCTCTTATCAACATCATACAAAATGTTGTGTAATATACCTCTGTCAAGATTAACCCCATATGCGGACGAAATCATTGGAGATCACCAATGTGAATTTAGGCGAAATAGATCAACCAGTGATCAAATATTTTGTATTCACCAAATCTTGGAGTAAAAGTGGAAATATAATAAGTCTGTTCACCAGCTATATACATGTTTAAAAAAGTAAATGGTTCAGTTAGGCGAGACAAATTTTACAATATCCTCATTGAGTTTGGGATACCAAAGAAGTTATTTTAACTGATAAAAAATGTCTAAATGAAAGCTATAGCAGAGTCAGGGTAGGAAAAGTTAGATAGGTTTGCCATTAGAAGCGGCTTGAAGCAAGGAGATGTACTATCGCCTTTACTTTTTAATTTCGCTTTGGAATATGCCATTAGGAAAGTTGAGGAATACATGGTAGGCCTAGAATTAAATGGCAATCACCCGATTTTATATTATGCAGATCACGTTTGTCTATTGGCCGATGACATAAACACGATAGAGAGAAATGCAGAAGCTCTTTTTGATGCCTGCAGGAATATTGGATTGGAAATTATTACAGAAAAAAAACTAAGTATATGGTCATAAACGTCAAAATAATTCAGAATAGACGGTAGAAATTCAAATGTACATACATTCTGAGTTTTCCCTCAATACAGAGGCTGTCCTCCAACCAAACAATACAAACAAATTAAAACAAAGTATCCACATATCACATTTCAACACAATCAATACACTTTTCTGAGCTTGTCATCATTTGTTAATAATCTGTCTCCATTTTTCTCTGTCCTGTGAATCTTGTTCCACTGCACCAACTCTTCCCATTGATATCCTGTACATTGTTGATCCATGTAGTCGCAGGACGCCCTCTTCTTCTTCTCCTTCCAATTTCCCATTCAATTCAAATGTCAGGGAGCAATAATTGCAGATACAAATAATATTGAGGTAGATGTTAAGTGTCGACTGAAATCAGGAAATGCTTTGTTTTATGAAAGATCAGAAATTCTTATCTTAGGGTCTTCTGTCCAGAAATCTAAAAATAAAAATTTATACGACAATTATCTTGTCGGTTGTATTATATGAACGTCAGACATGGTCGCTTACTATTCGGAAAGAACAATCTGAGAGCGTTCGAAAACAGGGTGCTTAGGAAAATAATTGGGCCTTATGGGGACTGCAGGAAACTACATAACAACGAGCTTTATAACCTGTACTCTTCACCGGATGTAGTGAAATGAAATGAAATGATTAGCCTAAAATGTCCCGTAAAGGCCAATGGCCTCCTCAAAGAGGGTAAGCTCGAATACACCTACACGTGATGAGCTATTCCATGGGATGGATATTTGTGCTCCAGGGCTATTATGCAATTCCTGGTCTTTGTCCATTTACACTAGTCTGAATCATTGTGCACTTCATTTTACTTTACGTCATTACACTTGTTATGGTCCTATTCACTTGTCTTCGTAAGTCTTCGGTCACATACACACTGGTTTCAGTCACTGTTCATTTGTCTTCTTAAGATTTTCCAGTCATTCCTATTTATTGCTCTGCTTGACCACTGTCTTCCTACAAGTTCCTTGATGAGATCAGTCCATTTCTGTCTTGTTCTTCCACGGGATCTTCTTCCAGTACGAGGGTCCCACATTGTGGCCTTGTATGTCCATCTGTCGTCTTTGAGTCTTGTGACGTGGCCTCTCCACTTCCATTTGGTGTTGGTGGCTTGCAGTGCTGGGTCGGTAACTGCTGACATCTTCTGTAGTGTTTTTCGTTTGTAACTCTATAAAGATAATTAAATCACGGAGGATGAAATGGGCTGGACATGTTGCGCGCATGATGGAGGAAAGACGTATCTAAAAAATATCCACCGGTAGGCCCGAAGGGAAAAGACCACTTGAAAGACCTAGACTAGGTGGAGGACAATTCTCGTATTAGGATATATTAAGAGAAGTGGGACGGTTGGATGGAGTAAGCACAGAATAGGGTTGAATGGCCGGCTCAGGTAAGCGCGGCAATGAACCTCCGGGTTCCACAACATAGATAATATTCCTTTAGCTTGCTTAGGAATTGTTTATTGTCATTGAGTAAGTAAGGAAGTAAATAAATATGCAACCAATACAAGATAGTGTAAAATCATGTTGTAGGCCTACATTTACTATTTCCATGGTGTTAATTACTGGATTAGTTATTATTCGAACGTTTAGTTTATAACATGCACTCAACAAACTTATACCTCGATAATTCTCACACTTAATTCTCCTTGCTTATACGTGTATATTTGGGATATATCCTATTCTTCAGATATTTGACCGCTTAGCCAGCGTATGTTCATAAACTCCAATATTCATCATTCATCATTCTTAAAATATGAAAAATGCCTCTCGGAAAGCCAGCATGGTTTTGTTTCCAAGAAATCAACCACTACAGGGATTCAGCCTTGGAAAAAAATCCACCAGCAACTGAATGAATGCACACAGACATTAGGCATATTCGTTTACCGGTCGAAAGCCTTTGATAGCATTCAATATGATATCCTCTTTGAAAAACTTAGCAACTGTCGAATTCGTGGAGCTGTTGTTAAATGGATAAAATCGTATCTCTCAATGAGAATGCAAATAGTTAGAGATAGGCCATAAATGTGGTAAATCTAGGTCTACTCCAACGCCAGTAACAAAAGGAGTGCCACAGGGATCAATTGTAAGCCCATTACTTTTCCTTCTGTACATAAATTATCTTCCATTACACCTCCCTGATACCCAAACAATAATGTTCGAAAATGATTGTACATTAATTATTCAAGGAAAATCGCTTGACGATATCACAATTTCGGCATCTCGTACGATGTCACACTTTCATAACTGGTGTACAAATAATAGTCTAGCTATTAACATGTCTGAAACTAAATTGATTATATATAAATCCAGATTTTTTTAAGAAACGGCGATCAGTGATACCGTAGTGTTTAATAATATGGTACTTGAAGACGTATTGAACTCTAAATTTCTAGGGCTAACGATAGATTGCCATTTAAATTGGAAGGGACACATACAAAATTTGTGTAAATATCTATCTAGTTATAGGCTACCTTTTTATTCGTTAAACTAACATCTTATTGCAATAAGAAAACTCTTCTGTCATGCTATTACAGCTATGTTTATTCTAAAATAAAATATCACTTGGGGATCAGCGGATCAATTCCACATAAATAGAATCTTTGTCCTGCAAAAACTCATAATAACGTACCATTTATAATGCCAAGCCTCTCGATTCCTGCAAACCTTTATTTAAAACCCACAAGATCCTTCCACAACCATTTGTCATTATTTTTGATGCCGCCCTATTTGCTTATTCTCATAGACTCCTTTTCAAAGTTAATTCTGACCACCGCTCTTACAACAAGCGTCATAAAAACAGCATAGCACTGACGAAACACTCTAGCCATCTTTTCGAATCTTCTCCGTACTACTTATGTTCTATGGTATGTAATTCACTCCCTTCTTATATCACAACACAAAAACTGAAATTTCACTTAAGAAAATGATCAAATCCTTTCTTTTATCAAACTGTTTTTATAATATAAGTGATCTTTATTATTTGTAAGTGTGTGTATACTGTATTCTTAAATTTATAATTCAATTTGTATAATTCAATTTCCATGTCCTGTAAAAAAATAAAGTTGGAAATAATATTAAAATGTATAATATAGTACTAATGAAACATAAGTAAAATGCAGCATGTTTAAAATAATGTAACATCCATATTATTGTACATGTATTGAATATTTGTATGTAAATGATAAATTTGCAAATGTATGCGTGTTTAAGAAATGCACTTTATAAGTATATGTAAACTTACAGGTATAGGATAATGAAAAACACTGTACTGTGTAAGAAAATAAACTAACTAACTAATTAATTCTTTCTTTCATGTATTGAGGTGCGTATTTCATTAATTCAATATTAATTTCATCATATCGTGGAGTTTTTAATTATATTTTGACTCAAAGTTATTGTTTCTGTTAGTTCAGCTAATGTGACAGGGTCAACATATCCATTACTTTTTATTTTCCTGTATATTAGTATGTTATATGGGACACGACCCTTGACTAAATTAAAAACGTGAACTAGCCATCACCGATGGATGAGAGGGATCCATTTTGTAAAGGAGTTTTCATTCGCGCTGGTATTCAAGGAGTAGGCACTCTGTCTTTGCTTGTCCAGTAAGATGAATGTTGCTGAACTGTTTAATGGCTTTGTTCATGAGCATCGAAGCGAAAACTTCTAAGCGCGCCAAAACCCAATTATTCACATTCGAAAAACGTGTATTGAATGTAGACCTGAGTCGCCAATTAAGTACTTATGCCTGCCTACAAATTATTATTTAGGACAATGTGTAATGAAGCAAATAGCTGCGTGCCAAATAGACGGTAGAAAACCATTCCTAAACAAAGGAAGGATTGGGGGACCGCAACTAATCGATATTGAACATTTTCATGATTATCGATACTGCCCTGAATTTATTTGAATTACAGAAAAAGGAGAAGTGCGCATGCGAGGACGGCGAATCGACGGGAGAGGAGTTGAACCTGAAAAACAGTTTGAAAGTACGTCTCTGACTACGAGAGAGAAAGGTTGAAGAGAAGGAGGTGAGGAGACGAGATTGGAATGTGTGATAGCGGTAGAGGCGCCCTGGCATGATGGTTTGTCAGACTTTCATCTAATGAAATTCTGAAGGGGGATTTCACTGACGCGACTATATGGAGATAGTCGTTAGTTGGAAGAACACATCACGTCAGCCGGTACGAGAGACCGCTACAGCGAACACCAGCTGGGGAAAGAAGAGTGGGTCACGGCTGCTTAGTCTGGAATAAAGGAAGATGTGGACATCAGAAAGTGGATGGAAACAACTCAGGATCAGAGGATAAGTTGGTCACCACCCATTGAGTATAATCACATAAACATTTTTTGTTGTTGTTTTGGGAAGTGGAAAAGATTTTGAGGCATTGTTATTTAAAGCCGGTTTCTAAGAAATGTGTGGCGACTAGACGCCGTAATGAAAGGTAAAAGAGTAGGGTTAGAAGATAGATGTGATTAGTCTAGGGTGAGGTAGTAAATTACAGTGATCCAATCAGTTTCCATTTCTGGTCTAAGTTAATTACAAAAAGAGCAGTCAGGAGTAAAACCGTGAATAGTAAAGATAAATCTCTATACTTTAGGTTGCTATGGGTAATTGTCCCACGAATGAATACATAGCTAGGGGCAGTTGGTGATGCTCATACAAACTTTGTTTTTTATAAGACAGGACGCGAGGGGAGTAAGGAAGAAGGGTAATAGGGGCTTACTTAGTATTGCTTACGAGGGCCTCTCCCACTTGGTTTTCGTTAGGTGACAGGTGATTATCTATAAGTGGATTTCATGCTGGCCTGTAATGTTGAGTTGTTTTTTTAAGAGATTTATCGAAGAGCAGGACTTGTATGGAATATGGTAGAGGGGGATAAGAAGGTGAATATTGAGAGGCAGAAGAGGGCCTATGAGTAACAGTACATTAGGCGCATACCATTGGAAGATTTACATGGTAGAATAGAAGCAGAAGTTCACTCAAGGGTTATAAAGAGAGAGTTACTGACCTGGGGCGTGAGTTAGTTTCAGTTGGAATTCTAGAGAATTTAGAAACAAGAAAATTGGGTGCCCATGGAGTAGAGTAGTAACCTGAAAAGTATGGAAACCCGAGTAACATAAAGTAGGTAAACTAGAGCAATGGTATAAATTGAAAAGGAACTCTGCTTAATGGAAAGGAGATAAAAGATAATAAATAATAACTGGTTAGGTTAGACTGGTTAGGTTAGAAAGAGGAGAATTGGTAATTCTGGGTAGTGAATAGATGATAAGTGGTTTCAGTAGCACGTACTAGAAATTACTCCAAAAGAAAAAAAAGAGAACAAGGGTGAGGTGAGGGAGCGCCGGAAGTGTCCCAAATAAAGTAAATATAAATCTAGCATAAAAAGATTTATGAGAAATTGTGAAAGTCATCGGTGTTGGAGGCGAACAACGGCCCCACGTGCCTCTAGGAGAGAGAGTGTCAGGGACCTCTGACATCGATTGTCAAAATTGTATTTTTGTTTGCGGCCCATTAATATTTTCCCGGTTGCAGGAGGGGAGTCAGATTGTTTGTAACTCAAGATCTAGACGCCGCCCCTGTATCGGTGGTCTATCACCCCAGTCACTCTGTGGGTATAGGCCTAAACTTCCGTTTCTTTCTTCATAACATTGTCTTTCCTATTTATCTTTGAGTACAATTCTTCATGGACTACAATGACTAGTGGACTGGTATAGGAGAAATAGGTGGAATCATTGAGTATGATAGGTCAAGTCAATGACTGAATTATGAATTGAAAATCTTTATTCATTCGGAAGAAAGTATAACATATATATTGAAATGTTTTGAAATTGCAAATGGCAAAGATTACGCAAGTTAGTAGTAAAGTATAAGGGTAAAGTGAGACGTTCTAGTAGACACCTGGAAATAAAGAAAGGAAAGAGATTAAAGTAATTAATTAAGAATTTGTCTTGTATAACAAGGAACACATTCATACAGTTAAACTGGGCTACTAACCTGGTAGATAGGAACTGAATACTAATCTTTCTAATAAAAGTGTTGAATGGTTAATGTTGTTCGGATCTGATGATCTGAAGATTTTAAGGATGAGTAGTTGCTAAAAAGGGGAAAACCCAAGAGTAAATGTAATTTATTGTAAATCAGATTGTTATTGTTGAAAAAAAAAGAAAACAGAAAAAAAAAATTAAATAAATTATGGTTATTGTTATGCAAAGTAAATTATCGTGAAGTTCAGATTTTTGACCCCTATCCTTGTAATGGTTTGAGAGCCACTGATTTTTGGGCTAATTTACATAATAATAAAAGGACAGAGCCGAATCCATTCCCATCTCCACTGTTAAATTAAAAAGCTAGCCGAGAGGCCTGTAGGTACATAGCCTGTGTATCTATAATTTAATGTGTGACTGGGCTGATGCAAAATAAAAAGAAGAGAGAAGAGTATTGATGATGGCGCCCTTAATATAAATTTTCATCAATATTATTAAACTTAGTAAATGGTTAAAAGAAAGAGAGAGTAAGCTGGGTGTAGGAAATTTGCAATCAACCGGTAAGGTCCATCATATATTTTGGCGCCCATAGCGTGGGGCGATAGTTTGATAGTAGGATAGTTTGATATCCCATAACGTGAGGCTCGATAGTGTTAAAACGAAACAGTAGAAATTTAGTTCTTGGTTAAAAAAAAAAAAGGAGCATAGTTTGATATCCTATACGTGTGGCTTAGGAGAAATTTGAGGCCGTAGTGGTTGCCCAACGTTACCGATTTTGACGTTAGCAGGGATAGAGGTTATAGAGATTATAGAGCCTATTACGTGAAAGAAACTTGGGAGTTAGGTTAGTATAACTTGAAATTTATTTTCAAAAATAATAACATATTTTTGGGAGAAGAATAATGACTGTTGACAAATTAAGGACTTCTATAGATGACTAAGACAGACGACTGAACTACTGTGTTCTAATCTTTTTTTTTCAGTCAGTGGAATTGTTAATATATAAATATGGCTACTTATGTTGATCCGTATGCACAAATGAGAGCAGCTGAGTTAACCCAAGCTATTAGGAAGATGAGAAAGGCGGATCTGGAGGCAGAATGTGATAGAGTTAAGTTACCGACCACAGGTACCAGGGATGAGTTAAGACAACGCTTGTTAGATTATGCCCGCAAGAACCCTCAGTCATTTCAAGTGCTAATTACGGCTTTTGCTCTGAGTCAGGAAGTTTTGCAAGAAGACTTAGTTGAACATAATATAACGGTTCCACAAGATTCATATGGAGATGTAGTGTACACATGGGTTAAGTTAATGCGTAGGAAGGCCATGGCGATAGCTGACTCAGAAGAAGTTGTACCAGTAATACCATCGTTTACAATTCAGTTAGAGTCGCATAAACCAAATATTTTGGATCTGGTTCGTAAATGGAACATTAAATTCAAACCTGGGGATAGCATTTACTTATTTTTGGAGAGATTGGAAGATTTAAAACAAAGTTCTAAATTACAGGGTGTAGAGTTATTGTCAGTATTACCCGAAATTTTACAAGAGTCAGCTTTACTTTGGTACAGGAACAGATTAACAGATTGGCCTACATGGGAAGCTTTTTTGAAAGAATTTAGAGAATATTACTTGCCTATTGATGAGGAAGACTCGCTTTTGGATGAGATTAGACAAAGAACGCAAGGTCCTAAAGAATCGATTTTTGATTATGTTAATGCTATCCAAACGTTAATGAGGAGGCTGAGTACTCCAATGAGTCCTCAACAAATGATGAAGAATGTTATCAAAAATTTGCGTCCTGACGTAAAATTGTACATTAGACCTGCAGAGATTCAAACTATAACAGATTTAATACGTGTAGGTAGACAGTATGAACAAATATTGTTAGATTCTGAGAGATATATTCCTCCTCCAACGCAGGTTAGAGCTACAATCAAAGAAACGGCTTATAAACCTCAGAGACAAGTTGTTATACCTTCAGTTCATACAGCGTTAGGAATTCAGGGAAAGCAGGAACTTCCATCGTCCGAGTTACAGCCCTGAATTTATTTGAATTACAGAAAAAGGAGAAGTGCGCATGCGTGGACGGCGAATCGACGGGAGAGGAGTTGAACCTGAAAAACAGTTAGAAAGTACGTCTCTGACTACGAGAGAGAAAGGTTGAAGAGAAGGAGGTGAGGAGACGAGATTGAAATGTGTGATAGCGGTAGAGGCGCCCTGACATGATGGTTTGTCAGACTTTCATCTAATGAAATTCTGAAGGGGAATTTCACTGACGCGACTATATGGAGATAGTCGTTAGTTGGAAGAACACATCACGTCAGCCGGTACGAGAGACCGCTACAGCGAACACCAGCTGGGGAAAGAAGAGTGGGTCACGGCTGCTTAGTCTGAAATAAAGGAAGATGTGGACATCAGAAAGTGGATGGAAACAACTCAGGATCAGAGGATAAGTTGGTCACCACCCATTGAGTATAATCACATAAACATTTTTTGTTGTTGTTTTGGGAAGTGGAAAAGATTTTGAGGCATTGTTATTTAAAGCCGGTTTCTAAGAAATGTGTGGCGACTAGACGCCGTAATGAAAGGTAAAAGAGTAGGGTTAGAAGATAGATGTGATTAGTCTAGGGTGAGGTAGTAAATTACAGTGATCCAATCAGTTTCCATTTCTGGTCTAAGTTAATTACAAAAAGAGCAGTCAGGAGTAAAACCGTGAATAGTAAAGATAAATCTCTATACTTTAGGTTGCTATGGGTAATTGTCCCACGAATGAATACATAGCTAGGGGCAGTTGGTGATGCTCATACAAACTTTGTTTTTTTATAAGACAGGACGCGAGGGGAGTAAGGAAGAAGGGTAATAGGGGCTTACTTAGTATTGCTTACGAGGGCCTCTCCCACTTGGTTTTCGTTAGGTGACAGGTGATTATCTATAAGTGGATTTCATGCTGGCCTGTAATGTTGAGTTGTTTTTTTAAGAGATTTATCGAAGAGCAGGACTTGTATGGAATATGGTAGAGGGGGATAAGAAGGTGAATATTGAGAGGCAGAAGAGGGCCTATGAGTAACAGTACATTAGGCGCATACCATTGGAAGATTTACATGGTAGAATAGAAGCAGAAGTTCACTCAAGGGTTATAAAGAGAGAGTTACTGACCTGGGGCGTGAGTTAGTTTCAGTTGGAATTCTAGAGAATTTAGAAACAAGAAAATTGGGTGCCCATGGAGTAGAGTAGTAACCTGAAAAGTATGGAAACCCGAGTAACATAAAGTAGGTAAACTAGAGCAATGGTATAAATTGAAAAGGAACTCTGCTTAATGGAAAGGAGATAAAAGATAATAAATAATAACTGGTTAGGTTAGACTGGTTAGGTTAGAAAGAGGAGAATTGGTAATTCTGGGTAGTGAATAGATGATAAGTGGTTTCAGTAGCACGTACTAGAAATTACTCCAAAAGAAAAAAAAGAGAACAAGGGTGAGGTGAGGGAGCGCCGGAAGTGTCCCAAATAAAGTAAATATAAATCTAGCATAAAAAGATTTATGAGAAATTGTGAAAGTCATCGGTGTTGGAGGCGAACAACGGCCCCACGTGCCTCTAGGAGAGAGAGTGTCAGGGACCTCTGACATCGATTGTCAAAATTGTATTTTTGTTTGCGGCCCATTAATATTTTCCCGGTTGCAGGAGGGGAGTCAGATTGTTTGTAACTCAAGATCTAGACGCCGCCCCTGTATCGGTGGTCTATCACCCCAGTCACTCTGTGGGTATAGGCCTAAACTTCCGTTTCTTTCTTCATAACATTGTCTTTCCTATTTATCTTTGAGTACAATTCTTCATGGACTACAATGACTAGTGGACTGGTATAGGAGAAATAGGTGGAATCATTGAGTATGATAGGTCAAGTCAATGACTGAATTATGAATTGAAAATCTTTATTTATTCGGAAGAAAGTATAACATATATATTGAAATGTTTTGAAATTGCAAATGGCAAAGATTACGCAAGTTAGTAGTAAAGTATAAGGGTAAAGTGAGACGTTCTAGTAGACACCTGGAAATAAAGAAAGGAAAGAGATTAAAGTAATTAATTAAGAATTTGTCTTGTATAACAAGGAACACATTCATACAGTTAAACTGGGCTACTAACCTGGTAGATAGGAACTGAATACTAATCTTTCTAATAAAAGTGTTGAATGGTTAATGTTGTTCGGATCTGATGATCTGAAGATTTTAAGGATGAGTAGTTGCTAAAAAGGGGAAAACCCAAGAGTAAATGTAATTTATTGTAAATCAGATTGTTATTGTTGAAAAAAAAAAAGAAAACAGAAAAAAAAGGACAGAGCCGAATCCATTCCCATCTCCACTGTTAAATTAAAAAGCTAGCCGAGAGGCCTGTAGGTACATAGCCTGTGTATCTATAATTTAATGTGTGACTGGGCTGATGCAAAATAAAAAGAAGAGAGAAGAGTATTGATGATGGCGCCCTTAATATAAATTTTCATCAATATTATTAAACTTAGTAAATGGTTAAAAGAAAGAGAGAGTAAGCTGGGTGTAGGAAATTTGCAATCAACCGGTAAGGTCCATCAAATATTTTGGCGCCCATAGCGTGGGGCGATAGTTTGATAGTAGGATAGTTTGATATCCCATAACGTGAGGCTCGATAGTGTTAAAACGAAACAGTAGAAATTTAGGGCTTGGTTAAAAAAAAAAAAAAAAAAAAAAAAGGAGCATAGTTTGATATCCTATACGTGTGGCTTAGGAGAAATTTGAGGCCGTAGTGGTTGCCCAACGTTACCGATTTTGACGTTAGCAGGGATAGAGGTTATAGAGATTATAGAGCCTATTACGTGAAAGAAACTTGGGAGTTAGGTTAGTATAACTTGAAATTTATTTTCAAAAATAATAACATATTTTTGGGAGAAGAATAATGACTGTTGACAAATTAAGGACTTCTATAGATGACTAAGACAGACGACTGAACTACTGTGTTCTAATCTTTTTTTTTCAGTCAGTGGAATTGTTAATATATAAATATGGCTACTTATGTTGATCCGTATGCACAAATGAGAGCAGCTGAGTTAACCCAAGCTATTAGGAAGTTGAGAAAGGCGGATCTGGAGGCAGAATGTGATAGAGTTAAGTTACCGACCACAGGTACCAGGGATGAGTTAAGACAACGCTTGTTAGATTATGCCCGCAAGAACTCTCAGTCATTTCAAGTGCTAATTACGGCTTTTGCTCTGAGTCAGGAAGTTTTGCAAGAAGACTTAGTTGAACATAATATAACGGTTCCACAAGATTCATATGGAGATGTAGTGTACACATGGGTTAAGTTAATGCGTAGGAAGGCCATGGCGATAGCTGACTCAGAAGAAGTTGTACCAGTAATACCATCGTTTACAATTCAGTTAGAGTCGCATAAACCAAATATTTTGGATCTGGTTCGTAAATGGAACATTAAATTCAAACCTGGGGATAGCATTTACTTATTTTTGGAGAGATTGGAAGATTTAAAACAAAGTTCTAAATTACAGGGTGTAGAGTTATTGTCAGTATTACCCGAAATTTTACAAGAGTCAGCTTTACTTTGGTACAGGAACAGATTAACAGATTGGCCTACATGGGAAGCTTTTTTGAAAGAATTTAGAGAATATTACTTGCCTATTGATGAGGAAGACTCGCTTTTGGATGAGATTAGACAAAGAACGCAAGGTCCTAAAGAATCGATTTTTGATTATGTTAATGCTATCCAAACGTTAATGAGGAGGCTGAGTACTCCAATGAGTCCTCAACAAATGATGAAGAATGTTATCAAAAATTTGCGTCCTGACGTAAAATTGTACATTAGACCTGCAGAGATTCAAACTATAACAGATTTAATACGTGTAGGTAGACAGTATGAACAAATATTGTTAGATTCTGAGAGATATATTCCTCCTCCAACGCAGGTTAGAGCTACAATCAAAGAAACGGCTTATAAACCTCAGAGACAAGTTGTTATACCTTCAGTTCATACAGCGTTAGGAATTCAGGGAAAGCAGGAACTTCCATCGTCCGAGTTACAAAAGAAACCCAATGTTAGTTTTTCTGCAAAGACGTGGGACAAAGAACGAAATTCAAGGCATGTAAATAATTCTAGAATGGTTAAAGCAATAGAAAATAAAGAGAGACAGGATGAGTTGGGGGAAAATGGTAAAAACACCACTTTGCATTTTCCAAATAACCAGCGATGTTGGAACTGTGATAAAATAGGACATAGGCAGTTCGAGTGTAAGGCACCTCGTAGAGTTACTCCACGCACTACGATTAAATGTTATAATTGTAATAAGCTCGGACATAGGTCTATTGATTGTAGGATGCCCCAAGAAAGAAGAGTTAGGCCTACAAATTCTTTACGACAATTAACTAAAAATCAGGCTTGTGTGATGCTTAATATAAACCCCACAGATTTAGTTAATGGAGACAGATGTTTTGTTGAAATTTTGTTGGAGGATATTACATTTATTGCTTTAATAGATTCAGGTTCAGATAAAACTTATGTGGGAGAGAAAGGTGATTTTTTGTGTAAACTGTTAGATTTATCAGTGGAAGAATCTGAAGTTAGGGTAGTGCAACTCGCAGATAAAACTTATAGTTCTATAACGGGAGAGAGAACTTTTGAGATGAAATTGCAGGACAGGATCTTTCAGATAAAATGTAAAATTATGCCAAATTTAGCAGTAGATATGATTCTGGGCATGGACGTTTTGAAACAAATTGGGTTAGTAGTAGATTTGCAAGATGGGACTTGGTATTTCAAAGATGAACCGACAAAAATTTTTCAATTTGTTAAGGCTATAGATTTGAAAGAAGAAGATCAACTACATAATATTCTTACTTTACCTACATCTCAGGAAAGGGATAGATTAAATGTATTTTTGGAAAATCAGTTACAGAAATTTGATCAGTGCACTGGACTTACAGATTTGATTTCTCATGTTATTGATACAGGCGATGCGAAACCTATAAAACAAAGATATTATCCAGTATCACCTATTCTTGAAAAAATTATACACGCTGAAATAGATAAAATGTTATTGGAAAAAGTTATAGAACCTTCAAATTCACCTTGGTCTTCTCCGGTAGTTATGGTAAAGAAACCAGATAGAACATGGAGGTTTTGCGTAGATTTCAGGAAAGTAAATAACTGTACTAAAAGAGATAGTTATCCTTTGCCATACATTGAACATGTTTTGAGTAAATTACGACATGCTAGGTATATCAGTACAATAGATTTGAAAAATGGGTATTGGCAAGTTCCATTAGATGAAGCAAGTAAAGAAAAAACAGCATTTACCGTACCTGGTAGAGGATTGTATCAGTTTCGAGTTATGCCGTTTGGAATCCATAACGCACCAGCCTCATTTCAAAGATTAGTTGATACTATATTAAGAGAAGAGATAGGAGAGAAATGCTTTTGTTATTTGGATGATATAGTACTTATTAGCGAGACATTTGAAGAACATTTGTCCTTGTTAGAAAAAGTCTTAGAGAAATTAAGAAAAGCTAACCTGAAAATTAATAGGGAAAAATCAAAGTTTTGCAGAAGTGAATTAAAATATTTGGGTCATATCATTACTCCATTAGGAATTGCTGTAGATTCAGATAAAATCTCGTGTATCCTTGAGTATCCAGCCCCTACAAAAGTCAAGGAAGTACGAGCATTTTTAGGATTGGCTTCTTGGTACCGACGATTCATTCCATTTTTTTCTGAAGTTGTAAAGCCCCTCACTGCACTTCTGAAAAAGAATCAGAAATGGCGTTGGACTAAGGAATGTCAGGAATCTTTTGATGAATTAAAATCGAAATTATCTAGTAGTCCTATATTAACTTGTCCAGATTATACTAAACCCCTAGTGCTACAGACCGACGCTAGTTTTTCAGGACTAGGAGCAGCTTTAATTCAGACAGGAGAGGAAGGAGAGGAAAAAGTGATAGCTTATGCTAGTAGAACTTTAACGGTAGGTGAGCAAAAGTGGGCAATAGTCGAGAAGGAATTGTTAGCTATATTGTGGGCAGTTCAAAAGTTTCGTCCTTATTTGGAAGGTTATCATTTTAAAGTATATACTGATCACTTTGCTCTGAAATGGTTAAATACATTACAGAATCCGACCGGACGATTAGCTAGGTGGAGTTTATTGCTCCAAGAGTATGATTTTGAAGTAATACATAGGCCTGGTAGATTACAAAAAGTTTCGGATGCTTTATCTAGAATACACGAAGGGAAAGTTCAAGAGAAAACGGTAGAGGAAGAATTTTGCCTCTTGTTGACTAGTAACTCTGAAGTAGTGGAATGGGAAAATATACAAGATGCTTGGTATATTAAGCGGAAAGCGCAAGTACAGAGTAAACCTAAATTTTGGCCAGATTGGAAGGTCGTAGATGGGAAGTTGTACCATTTAAGATTAGATCAGTTAGAACAAACTTTAGAGGGAACAGTGAATAGGTGGAAATTGGTTATACCGCAAGATTATAGGATTAAAGTATTGCAGGAATGTCATGATGCACCTACTGCAGGGCATATGGGGATAGCTAAAACTTTCTTTAGAATAGCAAACAAGTATTATTGGCCGGGAATGTTTAGAGATGTTGCTAAGTATGTTACTGCTTGTGAAATATGTCAAAGACAGAAAGTGTTACAAACGGCTCAAGCAGGACCGATGCATTTTTACCAGAAAGAGAAACCTTGGATGACTGTAGCTACTGATTTGTTGGGACCTTACCCACGTTCCAAGAGAGGAAACAGGTACATTGTAGTATTTCAGGACACCTTTACAAAATATATAGAATGTAAAGCGTTAAGGAAAGCAACCAGTAGGGCAGTTACGGAAGCATTTTATGAATTGATTATCCTTAAATGGGGAATTCCGGGATATTTATTGATGGATAATGGACCGCAATATACTAGTAAATTAATGTGTGGGATAGCTAAAGCTTTTAATATAACTCCTTGTTATTTACCTGTATATTCGCCACAAGGAAATCCGGTAGAAAGAGTTAATAGAGTATTGAAAACCATGATTTCTAGCTACATTAAAAAGGATCAAACAGTTTGGGACGTGTATTTGAGAGAATTTAATTTCGCTATAAATACGGCTAAACATAGTTCCACTGGATGCACTCCTTATATGCTAAATTATGGGAAAGAGCCTGAAATTATCAGCAGAATTGAGAGGGTAGAAAATCAACCAATACAGAAAGAAATTCCAAAGCTTTGGATAGAAAGATTTGATAAATTAAAAACGGTCCGTCTAATGGTCAGACATAACTTAGAAACTGCTTATAAGAATTCAAGTCATTATTATAATCTTCGGAGGAGAGAGGTGAGATTTTGTCCAGGAGATCTTGTGTTAAGAAGAAACTTTAAATTAAGTGATGCCTCACAAGCTTATGCAGCAGGCTTAAGTGCAAAGTTCGTCGGCCCCTATATTATAAAGAAAAAGCTTAGCGAGAATAGTTACGAACTGACGAACCGTTTTGGTAAGCAGTTGGGGAAGTGGCACGTCAAAGACTTGAAACCCTTTGTACCTGGATAAACATTCTTTAAGGCTGGTAAACTAAACACACGCAACAACAACAACAAAAAATGTGAACAGTGTTAACATTATTTTTTTTATGGTGAGTGTGGGAAGAATGTAATGAAGCAAATAGCTGCGTGCCAAATAGACGGTAGAAAACCATTCCTAAACAAAGGAAGGGTTGGGGGACCGCAACTAATCGATATTGAACATTTTCATGATTATCGATACTGCCCTGAATTTATTTGAATTACAGAAAAAGGAGAAGTGCGCATGCGTGGACGGCGAATCGACGGGAGAGGAGTTGAACCTGAAAAACAGTTAGAAAGTACGTCTCTGACTACGAGAGAGAAAGGTTGAAGAGAAGGAGGTGAGGAGACGAGATTGAAATGTGTGATAGCGGTAGAGGCGCCCTGACATGATGGTTTGTCAGACTTTCATCTAATGAAATTCTGAAGGGGAATTTCACTGACGCGACTATATGGAGATAGTCGTTAGTTGGAAGAACACATCACGTCAGCCGGTACGAGAGACCGCTACAGCGAACACCAGCTGGGGAAAGAAGAGTGGGTCACGGCTGCTTAGTCTGAAATAAAGGAAGATGTGGACATCAGAAAGTGGATGGAAACAACTCAGGATCAGAGGATAAGTTGGTCACCACCCATTGAGTATAATCACATAAACATTTTTTGTTGTTGTTTTGGGAAGTGGAAAAGATTTTGAGGCATTGTTATTTAAAGCCGGTTTCTAAGAAATGTGTGGCGACTAGACGCCGTAATGAAAGGTAAAAGAGTAGGGTTAGAAGATAGATGTGATTAGTCTAGGGTGAGGTAGTAAATTACAGTGATCCAATCAGTTTCCATTTCTGGTCTAAGTTAATTACAAAAAGAGCAGTCAGGAGTAAAACCGTGAATAGTAAAGATAAATCTCTATACTTTAGGTTGCTATGGGTAATTGTCCCACGAATGAATACATAGCTAGGGGCAGTTGGTGATGCTCATACAAACTTTGTTTTTTTATAAGACAGGACGCGAGGGGAGTAAGGAAGAAGGGTAATAGGGGCTTACTTAGTATTGCTTACGAGGGCCTCTCCCACTTGGTTTTCGTTAGGTGACAGGTGATTATCTATAAGTGGATTTCATGCTGGCCTGTAATGTTGAGTTGTTTTTTTAAGAGATTTATCGAAGAGCAGGACTTGTATGGAATATGGTAGAGGGGGATAAGAAGGTGAATATTGAGAGGCAGAAGAGGGCCTATGAGTAACAGTACATTAGGCGCATACCATTGGAAGATTTACATGGTAGAATAGAAGCAGAAGTTCACTCAAGGGTTATAAAGAGAGAGTTACTGACCTGGGGCGTGAGTTAGTTTCAGTTGGAATTCTAGAGAATTTAGAAACAAGAAAATTGGGTGCCCATGGAGTAGAGTAGTAACCTGAAAAGTATGGAAACCCGAGTAACATAAAGTAGGTAAACTAGAGCAATGGTATAAATTGAAAAGGAACTCTGCTTAATGGAAAGGAGATAAAAGATAATAAATAATAACTGGTTAGGTTAGACTGGTTAGGTTAGAAAGAGGAGAATTGGTAATTCTGGGTAGTGAATAGATGATAAGTGGTTTCAGTAGCACGTACTAGAAATTACTCCAAAAGAAAAAAAAGAGAACAAGGGTGAGGTGAGGGAGCGCCGGAAGTGTCCCAAATAAAGTAAATATAAATCTAGCATAAAAAGATTTATGAGAAATTGTGAAAGTCATCGGTGTTGGAGGCGAACAACGGCCCCACGTGCCTCTAGGAGAGAGAGTGTCAGGGACCTCTGACATCGATTGTCAAAATTGTATTTTTGTTTGCGGCCCATTAATATTTTCCCGGTTGCAGGAGGGGAGTCAGATTGTTTGTAACTCAAGATCTAGACGCCGCCCCTGTATCGGTGGTCTATCACCCCAGTCACTCTGTGGGTATAGGCCTAAACTTCCGTTTCTTTCTTCATAACATTGTCTTTCCTATTTATCTTTGAGTACAATTCTTCATGGACTACAATGACTAGTGGACTGGTATAGGAGAAATAGGTGGAATCATTGAGTATGATAGGTCAAGTCAATGACTGAATTATGAATTGAAAATCTTTATTTATTCGGAAGAAAGTATAACATATATATTGAAATGTTTTGAAATTGCAAATGGCAAAGATTACGCAAGTTAGTAGTAAAGTATAAGGGTAAAGTGAGACGTTCTAGTAGACACCTGGAAATAAAGAAAGGAAAGAGATTAAAGTAATTAATTAAGAATTTGTCTTGTATAACAAGGAACACATTCATACAGTTAAACTGGGCTACTAACCTGGTAGATAGGAACTGAATACTAATCTTTCTAATAAAAGTGTTGAATGGTTAATGTTGTTCGGATCTGATGATCTGAAGATTTTAAGGATGAGTAGTTGCTAAAAAGGGGAAAACCCAAGAGTAAATGTAATTTATTGTAAATCAGATTGTTATTGTTGAAAAAAAAAAGAAAACAGAAAAAAAAGGACAGAGCCGAATCCATTCCCATCTCCACTGTTAAATTAAAAAGCTAGCCGAGAGGCCTGTAGGTACATAGCCTGTGTATCTATAATTTAATGTGTGACTGGGCTGATGCAAAATAAAAAGAAGAGAGAAGAGTATTGATGATGGCGCCCTTAATATAAATTTTCATCAATATTATTAAACTTAGTAAATGGTTAAAAGAAAGAGAGAGTAAGCTGGGTGTAGGAAATTTGCAATCAACCGGTAAGGTCCATCATATATTTTGGCGCGCATAGCGTGGGGCGATAGTTTGATAGTAGGATAGTTTGATATCCCATAACGTGAGGCTCGATAGTGTTAAAACGAAACAGTAGAAATTTAGGGCTTGGTTAAAAAAAAAAAAAAAAAAAAAAAAAAGGAGCATAGTTTGATATCCTATACGTGTGGCTTAGGAGAAATTTGAGGCCGTAGTGGTTGCCCAACGTTACCGATTTTGACGTTAGCAGGGATAGAGGTTATAGAGATTATAGAGCCTATTACGTGAAAGAAACTTGGGAGTTAGGTTAGTATAACTTGAAATTTATTTTCAAAAATAATAACATATTTTTGGAAGAAGAATAATGACTGTTGACAAATTAAGGACTTCTATAGATGACTAAGACAGACGACTGAACTACTGTGTTCTAATCTTTTTTTTTCAGTCAGTGGAATTGTTAATATATAAATATGGCTACTTATGTTGATCCGTATGCACAAATGAGAGCAGCTGAGTTAACCCAAGCTATTAGGAAGTTGAGAAAGGCGGATCTGGAGGCAGAATGTGATAGAGTTAAGTTACCGACCACAGGTACCAGGGATGAGTTAAGACAACGCTTGTTAGATTATGCCCGCAAGAACCCTCAGTCATTTCAAGTGCTAATTACGGCTTTTGCTCTGAGTCAGGAAGTTTTGCAAGAAGACTTAGTTGAACATAATATAACGGTTCCACAAGATTCATATGGAGATGTAGTGTACACATGGGTTAAGTTAATGCGTAGGAAGGCCATGGCGATAGCTGACTCAGAAGAAGTTGTACCAGTAATACCATCGTTTACAATTCAGTTAGAGTCGCATAAACCAAATATTTTGGATCTGGTTCGTAAATGGAACATTAAATTCAAACCTGGGGATAGCATTTACTTATTTTTGGAGAGATTGGAAGATTTAAAACAAAGTTCTAAATTACAGGGTGTAGAGTTATTGTCAGTATTACCCGAAATTTTACAAGAGTCAGCTTTACTTTGGTACAGGAACAGATTAACAGATTGGCCTACATGGGAAGCTTTTTTGAAAGAATTTAGAGAATATTACTTGCCTATTGATGAGGAAGACTCGCTTTTGGATGAGATTAGACAAAGAACGCAAGGTCCTAAAGAATCGATTTTTGATTATGTTAATGCTATCCAAACGTTAATGAGGAGGCTGAGTACTCCAATGAGTCCTCAACAAATGATGAAGAATGTTATCAAAAATTTGCGTCCTGACGTAAAATTGTACATTAGACCTGCAGAGATTCAAACTATAACAGATTTAATACGTGTAGGTAGACAGTATGAACAAATATTGTTAGATTCTGAGAGATATATTCCTCCTCCAACGCAGGTTAGAGCTACAATCAAAGAAACGGCTTATAAACCTCAGAGACAAGTTGTTATACCTTCAGTTCATACAGCGTTAGGAATTCAGGGAAAGCAGGAACTTCCATCGTCCGAGTTACAAAAGAAACCCAATGTTAGTTTTTCTGCAAAGACGTGGGACAAAGAACGAAATTCAAGTCATGTAAATAATTCTAGAATGGTTAAAGCAATAGAAAATAAAGAGAGACAGGATGAGTTGGGGGAAAATGGTAAAAACACCACTTTGCATCTTCCAAATAACCAGCGATGTTGGAACTGTGATAAAATAGGACATAGGCAGTTCGAGTGTAAGGCACCTCGTAGAGTTACTCCACGCACTACGATTAAATGTTATAATTGTAATAAGCTCGGACATAGGTCTATTGATTGTAGGATGCCCCAAGAAAGAAGAGTTAGGCCTACAAATTCTTTACGACAATTAACTAAAAATCAGGCTTGTGTGATGCTAAATATAAACCCCACAGATTTAGTTAATGGAGACAGATGTTTTGTTGAAATTTTGTTGGAGGATATTACATTTATTGCTTTAATAGATTCAGGTTCAGATAAAACTTATGTGGGAGAGAAAGGTGATTTTTTGTGTAAACTGTTAGATTTATCAGTGGAAGAATCTGAAGTTAGGGTAGTGCAACTCGCAGATAAAACTTATAGTTCTATAACGGGAGAGAGAACTTTTGAGATGAAATTGCAGGACAGGATCTTTCAGATAAAATGTAAAATTATGCCAAATTTAGCAGTAGATATGATTCTGGGCATGGACGTTTTGAAACAAATTGGGTTAGTAGTAGATTTGCAAGATGGGACTTGGTATTTCAAAGATGAACCGACAAAAATTTTTCAATTTGTTAAGGCTATAGATTTGAAAGAAGAAGATCAACTACATAATATTCTTACTTTACCTACATCTCAGGAAAGGGATAGATTAAATGTATTTTTGGAAAATCAGTTACAGAAATTTGATCAGTGCACTGGACTTACAGATTTGATTTCTCATGTTATTGATACAGGCGATGCGAAACCTATAAAACAAAGATATTATCCAGTATCACCTATTCTTGAAAAAATTATACACGCTGAAATAGATAAAATGTTATTGGAAAAAGTTATAGAACCTTCAAATTCACCTTGGTCTTCTCCGGTAGTTATGGTAAAGAAACCAGATAGAACATGGAGGTTTTGCGTAGATTTCAGGAAAGTAAATAACTGTACTAAAAGAGATAGTTATCCTTTGCCATACATTGAACATGTTTTGAGTAAATTACGACATGCTAGGTATATCAGTACAATAGATTTGAAAAATGGGTATTGGCAAGTTCCATTAGATGAAGCAAGTAAAGAAAAAACAGCATTTACCGTACCTGGTAGAGGATTGTATCAGTTTCGAGTTATGCCGTTTGGAATCCATAACGCACCAGCCTCATTTCAAAGATTAGTTGATACTATATTAAGAGAAGAGATAGGAGAGAAATGCTTTTGTTATTTGGATGATATAGTACTTATTAGCGAGACATTTGAAGAACATTTGTCCTTGTTAGAAAAAGTCTTAGAGAAATTAAGAAAAGCTAACCTGAAAATTAATAGGGAAAAATCAAAGTTTTGCAGAAGTGAATTAAAATATTTGGGTCATATCATTACTCCATTAGGAATTGCTGTAGATTCAGATAAAATCTCGTGTATCCTTGAGTATCCAGCCCCTACAAAAGTCAAGGAAGTACGAGCATTTTTAGGATTGGCTTCTTGGTACCGACGATTCATTCCATTTTTTTCTGAAGTTGTAAAGCCCCTCACTGCACTTCTGAAAAAGAATCAGAAATGGCGTTGGACTAAGGAATGTCAGGAATCTTTTGATGAATTAAAATCGAAATTATCTAGTAGTCCTATATTAACTTGTCCAGATTATACTAAACCCCTAGTGCTACAGACCGACGCTAGTTTTTCAGGACTAGGAGCAGCTTTAATTCAGACAGGAGAGGAAGGAGAGGAAAAAGTGATAGCTTATGCTAGTAGAACTTTAACGGTAGGTGAGCAAAAGTGGGCAATAGTCGAGAAGGAATTGTTAGCTATATTGTGGGCAGTTCAAAAGTTTCGTCCTTATTTGGAAGGTTATCATTTTAAAGTATATACTGATCACTTTGCTCTGAAATGGTTAAATACATTACAGAATCCGACCGGACGATTAGCTAGGTGGAGTTTATTGCTCCAAGAGTATGATTTTGAAGTAATACATAGGCCTGGTAGATTACAAAAAGTTTCGGATGCTTTATCTAGAATACACGAAGGGAAAGTTCAAGAGAAAACGGTAGAGGAAGAATTTTGCCTCTTGTTGACTAGTAACTCTGAAGTAGTGGAATGGGAAAATATACAAGATGCTTGGTATATTAAGCGGAAAGCGCAAGTACAGAGTAAACCTAAATTTTGGCCAGATTGGAAGGTCGTAGATGGGAAGTTGTACCATTTAAGATTAGATCAGTTAGAACAAACTTTAGAGGGAACAGTGAATAGGTGGAAATTGGTTATACCGCAAGATTATAGGATTAAAGTATTGCAGGAATGTCATGATGCACCTACTGCAGGGCATATGGGGATAGCTAAAACTTTCTTTAGAATAGCAAACAAGTATTATTGGCCGGGAATGTTTAGAGATGTTGCTAAGTATGTTACTGCTTGTGAAATATGTCAAAGACAGAAAGTGTTACAAACGGCTCAAGCAGGACCGATGCATTTTTACCAGAAAGAGAAACCTTGGATGACTGTAGCTACTGATTTGTTGGGACCTTACCCACGTTCCAAGAGAGGAAACAGGTACATTGTAGTATTTCAGGACACCTTTACAAAATATATAGAATGTAAAGCGTTAAGGAAAGCAACCAGTAGGGCAGTTACGGAAGCATTTTATGAATTGATTATCCTTAAATGGGGAATTCCGGGATATTTATTGATGGATAATGGACCGCAATATACTAGTAAATTAATGTGTGGGATAGCTAAAGCTTTTAATATAACTCCTTGTTATTTACCTGTATATTCGCCACAAGGAAATCCGGTAGAAAGAGTTAATAGAGTATTGAAAACCATGATTTCTAGCTACATTAAAAAGGATCAAACAGTTTGGGACGTGTATTTGAGAGAATTTAATTTTGCTATAAATACGGCTAAACATAGTTCCACTGGATGCACTCCTTATATGCTAAATTATGGGAAAGAGCCTGAAATTATCAGCAGAATTGAGAGGGTAGAAAATCAACCAATACAGAAAGAAATTCCAAAGCTTTGGATAGAAAGATTTGATAAATTAAAAACGGTCCGTCTAATGGTCAGACATAACTTAGAAACTGCTTATAAGAATTCAAGTCATTATTATAATCTTCGGAGGAGAGAGGTGAGATTTTGTCCAGGAGATCTTGTGTTAAGAAGAAACTTTAAATTAAGTGATGCCTCACAAGCTTATGCAGCAGGCTTAAGTGCAAAGTTCGTCGGCCCCTATATTATAAAGAAAAAGCTTAGCGAGAATAGTTACGAACTGACGAACCGTTTTGGTAAGCAGTTGGGGAAGTGGCACGTCAAAGACTTGAAACCCTTTGTACCTGGATAAACATTCTTTAAGGCTGGTAAACTAAACACACGCAACAACAACAACAAAAAATGTGAACAGTGTTAACATTATTTTTTTTATGGTGAGTGTGGGAAGAATGTAATGAAGCAAATAGCTGCGTGCCAAATAGACGGTAGAAAACCATTCCTAAACAAAGGAAGGGTTGGGGGACCGCAACTAATCGATATTGAACATTTTCATGATTATCGATACTGCCCTGAATTTATTTGAATTACAGAAAAAGGAGAAGTGCGCATGCGTGGACGGCGAATCGACGGGAGAGGAGTTGAACCTGAAAAACAGTTAGAAAGTACGTCTCTGACTACGAGAGAGAAAGGTTGAAGAGAAGGAGGTGAGGAGACGAGATTGAAATGTGTGATAGCGGTAGAGGCGCCCTGACATGATGGTTTGTCAGACTTTCATCTAATGAAATTCTGAAGGGGAATTTCACTGACGCGACTATATGGAGATAGTCGTTAGTTGGAAGAACACATCACGTCAGCCGGTACGAGAGACCGCTACAGCGAACACCAGCTGGGGAAAGAAGAGTGGGTCACGGCTGCTTAGTCTGAAATAAAGGAAGATGTGGACATCAGAAAGTGGATGGAAACAACTCAGGATCAGAGGATAAGTTGGTCACCACCCATTGAGTATAATCACATAAACATTTTTTGTTGTTGTTTTGGGAAGTGGAAAAGATTTTGAGGCATTGTTATTTAAAGCCGGTTTCTAAGAAATGTGTGGCGACTAGACGCCGTAATGAAAGGTAAAAGAGTAGGGTTAGAAGATAGATGTGATTAGTCTAGGGTGAGGTAGTAAATTACAGTGATCCAATCAGTTTCCATTTCTGGTCTAAGTTAATTACAAAAAGAGCAGTCAGGAGTAAAACCGTGAATAGTAAAGATAAATCTCTATACTTTAGGTTGCTATGGGTAATTGTCCCACGAATGAATACATAGCTAGGGGCAGTTGGTGATGCTCATACAAACTTTGTTTTTTTATAAGACAGGACGCGAGGGGAGTAAGGAAGAAGGGTAATAGGGGCTTACTTAGTATTGCTTACGAGGGCCTCTCCCACTTGGTTTTCGTTAGGTGACAGGTGATTATCTATAAGTGGATTTCATGCTGGCCTGTAATGTTGAGTTGTTTTTTTAAGAGATTTATCGAAGAGCAGGACTTGTATGGAATATGGTAGAGGGGGATAAGAAGGTGAATATTGAGAGGCAGAAGAGGGCCTATGAGTAACAGTACATTAGGCGCATACCATTGGAAGATTTACATGGTAGAATAGAAGCAGAAGTTCACTCAAGGGTTATAAAGAGAGAGTTACTGACCTGGGGCGTGAGTTAGTTTCAGTTGGAATTCTAGAGAATTTAGAAACAAGAAAATTGGGTGCCCATGGAGTAGAGTAGTAACCTGAAAAGTATGGAAACCCGAGTAACATAAAGTAGGTAAACTAGAGCAATGGTATAAATTGAAAAGGAACTCTGCTTAATGGAAAGGAGATAAAAGATAATAAATAATAACTGGTTAGGTTAGACTGGTTAGGTTAGAAAGAGGAGAATTGGTAATTCTGGGTAGTGAATAGATGATAAGTGGTTTCAGTAGCACGTACTAGAAATTACTCCAAAAGAAAAAAAAGAGAACAAGGGTGAGGTGAGGGAGCGCCGGAAGTGTCCCAAATAAAGTAAATATAAATCTAGCATAAAAAGATTTATGAGAAATTGTGAAAGTCATCGGTGTTGGAGGCGAACAACGGCCCCACGTGCCTCTAGGAGAGAGAGTGTCAGGGACCTCTGACATCGATTGTCAAAATTGTATTTTTGTTTGCGGCCCATTAATATTTTCCCGGTTGCAGGAGGGGAGTCAGATTGTTTGTAACTCAAGATCTAGACGCCGCCCCTGTATCGGTGGTCTATCACCCCAGTCACTCTGTGGGTATAGGCCTAAACTTCCGTTTCTTTCTTCATAACATTGTCTTTCCTATTTATCTTTGAGTACAATTCTTCATGGACTACAATGACTAGTGGACTGGTATAGGAGAAATAGGTGGAATCATTGAGTATGATAGGTCAAGTCAATGACTGAATTATGAATTGAAAATCTTTATTCATTCGGAAGAAAGTATAACATATATATTGAAATGTTTTGAAATTGCAAATGGCAAAGATTACGCAAGTTAGTAGTAAAGTATAAGGGTAAAGTGAGACGTTCTAGTAGACACCTGGAAATAAAGAAAGGAAAGAGATTAAAGTAATTAATTAAGAATTTGTCTTGTATAACAAGGAACACATTCATACAGTTAAACTGGGCTACTAACCTGGTAGATAGGAACTGAATACTAATCTTTCTAATAAAAGTGTTGAATGGTTAATGTTGTTCGGATCTGATGATCTGAAGATTTTAAGGATGAGTAGTTGCTAAAAAGGGGAAAACCCAAGAGTAAATGTAATTTATTGTAAATCAGATTGTTATTGTTGAAAAAAAAAAGAAAACAGAAAAAAAAGGACAGAGCCGAATCCATTCCCATCTCCACTGTTAAATTAAAAAGCTAGCCGAGAGGCCTGTAGGTACATAGCCTGTGTATCTATAATTTAATGTGTGACTGGGCTGATGCAAAATAAAAAGAAGAGAGAAGAGTATTGATGATGGCGCCCTTAATATAAATTTTCATCAATATTATTAAACTTAGTAAATGGTTAAAAGAAAGAGAGAGTAAGCTGGGTGTAGGAAATTTGCAATCAACCGGTAAGGTCCATCAAATATTTTGGCGCCCATAGCGTGGGGCGATAGTTTGATAGTAGGATAGTTTGATATCCCATAACGTGAGGCTCGATAGTGTTAAAACGAAACAGTAGAAATTTAGGGCTTGGTTAAAAAAAAAAAAAAAAAAAAAAAGGAGCATAGTTTGATATCCTATACGTGTGGCTTAGGAGAAATTTGAGGCCGTAGTGGTTGCCCAACGTTACCGATTTTGACGTTAGCAGGGATAGAGGTTATAGAGATTATAGAGCCTATTACGTGAAAGAAACTTGGGAGTTAGGTTAGTATAACTTGAAATTTATTTTCAAAAATAATAACATATTTTTGGGAGAAGAATAATGACTGTTGACAAATTAAGGACTTCTATAGATGACTAAGACAGACGACTGAACTACTGTGTTCTAATCTTTTTTTTTCAGTCAGTGGAATTGTTAATATATAAATATGGCTACTTATGTTGATCCGTATGCACAAATGAGAGCAGCTGAGTTAACCCAAGCTATTAGGAAGTTGAGAAAGGCGGATCTGGAGGCAGAATGTGATAGAGTTAAGTTACCGACCACAGGTACCAGGGATGAGTTAAGACAACGCTTGTTAGATTATGCCCGCAAGAACTCTCAGTCATTTCAAGTGCTAATTACGGCTTTTGCTCTGAGTCAGGAAGTTTTGCAAGAAGACTTAGTTGAACATAATATAACGGTTCCACAAGATTCATATGGAGATGTAGTGTACACATGGGTTAAGTTAATGCGTAGGAAGGCCATGGCGATAGCTGACTCAGAAGAAGTTGTACCAGTAATACCATCGTTTACAATTCAGTTAGAGTCGCATAAACCAAATATTTTGGATCTGGTTCGTAAATGGAACATTAAATTCAAACCTGGGGATAGCATTTACTTATTTTTGGAGAGATTGGAAGATTTAAAACAAAGTTCTAAATTACAGGGTGTAGAGTTATTGTCAGTATTACCCGAAATTTTACAAGAGTCAGCTTTACTTTGGTACAGGAACAGATTAACAGATTGGCCTACATGGGAAGCTTTTTTGAAAGAATTTAGAGAATATTACTTGCCCATTGATGAGGAAGACTCGCTTTTGGATGAGATTAGACAAAGAACGCAAGGTCCTAAAGAATCGATTTTTGATTATGTTAATGCTATCCAAACGTTAATGAGGAGGCTGAGTACTCCAATGAGTCCTCAACAAATGATGAAGAATGTTATCAAAAATTTGCGTCCTGACGTAAAATTGTACATTAGACCTGCAGAGATTCAAACTATAACAGATTTAATACGTGTAGGTAGACAGTATGAACAAATATTGTTAGATTCTGAGAGATATATTCCTCCTCCAACGCAGGTTAGAGCTACAATCAAAGAAACGGCTTATAAACCTCAGAGACAAGTTGTTATACCTTCAGTTCATACAGCGTTAGGAATTCAGGGAAAGCAGGAACTTCCATCGTCCGAGTTACAAAAGAAACCCAATGTTAGTTTTTCTGCAAAGACGTGGGACAAAGAACGAAATTCAAGGCATGTAAATAATTCTAGAATGGTTAAAGCAATAGAAAATAAAGAGAGACAGGATGAGTTGGGGGAAAATGGTAAAAACACCACTTTGCATTTTCCAAATAACCAGCGATGTTGGAACTGTGATAAAATAGGACATAGGCAGTTCGAGTGTAAGGCACCTCGTAGAGTTACTCCACGCACTACGATTAAATGTTATAATTGTAATAAGCTCGGACATAGGTCTATTGATTGTAGGATGCCCCAAGAAAGAAGAGTTAGGCCTACAAATTCTTTACGACAATTAACTAAAAATCAGGCTTGTGTGATGCTTAATATAAACCCCACAGATTTAGTTAATGGAGACAGATGTTTTGTTGAAATTTTGTTGGAGGATATTACATTTATTGCTTTAATAGATTCAGGTTCAGATAAAACTTATGTGGGAGAGAAAGGTGATTTTTTGTGTAAACTGTTAGATTTATCAGTGGAAGAATCTGAAGTTAGGGTAGTGCAACTCGCAGATAAAACTTATAGTTCTATAACGGGAGAGAGAACTTTTGAGATGAAATTGCAGGACAGGATCTTTCAGATAAAATGTAAAATTATGCCAAATTTAGCAGTAGATATGATTCTGGGCATGGACGTTTTGAAACAAATTGGGTTAGTAGTAGATTTGCAAGATGGGACTTGGTATTTCAAAGATGAACCGACAAAAATTTTTCAATTTGTTAAGGCTATAGATTTGAAAGAAGAAGATCAACTACATAATATTCTTACTTTACCTACATCTCAGGAAAGGGATAGATTAAATGTATTTTTGGAAAATCAGTTACAGAAATTTGATCAGTGCACTGGACTTACAGATTTGATTTCTCATGTTATTGATACAGGCGATGCGAAACCTATAAAACAAAGATATTATCCAGTATCACCTATTCTTGAAAAAATTATACACGCTGAAATAGATAAAATGTTATTGGAAAAAGTTATAGAACCTTCAAATTCACCTTGGTCTTCTCCGGTAGTTATGGTAAAGAAACCAGATAGAACATGGAGGTTTTGCGTAGATTTCAGGAAAGTAAATAACTGTACTAAAAGAGATAGTTATCCTTTGCCATACATTGAACATGTTTTGAGTAAATTACGACATGCTAGGTATATCAGTACAATAGATTTGAAAAATGGGTATTGGCAAGTTCCATTAGATGAAGCAAGTAAAGAAAAAACAGCATTTACCGTACCTGGTAGAGGATTGTATCAGTTTCGAGTTATGCCGTTTGGAATCCATAACGCACCAGCCTCATTTCAAAGATTAGTTGATACTATATTAAGAGAAGAGATAGGAGAGAAATGCTTTTGTTATTTGGATGATATAGTACTTATTAGCGAGACATTTGAAGAACATTTGTCCTTGTTAGAAAAAGTCTTAGAGAAATTAAGAAAAGCTAACCTGAAAATTAATAGGGAAAAATCAAAGTTTTGCAGAAGTGAATTAAAATATTTGGGTCATATCATTACTCCATTAGGAATTGCTGTAGATTCAGATAAAATCTCGTGTATCCTTGAGTATCCAGCCCCTACAAAAGTCAAGGAAGTACGAGCATTTTTAGGATTGGCTTCTTGGTACCGACGATTCATTCCATTTTTTTCTGAAGTTGTAAAGCCCCTCACTGCACTTCTGAAAAAGAATCAGAAATGGCGTTGGACTAAGGAATGTCAGGAATCTTTTGATGAATTAAAATCGAAATTATCTAGTAGTCCTATATTAACTTGTCCAGATTATACTAAACCCCTAGTGCTACAGACCGACGCTAGTTTTTCAGGACTAGGAGCAGCTTTAATTCAGACAGGAGAGGAAGGAGAGGAAAAAGTGATAGCTTATGCTAGTAGAACTTTAACGGTAGGTGAGCAAAAGTGGGCAATAGTCGAGAAGGAATTGTTAGCTATATTGTGGGCAGTTCAAAAGTTTCGTCCTTATTTGGAAGGTTATCATTTTAAAGTATATACTGATCACTTTGCTCTGAAATGGTTAAATACATTACAGAATCCGACCGGACGATTAGCTAGGTGGAGTTTATTGCTCCAAGAGTATGATTTTGAAGTAATACATAGGCCTGGTAGATTACAAAAAGTTTCGGATGCTTTATCTAGAATACACGAAGGGAAAGTTCAAGAGAAAACGGTAGAGGAAGAATTTTGCCTCTTGTTGACTAGTAACTCTGAAGTAGTGGAATGGGAAAATATACAAGATGCTTGGTATATTAAGCGGAAAGCGCAAGTACAGAGTAAACCTAAATTTTGGCCAGATTGGAAGGTCGTAGATGGGAAGTTGTACCATTTAAGATTAGATCAGTTAGAACAAACTTTAGAGGGAACAGTGAATAGGTGGAAATTGGTTATACCGCAAGATTATAGGATTAAAGTATTGCAGGAATGTCATGATGCACCTACTGCAGGGCATATGGGGATAGCTAAAACTTTCTTTAGAATAGCAAACAAGTATTATTGGCCGGGAATGTTTAGAGATGTTGCTAAGTATGTTACTGCTTGTGAAATATGTCAAAGACAGAAAGTGTTACAAACGGCTCAAGCAGGACCGATGCATTTTTACCAGAAAGAGAAACCTTGGATGACTGTAGCTACTGATTTGTTGGGACCTTACCCACGTTCCAAGAGAGGAAACAGGTACATTGTAGTATTTCAGGACACCTTTACAAAATATATAGAATGTAAAGCGTTAAGGAAAGCAACCAGTAGGGCAGTTACGGAAGCATTTTATGAATTGATTATCCTTAAATGGGGAATTCCGGGATATTTATTGATGGATAATGGACCGCAATATACTAGTAAATTAATGTGTGGGATAGCTAAAGCTTTTAATATAACTCCTTGTTATTTACCTGTATATTCGCCACAAGGAAATCCGGTAGAAAGAGTTAATAGAGTATTGAAAACCATGATTTCTAGCTACATTAAAAAGGATCAAACAGTTTGGGACGTGTATTTGAGAGAATTTAATTTTGCTATAAATACGGCTAAACATAGTTCCACTGGATGCACTCCTTATATGCTAAATTATGGGAAAGAGCCTGAAATTATCAGCAGAATTGAGAGGGTAGAAAATCAACCAATACAGAAAGAAATTCCAAAGCTTTGGATAGAAAGATTTGATAAATTAAAAACGGTCCGTCTAATGGTCAGACATAACTTAGAAACTGCTTATAAGAATTCAAGTCATTATTATAATCTTCGGAGGAGAGAGGTGAGATTTTGTCCAGGAGATCTTGTGTTAAGAAGAAACTTTAAATTAAGTGATGCCTCACAAGCTTATGCAGCAGGCTTAAGTGCAAAGTTCGTCGGCCCCTATATTATAAAGAAAAAGCTTAGCGAGAATAGTTACGAACTGACGAACCGTTTTGGTAAGCAGTTGGGGAAGTGGCACGTCAAAGACTTGAAACCCTTTGTACCTGGATAAACATTCTTTAAGGCTGGTAAACTAAACACACGCAACAACAACAACAAAAAATGTGAACAGTGTTAACATTATTTTTTTTATGGTGAGTGTGGGAAGAATGTAATGAAGCAAATAGCTGCGTGCCAAATAGACGGTAGAAAACCATTCCTAAACAAAGGAAGGGTTGGGGGACCGCAACTAATCGATATTGAACATTTTCATGATTATCGATACTGCCCTGAATTTATTTGAATTACAGAAAAAGGAGAAGTGCGCATGCGTGGACGGCGAATCGACGGGAGAGGAGTTGAACCTGAAAAACAGTTAGAAAGTACGTCTCTGACTACGAGAGAGAAAGGTTGAAGAGAAGGAGGTGAGGAGACGAGATTGAAATGTGTGATAGCGGTAGAGGCGCCCTGACATGATGGTTTGTCAGACTTTCATCTAATGAAATTCTGAAGGGGAATTTCACTGACGCGACTATATGGAGATAGTCGTTAGTTGGAAGAACACATCACGTCAGCCGGTACGAGAGACCGCTACAGCGAACACCAGCTGGGGAAAGAAGAGTGGGTCACGGCTGCTTAGTCTGAAATAAAGGAAGATGTGGACATCAGAAAGTGGATGGAAACAACTCAGGATCAGAGGATAAGTTGGTCACCACCCATTGAGTATAATCACATAAACATTTTTTGTTGTTGTTTTGGGAAGTGGAAAAGATTTTGAGGCATTGTTATTTAAAGCCGGTTTCTAAGAAATGTGTGGCGACTAGACGCCGTAATGAAAGGTAAAAGAGTAGGGTTAGAAGATAGATGTGATTAGTCTAGGGTGAGGTAGTAAATTACAGTGATCCAATCAGTTTCCATTTCTGGTCTAAGTTAATTACAAAAAGAGCAGTCAGGAGTAAAACCGTGAATAGTAAAGATAAATCTCTATACTTTAGGTTGCTATGGGTAATTGTCCCACGAATGAATACATAGCTAGGGGCAGTTGGTGATGCTCATACAAACTTTGTTTTTTTATAAGACAGGACGCGAGGGGAGTAAGGAAGAAGGGTAATAGGGGCTTACTTAGTATTGCTTACGAGGGCCTCTCCCACTTGGTTTTCGTTAGGTGACAGGTGATTATCTATAAGTGGATTTCATGCTGGCCTGTAATGTTGAGTTGTTTTTTTAAGAGATTTATCGAAGAGCAGGACTTGTATGGAATATGGTAGAGGGGGATAAGAAGGTGAATATTGAGAGGCAGAAGAGGGCCTATGAGTAACAGTACATTAGGCGCATACCATTGGAAGATTTACATGGTAGAATAGAAGCAGAAGTTCACTCAAGGGTTATAAAGAGAGAGTTACTGACCTGGGGCGTGAGTTAGTTTCAGTTGGAATTCTAGAGAATTTAGAAACAAGAAAATTGGGTGCCCATGGAGTAGAGTAGTAACCTGAAAAGTATGGAAACCCGAGTAACATAAAGTAGGTAAACTAGAGCAATGGTATAAATTGAAAAGGAACTCTGCTTAATGGAAAGGAGATAAAAGATAATAAATAATAACTGGTTAGGTTAGACTGGTTAGGTTAGAAAGAGGAGAATTGGTAATTCTGGGTAGTGAATAGATGATAAGTGGTTTCAGTAGCACGTACTAGAAATTACTCCAAAAGAAAAAAAAGAGAACAAGGGTGAGGTGAGGGAGCGCCGGAAGTGTCCCAAATAAAGTAAATATAAATCTAGCATAAAAAGATTTATGAGAAATTGTGAAAGTCATCGGTGTTGGAGGCGAACAACGGCCCCACGTGCCTCTAGGAGAGAGAGTGTCAGGGACCTCTGACATCGATTGTCAAAATTGTATTTTTGTTTGCGGCCCATTAATATTTTCCCGGTTGCAGGAGGGGAGTCAGATTGTTTGTAACTCAAGATCTAGACGCCGCCCCTGTATCGGTGGTCTATCACCCCAGTCACTCTGTGGGTATAGGCCTAAACTTCCGTTTCTTTCTTCATAACATTGTCTTTCCTATTTATCTTTGAGTACAATTCTTCATGGACTACAATGACTAGTGGACTGGTATAGGAGAAATAGGTGGAATCATTGAGTATGATAGGTCAAGTCAATGACTGAATTATGAATTGAAAATCTTTATTTATTCGGAAGAAAGTATAACATATATATTGAAATGTTTTGAAATTGCAAATGGCAAAGATTACGCAAGTTAGTAGTAAAGTATAAGGGTAAAGTGAGACGTTCTAGTAGACACCTGGAAATAAAGAAAGGAAAGAGATTAAAGTAATTAATTAAGAATTTGTCTTGTATAACAAGGAACACATTCATACAGTTAAACTGGGCTACTAACCTGGTAGATAGGAACTGAATACTAATCTTTCTAATAAAAGTGTTGAATGGTTAATGTTGTTCGGATCTGATGATCTGAAGATTTTAAGGATGAGTAGTTGCTAAAAAGGGGAAAACCCAAGAGTAAATGTAATTTATTGTAAATCAGATTGTTATTGTTGAAAAAAAAAAGAAAACAGAAAAAAAAGGACAGAGCCGAATCCATTCCCATCTCCACTGTTAAATTAAAAAGCTAGCCGAGAGGCCTGTAGGTACATAGCCTGTGTATCTATAATTTAATGTGTGACTGGGCTGATGCAAAATAAAAAGAAGAGAGAAGAGTATTGATGATGGCGCCCTTAATATAAATTTTCATCAATATTATTAAACTTAGTAAATGGTTAAAAGAAAGAGAGAGTAAGCTGGGTGTAGGAAATTTGCAATCAACCGGTAAGGTCCATCAAATATTTTGGCGCCCATAGCGTGGGGCGATAGTTTGATAGTAGGATAGTTTGATATCCCATAACGTGAGGCTCGATAGTGTTAAAACGAAACAGTAGAAATTTAGGGCTTGGTTAAAAAAAAAAAAAAAAAAAAAAAAAGGAGCATAGTTTGATATCCTATACGTGTGGCTTAGGAGAAATTTGAGGCCGTAGTGGTTGCCCAACGTTACCGATTTTGACGTTAGCAGGGATAGAGGTTATAGAGATTATAGAGCCTATTACGTGAAAGAAACTTGGGAGTTAGGTTAGTATAACTTGAAATTTATTTTCAAAAATAATAACATATTTTTGGGAGAAGAATAATGACTGTTGACAAATTAAGGACTTCTATAGATGACTAAGACAGACGACTGAACTACTGTGTTCTAATCTTTTTTTTTCAGTCAGTGGAATTGTTAATATATAAATATGGCTACTTATGTTGATCCGTATGCACAAATGAGAGCAGCTGAGTTAACCCAAGCTATTAGGAAGTTGAGAAAGGCGGATCTGGAGGCAGAATGTGATAGAGTTAAGTTACCGACCACAGGTACCAGGGATGAGTTAAGACAACGCTTGTTAGATTATGCCCGCAAGAACTCTCAGTCATTTCAAGTGCTAATTACGGCTTTTGCTCTGAGTCAGGAAGTTTTGCAAGAAGACTTAGTTGAACATAATATAACGGTTCCACAAGATTCATATGGAGATGTAGTGTACACATGGGTTAAGTTAATGCGTAGGAAGGCCATGGCGATAGCTGACTCAGAAGAAGTTGTACCAGTAATACCATCGTTTACAATTCAGTTAGAGTCGCATAAACCAAATATTTTGGATCTGGTTCGTAAATGGAACATTAAATTCAAACCTGGGGATAGCATTTACTTATTTTTGGAGAGATTGGAAGATTTAAAACAAAGTTCTAAATTACAGGGTGTAGAGTTATTGTCAGTATTACCCGAAATTTTACAAGAGTCAGCTTTACTTTGGTACAGGAACAGATTAACAGATTGGCCTACATGGGAAGCTTTTTTGAAAGAATTTAGAGAATATTACTTGCCTATTGATGAGGAAGACTCGCTTTTGGATGAGATTAGACAAAGAACGCAAGGTCCTAAAGAATCGATTTTTGATTATGTTAATGCTATCCAAACGTTAATGAGGAGGCTGAGTACTCCAATGAGTCCTCAACAAATGATGAAGAATGTTATCAAAAATTTGCGTCCTGACGTAAAATTGTACATTAGACCTGCAGAGATTCAAACTATAACAGATTTAATACGTGTAGGTAGACAGTATGAACAAATATTGTTAGATTCTGAGAGATATATTCCTCCTCCAACGCAGGTTAGAGCTACAATCAAAGAAACGGCTTATAAACCTCAGAGACAAGTTGTTATACCTTCAGTTCATACAGCGTTAGGAATTCAGGGAAAGCAGGAACTTCCATCGTCCGAGTTACAAAAGAAACCCAATGTTAGTTTTTCTGCAAAGACGTGGGACAAAGAACGAAATTCAAGTCATGTAAATAATTCTAGAATGGTTAAAGCAATAGAAAATAAAGAGAGACAGGATGAGTTGGGGGAAAATGGTAAAAACACCACTTTGCATTTTCCAAATAACCAGCGATGTTGGAACTGTGATAAAATAGGACATAGGCAGTTCGAGTGTAAGGCACCTCGTAGAGTTACTCCACGCACTACGATTAAATGTTATAATTGTAATAAGCTCGGACATAGGTCTATTGATTGTAGGATGCCCCAAGAAAGAAGAGTTAGGCCTACAAATTCTTTACGACAATTAACTAAAAATCAGGCTTGTGTGATGCTAAATATAAACCCCACAGATTTAGTTAATGGAGACAGATGTTTTGTTGAAATTTTGTTGGAGGATATTACATTTATTGCTTTAATAGATTCAGGTTCAGATAAAACTTATGTGGGAGAGAAAGGTGATTTTTTGTGTAAACTGTTAGATTTATCAGTGGAAGAATCTGAAGTTAGGGTAGTGCAACTCGCAGATAAAACTTATAGTTCTATAACGGGAGAGAGAACTTTTGAGATGAAATTGCAGGACAGGATCTTTCAGATAAAATGTAAAATTATGCCAAATTTAGCAGTAGATATGATTCTGGGCATGGACGTTTTGAAACAAATTGGGTTAGTAGTAGATTTGCAAGATGGGACTTGGTATTTCAAAGATGAACCGACAAAAATTTTTCAATTTGTTAAGGCTATAGATTTGAAAGAAGAAGATCAACTACATAATATTCTTACTTTACCTACATCTCAGGAAAGGGATAGATTAAATGTATTTTTGGAAAATCAGTTACAGAAATTTGATCAGTGCACTGGACTTACAGATTTGATTTCTCATGTTATTGATACAGGCGATGCGAAACCTATAAAACAAAGATATTATCCAGTATCACCTATTCTTGAAAAAATTATACACGCTGAAATAGATAAAATGTTATTGGAAAAAGTTATAGAACCTTCAAATTCACCTCGGTCTTCTCCGGTAGTTATGGTAAAGAAACCAGATAGAACATGGAGGTTTTGCGTAGATTTCAGGAAAGTAAATAACTGTACTAAAAGAGATAGTTATCCTTTGCCATACATTGAACATGTTTTGAGTAAATTACGACATGCTAGGTATATCAGTACAATAGATTTGAAAAATGGGTATTGGCAAGTTCCATTAGATGAAGCAAGTAAAGAAAAAACAGCATTTACCGTACCTGGTAGAGGATTGTATCAGTTTCGAGTTATGCCGTTTGGAATCCATAACGCACCAGCCTCATTTCAAAGATTAGTTGATACTATATTAAGAGAAGAGATAGGAGAGAAATGCTTTTGTTATTTGGATGATATAGTACTTATTAGCGAGACATTTGAAGAACATTTGTCCTTGTTAGAAAAAGTCTTAGAGAAATTAAGAAAAGCTAACCTGAAAATTAATAGGGAAAAATCAAAGTTTTGCAGAAGTGAATTAAAATATTTGGGTCATACCATTACTCCATTAGGAATTGCTGTAGATTCAGATAAAATCTCGTGTATCCTTGAGTATCCAGCCCCTACAAAAGTCAAGGAAGTACGAGCATTTTTAGGATTGGCTTCTTGGTACCGACGATTCATTCCATTTTTTTCTGAAGTTGTAAAGCCCCTCACTGCACTTCTGAAAAAGAATCAGAAATGGCGTTGGACTAAGGAATGTCAGGAATCTTTTGATGAATTAAAATCGAAATTATCTAGTAGTCCTATATTAACTTGTCCAGATTATACTAAACCCCTAGTGCTACAGACCGACGCTAGTTTTTCAGGACTAGGAGCAGCTTTAATTCAGACAGGAGAGGAAGGAGAGGAAAAAGTGATAGCTTATGCTAGTAGAACTTTAACGGTAGGTGAGCAAAAGTGGGCAATAGTCGAGAAGGAATTGTTAGCTATATTGTGGGCAGTTCAAAAGTTTCGTCCTTATTTGGAAGGTTATCATTTTAAAGTATATACTGATCACTTTGCTCTGAAATGGTTAAATACATTACAGAATCCGACCGGACGATTAGCTAGGTGGAGTTTATTGCTCCAAGAGTATGATTTTGAAGTAATACATAGGCCTGGTAGATTACAAAAAGTTTCGGATGCTTTATCTAGAATACACGAAGGGAAAGTTCAAGAGAAAACGGTAGAGGAAGAATTTTGCCTCTTGTTGACTAGTAACTCTGAAGTAGTGGAATGGGAAAATATACAAGATGCTTGGTATATTAAGCGGAAAGCGCAAGTACAGAGTAAACCTAAATTTTGGCCAGATTGGAAGGTCGTAGATGGGAAGTTGTACCATTTAAGATTAGATCAGTTAGAACAAACTTTAGAGGGAACAGTGAATAGGTGGAAATTGGTTATACCGCAAGATTATAGGATTAAAGTATTGCAGGAATGTCATGATGCACCTACTGCAGGGCATATGGGGATAGCTAAAACTTTCTTTAGAATAGCAAACAAGTATTATTGGCCGGGAATGTTTAGAGATGTTGCTAAGTATGTTACTGCTTGTGAAATATGTCAAAGACAGAAAGTGTTACAAACGGCTCAAGCAGGACCGATGCATTTTTACCAGAAAGAGAAACCTTGGATGACTGTAGCTACTGATTTGTTGGGACCTTACCCACGTTCCAAGAGAGGAAACAGGTACATTGTAGTATTTCAGGACACCTTTACAAAATATATAGAATGTAAAGCGTTAAGGAAAGCAACCAGTAGGGCAGTTACGGAAGCATTTTATGAATTGATTATCCTTAAATGGGGAATTCCGGGATATTTATTGATGGATAATGGACCGCAATATACTAGTAAATTAATGTGTGGGATAGCTAAAGCTTTTAATATAACTCCTTGTTATTTACCTGTATATTCGCCACAAGGAAATCCGGTAGAAAGAGTTAATAGAGTATTGAAAACCATGATTTCTAGCTACATTAAAAAGGATCAAACAGTTTGGGACGTGTATTTGAGAGAATTTAATTTTGCTATAAATACGGCTAAACATAGTTCCACTGGATGCACTCCTTATATGCTAAATTATGGGAAAGAGCCTGAAATTATCAGCAGAATTGAGAGGGTAGAAAATCAACCAATACAGAAAGAAATTCCAAAGCTTTGGATAGAAAGATTTGATAAATTAAAAACGGTCCGTCTAATGGTCAGACATAACTTAGAAACTGCTTATAAGAATTCAAGTCATTATTATAATCTTCGGAGGAGAGAGGTGAGATTTTGTCCAGGAGATCTTGTGTTAAGAAGAAACTTTAAATTAAGTGATGCCTCACAAGCTTATGCAGCAGGCTTAAGTGCAAAGTTCGTCGGCCCCTATATTATAAAGAAAAAGCTTAGCGAGAATAGTTACGAACTGACGAACCGTTTTGGTAAGCAGTTGGGGAAGTGGCACGTCAAAGACTTGAAACCCTTTGTACCTGGATAAACATTCTTTAAGGCTGGTAAACTAAACACACGCAACAAAAAAAAAAAAGAATGTGAACAGTGTTAACATTATTTTTTTTATGGTGAGTGTGGGAAGAATGTAATGAAGCAAATAGCTGCGTGCCAAATAGACGGTAGAAAACCATTCCTAAACAAAGGAAGGGTTGGGGGACCGCAACTAATCGATATTGAACATTTTCATGATTATCGATACTGCCCTGAATTTATTTGAATTACAGAAAAAGGAGAAGTGCGCATGCGTGGACGGCGAATCGACGGGAGAGGAGTTGAACCTGAAAAACAGTTAGAAAGTACGTCTCTGACTAAAACTAAACTAAACTCCGTGGCGCTACATCCCTGGAGGGACTTGGCCTACCACCCGACCGCTGCGTCATCTCCCGTAGGCAGATGGCAGGATTGGGGGGCATGTGGTCAGCATGCCGACACCCACGGCCGTTAATGGTGGTTTTCTTGACCGACGTCTCTGACTACGAGAGAGAAAGGTTGAAGAGAAGGAGGTGAGGAGACGAGATTGAAATGTGTGATAGCGGTAGAGGCGCCCTGACATGATGGTTTGTCAGACTTTCATCTAATGAAATTCTGAAGGGGAATTTCACTGACGCGACTATATGGAGATAGTCGTTAGTTGGAAGAACACATCAGGTCAGCCGGTACGAGAGACCGCTACAGCGAACACCAGCTGGGGAAAGAAGAGTGGGTCACGGCTGCTTAGTCTGAAATAAAGGAAGATGTGGACATCAGAAAGTGGATGGAAACAACTCAGGATCAGAGGATAAGTTGGTCACCACCCATTGAGTATAATCACATAAACATTTTTTGTTGTTGTTTTGGGAAGTGGAAAAGATTTTGAGGCATTGTTATTTAAAGCCGGTTTCTAAGAAATGTGTGGCGACTAGACGCCGTAATGAAAGGTAAAAGAGTAGGGTTAGAAGATAGATGTGATTAGTCTAGGGTGAGGTAGTAAATTACAGTGATCCAATCAGTTTCCATTTCTGGTCTAAGTTAATTACAAAAAGAGCAGTCATGAGTAAAACCGTGAATAGTAAAGATAAATCTCTATACTTTAGGTTGCTATGGGTAATTGTCCCACGAATAAATACATAGCTAGGGGCAGTTGGTGATGCTCATACAAACTTTGTTTTTTTATAAGACAGGACGCGAGGGGAGTAAGGAAGAAGGGTAATAGGGGCTTACTTAGTATTGCTTACGAGGGCCTCTCCCACTTGGTTTTCGTTAGGTGACAGGTGATTATCTATAAGTGGATTTCATGCTGGCCTGTAATGTTGAGTTGTTTTTTTAAGAGATTTATCGAAGAGCAGGACTTGTATGGAATATGGTAGAGGGGGATAAGAAGGTGAATATTGAGAGGCAGAAGAGGGCCTATGAGTAACAGTACATTAGGCGCATACCATTGGAAGATTTACATGGTAGAATAGAAGCAGAAGTTCACTCAAGGGTTATAAAGAGAGAGTTACTGACCTGGGGCGTGAGTTAGTTTCAGTTGGAATTCTAGAGAATTTAGAAACAAGAAAATTGGGTGCCCATGGAGTAGAGTAGTAACCTGAAAAGTATGGAAACCCGAGTAACATAAAGTAGGTAAACTAGAGCAATGGTATAAATTGAAAAGGAACTCTGCTTAATGGAAAGGAGATAAAAGATAATAAATAATAACTGGTTAGGTTAGACTGGTTAGGTTAGAAAGAGGAGAATTGGTAATTCTGGGTAGTGAATAGATGATAAGTGGTTTCAGTAGCACGTACTAGAAATTACTCCAAAAGAAAAAAAAGAGAACAAGGGTGAGGTGAGGGAGCGCCGGAAGTGTCCCAAATAAAGTAAATATAAATCTAGCATAAAAAGATTTATGAGAAATTGTGAAAGTCATCGGTGTTGGAGGCGAACAACGGCCCCACGTGCCTCTAGGAGAGAGAGTGTCAGGGACCTCTGACATCGATTGTCAAAATTGTATTTTTGTTTGCGGCCCATTAATATTTTCCCGGTTGCAGGAGGGGAGTCAGATTGTTTGTAACTCAAGATCTAGACGCCGCCCCTGTATCGGTGGTCTATCACCCCAGTCACTCTGTGGGTATAGGCCTAAACTTCCGTTTCTTTCTTCATAACATTGTCTTTCCTATTTATCTTTGAGTACAATTCTTCATGGACTACAATGACTAGTGGACTGGTATAGGAGAAATAGGTGGAATCATTGAGTATGATAGGTCAAGTCAATGACTGAATTATGAATTGAAAATCTTTATTTATTCGGAAGAAAGTATAACATATATATTGAAATGTTTTGAAATTGCAAATGGCAAAGATTACGCAAGTTAGTAGTAAAGTATAAGGGTAAAGTGAGACGTTCTAGTAGACACCTGGAAATAAAGAAAGGAAAGAGATTAAAGTAATTAATTAAGAATTTGTCTTGTATAACAAGGAACACATTCATACAGTTAAACTGGGCTACTAACCTGGTAGATAGGAACTGAATACTAATCTTTCTAATAAAAGTGTTGAATGGTTAATGTTGTTCGGATCTGATGATCTGAAGATTTTAAGGATGAGTAGTTGCTAAAAAGGGGAAAACCCAAGAGTAAATGTAATTTATTGTAAATCAGATTGTTATTGTTGAAAAAAAAAGAAAACAGAAAAAAAAGGACAGAGCCGAATCCATTCCCATCTCCACTGTTAAATTAAAAAGCTAGCCGAGAGGCCTGTAGGTACATAGCCTGTGTATCTATAATTTAATGTGTGACTGGGCTGATGCAAAATAAAAAGAAGAGAGAAGAGTATTGATGATGGCGCCCTTAATATAAATTTTCATCAATATTATTAAACTTAGTAAATGGTTAAAAGAAAGAGAGAGTAAGCTGGGTGTAGGAAATTTGCAATCAACCGGTAAGGTCCATCAAATATTTTGGCGCCCATAGCGTGGGGCGATAGTTTGATAGTAGGATAGTTTGATATCCCATAACGTGAGGCTCGATAGTGTTAAAACGAAACAGTAGAAATTTAGGGCTTGGTTAAAAAAAAAAAAAAAAAAAAAAAAAAAAAAAAAGGAGCATAGTTTGATATCCTATACGTGTGGCTTAGGAGAAATTTGAGGCCGTAGTGGTTGCCCAACGTTACCGATTTTGACGTTAGCAGGGATAGAGGTTATAGAGATTATAGAGCCTATTACGTGAAAGAAACTTGGGAGTTAGGTTAGTATAACTTGAAATTTATTTTCAAAAATAATAACATATTTTTGGGAGAAGAATAATGACTGTTGACAAATTAAGGACTTCTATAGATGACTAAGACAGACGACTGAACTACTGTGTTCTAATCTTTTTTTTTCAGTCAGTGGAATTGTTAATATATAAATATGGCTACTTATGTTGATCCGTATGCACAAATGAGAGCAGCTGAGTTAACCCAAGCTATTAGGAAGTAGAGAAAGGCGGATCTGGAGGCAGAATGTGATAGAGTTAAGTTACCGACCACAGGTACCAGGGATGAGTTAAGACAACGCTTGTTAGATTATGCCCGCAAGAACTCTCAGTCATTTCAAGTGCTAATTACGGCTTTTGCTCTGAGTCAGGAAGTTTTGCAAGAAGACTTAGTTGAACATAATATAACGGTTCCACAAGATTCATATGGAGATGTAGTGTACACATGGGTTAAGTTAATGCGTAGGAAGGCCATGGCGATAGCTGACTCAGAAGAAGTTGTACCAGTAATACCATCGTTTACAATTCAGTTAGAGTCGCATAAACCAAATATTTTGGATCTGGTTCGTAAATGGAACATTAAATTCAAACCTGGGGATAGCATTTACTTATTTTTGGAGAGATTGGAAGATTTAAAACAAAGTTCTAAATTACAGGGTGTAGAGTTATTGTCAGTATTACCCGAAATTTTACAAGAGTCAGCTTTACTTTGGTACAGGAACAGATTAACAGATTGGCCTACATGGGAAGCTTTTTTGAAAGAATTTAGAGAATATTACTTGCCTATTGATGAGGAAGACTCGCTTTTGGATGAGATTAGACAAAGAACGCAAGGTCCTAAAGAATCGATTTTTGATTATGTTAATGCTATCCAAACGTTAATGAGGAGGCTGAGTACTCCAATGAGTCCTCAACAAATGATGAAGAATGTTATCAAAAATTTGCGTCCTGACGTAAAATTGTACATTAGACCTGCAGAGATTCAAACTATAACAGATTTAATACGTGTAGGTAGACAGTATGAACAAATATTGTTAGATTCTGAGAGATATATTCCTCCTCCAACGCAGGTTAGAGCTACAATCAAAGAAACGGCTTATAAACCTCAGAGACAAGTTGTTATACCTTCAGTTCATACAGCGTTAGGAATTCAGGGAAAGCAGGAACTTCCATCGTCCGAGTTACAAAAGAAACCCAATGTTAGTTTTTCTGCAAAGACGTGGGACAAAGAACGAAATTCAAGTCATGTAAATAATTCTAGAATGGTTAAAGCAATAGAAAATAAAGAGAGACAGGATGAGTTGGGGGAAAATGGTAAAAACACCACTTTGCATTTTCCAAATAACCAGCGATGTTGGAACTGTGATAAAATAGGACATAGGCAGTTCGAGTGTAAGGCACCTCGTAGAGTTACTCCACGCACTACGATTAAATGTTATAATTGTAATAAGCTCGGACATAGGTCTATTGATTGTAGGATGCCCCAAGAAAGAAGAGTTAGGCCTACAAATTCTTTACGACAATTAACTAAAAATCAGGCTTGTGTGATGCTAAATATAAACCCCACAGATTTAGTTAATGGAGACAGATGTTTTGTTGAAATTTTGTTGGAGGATATTACATTTATTGCTTTAATAGATTCAGGTTCAGATAAAACTTATGTGGGAGAGAAAGGTGATTTTTTGTGTAAACTGTTAGATTTATCAGTGGAAGAATCTGAAGTTAGGGTAGTGCAACTCGCAGATAAAACTTATAGTTCTATAACGGGAGAGAGAACTTTTGAGATGAAATTGCAGGACAGGATCTTTCAGATAAAATGTAAAATTATGCCAAATTTAGCAGTAGATATGATTCTGGGCATGGACGTTTTGAAACAAATTGGGTTAGTAGTAGATTTGCAAGATGGGACTTGGTATTTCAAAGATGAACCGACAAAAATTTTTCAATTTGTTAAGGCTATAGATTTGAAAGAAGAAGATCAACTACATAATATTCTTACTTTACCTACATCTCAGGAAAGGGATAGATTAAATGTATTTTTGGAAAATCAGTTACAGAAATTTGATCAGTGCACTGGACTTACAGATTTGATTTCTCATGTTATTGATACAGGCGATGCGAAACCTATAAAACAAAGATATTATCCAGTATCACCTATTCTTGAAAAAATTATACACGCTGAAATAGATAAAATGTTATTGGAAAAAGTTATAGAACCTTCAAATTCACCTTGGTCTTCTCCGGTAGTTATGGTAAAGAAACCAGATAGAACATGGAGGTTTTGCGTAGATTTCAGGAAAGTAAATAACTGTACTAAAAGAGATAGTTATCCTTTGCCATACATTGAACATGTTTTGAGTAAATTACGACATGCTAGGTATATCAGTACAATAGATTTGAAAAATGGGTATTGGCAAGTTCCATTAGATGAAGCAAGTAAAGAAAAAACAGCATTTACCGTACCTGGTAGAGGATTGTATCAGTTTCGAGTTATGCCGTTTGGAATCCATAACGCACCAGCCTCATTTCAAAGATTAGTTGATACTATATTAAGAGAAGAGATAGGAGAGAAATGCTTTTGTTATTTGGATGATATAGTACTTATTAGCGAGACATTTGAAGAACATTTGTCCTTGTTAGAAAAAGTCTTAGAGAAATTAAGAAAAGCTAACCTGAAAATTAATAGGGAAAAATCAAAGTTTTGCAGAAGTGAATTAAAATATTTGGGTCATATCATTACTCCATTAGGAATTGCTGTAGATTCAGATAAAATCTCGTGTATCCTTGAGTATCCAGCCCCTACAAAAGTCAAGGAAGTACGAGCATTTTTAGGATTGGCTTCTTGGTACCGACGATTCATTCCATTTTTTTCTGAAGTTGTAAAGCCCCTCACTGCACTTCTGAAAAAGAATCAGAAATGGCGTTGGACTAAGGAATGTCAGGAATCTTTTGATGAATTAAAATCGAAATTATCTAGTAGTCCTATATTAACTTGTCCAGATTATACTAAACCCCTAGTGCTACAGACCGACGCTAGTTTTTCAGGACTAGGAGCAGCTTTAATTCAGACAGGAGAGGAAGGAGAGGAAAAAGTGATAGCTTATGCTAGTAGAACTTTAACGGTAGGTGAGCAAAAGTGGGCAATAGTCGAGAAGGAATTGTTAGCTATATTGTGGGCAGTTCAAAAGTTTCGTCCTTATTTGGAAGGTTATCATTTTAAAGTATATACTGATCACTTTGCTCTGAAATGGTTAAATACATTACAGAATCCGACCGGACGATTAGCTAGGTGGAGTTTATTGCTCCAAGAGTATGATTTTGAAGTAATACATAGGCCTGGTAGATTACAAAAAGTTTCGGATGCTTTATCTAGAATACACGAAGGGAAAGTTCAAGAGAAAACGGTAGAGGAAGAATTTTGCCTCTTGTTGACTAGTAACTCTGAAGTAGTGGAATGGGAAAATATACAAGATGCTTGGTATATTAAGCGGAAAGCGCAAGTACAGAGTAAACCTAAATTTTGGCCAGATTGGAAGGTCGTAGATGGGAAGTTGTACCATTTAAGATTAGATCAGTTAGAACAAACTTTAGAGGGAACAGTGAATAGGTGGAAATTGGTTATACCGCAAGATTATAGGATTAAAGTATTGCAGGAATGTCATGATGCACCTACTGCAGGGCATATGGGGATAGCTAAAACTTTCTTTAGAATAGCAAACAAGTATTATTGGCCGGGAATGTTTAGAGATGTTGCTAAGTATGTTACTGCTTGTGAAATATGTCAAAGACAGAAAGTGTTACAAACGGCTCAAGCAGGACCGATGCATTTTTACCAGAAAGAGAAACCTTGGATGACTGTAGCTACTGATTTGTTGGGACCTTACCCACGTTCCAAGAGAGGAAACAGGTACATTGTAGTATTTCAGGACACCTTTACAAAATATATAGAATGTAAAGCGTTAAGGAAAGCAACCAGTAGGGCAGTTACGGAAGCATTTTATGAATTGATTATCCTTAAATGGGGAATTCCGGGATATTTATTGATGGATAATGGACCGCAATATACTAGTAAATTAATGTGTGGGATAGCTAAAGCTTTTAATATAACTCCTTGTTATTTACCTGTATATTCGCCACAAGGAAATCCGGTAGAAAGAGTTAATAGAGTATTGAAAACCATGATTTCTAGCTACATTAAAAAGGATCAAACAGTTTGGGACGTGTATTTGAGAGAATTTAATTTTGCTATAAATACGGCTAAACATAGTTCCACTGGATGCACTCCTTATATGCTAAATTATGGGAAAGAGCCTGAAATTATCAGCAGAATTGAGAGGGTAGAAAATCAACCAATACAGAAAGAAATTCCAAAGCTTTGGATAGAAAGATTTGATAAATTAAAAACGGTCCGTCTAATGGTCAGACATAACTTAGAAACTGCTTATAAGAATTCAAGTCATTATTATAATCTTCGGAGGAGAGAGGTGAGATTTTGTCCAGGAGATCTTGTGTTAAGAAGAAACTTTAAATTAAGTGATGCCTCACAAGCTTATGCAGCAGGCTTAAGTGCAAAGTTCGTCGGCCCCTATATTATAAAGAAAAAGCTTAGCGAGAATAGTTACGAACTGACGAACCGTTTTGGTAAGCAGTTGGGGAAGTGGCACGTCAAAGACTTGAAACCCTTTGTACCTGGATAAACATTCTTTAAGGCTGGTAAACTAAACACACGCAACAAAAAAAAAAAAAGAATGTGAACAGTGTTAACATTATTTTTTTTATGGTGAGTGTGGGAAGAATGTAATGAAGCAAATAGCTGCGTGCCAAATAGACGGTAGAAAACCATTCCTAAACAAAGGAAGGGTTGGGGGACCGCAACTAATCGATATTGAACATTTTCATGATTATCGATACTGCCCTGAATTTATTTGAATTACAGAAAAAGGAGAAGTGCGCATGCGTGGACGGCGAATCGACGGGAGAGGAGTTGAACCTGAAAAACAGTTAGAAAGTACGTCTCTGACTACGAGAGAGAAAGGTTGAAGAGAAGGAGGTGAGGAGACGAGATTGGAATGTGTGATAGCGGTAGAGGCGCCCTGACATGATGGTTTGTCAGACTTTCATCTAATGAAATTCTGAAGGGGAATTTCACTGACGCGACTATATGGAGATAGTCGTTAGTTGGAAGAACACATCACGTCAGCCGGTACGAGAGACCGCTACAGCGAACACCAGCTGGGGAAAGAAGAGTGGGTCACGGCTGCTTAGTCTGGAATAAAGGAAGATGTGGACATCAGAAAGTGGATGGAAACAACTCAGGATCAGAGGATAAGTTGGTCACCACCCATTGAGTATAATCACATAAACATTTTTTGTTGTTGTTTTGGGAAGTGGAAAAGATTTTGAGGCATTGTTATTTAAAGCCGGTTTCTAAGAAATGTGTGGCGACTAGACGCCGTAATGAAAGGTAAAAGAGTAGGGTTAGAAGATAGATGTGATTAGTCTAGGGTGAGGTAGTAAATTACAGTGATCCAATCAGTTTCCATTTCTGGTCTAAGTTAATTACAAAAAGAGCAGTCAGGAGTAAAACCGTGAATAGTAAAGATAAATCTCTATACTTTAGGTTGCTATGGGTAATTGTCCCACGAATGAATACATAGCTAGGGGCAGTTGGTGATGCTCATACAAACTTTGTTTTTTTTATAAGACAGGACGCGAGGGGAGTAAGGAAGAAGGGTAATAGGGGCTTACTTAGTATTGCTTACGAGGGCCTCTCCCACTTGGTTTTCGTTAGGTGACAGGTGATTATCTATAAGTGGATTTCATGCTGGCCTGTAATGTTGAGTTGTTTTTTTAAGAGATTTATCGAAGAGCAGGACTTGTATGGAATATGGTAGAGGGGGATAAGAAGGTGAATATTGAGAGGCAGAAGAGGGCCTATGAGTAACAGTACATTAGGCGCATACCATTGGAAGATTTACATGGTAGAATAGAAGCAGAAGTTCACTCAAGGGTTATAAAGAGAGAGTTACTGACCTGGGGCGTGAGTTAGTTTCAGTTGGAATTCTAGAGAATTTAGAAACAAGAAAATTGGGTGCCCATGGAGTAGAGTAGTAACCTGAAAAGTATGGAAACCCGAGTAACATAAAGTAGGTAAACTAGAGCAATGGTATAAATTGAAAAGGAACTCTGCTTAATGGAAAGGAGATAAAAGATAATAAATAATAACTGGTTAGGTTAGACTGGTTAGGTTAGAAAGAGGAGAATTGGTAATTCTGGGTAGTGAATAGATGATAAGTGGTTTCAGTAGCACGTACTAGAAATTACTCCAAAAGAAAAAAAAGAGAACAAGGGTGAGGTGAGGGAGCGCCGGAAGTGTCCCAAATAAAGTAAATATAAATCTAGCATAAAAAGATTTATGAGAAATTGTGAAAGTCATCGGTGTTGGAGGCGAACAACGGCCCCACGTGCCTCTAGGAGAGAGAGTGTCAGGGACCTCTGACATCGATTGTCAAAATTGTATTTTTGTTTGCGGCCCATTAATATTTTCCCGGTTGCAGGAGGGGAGTCAGATTGTTTGTAACTCAAGATCTAGACGCCGCCCCTGTATCGGTGGTCTATCACCCCAGTCACTCTGTGGGTATAGGCCTAAACTTCCGTTTCTTTCTTCATAACATTGTCTTTCCTATTTATCTTTGAGTACAATTCTTCATGGACTACAATGACTAGTGGACTGGTATAGGAGAAATAGGTGGAATCATTGAGTATGATAGGTCAAGTCAATGACTGAATTATGAATTGAAAATCTTTATTCATTCGGAAGAAAGTATAACATATATATTGAAATGTTTTGAAATTGCAAATGGCAAAGATTACGCAAGTTAGTAGTAAAGTATAAGGGTAAAGTGAGACGTTCTAGTAGACACCTGGAAATAAAGAAAGGAAAGAGATTAAAGTAATTAATTAAGAATTTGTCTTGTATAACAAGGAACACATTCATACAGTTAAACTGGGCTACTAACCTGGTAGATAGGAACTGAATACTAATCTTTCTAATAAAAGTGTTGAATGGTTAATGTTGTTCGGATCTGATGATCTGAAGATTTTAAGGATGAGTAGTTGCTAAAAAGGGGAAAACCCAAGAGTAAATGTAATTTATTGTAAATCAGATTGTTATTGTTGAAAAAAAAAAGAAAACAGAAAAAAAAGGACAGAGCCGAATCCATTCCCATCTCCACTGTTAAATTAAAAAGCTAGCCGAGAGGCCTGTAGGTACATAGCCTGTGTATCTATAATTTAATGTGTGACTGGGCTGATGCAAAATAAAAAGAAGAGAGAAGAGTATTGATGATGGCGCCCTTAATATAAATTTTCATCAATATTATTAAACTTAGTAAATGGTTAAAAGAAAGAGAGAGTAAGCTGGGTGTAGGAAATTTGCAATCAACCGGTAAGGTCCATCATAAATTATGCGGATCGATAAAAATTTGGTAGCATAAATAAATATTCTTCTTACATAGAGATAGACATTCGCAATTCGTTAACATTTTTTAAAACATTTTTCTCCCATATGTTTAAAATTGCAATATTATTGAGACGTGGTTTTGCCTGTGTTTAATGTATAAGTACAAAACTTAAATAATTTGTTCTTTTGAATTCTATTTAATCGGGGAGACCTTCAATATCTTTCATTATATGTGATCATGGATTCCTCCACCCCATGGTCATTGTATTTAAGAATCACGAAAATATATTAAATAGTGAAAAATAAATAAAGTAATATGTTTTTGTAACACATGAAGATTATTTTAATTAGTGATTAATTTTCAAATTGATCTGAGTGAAGTGATAAGCGTTATATTCTGTGGTTAGTGCTATTTTATTTTATTCCATTATATTATATCTTCTACTGGAGAAGTGATATATTCAGTAGTCTACATTTAACAATCTACAATGATAGTCTACATTTAACAATGGTATGTTCAAGCATAAGAAACATTTACACTCATAAAAATGTACATATTTACGCCACTCAAAAAACAAAATGATATCCGCATACGTTTTTTATCGAGTGTTATCGATCAGAATTTCAGAGTTCCAGTCTTCATTATTGCAAGTACTAATCTCACTTCCCATACCGTTAAAAATATTACTGCCCTGAGTTCGATCCAATCCGATTACATCTGTGATCGATATGGAGCCGCTTGAGAAGTTGTCAAGAGGCGCGTGCCTCGGTGGATGAGGCTTACTGCATGTAATTACAAGATCTTATCTTTCACTTCTCGAATACCAACATCCACCTAAGCTGGAATTTACCAATTCTGTTTCCTTGTTAGAACATAATAGCTACGCAAAAAGCGCCTTCCTCTTGAGTCTGATTTCAACCTTGACCTTCAGATACTGCCATTACTCAGCAATCCTAATCAGGAATGATAATTGATTCCTAAAGTTCTTATACAGTGAAATCTCTCTTCATATATGGTTTGATGGTTCTACAATAAATTGGTCACTTAAAGCGGGGATTCATTTTTAAGCAATTAACTTAAAAACAATAGAATAATTATGCACCGCATCGATGACTATACTAATATCTTTTGCAATTTACAATTAGATATAGTGTATTTTCATTTATTCTTATCGATCATTTTGTGTAAAGAAATTGTCAACGGTTCTTTATTAATGCTTAAACATTTTCTTTTTTGCTTGGTTATTTAACATTTTTAAACTAATTTATTTAAGGTCGCTTTTTAACTACCAGGATTACGAGCTACCACAATAAATAGTGCATTAATACTAAGGAAGTAGTACAATAAGTGAAGAAACTAATATAAACTAGTCAAAACAATTAGAGGGACACTGTTTGCATTGCGAAAACCAGAAAACAATCGATTGATGCAAATAGATACTATGTTGACACTAAACCCCACGGTTCGTTTACATAAACCATCAACCAACAAATTTTCTGGGCGACCATAAATGAAGGAGAAAGTTCATAGCAAGAAAGGACCAAATTCAAAATGGTCGCACGGAAAAGGTCCATACTTCAAACACAGTCCAATAGGCACATGTTTCTTTAAACGCCTTTGTGCTTTGCATACAACTAGTCAGTCATCATGTGGCAACTTAGGCAGGGCGCACAACCGGTGGCGATCACTTGTGGAAGTGTCAACCACAAACGCCGCCACCGGTGGTCGCCACTAGAAGCTTACACTACCACGAGTGGTCGCCACTTTTACCCATATATATTATAGTAGTGTTACTTAAGAAAATATTAAATTATAAAGGATTCAAATAATTATACAATGAATTGTTAAAGGACAGAAAATCAATAGCAAATGTCAATAAGATATTTTACACACACATACACACATAAACCGGGTGGTCCTAAACTATATGTCAAAAATGTAAAGGTAGGTAGAGGGGACCTAAATAAGCATATTTCGTATAGGAATGTGTGTGCGGTAATGACACATTAAAGCGCTAGCTTGTAAAGCAGTATGAATCACAGGAAACTGAAAAGACAAGTAAAGACAAAAGAAAACAACAATTTATTAATAGTTTACAAGAGGTGCTCGAAAGGCTCCAATGACCCCAAAATAAAAAAAAATCAAAGCAGGTTAAATCAAGAGGTGGCCAGGTGGCCAGGGAACTGGACCGCCCCGTCCTATCCAATGCTGGCCGTAGACAGCGTCCAGGTGATTCCTGACGTTTCGACAAACACAATCCTATACGAAATCTGCTTGAAGAAAGAGGAAATAAAAAATGTACACTTATATGAAGACACCCTTAGTGGTCCTCAGAGAACCCTCCCCCATTCCATTGTCTGATTTTTACTAACCACTGACTTCCACAAATCAAATGATGATTAATTTGCATTACTTTCTTGATCGAGAGGACTTCCTGCGTCTGTATAGGGGCTGGCCTAAACTATTGCATCGCACTGGCATTATCTTGAGCAGGACATCCTCTCGAATGTAGCTTTGTATCTAGTATTACACCAAGATAGCAAGAACTGTCGACCATTTTAATCTTTTGTTCATTCACTATGAAATACACAACATCAATTTTCCTTCGCTTGTTGACCATCATAGCAGACGTTTTCTCAGGATTAAATTGTAGTTTATTTGTTTGACGAGACCCTTATTATTGCGTGGATTAAACGCTTACTGTCCGTTGTCCGTTCATTTTGCATTATCTTCGGAGAAGGCCCATATGTAGGTTGATCACTCCCAGGAAGCCCCTACATAATATGTCTAGTGTTTGTCCAGAGCTTACTACCTTAGTTTCTCAACTAAACTTCTTGAGATGAAGGCCCTGCGAAATAAAGGTAAATCCTGGAAGTACAAAAAAATACTACTAATAAACATATCTTCATTAAGACATAAATGTTAGAAAGAAAATTACGTAGCTTATTTCTTAATCCCCTTCGCAGGGTAACAATGTAATCGAAGTTTATGAGTTTCGGAATGAGGGGAGGGCATATAGGTGGCAGCTGGTTGGATTGAACCTTAGAAAAGGGAATTACTCAAGCGCTTCTTTTCTTTTCTTTCTTTCTTTCCATCTTTCTTTCTTTCCCTATTTTTTTTCTTCTTTCTTTCTTTCTTCCCCTATTTATTTTTAATTTTCTTTATTTCGTCCTTATATTTTCTTTCTTTATTTAGCCCAATTTTTCTTTCTTTCTCTCTACCTTTTGTAATTTATTTTATTTTATACTTCCGATTCTTCTGCTTATTTCCTTTTGTCAGGTTGTTTTTTATTTCCGTCTTCCTTTCTTTTTTTAAACCTCTATTTTCAGATCAGATCTGTTTACTTCCTTTCTTTGTTATTTGTTACACACTCCTATATTATATAATTAAAATAACATTGAAATAACATTGACCTCTATTTTATATATATATATACACACACACATACATACACACACACACAAATACCCCCTACATTTCTACTACAGGGAAGATCTCAGAATAGTAATATCTTAGATTACTATTAAGGATCCATGTTAGATTCTTGGACCAAGCATGTTTAAGTAAATTTTCCCTTGATCTTAGATATCACATATCATATGATTCTGAATGTGATGTTAGTAGTGTATTCCTCTTTTCATGAATTCGGCATCACTTGTTGCAAAATGAATTATAATACATCTTGCACCACACGTTCATATTCCTTCAGTTTATTATCTGAGTGATATCTGTGGGCTACTGACTTTCATTAAAGCGATGTGTTCAACTCCAAAGCAATTTCAGTAATAGACGTTGTCAAAGTTGATGGATTGAGAGTGCACTAGATTTCATGTATACATTTCATGCATATAACAGTTCAAACAAATCGGTTTTACAGATCTCAACATATTCTCAATGCTATGTGCTCGCAAATAAAAAATCTAGATCTGAAATGAAGGTGCAATCTGGCGTGGATTACACAGTTTTTTATTATCTCTACACTCTAGCATTCTTAGCATGGACTGCCGAAGAATCTGCCTTGGAGTCCAGGTGTCAGGTTTTCTATTATTTATTAACTTATCATTATACAGGCATGAAGCTGTAGTAATTAGTTACTTTTTAGTAATTAACAGGAGTAGTGACTACAGATTAGTAGCATTGGCAAGGATCTTTGGACATTTTATACTTTATCACTAATTTCATACCAAGGATGGTATGATTTAGCCTACTCAATCAAGAAAGGATTTTTGACCACTAGCTGCAAAGAGCTTGATTGCTATGCCTATGAAATACCGGTAGCCTACGTACTTTTTAATGATGATTTCTGAGTTCACATCCGCCATCTGATTAACAATGCAGTTAACTTCAGCTGAAAATGTAGATCCAGTGAGAGAGAGGGCTAAGCCAAAAATTTTCAAATTTGAGTTATAGTCATCTCTGTGTAGTATATATAGTCGTGTAACTGTAAACCTAATATTAAAGGTTTGTGTGGGTTCCTTCCTTATCTATTCTTGAAAGACAATTTTCATAAATTAAGGGAATGGCGTTTGTCCAGTGAGAGAGTGGGCTAAGCCAGCTCGGAAGAATTAGTAACATAACATGAAGGGCGCGGTAATAGTCCAGTCACCAGGTACTTTTACCTGGAAAAAGGTCCGAAGTTAATGATTTTTTAATATGTTGTATGTGGGTTTTCTGTGGGGTAGAATCCTAGTTTTCCAATTCGAGAACCCTGTGCGAACTTCAGGGAAGCCGAAAACCTCGAAATTGTTGGGTTTTTGTAGTTTTTTCCTTATAACTCCTAAACAACCCTTTATAGCCTAAAACATTCCATTACAAAAGTTAAAGAACATTAAATTTCCTATCATTTTCATTGTTTAAACTTTGTTTAAAACAAAATACGTAACGAGATATGGCGCTTCAAAGTTTTGAAAAATTTTAAAAAGGTCGAAAACTGCAAAAAAAAAAAAAAAAACCTTAAGGTGATAAAGAGTTGGCACTGTGGTCTGAAGATAATTTTTGTAAACACTTTGAAATGTGTAAATTCTGATAAGAGGAAATAAATCAAGTGTTGAGATGAAATTTTTTTCTCATTAGAAAGCCAAACACAAATCTCAAAATATCTCGATTCCATTATTTCTGGCTTAGCCCACTCTCTCACTGGATGGCACATTTGGTACACTGCCTCAATGTTGTACATTCAGGAGGACAGATACTATTTTAATAATAAGAATAGTAATATACGCGGCCTGCCGCGGCGACGCTGGCGTCGAGACGTCACGACTCCTTCTTAAATTAATTTCAGTTAGGCCCTCTTGACCATCTAAGCTTTCATATGACAACACACATCACATATGGTTACCAAAATTTGGTTTGACCGGAGGTTTAGGCTTAATTGCTTGGCACTCCGGGGGTAAGGGTGGGCACAAAAAAAAAATAACTCCCACCCTCCTCCTAAATCTCTATTCAAAGTTATGCTCTAAATAAGATTAATGTAGGTAAAGCAGAGACCTACAAAATCAATCTTGAAACAAGTAATTTAAATCCAATAAATAATAGTAACAAAAATAAGGAAATGTTACACAAAACAGTTAGGTCCTTCTGAATTAATTTTCACGCCAATAGAGGGGTATGTTTTAAGAAGTAAATATAAAGATAATTTAAAAAATTTAGTATTATAATGGACAGGGAATAGGATTAAGTCCTTATGAACAACCGTAACATGAGGGTAAATTTCACGAATCCCTAGCCATCCCTAAGGTCATAATAAGTGTTAGGCTAGCAAAATAAGAGATCTGCATGACCAAATAACCTAAACAATATCAACAAAAAATAAGGAAATGTTATACAACAGAGTTAGGTCCTTCTGAATTGATTTCCACCCCAATAGATAATTTTTAAAACCTAGTATTATAATGGACAAAAAAGATAGGATTAAGACCTTAAGACCAACCGTAAAGAGAAGGTAAATTTCACGCACCCCTACACACCCCTAAGGCCAAGGTTAGCAAAATAAGAGACCTGCATGATTAAATAATGTAAATAATATAAAAAATAAGAAAATGTTATAGGCTACAAAGGAGTCACGACCTCTGAATTAATTTCCACCCCCACTAAAGGGGTAGTTTTAAGAAGTAAATATAAAGATAATTTTTAAAAACTAGTATTATAATGTACAGGTGATAGTATTAAGACCTTAAGACCAACCTGTGAGTTAAGCAATCCGTTTCAGATTTAATAAATGAAAATGGTACAAAAATAACAAATAAAGCAGATATAGCAAATGAATTTAATAATTACTTCTCAAAAATAGGGCATAGTGTAACCTCAAATGTTAGGTCATCATCAGACTCTTCTGTGCACAATGACACAGTCGGGATTCCAACCACATCTGTTTCTCAGTCCTGCTAACGAAAACGAAATTATTAACATTGTGAAGACTTTAAAAAATAACGTAGTTCCAGGAATTGATGGAATAAAAAATAACACATTGAAATCTATCATTAAATATATTGCAAAACCTCTTGTCTATATATTCAATCTTTGTTTCTTAGATGGTGTTTTTCCAAATGCTCTTAAAACTGCCGTGATAGTACCTATACACAAATCCGGAAAAAAATGTACTAAACAATTACAGACCAATATCATTACTTCCGGCCTTTTCTAAGTTACTAGAGAAATGCATAAAAGTTAGACTACTGAACTATTTACAGAAACATGAAATTATATCTAAAGATCAATTTGGTTTCCAGAGCAATATATCTACTGACGACGCCTTTATTAGCGTTACAGGTAGTATTATTAACGAATTAGATAAAGGTAATAATTGTTTAGGAATTTTCTTGGACTTACGCAAAGCTTTTGATACTGTTATTCACTCGATTCTGTTAGATAAACTACATAAGATAGGAATTAGAGGAACAGTACACAAATTATTTGAATCATATCTGAGCAATAGATGTATAATGACAAAAGTTGACAGTTATATAAGTGAAATATCAAATATCGATATAGGCGTGCCACAAGGAACGATTTTAGGACCAATTTTATACTTAATATATGTAAATGACTTGCTAAATTTAAATCTTGATGCAATAAACGGCTCCATATTTTCATATGCAGACGACACTGTAGTTATTTTTACTGGTCATTCATGGGAGGAAACATATAAATACGCTAACACAGGCATGGTAATTGTAAAAAAGTGGTTTGATTCTAACCGTCTCTCACTAAACGTAGATAAATTAACATTGGTTCCTTTCTCATTAACAACTATTGGTCAGATAAAATGGAAGAATTGTACAAATTCAAATTTGGTAATACACAATTGTAATTTTGATGTAACAAATTGTTCATGTTCCCCACTGAAGGAGGCTGCCGTTGTGAAATATTTGGGTATTTTTATAGATCAACATCTTAAATGGTCTCACCATGTTAATTACATCTGTAATAGACTATGCAGAACAATTTACAAATTTGTCATTTTACGTCACTGTATGCCCATTACTGTTCTTCGTTCCGTTTATCTAGCCCTGTTCCAGTCCATTATGCAATATGGCATTCTCGCCTGGGGAGGATTAGCGAAAACTACTCTTGAACCTCTTTGCCTTTTACAAAAAAGAATAATAAAAATCTGTCTAAGAAAACACATTGATTACCCAACTAATTTAATATTTTCGGAATTTAACGTTTTTAAGTTTGAACAACTCTACAAATTTTTCACAAACATCGTGCAAAATACACATCCGGTGATCATGCATACATCACTAGAAGAAATAATAATCTACTTCTATCAGAACCCAAATGTCTCACATCGGCTGGATTAAACCATAGCATTAATTTTGGTCCCCGCTTCTATAACTCTATGATCAGTAGATACCCCGATCTCGCAGTTTACCCCAATTTTAAATTTAATAAGTATGTAAAACATTTTTTGTAACTTTATTAGCTTTAAGTCATTTATTTTTATTATTATTTATTGTATGTATTTGTGATTAATATTTTTTGTCTCCTTTTGATAAATTTGTATTTTCTTTTTCTAGCTCTGTTTTACATTTTTCACCTTTTTTATAAGTGTGTCATTCTTTCTCATTTTGCTTTTTGTTTCTCCTCTTTCTCCACTCTGATGTTCTGAATCTACACCCGAGCACGAGCAGTCTGCTCATTCGGGTGTATTTCTAAATAAATATTTGGTTCTTTTCTTTCTTTTTCTTTTCTGTACATTAATTTTGAAATTTGTAAATGTTTTTTTGTTTATTTGTGTATTTTTGTATTTGTATTTGTATTTGTACATAAGTTTGTAAATGTAATTTAAATAAATAATAAATTAAATAAAAAGAATAATAAAAAAATTAAAAAAACCGTGACAAGAGGGTGGTTTTCACCCTATAGCCAATATATAAATAAATTAATTAATTAATAAGCTTTATTTGTCCTGTGAAGGGCTATGGCCTCCCATTTAGGGGTGAGCTAGATTAGATGGAGGGCTAATCCATATGGTATTCAAACTGTAGTTAATCTTTCATAACACTGAAAACCAATATAACCCAATTAAAATGTATTTTTCGACATTTAAACATCGTATTAATTGATGTGAACTATCTGACATGATTACACCCCCAAAAAGGTTAATTTTATAAAAGGGTGGTTTTCAGGTCACACAAGTTTTTCCACAAATGTACATGATAAGCCATTATAAATCATCTAGAGGGTGGTTTTAGCCTCCACAACCAATCTAACTTATTTAAAAAATACTGTCACGTTAAAAGCTCATATTATGCTATATCGAGTGTCATAAACCTATTTGCACCCGAAAAAAGGTTGATTTTTGTAGGGGTGGTTTTCAAGGTCAAAGAACTTTTTGCAAAAAAGGACAGTTTAGGCCTTTATAAATGGTTTCCACCCTTACAAATGTTATACCGAATGTAGAACTTGCTTGAAGTTGTACCACTATAGCCAAAGTTAAACCAGGACAAAGGTAAGCCCCATCCCAATTAAAGCTAAACCCTCAAAATAATAAAATGGCATACCCACCATAACCAGATACAGGCTTAGCAACTCCTAATTTATGACAGTGGCTTAAAGGATGACAAGAGAGGAATTCAAGGTTAAACGTAAAAGAAAAGACGCATCAAAGGATACCTCGTACCTTTTTGAAACAAAGACAAAGAAAATGCGAGTAGTGGTTATTTCTATGAAGGTCGTACTTTACCAGATCGTACATCGTCAACTTGTACGTATTTTCTGGGGTTCATCATTGACTGTAATGGATTTAGCTTCTTGCTGAATCATTTAATATTTCGAAAGAATATTAAGTAGAGTCGTACTGTTGAACGTAAGAAAGTTTATTTCAACCATAGATAAAATTACGAAATTACCATCACAAAGAATGATGCAACCTTGTAGATTTTTATAGTCTTTACTTGTACATTCTCTTCAACACATTTGTAGGGTAGCTTGGAGAACAGATGTTCACATTGTTTAGGAAGGTGCGTAAGAAAGGAACTGAAGTAGTACGGAGTCAGTATCACAATTTTCCCACCACCTTTTCCAATTTCAGCTGCCACAGAATATTTCATAAAAGGTAATACACAAAACTGAGATGCACGGTCCTTGTTGGATTTATAAAGTATGTCTGTCGTACCAAAACAGGTCGATGATGTACAGTTGCAATAGTTGCCCTCATCTTGGACCTTGGATCCATGATCTCCCTGATATCCTTTCTCCCCCTGATATCCTTTCTCCCCCTGATATCCTTTCTCCCCATGGTCAAGGAGTAAATTGATCGGACGAAGAAGAACATAACCCCCTTTTTGAACTTACTCTAGCAACCTAAGCCTTAATCTCAGAATATACCACTTATCAGTAGCTACAAAGCACTCAGCATGATTAAATCTAAATGAAACTACAACTGAATACAAGGTTAGTTTCTTCAAATCATTAACTTAATACATTCCAATATTTATATTCGACTTTTTAACGTGGTTTAACTAATTTCTTATTATTTTATTTTATTTAAAGATTTATAGACTGACGATGGTACATGTTTGTACCGAAATGTACATATCCAGTTAATCAACCTTACGACCAGAAGCGACTAATTCCTGATAATCTACAGTCATTAGTGTTGTCTACGAAAAGCATATAATAATTATTGACATTATTGCCACAAAGAAGAAATATTTATAAAACCAAATAGTAATAATAGTGCAGTATCTACACATTCAATGAGTTATATCGATCTAAATTTGCACTAACTCCTAATCAAGTTAGGTTAGAATCATAAAAAAGTATAAATATTTGGGTACATATCATTTATATATGATATAAGTAATATTTGGTACCTATATAATACTACACACTGAATTAGCTATTTAGCTTTTGGTAATATAAAAAGCATTCTGAGAAAGTGAATTCCCCACTAATTTTATACATTGTACCACGTATAACACGTGATAAACTAATATATAATATGAGACTTGTAATGTGAAACGTCTCAAATAAAAACTTTTAGCTTTTAAGTATGTAATAAGACCTCTGCGTGAGTGTGTACCACACTACTTTTATATAACTATAACACGTGATAAATTAACATATAATATGAGACTTATAATGTGAAACCTTTCAAGATTGTACACTTGTAAATAATTTTAAATAAGTCTTATATTTAACATTGCTTTTAACAGTCAACTAACCTTATTTAGATATAAAATTTGCAAAAAATATATTATAAGTAATTTAGCAATTCTCTTACATTTTAGTGGATTCATAACCATTCAATAATGTGACTATTATTTTTTGAATAAACGAATTAATATTAATGGTTTTCTACTACTGCCTTAGATTATCTGTTCTATCTAAATGAGATGTGTATCTAAACAAGGTATTATATCAACAGTTTTTGGATCTGCTTCACTTTATTTTATTAATGTCTCTTACATACAATCTGACCTATTAACGCTATACATAAATAAAAATATAAATTGTTGTACTTTGGATTTTATATACTTTATGGTCTTCTAACCTAACTCTCCTAACTAGTTTTGACAACATAGTAAAATGCGAATTGATATTTCATTTCATAAAATTTTTGAGTTAATACTATAATCACATCAGCTTTTATATCTTCTGGAATTTTTGGTCTTTCGCTTCTTAGTTGATTATCTTTTATTGAGGGTTTAGGCTGAAAATTTTCTTACAATTATACTTCTAAAAATTACTCTCAAATACAAGATGAAATTTATTAATATTAAGTTTCATAGTTTGGATAAGCAAAACTAGATCCTCTAAAAAATCAGATCATAAATAATAGTCACACTAAATCGAAGAAAGAAAAAAAAAAACATTTATCCGAAAGCAGCAGAGTACCGGCAAGTGAAGCCGTACGCACAATTTTAATCTTCATGAGAAGGCGAATAAAGTAGAAACTGGTTAAATAAGCACTATTTTTATTTAACAGTGTTTCAAATTAGCAATATTAGCTTATGATGATTATATCCATGAGGAAGGCTGGTGAAACTGTTTCAGTAATTGTGATACGATTCGGGTTAATGGAAATTTGACGTAATACGCCATGCACTGTAAACCCATACACATAATCGTGCTCATGTGACTAAACATAAATTTGACGTGTACTGTCAAATACTGTGTCGTGCTACAAAATGGGACATTTTAAAACAAAAAGGCCGAAATTACGATTTCAACATGCTAAAAATCTTCATCCCTAATTATAGCATATTGTTCATGCTTCGTCATGTAGCGTAATGAAGGAGCGCTTGCATATGAAGTTAAACGATATAAATCTTGCACATGGGCGAGGACAATATTCAAGACTGCGTTTTAAATAACTTCATGGGACAGAACCGGATGGTCCGTATCGTGATTAAGTGCATAAATGGAAGTAGACAAGTGAAAGCAGAGTTTATGAATAACGGAACCTGCTCGTAACTTTTTATTCTTGTGCATGACCACTCTAGCATTGTACTTCCTGTGACGATTGTCCTGGTCCACCCACCCATGCACCACAGTTCAATCCACCTACCGGCGGGTCACCTTCGTCATTCTTCTCATATAGTGTCCAAGTCATATTGCAGTACAGCTTTCAAGTGCTCGTACACACCATTGGATTGACGATAAAACGTGTGATTACTTTTTTTTCTATTTTTATTAAGGGGACTTTTGTCTTTAATTTAGTGAAAACAGTATCAATATATCTTAATTTCGTTTCGAGTTACGACGAAAATCGTGAATATGTGTCGATTGAACTAGACCTTTAAATTAATTCCTGACACCTGTTCTTCGGGAAATCCGTAACTTATTTCCCGTAACCGACTGACTGACTGAACTTTTCCTCTAACCCTATGGTGGGGCATAGGGTCTCCAAGTGGAGGTTGCATTACCTATACTAATTTTGTTACGCTTATTTTCCGAGAGAGGGCAGAGGGACAGGTGGTAAGCCCATCACCTCTCAACCCCCCTCCGAAAACTAAGGTATTACTTTGATGTGAAAGAACCGAGAAATATTGTCCAGGAGCTTTAATTTAGGCTTGGAGTTCCTTTACGTGCCGTAAATCTACGTGCCTCCCAGCTTAAAGTTCCTCCCGGAGGACTCCGTGCCCAGCATTTTCACGTCCTGAAAAATCCATCGACCGCGGCCGCGATCTTCGGATCTAGAGGCGGGCACGCTACCTCCAGACTACCGCGGCCGACTCCCGTAACCGAGGCCTATATACTTTAAAGTTGTTTTTGCATTGTTTGAACAATTTTCTGGGTAAATTTATGAAATTTTGCAGGCAAATATATTTCATACCATAGAAATATTTACTTTGATCATTTGTTTATTACTTCAAATTACTTTTATTATTAAACTTTAGGAAAACGCAAATTGAAAATTTTACCATTTCACAAAACAATCTAAATAAATATTTATCATAGTCATATGTGAAAGTTAAGTCATTTTTATAACATCATTGTTACGAATAAAATACAACAAAATAATTTTTAAAATATTGAAAACTATGTGAACTATGAACAAAACGGCGTTCCTATGTATAGGCTTGCATCCGCGATTATTAAAGTATATAATGTAGTCAGATGCCGTTATCACAAAATGCAAGACAAAATTATTGCAGGTTTTACAAAAACTACTTAGGCTACACCCGAAAGAGAAAAAATGGTTGTGCTCGGGTGCAGTTCAGCTCCAAAATTTTACAATGTTAGGAAAATGCCTAGTCAAATATAGCGAGCTTAAAAATACTGTAGAAAATGCATATGCATATGTTATCGTTTAAGTACAGTCGGTGAAATAAAAAACGTCGGGCGGTATTTGATTAAGTATCACGAACGAGCATATGCGCATGTACAGGAAGACTTAAGGTTAGGTTCACACACGCCTCTTGTCTATCCATGTATTTTCTTGATTATTTAGTCAGTTTTGTTCCAAAACAAACATGTATAGAAGGCTGTGGCTATATGCCTCAAATCCGCCATATTCTTGGTCGCGAGGAATATGTTTATTCAAGGAGCATTTTTTAAAGATTTTATAATACCGGTACTTCTAGTGCAAAATCAATTACTTACGCTCAACTTCTGCAACCAATATAGCATCGAAATACGCGGCCTTCCGCAGATCCACGCTTCCTATGAAAACTTCCGGTCGCATTATAGTAAAGTTCCCACCACTGAGCTGCTCTTTCATAAATATGGAACCTTCTCGCTGCTTCAGAGGCCGAAAAATGCAGGTCAATTACAGCCCTAACTACACTTTCTCTCACTTTAGCATTTGTATGTGGCGAAGACACAAAGCAAAATTAATTATGACAATACATTAAGTTGAATATCGTGTGTTGAGCTTTCCGCGTTGTTCATTTTTTCCCTCCTGTCGCATGGCCTCATATGTTCCGAAAATGACCTGTATTTTATGTTTTTTATAGGAAACTTGTGAACTAATGCGTTAAAACTTTAATTTTAACTGCATACGAGTCCCAACGTTTTTTATTTGACCGACTGTACATATAAAATTTGAAAAAGAGATACTACATAATTTGTAAATATTGTTAGTTTTAATCAGTGCGGGCCTAATTCTTGTACACCTTCTCCCGGATTAGTAAGTTAAGGGCCTAATTGTGATGTTCCTTATTAAGACTAGTTGCACTAATACAACAGAGTTTTACTTCCCGTATTCATTTGATTTCCCATTGAACGGAAAATACAGCTATGTGACCTACGCAAATATGAGGTTGCTAATTATTATTCAAGACCATTTAATGAATCCGTTGATTAAATCTCACCCCTGTTGGCTGGGAAATTTACTTTATATCACTTTCATTACAAGCCGCCTGTGGAAACATTTACCCCATTTAATCCCATAATGTGTATGTTATATTCATTGCTTTATTCCACTGTACAGCAAATCATGAAAACACGTTGTGTATACTTTAACAATCTGAATCTGCCCTGTAAAACGCTAACACGAGAAAATGATATAACAACGCTCCATTCTGTTTACACTTGGAAGCAATAACTTACTGCTATGCTAAATTGCGTTTTCATCATTCTGGGAAAGGCTTAAGGCGGGCCATACACGTTACGGTATACCGGTGAGGTTTACCTGCACAGGTAAACCGGAAAGGTATACCTGTGCAGGCTAGAGCACACACACGCTACGGTAAACCGGAAGGTTTTAACTCAGTCGAGAGATGGCGAGCAAACAAGAAGACGACGCGATCGCTCTAGTAGGTTTGTTAGTGACCATGAAGTGTAAAAAGAAGCGAAAACGCACAGCCTGGTGTAAAGATTGGCTTACAAAGAGAAATGAATACACTCATACAAGATTACTAAAACAGTTAAGTTCAGATCCTACAGATTACCGTAATTATTTGCGGATAAATGAAGAAGTCTACCAAACACTGTTGTCACTCTAACACAGAAGAAAAATACAGTTATGAGAACTTCTATTTCTCCCGATGAAAGACTGACAGCTACTTTGAGGTTTCTTGCAACGGGTCGTTCGTACGAATGTCTCAAGTATTCTACTATAATATCACCCCAAGCTCTTGGCAAAATAATTCCGGAGACATGTGAAGCCATCCATAGGCGTAACCAGGCCGACCATATGGGAGGGGGGGTTATAACATCCGCGGGGTCTGGGGGGTATGATACCCCCCCAGGGAAAGGGGGGTCCGGGGGTCTCCCCCGGAAAATTTTAATAATTAAGATGCAAAATAACAAGTTTTAAGCTTCCATGGGTCCCCCCGGAAAATTTTAAAAATTTAGACTCAAAATAACGAGTTTTAAGCTTCCCACGCTTTATACTTGTATTAAGTAATTTATGGGCAGACTTAAAAATGATACAATTTTCCTTTTTTTAATCAATGGGGGGGGGGTTCAAACCCCCATAACCCCCCCTCGGTACGCCTATGAAGCCATCTACAATGTGCTGAAAAGGTGTATCTTCAGGTATGTATAGGCCGGGCACACACGTTACGATATACCGGTGAGGTTTACCTGCATAGGTGACCTGTAGAGGTAAACCGGAGCGTGTGTGCCAACCAAACTGCACAGGCGTAGCGACCTGCGCAGGCGACCGGAGAAGAATTGAAAATCCATTCTTTCTACCTGCGCAGGTGTGTAGACCTGAGCGTGTGTGTGAGTCACTCCGGCACGCCTGTACAGTTTCACTTTCTCGCATATAGGCCTACGTAGTATAGAGCAAGTATTGTGATCGTGACAAAAAATCAAAATCGAAATCGAGATAACACCGGGAAAGCATGTTTCACGATGCCTCGAAACCGAAAAAAGTGTTTTTGGAATGACGTCTGTCCGTCTGTGGACAAGCACAGAGGATAAACGGTCTATTGTATTTACTTCATTTCTTGAATCAATGAATTTTTCGAAATTTTATCGAACTGCCCAGAATTTCGGTTTTATAACTGAAATACTAAGAGGACTTTCATAAAAACTTTTTTAAAACTTTTGACTTTATAAAAATTGACTCTAACGATTTTAATAAAAATGTAAAATTGGAAACTTTTATCTGTGGCTAATAAAATAGCTATATCCATTTCTCTGTAAAAATGACTTTACTCGTATCGATTTTCAATTTTTCTAGATTATCTCCATTACAGTAGATACATGTAAACCTACCACAGTAAAGTTGTAGAGAAGATTATAAAGAACTTTTTTTGTTAAATACATTTATTTATAAAATGAATAGGTATCAAGATAAAAACAAAATAACTTGACTGAAATGTGAATTTCAGAACATACATTTTTATTAAAATATGAATAAAATTCTTTTGTTGCCCATAGTGACAAGAATACTATAATCTAGATATTGTTGTGAAATGTAGTCAGTTTACCACAGTCGTAATGAACACACCAAAATCAATTAGAGCGAGGTGGTATAGGGTAATAGGGAAGAGATCCTGGGTTCAAATCAAACCTCGTGGCCACCCAAATTTACCAGTAAACTCTTATAATAACTCATTCGTGCAGCATTTGCTTCTATTGTTCGGCTCTATCTCAATGTATCCTGCATTTTTGCCTTTGAGATTGAGGAAAAAATACAAACCCCAAGTTGTTATTATTATTATTATTATTATTATTATTATTATTATTATTATACTTGTTAGTTTTTTGAAAATGTAATAAATAACATTTGTGTCTATGGGTACGTATACATCTGCGCTCCTCTTGCGCTCGGCTCCGCACGCGTGACGCTCGGAAGGCAGATTGGTACGGCATTTTGAGGTGCACGCGAACCGCTAGCGTGCCGCTCGCCGCGATCTGTCCCCTGTCGGTTTTTTCGACGAACACAAAGGATTTCTGATTTCACATTGGGACGTGTTTTTGGTAGTTGCGCTCCGCTCCGCTCGCGTGCCGCTCGCGCTCCTCCTGCGCTCCTGAAACGTAACACCTGCAACAACACCTTAACAACAATTAAATGTCAGACTTGAAGGGTTAAAAGTACATTCGAACAATGAAGATAATATCACTGATTGGATCCATCCGATCTTGAAAAATCATTACATCCCATCAAAATAGCCCATTTATGCTATCATCTCTTTATAAATTTAAAAATTCTAAATACAATTTACATTGGAGTGTTAACTATATTCTCACAAACCTACAAAGGAAATGCACAATATCCTTGTAAATAATACCCTGGGCATAAAACGCTAGACAGCAAATGTTTGATGTTTTTGCTGATCTTTATATTTTTCCTTCAGATATGGGATGGTTTTTTAGGCTACCTATTGCAATCGATACCATGTCATGATTTTAGACAAATTCTTTCCTATCTTTACGTTTCATGCTTCCCTCAGTACGAAACCACCGCCCGTTCAAATTGTTATATATATACAGTATATCTTTACACTCTAGCGGCCGTAATTTTGCAGATATTTGAACCAAATTGTATTATGTTATTTCTAGGTCCAATAGTTCAAACATATTCGTTAATGAGCAAAATTTGCCCAAGGGGGATGTCGCGGGAGGGGGTTGAAATTTTGAATTGGCCCCTATGAAGTATAGAGGGAAACTTTGTTCAAAGAAATTAGAGTACTCCCTATGGAGTTCACAGTGACATCAACGATTCGGAGGTTTTGGGGGTACGAGAGGGGGTGGGGGTGAGGGTGGAAATTCGAAATTTTTGAAACCACGTCTTGTGGGGTATCATTGAAAAGTTCTTGATGAGTACTCTACAAATCAATGACTCGTTTCTCGATAGCTCTCATTTAAGGCGAGATTTGAATGTTTGAAAAAGTGCTCTTTCCTCTTTTTTGCAATTATTATTGCGGGTTTGTCATGCCAAGGCAAAAGAAGAAGAGTGCTACGCAGTGACAGTAAATTAAACCACAAGCGCTTTGAAATCTACCTCAGCCTGTAGGCTGCCTAAAGGGATTTTTTTCTCTTGATCTGTTTCTTTGATCTCAAAATGTATTGTTGGATCAGGTTAATTTTCAGTTCAAATAAAGATGGCATTCTACCTTAACTCAAAGCTTCTCGGTACTTAGGGTAATTTTGTTTCTGATTGTGGGTTTGTTTGTTACTAATAGGAAGGAAATTTACCTTAAACCCACGTTGAGAAGGAAATAAGGTATTTTCCTTTATCATAATGGACATAAGGCTGATTTCCTTCTTAACGCAGCTAATTTAGATAGGCCTCAAAAAGGGCTTAGGGATGTAAAATCTGTGATTTTATTATTTCAGCAGATTTTGAACAACATGTACATGGTGGATATGCATGTAACTCATTTTCGGCAAAAATTGGAATTAAGGCTTTTATGCCTAGCACGGTAGTGTTGAACATATTAGCAAGATAACACACAAAATATTAGGCCTAATGATGAAAGCTAGTGGTTCGCAGTAGGTTTGTCGCTTTCCTATGGAACGCGTGAGGAGCGCTGTGAAAATAATTTCAACGAGCAGCACGCGAGCGGCACGCGTGCGGAGCAGAGCGCATATGTATACGCAGCATTACACTTCATGGCCACTCAAACCGACTAAAGCGATCGCGTCTTCTTGTTTGCTCGCCATCTCTCGACTGAGTTTACTGTACAGGCGTGCCGGAGTGACTCACACACACGCTCAGGTCTACACGCCTGCGCAGGTAGAAAGAATTGAATTTCGATTCTTCTCCGGTCGTCTGCGCAGGTCGCTACGCCTGTGCAGTTTGACCTGCAGCGGCTGGCACACACGCTCCGGTTTACCTGTACAGGTCACCTGTACAGGTAAACCTCACCGGTATACCGTAACGTGTATGGCCCGCCTTAGCAATCAATTACAACTGCTAACTCCTCTCCAGTTTCAGTTACAGATATTGCCAGAATACATTTCCTTGTACTATTGCTTGCAGCCAGGGTGGTTGTAAAGATAGCATCCATGCAGCTGAGTTCTAATATTGAACAGGGTACCTAGTTTAGAATATTATACTTCATTGAATGAATAAATGTTTAGCAAACGAGCCAATCTTAGGAAAAAAATGTATAACCTAATTTTATACAATACAGTTTTAAAGAAAATTTTTGGAATAAGTCAAAATAATATTCTGGCTAAGTTAGAGAGGCTTATTTTAAAGTGACGGAAAAATGTCTCTATATTTTGATGGATGCCCCGGAAAAATGTCTGTACATTTAGATGGATACCCGTTTATTTATAGTTACTGTTTATTGTTGTTGATCACATTGCTGAACGCTTGAAATAATATCTAGTTTAAAGGAAGAAAATGTGTAGTAGGCCTATGAAAAGCAGATAGTGTTGATCGTTTGGAACGAAGAACTGAGGTGTGGATGATATAGGACGTTTCTGACACGACGATTGGAATTGTTCTAGCCTAATATGATTTGGGGACAGCATTAGCCTCATTTTGTGAATTCTTTAGGGAGTTCATAACGATTTATAATTATAATAATAATAATTTAATTACATCTGTAACTATACATTGTATAGACAGACATTGTCAGGAGAAATAAGGTTAGAGTGACTGCAATAATCAGTATGTAAAAAATCCTTAAAAGAATAAAATATCTTCTCATACAAATACTATGAGATTTTCCACATTTAAAATACTGGCTGGTAGATCATTTATAACTTGACTAACAATTGGTGATTTAGTGTACTTAAAAGTTCGATATTTAAAAATATGTATATCGTCTTTATCCTTTGTGTTGTGCTCATGTATTTCTGAATTAAAAATGAACATATCTTTGGTGTTAAAATAAAATAAAGCAGGCTTATATATTAAAATTCCAGTTACTGTTAAAATCTTGTTATTTTTTAAGATCATTCTTAAAGACTCCCTTGGTTCCAAGTTTAAAATAAGTCTTACGATTTTCTTCTGTGCAACAAACAACCCATGTATGTTCGTTGCCCTGCCCCAAATCAGTATATTATAGGAAATAATACTATGTCAAGAGATAAATACGCATTAAGAAGAATTTTATTGTCCATAGAATGTTTTAAAACCCTAAAAACAAAACAGAGCTTGTTAAGACGTCCACAAATATAATCTAATTGTGATTCCCAATTCAAATAAGAGTCAACATAAACACTTAAAAACTTAGCAGTTTTTGTAACATCGATATCTGTGTTTTAATATATGAACATATATTGGCATCTATTAAAAAAGATAAAAGCAGTTTTATCCATATTAAATAATAATTTATTTGCGGCACACCACTTCTTAAACTTATTTACGGTAGTAGACACTTATACAATTCTGCAACGGTCTCAGCAGTAAGAAGAAAGGTTTTATCAACAGCGTACATTACCAGACCTTCGGAATTTGCACTATATTCAAGATCATTGGCGTATAAAATAAATAATAGGGGCCCCAAGGACACATCCTTGAGGAACACCATAGATGAGCTCATATTCTTTTGGCATTGTGTTATGAATTTTAACAGTAGATCTCCTGGATTTTATAAAGGAAATAATTAAGTCATTAACAATGCCTCTAAAACCCAGGTGCGATAGTTTATGTTTCAAAATTTCATGTTCAATTGAATCAAAGGCACTGGTAGCTTTCTATGCTATTAATATCGCCACAGTTTCAGTATGACAACTTTAATGATCCATCTCTCACATGACTTAGAACACTAAACAGTCTTGGCACGTTCCATCTTAATATCCCACTTGTGTTCGGACTGGTAATATAAAGCACTCCATTAAGTTGAATGTCATGTTTCTTTCAATGGAATACATTTTTAGTTTTCTTTTAAGTTGTACGAAAAGAAATTCGATCATTTCATAATTATTATTTTTTTATATTTTTTAGTTATTTACAGCGATGTTACGAGTAGAGAGAGCAGACGGATTGCGAGTTGAAAGCGCTACGGGCATTGACGACGTCTGGGAGACTGGGGGTATACTCGTCGGTATACTCATTGTCCTCTCACGACTACTTAGTGAGGAGACGTAACTTAGCTACTCTTCCTGTTTCTTGCCAGCTGTATTTATATTCCTTTTAGCTAAGAGGCCATATCAGGAGTTCGGGGTCTTTGTCTATACAGTGGGATAGGCCATGGAACTATTGATTGTCAATGTGCGGTAAACTTCAGTTTTAGGTACCCCAAATGCTCTCTCTGGTCATGAGCATCGTAGGCTATGATATAGGCTGAACTATTTATGTAAGACGGCAACAGCCTTTTCGCATGTCCTCAACGTTTCATACCAAACGGTTTGTATGATTCAGTTAATAATAGTAATAATATTGTAATAATTGTTGTTATTACTATTTTCATAATCATAAAAGAAAGATATGTAAGAATGTCTACATTAAATATTGAAGTATTAATTAATAATAATTATCATTACAGTATTCGTTGACCAAATTCCAGCAGAATTAATTAAGGCAGGTGGGGATAGATTAAACTCAGAGATCCATAAGCTCATTCTTATGATCTGGAGAAAGGATGAATCGCGAAAGGAATGAAAAGAATATATTATTATACCGATCAATAAAAAGGAGATTGGGCCGAATGTAATAACTATCGAGGAATTTCTCTCTTATCAAAATCATACAAAATTCTATCTAATATATTGCTGCCAAGATGAACCTCATATGCGGACGAAATCATTAAGGATCACCAATGTGAATGTAGGCGAAATAGATCAACCATTGATAATATATTTTGTATTCGCCAAATCTTGGAGAAAAGAGATAATATAATAAATCTGTTCACCAGCTGTATATAGCTTTTAAAAAAGCATATGATTCAGTTAAGCGAGACAAACTGTACAATATCCTTTTTGAGTTTGGGATACCAAAGAAGTTAGTTAGGCTGATCAAAATGTGTCTAAATGAAACCTACAGCAGAGTCAGGGTAGGGAAATTTAATGTTTGCCATTAGATGCGGCTTGAAGCAAGGAGATGCCCTATCACCTTTACATTTTAATTTCGCTTTGGAATATGCCATTAGGAAAGTACAGGAAAATAAGGTAGGCCTAGAATTAAATGGCAGTCACCCGATTTTAGCTTATGCAGATGATGTTTGTTTATTGGGCGATGACGTAAACACAATCGAGAGAAATGCTGAAAGTTTTTTCGATGCCTGGAGGAATGTTGGATTGGAAATTAATACAGAAAAAATCAAAGTATATGGTCATGGCACGTCAAAATAATGCTCCACAAAATATTAGAATAGCCGGTCAATCGTTCGAGCAAGTGGAGGAATACAAAATCAGGAAATGCTTGTTTCTATGCAGTTCAGAAACTCTTATCTTATCTTCTGTCCAGAAATATAAATTAAGATTTATGAGACCATTATCCTGGTGGTTGTATTATATGGATGTGAGACATGGCCGCTTACTGTTCGGAAAGAACATAGTCTGAGAGTGTTCGAAAACAGAGTGCTTAGAAAAATATTTGAGCCCAAGAGGGATGAAAATGGGGACTGGAAAAATTTCATAACGACGACTTCATAGCCTGTACGCTTCACCGGATATAGGAAGGGTAATTAAATCGTGAAGGATGAAATGTGCAGTACATGTTACACGCATGGGGAGGAAAGATATCTCAAAAGTATTGACTGGGACACCCGAAGGGAAAAGACCACGCGGAAGACCTAGACGTAGGTGGAAGTACAATCCTAGAATGGATTTAAGGGATGTAAGATTTGCTAGGGATGATTGTATGGAGTTAGCACAGAATAGGGTTGAATGGCGGACTCAGGTAAGCGCGGCAATGAACCTTCGGGTTCGATAAAATAGATAATATTATGCCTTTAGCTTGCTGAGGAATTGTCTATAGCTATTGAGTAAGTATTATTGTCATTTAAAAAGTTAGCATAATTTCAATGTACAGTGTGCTATTTGTTTTTATTGCGGTCTTTAAGTTATTGCTTTTCGTCATGCCAAGACGACTCAGCCATATCACGATTTGAGTTGTATGTTTCCATTGCACAAATATATTTAACGGTGATGTAAAAGTGCATTCTTCCCCCCCCCCCCATTCTCCACATCAAAGGAAGATACGCCAGAAAATTTTATTCATTGATATATTATACTTGTAACATATTTCATTCAAGTACATCACTTCAGTCGTTTACCAGTTGGTTTAAGAGCTATATTATACAGAAAGTTACGTGTTAATTCCGTCGTGCTGAATATTATAAAATATAAAAAGAATGCTTACAAACGACTGAGATGATTCACGCACTGACGGAAAAAAAATTCGAACAAAATTCAGAAGGTGAATGGCTTCTATTATCCAGATTCAATATTAGAAAGGAACGAAACCTCAAGACAATGAAATGGCCAAAAGAACAAGTTCTCAGTTCTGCCTTGTGGAATAGAAACGTTTGGCCGGTTTCTATAAACTCGCGAATTACCTATGGGTAAATTATCCCATGAACAGAATTTACACAAGGAAAACTCTTACGAGCAGAAATAATTTAAAGATAACGATCACACACAGTTTTGGCGAGTTTCTAGATAAAAGTCCACTGGGTAAATATGAAAATGAGAGAAAAAATGTTTCTACAAACTAGGGCTAGATCTTTCCAAGGGTAAATCTTTGGGTTAATTTATCCTTTCATGGATGGCTGGATAAAATTTAACCTCTCGTAGGATAAATATGGCGGACGTGCACGGATTGCAGTACCTGTAAAATACAGTTTTAGAAGTGCTGAGATGATCTGTAATGTTGACTTTGTTTCTCCATAATAGGATGGGCTTATCAGAATTTATATACATATTTCTTATTGAAATTTTCATGTATCGTACATTGTCGCTAATGACTGTATTTGCCGGTATTTGGTAGCACTGAGTGTACAAACATTGCAAACTAGAGTCGTACTTCTCATTTTTCCTTCCTCTTACGCATTAGATCTCGACAGTAGTAGTATTTATATGAAGATAATGTTCTTTCGAACTAATTAGTATGATATATATTGCAAAACCATGTCTTGACTTGCAGTAGTGAAATCATAGGCTGAAACAATCACATCTCCGTTATTCAAGATGTGTTCTCAGCGTTCACCGTAGCTCATTGTCAGCGTGCTGGATTACGGTTCAAGAGGTCCACTGTTCGATCCCCGGCATGGTAGTATATATTATTTTTTATTTCCTCATAATACCATTAGTGCTCTGGTGGGTGATTCTGGAACTAAGTTGTCCATTGGATAATTTACCCATAGGTATTTCGCGAGTTTATAGAAACCGGGCATAAGAAGCTCAAAACTGAGCAGTAATGTTGTATGGAGCAGAAACATGGACTTTAAATAGGAGACTCGGGAAAGGATAGAACGACAGTAGAGTTGAATTTCTGGAGGAGATCAGCTTGGAAATCACGTCAAGAGAGAATAAGGATCGTCTTCATTCAATAACTTATGGATATCTAAAGAACTGCAGGCAACGTAATTCAACAGGGAAGATTGAAACTGTGCGGGCTTTTCAGAAGAAAGGAAAGGAAACTACCGTATAGGCCTACCTTAGTTAGGCCAATTTAGGAATTGGTAATTGAGAGTCGGAGAAGAAGACAACCATCGCCTAGGGAAGGAACATGTCTACTGTTCAAAGCAGAAGTGAGAATTAGACCTAGCGCCATAGGATTCGGAGATCGACGGAGCAGTGAAATACACAGACAATAATACAAAAATGCGGATACTTATATTTATGCATGCGCAATAAGACGTTTATGGCCATAGAAAACATATCTGTGTGTGGAGAAAACTTTGTAATATTTTTTCTTCTTCTTTGCAGGTGAGTGTGCACTCTTCATGTCACGTTACATTTATTCTAGAGACAAGGTATGTGGTCTGATTCAAACTTTTTAACCTTAACTTTGCATGATGTGTCACCGTGACTATTCCATTCATACGCCGCATATTCGATATTGACGTTCAGCAATGCCGATATTGACGTTCAGTCACGTTCCTTATCTTATAATATGCTTCGTAGAGTTGCAAGGATGCAATTTTATCTGATAAAACGTCAGCTCGTTAGTGAACATGTAAGGTTCAGGTGCAGTGATTAGCAGGCCTGCATCAAATGTTGCCAGTGAACAGAATAAAAATACATTTTATACAACATAATTTGTTTAGAAAGTATAATTATCCATTGATTAAAAACTGAATTTTGATTCGGCGCAATCCAGTTCGTGTGCTTTTATAGCGTTCTGATGTGTGCAACTACGACGACTCTGTCCATCTTGTGGTACGCACTATTGGTAGCATTGAGAATTCGAATTGGTTCATGGACTGTTCAATTATTTAATATGCCGGGATCTAACAGCGGACAGATATTAACAAAAAAAATTATAATTATTATTATTTACAAAATCCAGTACATTTCATTCATGAAATAGTGTTAAATCCTATTCGAGTTTATGAGTTTCATCACACATATATATATATATATATAGATAAACTCGTAAAATATCGTAGGATTCCTATAAAGATATCGTAGCTCATATGTCTATCTTTAGATTTGGACCAATTGCATATAAGAATATGTCTGGAATCAGGCAATCACAGATCTAATCCAGCTCAATATTTATAGAATTTTCTTATCGCTTCTTACAAAAGTGATAGACACGGCCTCTTTTCTTTATATTCTAATCAGGTCGGAGAATCTCAGGCAATGACTTATGCATGTCACCATTGTATTTGCACATTAAGATTTATTCTGTAAATACAGTGAATATGTTACATTTTACGGAAAACGTATTCCATAGTTTAGCAACATTGGCATTTAATAATTGTAATCAGTTCCTGTAAACATTACTGTTCAGTTATGTTTGATACTTGAGATTTGATGGAGTTTTTTATTTTTTCTTGGCCTTCTATAATAATCTTTTAATAATTATTCTTGTCTTTTTTCGGCCTTGGTAAGATTTTATTCAATGTAATTTTTCTCACGGCCTTCTAGTAATTATTATTTTTATTGTCAAAATACAATCTTTTGTCTTTAAATTGCCTAATCGTTTTTTATCTTCGTCCAATGGGATTGATTCTTTAGTATTGTTACAAGTCATTGTTTTCAATTCAAAACTTACTTCTTCATTATTCTTCCTTCGTCGTCTATTGTGTAATCCTCTGAAAGGATTTTCAATTCTCTCTGGATGCAGCTAGCAGCAGCTAATAATACTTATTCGTCTTGGAATCTGTTTACAACGATTCAAGGAATTATCAACATTAATTTTATCTGCACAGAAGCAGTTCTAATTATTATTCGCCGCAAAATGGTGAATTTCTTCTACGTCGCTGCTAAGCTTATCTACTAGCTTTAATATTACTTGATTGGACTTCAGGATTATTTCCTGTAGTGATATTCGTTACAAGAAGGAGTTATTTCACAAGTGAGTGTTTAAAAGATTTTAACATTCATAAATATTTGAATATTGCTTTGATGCTACACAACGCAAATTAATTTATTGACATTAGTATTGCGTTTGTGACTTGAGATTAAAAGACATTTCAAGATTAACTGTAAATCAATTTTATAGCATACAATTGCTATATGTATATGCTTAATTAATAATTACAAGTTCTCGACGTATCAAGTCGAGTGGTCCTCTGGAATTTTAAATAAATCTGTATTGAAACCAACAAGGTTTTTTATTGGGCGGATTCAATCATCTCAGCTTTAGAAGATCGTCAAGACATCAAACAAGAATTAGTGAGTGATTGTGCTTAAGAAGAATTCAGTGTCGTGTTACATCGCCTATGGTTTTTGTTTTCTTGTAAACCTATTATTTTATTTTCTATTCGAATGTATGGCGTGCATTTTGATTTTAATCAGCCCTAATTATCTATGCATACAGTCCGCTGAGATGCACGTTATACATTTTTGGTACCTTTCCGGGCCGGATGGAACCTCTATTGTAACAGACTTATTGTAAACGACACTATTTTTTCATTCCGCCCGGACTTATTCAATATAAGTTCATTCTTTAAAGCTGTTGGTGCTCCAGATATTGCTGTTTGAGCACTATATTTAACTATATTATTGACTATTGAAGCACATTGTTCTTCTCCTGACCATTTAGGTCAGTTTGAGCGTAGTAAATATTACTACATCTTTATCATTCAAGCTAATTTTAGTGCTTCGCCTCCGTGTTTTACACGTGTGAGGCTATTTTCAACAGCTGATTTCAGTGAATGTTTTCAAGGGTATTTGTATTTACACACTTGTACTTACCTTTGTAAAACCAGTTACACTTTTCATGTGTTACACGCTTGTACTTACCTTTGTAAAACCAGTTACACTTATCATGTGTTTTGTCCCGAATGCGGGCAACAATTGACCTTAGACTTAGCTCAGGTTCCCAACTTCAATAAGTGAAGTATTGTGATTTTTTGGACAATTAATTGCGAATATCACATCATGGATAATCCTGAGGCTGTTTTAAAGTCCCTTAAGGCTAAGCGTACTCCCATAAAGGCGAAGATCACACGTAAGGCTAATGATATCCTTAATTCAGTTATTGATGATGAAGGATCTTACCAAGACTTCTTGAATTTTAAAAGTAAACTAGACCAGTTTGAAAATGAATATGATAAAGTTCAATCTGAAATAGACGAGCTAGCTTACTCTGAACATGAAGAAGCTTACAGATTAGAAGTAGAGCAAGTTATTAAGCGAGCTACTCAATATTATAATAAACAGATTACTTCTTTCAATAAGGCTATAGCCGAACGCGAAAAAGCCGAGGCTAGAGCTATTGCCGAGCAAGAGAGGGCTATAGCCGAACGCAAAGAAGCCGAGGCTAAGGCTATAGCCGAACGCGAAAAAGCCGAGGCTAGAGCTATTGCCGAGCAAGAGAGGCTAAAGCCGAGCGCAAGGAGGCCGAAGCCGCAGCTAAGGCTGAGCGCAAAGAGGCCGAAGCCGCAGCTAAGGCTGAGCAAGAAAGGGCCGAGGCCAAAGCTAAAGCTCTTGCTAGTTTTGAACGGTTAAGGGTTCAACTCTTCAATACATTTCAGACTATACATGAATTTGAGATTCAAGATAAACTCTCATACCGTAAGGCTTTGTTCCATCGCTCCGAACTTCAAAGGCTTATGGATAGATATAGGGATGAAAGTCCTCAATTCTTTGATGTTTCGGATCAGGAGGCTGAGCAGCTAGAACAACATATTCAAACTGAATATGCTGCTGCCTTTTTATTTATTGATTCACTCATTCTCGACAACAAGTTATTGTATGAGTCTGAACAATCTCAATCAATTAGCCAGCGTTCATCGCTCGACTCTCATCTCCCTAATTTGCCCAAACTCCCGGAATTAAAATTACCTCAATTTTCCGGCGATCCTAGGAATTGGATTGAGTTCAGGGATACCTTTACATCCCTCATCATAAATCACAGCCACATTTCAGATATGGATAAATTCCAATATCTGAAATCATGTTTGTCACCTGAAGTGATGACTGTTATACAAAATATTCCCGTTTCATCTGCTACTTTTGAAGTGGCTTGGAAAACCTTAGCAGAAAGGTTTGACAATGATCGTTTGATTGCAAATACGCACTTAGATCATTTATTTTCTGCACCTTCCATAGTAGGGTCTTCCGCAGAGTCGCTTCAACGCTACTTGGACCATTTTGTAAGCACCGTGCATGCTCTGCACGCTTTGAATACTGAGGTTTCCTTGTCTGACCTCATCATTTCACGTATAATTGTGGATAAGCTCCCTGTAAGTCTAATCAAGGATTGGGAGTCCTCAATTAAACTTGGTAGGCTCCCTAAACTCGAAGATTTGTTTAGCTTTTTGGAGTCGAGAGTCAGGGTGTTGCAGATGACGGAGGCAGCCTTGCGTAGTCAGTCTGCTAATTCTGCGCCTGCTTCTGCTCTCACTACCAAAGCTAAGGTCAAGCATCAGCCCACGAGAAACAATTGTATTTGTTGTCATAATGCGCAACATCCTCTCTATCGCTGTGACAAGTTCAAGACAATGAAATTTGTGCATCGTGATCAATTTGTGAAAGATCACAATTGTTGTCGTGTTTGCCTTGGCGCAAACGGCCATGAATCCAATTGTAGTGACTTTCGTTGCAGTATTTGCAACGCAAAACACAGTAATTATTTGCACAATCCTGCTTCTAATAATTCGCCGGCAGAAAATACAGTCAATGTAATGTCCTCTGGAAAATCACAGCAGAAATGTCTGCTTCCCACGGCCACTGTGGTAATTCTTGACATAAATGGTCGTGCTGTAGAGACTACAGCGCTTCTAGATAGCGGTTCTGACTGTAACCTAATCAGTAAGAAGTTATTTAAACAGTTAGGCTTGTCTACTTTACCTCATCGCACTACGCTGGCTGGTGTACTATCCACTAATGTAAGCACACAAAGGCTTGCATCGATATCACTTAAATCTCGTACCACTCCTTGGCACTATGATACTGAGGCTATTGTTATCCCAAAAATCTCCACATCCAAGTTTCCAAAACACTCAATTGACATTCAGGGATGGAATATTCCCCCCAATCTGCAATTAGCTGATCTGCAGTTTAATAAACCTAAATATGTTGAACTGCTCTTGGGAGTTGAAATCTTTTCCCAAATCATAGCTCCTGGTCAGATATCTGCCCCCAACTATCCCACCATTCAGAATTCCAGGCTAGGCTGGTATCTATCAGGCAATTTGCCTCCTTCTCCCCAACGTCCTCATACTCATTTGACTCATTGCGAGAAGCGATTCAATCAGAATGAGTCTCCCATATTCGAACCTGCTAATTCTGGGGAAACTTATGCCAATTATTCAGCCCTCCTAACTTCTAATGAAGATGTTAGTAATCAACTCACTAAATTTTGGGAGTCAGAGAAGGTTTCTAATTGTGCTCCTTTCCCTGACGAGTCCTTCTGTGAGAAGCATTTCTTAGACACTACTCAGAGAGATTCTGATGGGAGGTATATTGTGAAGCTTCCCTTTCCGGTTGCCCCAGAGACTTTGGGCAGTACTAAAGCCCAAGCTTTAAAAAGGTTTCGTTCTTTGGAGAAGCGATTATCTTCTAATCCCTCTCTCCATTTAGAGAATTGCAAGTTTATGTCTGAATATGAAGAACTGGGTCATATGGAACCTGCTATTGAGGATTGTACTGCTAAGTATTCTCCCTCTCATTCTACTCCGCCTCCAGAACTGAAGGTTGTGGCTCTTATTGAGTCTGATGTTTCTGACCTTAGCACTTGGTTAGCTAAGTTCAGTTATTTAAAGACTGTTCGCATTATGGCTTTCATTTTGAGATTTGCCAATAATTGCCGTAAGGCTCAGACTCGATCTGAAGGTCCATTGTTACCTATTGAAATTGAGAATTCTATCAATTGCTGTGTTAAAATAATTCAGCGTCAAGTTTATTCCAAGGAGATTCAATATCTTTCCACTGGTCTTGAAGTATCGATTACTAGCAAGCTACATCAGTTTAGCCCTTTCATGCTTCAAGACGGTATCCTTCGAGTTGGTGGACGCCTCAAAAATTCCAACTTAACGTTTGAACACAAGCATCAGATACTATTGCCAGCTAAACATGGATTTACTAGGCACCTTATTTATTATACTCATATTAGATTGTTGCATGCTGGACCTCAACTAATCATGTCTCATTTAAGAGAGAAATTTTGGATATTTTCTCTTCGTAAGACCATCCGCAGTGTTTTGAGAACCTGTGTTAAATGCTTACGCTTTAATCCTCAGCCGTTTCAGCAAAAGATGGCTGACTTGCCCTCTGAAAGGGTTAATTATACATCTGCATTCAATGATGTTAGCGTTGATTACGCTGGGCCGTACTCCATCAAATATGGAGGTCCTCGCTCAAAGACTCGTATCAAAGCTTACATAGCTATCTTTGTATGTATGTCTACGAAGGCAGTTCATATTGAGCTGGTTACCGCTCCTACTGCTCGTGCCTTTCTTTCTGCCTTCGCCAGATTTACTTGTCGTCGTGGCACACCTGCTTCCATTACGTCTGATAATGGTAGTAATTTCATTGGTGCTAAGGTTGACTTACAGAATCTTGTCAAGCTACTCCAATCTAATGATTATCAATCTATTATTCAGGATGCCACTTCTCACCTACGTATTAAATGGAATTTCCTACCTCCTCATTCGCCACATATGGGAGGTCTTCATGAAGCTGCTGTTCGTTCGATGAAAATTCATCTTAATAGGATGGCACCTTCTTTTAATTTTGACTATGAAGAGATGTCTACTCTTCTCATTCAGATAGAGTCTCTACTGAATTCACGCCCTCTTACCACCCTGTACGAGGACGTCAATGACTCTACTTTTATTACTCCTGGCCATTTCCTCATTGGAAAGGCTATTATATCTTTGCCTAGTCCAGATCTTTCTGGCGGGTATACTCTCCGTTCCCGTTGGAACAATCTTAATCATTTGGTGACCTGTATTTGGAAGAGATGGTCATCTGATTATCTCCATTCGCTTCAAAGGAAGTCTAAATGGACTAGAACTATGCCTAATGTGTCAATAGGCACTCCAGTCTTAGTAATGGAAGACAACGTTCCTCCTTTGAGATGGATTATGGGTGTTATTGTAAAGGTTCATCCTGGTCCTGATTCCCTTGTCAGGGTGGTTACTGTTCGTACCCCCTCAGGTTTATTTAAGAGGCCAATTGTTAAATTGGCACCTTTACCTATCCATGACTCAGAAGACTAGATAGTTAGTCTTTGTCTTCTAGGCATCTATGTTTTCTTAGTTATTGTTATTTTTTCATTATTTGTTTTGTGTTTTTGTCATTTTTTTTGTCTTTCTCAAGGTCAAACATAACTTCGCATTCTAGTTAGATTATTCCACAAGTGGAATAATCGCGGGCAATATGTTCAGTTATGTTTGATACTTGAGATTTGATGGAGTTTTTTATTTTTTCTTGGCCTTCTATAAGAATCTTTTAATAATTATTCTTGTCTTTTTTCGGCCTTGGTAAGATTTTATTCAATGTAATTTTTCTCACGGCCTTCTAGTAATTATTATTTTTATTGTCAAAATACAATCTTTTGTCTTTAAATTGCCTAATCGTTTTTTATCTTCGTCCAATGGGATTGATTCTTTAGTATTGTTACAAGTCATTGTTTTCAATTCAAAACTTACTTCTTCATTATTCTTCCTTCGTCGTCTATTGTGTAATCCTCTGAAAGGATTTTCAATTCTCTCTGGATGCAGCTAGCAGCAGCTAATAATACTTATTCGTCTTGGAATCTGTTTACAACGATTCAAGGAATTATCAACATTAATTTTATCTGCACAGAAGCAGTTCTAATTATTATTCGCCGCAAAATGGTGAATTTCTTCTACGTCGCTGCTAAGCTTATCTACTAGCTTTAATATTACTTGATTGGACTTCAGGATTATTTCCTGTAGTGATATTCGTTACAAGAAGGAGTTATTTCACAAGTGAGTGTTTAAAAGATTTTAACATTCATAAATATTTGAATATTGCTTTGATGCTACACAACGCAAATTAATTTATTGACATTAGTATTGCGTTTGTGACTTGAGATTAAAAGACATTTCAAGATTAACTGTAAATCAATTTTATAGCATATATGCTTAATTAATAATTACAAGTTCTCGACGTATCAAGTCGAGTGGTCCTCTGGAATTTTAAATAAATCTGTATTGAAACCAACAAGGTTTTTTATTGGGCGGATTCAATCATCTCAGCTTTAGAAGATCGTCAAGACATCAAACAAGAATTAGTGAGTGATTGTGCTTAAGAAGAATTCAGTGTCGTGTTACATCGCCTATGGTTTTTGTTTTCTTGTAAACCTATTATTTTATTTTCTATTCGAATGTATGGCGTGCATTTTGATTTTAATCAGCCCTAATTATCTATGCATACAGTCCGCTGAGATGCACGTCATACAATTACAAACACATAACCTCATGAAGGAAAATGCGTTGGAGAGGTGGGAGATGTATTCAGAGAGAAAAGCTAATCATTCTCCTCCTTTCGAATAGGAGGTGTCCAAAGCGTCCAGCTAAGCTTCTACATCTGTTGATAAGTGCATAATATTATATTTCAAGACTTACCCATATGCACCATTAGGAACTATTAAATGTTTTACGTAAGCTTATATTGAATATTACATTTCAGAAAACAATACGAGTTCCTGAATAAATAAATGTCTATAAACTGAGCGTGTTTCGTTCACAAAAAAGATCCACATTGATTACTGTATGTCCTGAATGTCTTTTAATAGTACTTGTCTAAAATGCTTTTCAATCAATTAAATTTGTATACATTTTATTATTTATTTATTACATATAATTCGTTAAATAGTCATTACAAATGCAAATCGCGACTTGAAACTCTGATACACAAATATTCTCGCTACTTCTTCGCTCGGAAATTTATCAGCGATTTCCAAGTCACTCTTGGCATTACATTCGATAAATACCGCTTTTCTCGAAATCTCTTGGAAATTTCATATTTCACATCAATTCTCTCTTCATGTAGTAAGTTAATTAAATAATTAGCTTTTTAGATAAGACTATTGTAATGGTAATTTACACATTTCTCCTTTCTACATGTGGATCTGTCTATAAATTTTAATTTCCCCTTGGACATTGCAAAACCTTGGACAATGATAAATTAAGCTCATATAAGTGATTTTCATTTATCTTAATCGATATATCATTCCCATTTAAATTGTATTAAGATTTCAAATATGGGTTCTAACATTTAATTTTTACTTCCTCTGTACGTACCATAGGTAAAGGAAGTAAGTTATTGTTTTTGACCTCAAATTCGAAGTTGAGTTTTTAACTTAAATACACCTTTTGAGGCTTCCTGAAACCAAAAAGATTATTTTCGGAAACATGTCTGTGTGTATGTATCCGAACAGCCTAGCTCCAGCATGGAAAATCGTATCAAAACAAAATTTTGGATTTGGGTTAGGTACCTTCTGAGGATATGACAGGAATATTGGCGACAACTTTCTCTTATTTTTAAGGGACTTTACATAAAGAAAATTTCGTTTTTCGCAATATTTTTGAGAACGGGTCTAACTAAACCCTTTGTTAGAAACATTTTTTCCTAAAAATTATCTGAAGGATAATTATAAGCTGTTTATAGAAACTCTGTTTCTTTCCTTTGCATCAGGTTGAAACAACTGAATGCGCACTCTTTCACGGCCTCTTATTCTATATCAGAATGTGAAGTGAGAAAGGCACATTGTTGGCCATGCTTAAAGCAAAGATAGTTACGTGATTGCATTAATCAGATTTTATTTGGGTTATGGATCCTTCGGGGATGTGATACGATGTGGCAACGACAATCTCTTCATTTTTATAACCACCACATGTTATAATAATGCATTCCTTCATTCCTTGTTTATATACTTTAAGATCCCTAATGGGATCATCATCAGTCACGTTAGTATAGAGGTAGCGTGCCCACCACTAGATCCGAAGGTCGCGGGATCAAACCCGGCTGCGATCGATGGATTTTCCAGTACGTAAAATTCCTGGACACGGGGTCCTCCGGGCTGCCCATGTCGTTAATTTACGGAACGTAAAAGAACTCTAATCCTAAATCAGAGTTTCTGAACACACCTTTGTTGCTTGAGGGGGTTTGTGAAGCGATGGACTGACCATCTGTCCCTCGGTACCCTGTAGGAAAATAAGTGTAACAAAATTAACCTAGGTACCAGAAATCTCCTTCTGGAGCCCTTACAGCTTACCATAGGAAGCAACAGGAAAAACCAATCATTCAATGGGATCATCTCGAAAGAAAATAATTACAGCATTAGCCTAAACCGACATTTTTCGTAAAATTCTGGAGAGACTTTTTTTATGAAATTTCAAAAAGTTAGTAAATACAGAAATATAAAAAATTATTTGAAAAAATTCTATTTAAATGTAAGTACCTTATCAAAGTTAACTGTGAATTCAAAAGAGCAATTTATCGGTTGTGTTCGGCCGGAACAGTTCAGTAAATTGTTTTAACAATATGAAAGAGAACACTCAATAGGCCTACTTATTCACACAGAACGCCGATACACGCCGATAGACATTGTATTAGTTTGGTTTGGTAGATATAATTTTGTGAAATCACTCTTATGAGAATTAAACAACACACAACAAAACTATTTTATAATACAACGTATTCTATTCTAAAATCTATGTCCACTCTTTTTATGTATATATTTGGAGATTTTTAGTAATATAACTTAGTATTTTATAGTCTTACTCCAAAACTAAAATTATGTTTCCCCGCGGCTGACTGAACTGCCGAAATATGTCATTGACAAAATTCTCACAATATGGGAGTCACTTATTTTACTAATTAACTTAGAACGACTGAAGAACAAAGTCATGGCTTTAAATACAGTGTATAAAACTACCAAACATCTTGGGGTGCTGGAATTGTATAGGAAGAGCAGAAGTGAATATAAACTCGCATTAACAAAGGCAAAACTAGAAAGCAATATGAACTATATTAACAGTGCAAGCAACAAGTGTAAAGCTGCCTGGCATATTGTAAAAAAAGAAACTACTAAAAATGATCTGAAGCAGGCCATAACTATATCACCCGAAGATTTTAGAGATTAGGCCTACTACATCCATTCAATAAATAAAAATTCCGACAAAGCCAAACAGATTTCAAATGAATTTGATGTGTCAGTGGAAAGACTTTTAGACAGCCAAGTTTCGACTCATACTACAGCTTTCAGTTGGCATACAGTTTCTGAAAGAGAAGTTATTAATATTGTTCGCAAAATGAAAAACTCAAACAATGCTGATATATATGGCCTAACTAATACAGTTCTTAAATCTATAATGGAATACATATCTGCACCACTCACAAAATGTATAAATCTCTGTTTAAAGGCAAACATTTTCCCTGAGAAATTGAAAATATCTAAAACTGTTCCTATATACAAGAAAGATGACATAAATAACCCTGAAAACTACAGGTCAATTGCTATAGTACCCATTATTGGACAAATATATGAAGGTGTTGTGCTCCTACAATTAAGAAAATATTTTGATAGAAATAATATTTTGAGTCCATCTCAATATGGGTTTTCTCCAGGAAAAAAACACTCAGGATGCAGTAAATTATTTGTTAAAAGTAATATATAGTACCTATGAAGCCAATGAATATATTCTAGCCATACTATTGGACATAAGTAAGGCTTTCGACTGCATATCTCATGCTCTACTGCTAAAAAAATTATATTATTATGGAATTACAAACAATGAACTGAAATATTTTTCAATCTTACATAACTGGGCGTAGTTACATAGTTGATGTAAATGGTGAGAGAAGCACAGAAGCATTAAAAAACTATGGAGTCCCCCAAGGGTCCATTCTAGGGCCCCTCCTATTTCTGGTCATGATAAACGACTTACCGTGTAATGCACATGCCAAATCGATACTATATGCAGATGACGCGACCTTTATTATCACAGGCAACAATGTTAATACTATTAAAGATATATCTAGGGAGGTGTCTACTGAAGTTGCAAAATGGTTTTCCAGCAACGGGTTTTTAGTGAATAGAGACAAAACCCAACAAACTATTTTCACTCTCAAAGATAACAGAGAAAAAGTAAATGTAAAATTGTTGGGCTTTCACCTAGATTCTGAATTGAACTGGCATGTCCACGTGGATAGTATATGCAAAAGATTATCCAGAGTGGTTTACCTGCTGAGAAGTATTTGTGATAAAGTTCCTAGGTATTACATCAAGCAAATATACTTTGGTTTGTTTGAAAGTATCTTTAAGTATGGCCTACTACTATATGGGAACAATACTAGGTTAATGGAAATTTTACTCTTGCAAAAGAAGGCTATTCGTATTTTAAGTAACAGCCCAGGCAGAACTCATTGGAAACCGCTTTTCATACAGGAAGGAATTTTAACAGTGTACAACTATTACATATTTAAAGTTTTACTGTATGTGCACAAAAACAAAAATGAATTAATTTTGAATAATGATGTTCACCCCTACAATGTTAGAAATATTGGAAAGATTCAAGTGCCGTTCTCAAGATTAGAAAAAGTTAAATCCTTTCACCTTCTCAATAGTATAAGACTGTACAACAAACTGCCTGGTCAACTGACAGAATTGAATGTGACTAGTTTTAAAGGAAAGATCAAAATTTGGTTATGCAATAATCCATTTTATAGTCTGGCGGAATATATGAACTCCAATTTTAATGTGTAAACTGTTGACTACTATACATTGTTGCAAAATTGACAATGCCTATTGTGTAATGTATACTTAACGTCTTGCATAATAATAATAGTAATTAACTGCTTAATGCGTGATAAATAATCTTTATAATTTAATGTAAACTTTTTGTCTTTCTCCTCTTTTCTGAATGTTTTACTTTTTATTTATGGCAACCTTTTGCAGAAAGCCGTTGGTTCATTCAATAAGTAGGCTTAAAAAAATGAATGTCATTATCATATATATTTCAGTTTTTCTTTTTCTGATCTTTAAAATCTCAGTTGATGACTGGCAGCCATTCCAACACTTTTTAAAATTTGATATGATACAAGATTTTTCCTTCCCAAATCATGGGAAATACAACTTTCTCACTACATATTCAGATATACCTAGGTAGAATAATAAGCAAGCCTATTCAGTTGTCACCGTCATACAAAGATGCATTATTCGCCACGCAATACATTAGCCATGTATAAATGATTGCTGTCTTATAGCTACCCTATAGAAAATCTTTGCGAAAAAATATAGGTTTTACTCTAAGCTCCTCCTGTAAAAGAATAAAAAATCGTTAGTGCCGTTTTGTTTAAAAAAAAAAAAAAAAAAAAAAAAAGTAGTAAAAGTAAGAGAAAATCGTCACCAGACAACGTGTCGCATCTGAGAGAATATCTAGGCCTAATCCAAATGTAAAATTTTGTTTTTATACGACAGACTGGATTGTTGCCTTTTTGTTTTATTTGTTCACTTCATAACTATTCGCGTTATTTCACTATGACTTTTGGTATAAGTGACCGCCTGCGTGGTCTCGTGGTCTCGTGGCTACGAATCCGCAGGCCTGGGTTTGATCTACAGTACCTCCTCGGATTTTTCTGAGGTAGGGAGGTCTGGGACGGGGGGCACTCAGCCTCGTAATTCACACTGAGGAGCTATTTGATAGAGGAGTAGTGGATCGGGTCACGGAGACCATCATTGCCATGGGTGTCAGGATGCTGACCATATGCCCAAATCCTGCTATATGCCTGTGTTAGATGATGCAGCGATTCGGCAGGACTAGTCCCTTCAGGGAAGCAAAACCAAGGATCTTTTTTTAATGAGTACTGTACATTTATATGCAATTTAGCAATAATTATGTTTTGGTGGAAAAATGTAGTTTAAGCTATATTATGTTATCTTCATGGGAAACTGGACTTATTCGGGAGGAAAACTTTCACATTAAGGATTTTGTATCTGTAGAAAGTGACGAGTTGTTTGGAAAATATTTTGCTACGTGGCCTCGTCTTTCTTTATAAATAAAATTGATTGAATATTCTTAAATATTATTATATTTGGTAATTTATTTTTTACACATATTTGTCAACAATAAATTATTTTTTGCACGACTTAACTAATTAGTGGTACTTACGAATATTGTTGCCGTGGATCGTAAGTTGACATTCCCGCACGCAATCTTGATGCTATGGAAACAAAACAAATTTCCTTGCGGTTAGAGTTTCCGGGCGGTAAGAATTTACTTACGCCACACTTCATAATACAAGCCTTTATGGACAAGGCCCCCCAGGACAAATATTCGGTTCCCATAACAACAACACATGCGAATCACTTTCTGAAATAAACATCTATCTTCAATAATGTATATACATAATATTTGCAGGTAATATCTCAATTAATATAATTAAATTGATATAAATAATCATCGTGCAAAAAATAGCATGCAATACTCGCGCCGCGAGCGCCTCGTTTTTTCAAACTCTTTCCTCGATCCATATGCATCGCTTACGGCACTTGTATCGCAATATACTATATTATTTTAGAAAAACTCTCATTTCTAGATGGATGCATTACCACAGCCTTCTTACTCAACCTGCCATGAAATATTGGAGTGTTCTGTTATAGGAACGCGTTCTAAATAAAATTTGCCTGTTACAGAGCTAGGCCCTGGATTATGTTATGTTCTCTTGTTTAAATGAAAACCTTATGTCGGAAATAGATAATAAATGTTATTCTTGGACGTAAATACCATACCATAAGTAAAAAAGGACGTTAAGACCTATTAATTTAGATTTATATTGAAGCATCTGCTGTCCGGAGCAGAACAGATTTGTCAACTTTAGAAGTGCTTCCTAAATCGAGTTTCCTTAAATACATTACATATGCGTCGTCACCGTATTGTAGAGCTCGTATATTCTTTCCTTTGTCTGCTCATACCCAGTAAATTATTCTCTTATGACATCAAAGTTGTGTACGATTATTCCATAAATTAGCAGAGGAAAATTGATTATTAGACCGCGCAAGGAAGTGTTATAAGTAGCACTATACATCATGCAACTTAATTACTGCTGTATTCCATTTTCGGATACAAGGACAAAAGGGAGGATCTAATTTGGTTTATAATAGGCGCCGGACTTCATTTGTCATGGGAAGTATCTCCACGGGCGGTTCACGCCTTTATAAACCTAATCATTCAGAGCATGACCACATTTATGTCTTGCTGCGATTATTCTGACTAAAACATTATGCCGAACCAATTTTACTTTATTTTTGTCGTTTATATAATGTCCTCAAAGGAAACAGATTAACTGAGATGTATGAAAATAATAATTTAAAATGCACTTTAAGGTAGGCCTAATTTAATTTATTTATTTACATATTTGCATCGAGTGAGGAGCTAATAGGTATGTCGCTGACTCATCATACCTGTAGGCCTAATATTGCGGATTCAACTACCGCGGCCAACCTATCTGACAATGTATTTCGGGGTTTTTACCATTTGAAAAGGCGAATGCTTGATCTGATTTTTCTTTCTAGCTACGTCGAATCTTTCTGTCTGCAGTCGATATGTTTTGTTATCCTTTGAGGAGTGAATGCATCGAGTAGGCCCCTCCATGTCCTGCCTAATATTGATACAAAGCTTTGTCCCTCCCCTTTGAGCTTCAACATGTAAGCCCTTCGAAAGGGTAGGTTCAATTCTGTTAAGAGAAATCATATTAATTTCTTTACCTCTCCCTGTTCTTTGGTTAGACAGATATAATTCTAAAAAATTAAATTTTTTTACTGTTTCGTTCATATAACGTCTTTCCACTTTCGACCAATGAAACCTAATGAAATTCAAAATATCAGCCAATCTTGTTTGACCTTCTTAATAAAATACCACGTCGTTAGCAATTACCTGGTTTTATCACTTTCGTGTCCTTTGTTTCCTGTTTTACAGCTAGACCTATCCTAATATTTGTCTCTCACTGTTACGTATTATATTAAAACTTGTTTTTTCTTTTCTGCGGTAGGCATAGGCCAAGTGCAGCGAATTTAGCCTGAACAGCTGGATCAACAAATTCCAGCAATTATATCACTTGGTAAATACTTAAACGAAGATACCGTGAATCTTAATTATACAGTATAGACTAAAGTTTTATTCAAGCTCGTATATTGAAAATTTGAATATTTGGCCTAAATTTCGCTGCCAACTTGACAGCAGTGAATGCCAGTTTTCATTTTCCTTTATTTTTGTTGTTATATACGTTATATATCATACATACAATTTCTCGTTGTGGAAAATATTTCTGCAAGTTCTACGCTTCACAAATATATATATATTTCTTCGCAAAGGTGATTAGTTGTGATGGAAGACTTTGAACGTCCTCTTCATTTATTGTTCTTAACCTGCTGGTTTTACCATTGACATTAATTGAATCGTGAGTAGAAACTATACTTTATACAGACGTTCTACACGGCGTCTTCTGGCTATTGTGATGTGCATATATCCTAAAATTGATCCCATTATAGTTTGATCCTAATCAAAACAAAGGGGAGGAGAACTCACAGAGAGTTCGCGGAAAGTTCGCATCATGTGACAAAACGTGATTGGTTAATGTCATTAGCATGCGCCATTAGCAGGGCGTGCTAACGAGTGTTCGTAAGTTCATGCAACAATAATATCAACATTTACACGTGAAATAACAAACTCTCACTGGCATCGTCATTATTATAGTATATCAATTAGCAAACAAAGCAAAGGATTCATTGTTCACGACGACCCTGCGGGTCAGTTGTACTGAGAATAAACAAACTAACGTAAACACGATGAACACGTGCGTTCTCACGTGCGGGCTATGACAACCACGCCTCTTTGTTTTGAACAGGATCGTTCTTAAATGGGATAGAGAATAGTCAATCATACATATAATTCTTCGCTTTATCGTGACAATACACAACTTCTCATCTTTATGGGCAAGTTTGAAAGCACGTTGTTATACTACTCACATCATCATATATACAATTCTACTGAAGATGACTATGAAAGATGTTGACAAGGTCTACGTGTTCACATCATAACATTTTATTCTCTTACATTGGTCATCGTCAATACATGATGGTTCCTTTTCTTTCTACTTTGATGGATCTACATGTGAGACCACACCCAACACTCCACACTAAGAAGACTGTCAACTGCTACATTAAACTGTAACATTTCTATTATCAAGAAGACTTTTAGATCAGAAGTCTACCTTCGTGCTATGTTAATTCATTCCCATGCACGACAAGTTTGTGAACTTTCAAGAGAGTGAAAGTGTATTTTATCTTCGTGTGTTTAGTTTATAATTAAAAGTTCTATGTCATATCAGTGTTTCATTGAGTGATACATGTTCAAACAACTTATTCATTTCATATTTCCTGTTAAAACAGGTGGTCCCCCTAGCCAGAGTTATTATTACGTAGTTGTGGTTTGCACAAAAAGTGCTAAGCACAATTAAAGTTCATACTCGTGTAGTTAGTAGGGACTATTACAATCCGCTTTGACACACATAATATGTACCCCAGCTCCTACAGTTTAGTACAATTTTTTTTTTCGATGACTGTTTTCTTTAATGTAACAGATTTAGCACAAGGTGTCTTACTACATCGCTAACTTGCATTAACATTACTGTTAACAGTAGTAATTTATAAGTTAGGTTCAGTTTTATTATATTGGTGTTGTACTATTTTTAGAGACAAATATTTGTTTAACACTCCGATTACCTATTGAGGAGAATGCTATCAATTATAACATATTTTTATGATGTGATAGGCATCATTTCCTGTATTTGTATTAATTTGCAATATTCCTTAAATATGATTAAGTATGATTATATTGGGAAGAATTAATTCATGTTCCAACACTTCTCATGTTGTAGTAACCACATTATCCATTTTAGATTAAGCGCACTCATTGCAGTACTATTGTAAGAGTTCTGTGCAACAATTTTCTACGAATTTACCGTTCGCCCAATGATTGTAGTCTTTTTATATATTTATTTTGGCTTCAGTGATAAAAATTAACACATAGTGATGTATAAAACGCATATGAAAAATAGTAGTTGGAAATATAATCACAGTAGGCCTATATTATTTATGTTGTCATTTCCCCCTTTTTTTCTAAGTGAAAACTATGTCGGTATGTATGAATGAGGTATTATTCGAAATATTTATTCACTCCAGTTGGAATTATTTACGTATTGTTTTAATAATATTGTGGTTAGGTTTAACCTTTTCACTGCCACTGGCGTATAAATTCGTCATCCTAAAATACTGTATAAAAATAGAAATGTAAAACTAAAAGACAGTATTTATGTAAAGTGTGAGTAATTTACCTCTCTTGTTACGATTGTCATTCATGGATACCAGCTTTTCTACTAAAATTGACCTAATCGATTCTAAGGTTAGAGCCCACTGATGATTTCATTTGACGATTATCTATGTAAATATTGAAATTCAGCTCTGTAAGAGTTAATTAACGTTCTATGGTTCTATGGTTCCATTTTGACATATCAAGGGCTTTCCAAATGCAGTCCGATTCATTACATTTAAACAAGTGAAAATGTCAAGATGAATAAATCACAATTTTTTTATGAAGGAAAGAAATGAATAGAAATAAAAATACATAATTATAGCATCGTATACATAAGCAAGGTTGCATAGCCATGGTTTATGTGGATAGTTAAATCCTAGCAGACCATGCATGAAAAGTGGTGCACTAATTTTTCCTTACGTAAGTAACTTATCTTATTGTATAATGATAATGGATATCGGACTCACATGAGGAGAAATAACGGTAAGGTCTGCCTGTTGAAATGCATTTTTCAATTTGTTTCTGTCGTTAAAACGCCATGTTCTTATTAACGTTGGGGTTAGTTCTACATGTTCAGCCAGATATATCTAAAAATACCGCATTTAAAAATTGATAGCTCGTCCATACACATTGACTTAGATTAAGGGATCTTTACAACCGAAAAAGTACGATCAAGAGATTTTTAAAAACATTTTAAACATATATCTGTATGTGCATATATTTAATAATTTAGTATTCCACGGTGTGCGTTTCTGTAAGACTTAATTGTTCACCATAAATGTTCAGTTTTCCTCACACCTGTCAAAGGTGAGCGAAGTGCGAAAACCAGTAGCTGAATAATATGGGTTTGTAGTTCATAATAATATTGTGGATTATTGTAGTCCGTGAAATACAAAATAAACAAAATCATTCAGTAAAATTAGGCTACTGCCATTCGAATGGTTTGTACGTTTATGTTCACAGGCAGTGGTTCCTAATTGGTAGGGTACAATAAATATAGGTCTACTTTATTTTGAACCATATCTCAAATATTTTCTTCCTGTTTTTCTTAGATTTACCTCTCCTTTTAGGGACGTTTAAGCGACCCACGCCGCCCGGGCCTTACAGGGCCGCGACCTGTCGGTAAAGGCATTATCTTTTGGATCATATACGTACTTTTTGACCAGACAAGGATAAGGAGGGCCTTCTCGGATGAGTGTTCAGTTCAATGCCGAGGCCACTTCTGAAAACACGCACATATGCGACTAGACACACAATTCAAAAATACATTCACTCTTAACAAGGCGAAGATGGGATGAAGATGATAATGACGGCCAGATGATATCTAGGGGTCAAAAGGGCTCAAAGTTACTCGACATTCGTCTCACAGGTGAGGAAAAACTCCACGACGAGGATTCGAACCCGGGCCCGCTGCGTGAGAGGAGCGAACGCATCCCCCTGCGGCACGGCGGTGCACATATCTCAAGTATCTTTCAGGTAATTCCGAATAATTTCTTCAATTTAAAGTTTCCCCCCTTTATGTGCATGGTTTGTGAAAATTACGAAAGATTGATACAGTATCTTATGATGTAAAAGGCGAAAAGGGCTATCGTTTCTATGTGTTTGTGCTCTCCTTGCGTGCTTGTTACGAGTAAGACCACTTTATTGCTATCAGGAAGTAACCATTTTCTATTTCAATTAACCAAAGTAGTAGCGTATGAAGTATAAAAGTATGATTATTTGTTCATACTAACGGGAAGTTCTTTTCATTTCAATTATCCTAAAAGCTGCTAATTGCTATTACTTTTTCGTGGCTGATTTTAAGGTAGCTTACCATTTCTTTTGCTTTTGGTTGACTATAATCTGTAATATTAGTAGGGTCCGGAAGTTTATGAAAAATCATATTTTTAATAATGTAATGCATTCTGTTACATGCTAGCCATAAAATGTGTACAAAACGTGAAAAAATAACAGAACATTGATGGCTTTATTTTGAATATTATTGCATATTTTTTTTTTATTTATTGTGATAATGCATCATATTTGCTTGATATCGTAATTTTTTCGCATGTTATTAATATGGCGCATTTTTAACGGCATATATTTTCGGACAAGCTTTAAATATTCTGCATATCTCTGTTAATTCAAACATTTACAGCATATTTGACTAAGTGAATGTTTCGCGAACCAACTTTACAATAATTGACAGTACTTAGCCTATTGTTTCGGAACTGATTGTACTCGTATAATGTAAAGGAGCCGTTTCACTTTATTAATTTTTATTTTATTAAAATGTGTTGCATAGATTTTTTTTCAAGTTTAGTTATTTAATTTACATAGCTTCGATTATTCTTTTTTGTAATTTATAACGTCATCAGCTAACAAGAGCCTTAAAGTATTAAAATTGCTTTAATATTAGGGGATTTTTCATTGGTTCCGGAACATATTTTTGGGTGCATATTTCGTCTTGTAATACAGTCTTAACTTCCGGGCCTTAAATATTACACTGAGCGCAAACAATGTACTTACTGGGTATATACCAGTCTCAGCTTTTTCCATGGAACTTCATATGAGAGAAATGATACGACGTTAAAAGTCATGTAATATAATTATATGTCCTCCAGGACATATAACTCGATTCAGCTATCTTTTCGATTATTGGAAGGCTTAACATTTATTTCAATAAATCTGACTAAGAATTGCTGCAATTAATTCTTTAGGATTTATAGGCCTACAGACAACTTTCCATTATGGCACCATGAGCTAAACTACTATATTTAGGCTTACACCTTGTACACAGATGCATCCAAATTTCTCAGTAGAAAATAAATATTTAACGACATAAATGAATTATTCAATGCTTATTTTTTGGTGCTCGGGTCACATTGCAGAAATTTACTTACAATGTAGGCCTACTATGAAATTTAGGCCTTCAGTTATATTATTTTTTTTTAAATATACAGAAAGATTCAATCACATTCTACAATACCTTGTATAGAAAAAACGCAGTGAAGAAGGGATTGATTGACTGGTTAAAAGCATCTTCATGGAGGCTGCAATAAAATTATTTTATGACCGATACAGTTTGAAGACATTATGGTTCAAGCAGAAAGCATCTTCATGGAGGCTGCAATAAAATTATTTTATGACCGATACAGTTTGAAGACATTATGGTTCAAGCAGAAAAATTGAACTTGACAAAAATAACATAAAAAGTTAAAACACAATTATACATAGAACAAAAAAAAAAGATTAACAAGGAGGTCTCTGTACGCAGTGATGAAAAAGAAAAACCTCTCTGACTTTTGTTCTTATACGATTCTTGTCTTACCATAGTGCCTTTACGTCTTATTTTCACGGGTGTGACTGTGAAGTTCAGATGGGCTATCCAGACCATTGAACGTCAGTATGAGAAGAGCGAAGACACTGTGGAACATGTTTAATTTCACTAGCCAATATTGAAAAAGCTACATATAATGATTTATTTAATTTGAATAGTGTAACATAAATTTCAGTGAACCTATTTATTAATTTTTTAGAAATAGATTTTGCCGTAGGAACTTTATATTTTTGTGTTTAATACATTCAAAAGGTACTGGTAAGTTGATATTACATAGCTATTCATAATTTTTATTTAATTACTTTTGTGCATTTTTGTTTATTTCCCTTTCTTTCTCTTTCATTTATTTATTTTTCTTTATTTTTTGTTTGTTTTACTTTATTGTGTTTTTGTTTGATTTCTTGCTTGCTTAAATACATATTTTTTACTTTAGGCTTAATAGGCTACTATATAACTGCGTCTTCCAGTTTTCATAATATTTACTTAGTGCATTAGAATAATTCATTCTGATATATTGGATATCAACAATAATAATAATAAAGGCCTTACAACAATAATAGTAATGAGCATTGATAGAATGTTCTAGTTGCAGTTTAAACTGAGTTCTTCCTCTTCATCCGTATGGCAAGTAGGTTGAATATATCGGTATGCATTCGCCGTTCATTTTACCACGGAATATATACCAACATGTGACAGTTCAAAGCAGTGTCTCATAAAACCTTTCCTTAAATTAATGTCTTCCTCCATGCTGTTTTGCAGCGAATATCTTGTAGCTGGCAGCTTCCAAATAATAACTTGATTAATGAATGTCAGGAGCTACGCCATCTATGCTTAGTTTGTAGTCATTAGTAGCATGTCTTCTAATGCAGCGCTGTTTATCCTATTCGGGCGATTAGGATACTGAGATATATTTAAGAGCATCCATTAGGATAATGATGCAGAAAAAGTTTATAAATTTCTATAGTGGAAATTAATAATGTTATCAGGAATTTACTATTTACTATTTTTCGTAAACAAATCATAGCTAACAAATCAGAGAAAACCATTTATTATCCTCGCTCATCTCTGAACTGCTGAAATTTCAACCAATACACCTTTCAACCAATTTACACCTATTTTGTTAAGCTACATTATACATTTTCTTTTCTCAAATGGGATTAACCCACAAATATTTTACGTTATACACCTTTTCCATACATTTTTGTACGAATTCATAAGGCTTTATTTTCACTAATACTTAACATAAATAAAATATCTTATCACCATTTAAAAGAGGGAAGTTTGAAGTTTTGTAATGGCTTTAGATGCACTCGATGTGAACCTCATGTGTAATATGGCACACGTCCAGGCGATTATCCCATTCACGCCAAACTCTCAAACATGGCTTGTGTGACGTTCCCGATGACTGCAGTAATGCGCATTCTCAATTCCGGCAATGTTACTGGAAGAGGAGGGATGCAAACACTGTTCTTAACGTAACCCCACAGGAAGAAATCACACTGTGAGATCCGGTGAAAGGGATGGCCAAGGTGTCTGCGGCCATTGCACAACCAATCCATCGAGCTGGCAGGTAACCTCGCCCATCTGTATGTCATTGTGGAGGGGTCCCGTCTTGTTGGAAAATTCAAAGTTTTCCTCTTTCTCCGTGAGTTGTGGCATTAACCAATTTTCCAACATGTCTAGGTAAACGTTGGTAACACAGTCATTTTCTCCAAACAACAATGTTTCCCGCTATATGACAAATGAAAATCAGATGCCCAATACAGCATTTAAAACTTCCCTGTTTAAAATTGTGATAAGACCTTTTTTATGTTAAATATTAGTGAAAATATAGCCATACAAAATCGTCCAAGAATTTATGGACACGTTGTATACTGTGTTTGAATAGGACCCACATTTTACTTCGAATTTGTGTATTCTTTGCATCTTGAATGTTATAATTTTGTACTTTTTCTCTGTATTCTTCTGTGTCTTGCAAGCCTTTTGTATTTTGTACCTAGTATTTTATACTTTTCGTATTTTGTAATTTTTGTAACATACTCGTATTTCTGTAGATGGTACTCTTGCTAGATAAAATAAAACCACACTACTGGGAGTTACAGTGTTAAGTTTGATGCTAAACTCCTTTGTTATGCATATTTTATTTATTTACATGACTGTATTGCAGTATTATGTTATTATTATTATTATTTTCAGTACTTATTTCGGCTTATAGTTTATATGTTAACTAGCTTAAAAGACCCGGCGTCGCCCGGGTTTTGTATTTTGTAATTGGAAATTAGCTTATGAAGGATTTTCAATTTTAAATTCTAGGTCCTTATATAGGCATTTATAATTTTAAATAGGAAGAACGACTTATTACACTCAAACAATTCCCTCAGAAAACGCTTGATATAGTTTTGTATGGCTCATAGAGGATCTAGAATGTTGCATCCCATCGCTTGCACAGCAAGCCTGGTAGAGGTTTAAATAAGAAGAAACAGAAATTCCTGTAACATAAAATTATAATATCGAGGCGGGAAATTTCCCACTCTTATGTTACCATAAAGCATTATCACTTTCATACTTTTCTCTCCAAAAACCTGCGATATAATATAATAATATACACATTACAATACCTCGTTTTGTGTTCTCTATGTCCAGGGTAGAGAAAGTTATGTGATTCCATTATTTTAGTGGATTTCATTCTGTAATATTTATTTATAACATGAATTATTTTGATAACTTCTCTTATTTGTCAAAAGTGCATTTCAATTGTTTTTTCCAAGCCTACCTGATACCATTTGGCAACAATATATTCTGTGATTTGGAATTGATAATTCTATGTAAAAAGGGATTAAGTATTTTCAAAAACATTTAATTTTTGGCATTTAGAATCAGAATTTTTCAAAATCCTTTCTTAGTGAGCACCTACATTATGAAACGAAGGTACTGTCAAAATTCCAAGTCTCTACCTGTTATAGTTTAGGCTGTACGTTGATTTCTGTCATTCAGTCAGTCATTCATTCAGTCAGTCAGGACAAAGCCTTTTATATATATAGAGATTGAGAATACCATGTTACAATCCTACCTTTGCAGTAATCTTAAACAACATTTTATTATAACTCTCTTCACAAATTTCATAAATTTGCGAGAAGTGTGAAATTTATCTTTTAACGATAAAAACTTATTCATATAAATGGTTAGATACTTTTCTATCTTCAAAATGCATTACTTCGATATTTTGTTACGTTCACTGTTTCGTATGGTCACGTTAACTAGAGAAATATCTCACCTTTTAAAAGGGTTTTGTTCATTTCAATGCTATTCTTAGGTAATCGAGCCAACAGTAAGCTTATGACTAAGTTCATGCATGTCTATGCTCTATCTTTCACTGACGGACTGGGTGGCGCAATCACTAGGCTATCGTGCTGGCTTTCAGTGCCCAAGGTTGCGGGTTCGATCCCGGCCCACTTCGTTGGCATTTATGTGTGCATAAATATGACAGCCCCAAATCTGTAAATTTACAGCCATAAAAAACTCCTCCTGCGGGACAAAATTCCGGCACATCGGCGACCGGCTTTAGATATGGATACTGTACCATATTTAGTCAATTTTTAGGCCAGAATGATAAAAAGTTTCTCGTGACCGATTTGAAATCCATCAATATTAATAAATATTAAATTTTTTTATTATTATTATTATTATTACTATTATTATTACTATTACTATTACTATTACTACTACTTTCCGTATCCTTGTAATATTTTTCAATCCACAATTTCCCACTTCGTAGAAAGGAATCTTCTCATGAGTGGGCCAATTCACAACTTAAACAGTTGTTAATCACATGCATCTGCTTGGGTGTGATTGAAAGGCACAGTATCCCAGAAATGATGTTCATGAAGCCGTGCTTCCCACTTTAAGCAATGTCGTAGGATCCTTCTGTACTTTTGGACGATCTCACATCGACGTGGGCTTCACAGGAAAGAAGAGACACTAGACAATTCTGGTTTTAGAGAAGCTCCTGAAGGCTTTTGGTGAAATATGAACTGCTTAAAAAAGTTTGTCCCGTAGTATGACATGTAAACGAATGAATAAAGGTAAATGTATTATATTTATTACATAATGAATTCTTCATGAAGAATTTAAAAACATGTTATCGATAGATCCTTCATTTAGGCATGCTCCAAAACTTGTAGGTTTAAGTTCCTGAGAAGTTGACGAAGAAAAGAAACTTATGCTAATATTTATTACATGAAGAATTCAAATGGAATATAAAATGTTATTGTGGTTCCTTCATTTGGGCATACTCTATAACTTGTGAATTTATGTCTCTGAGAAGTTTATCAAGAGAGGAAACTTGTGCTCCATAGTCCTGTCTCTGCTGGTAACGACTTCGTGAACTTGTTCCATGACTAAACTAACCTAGATTGGCAAGGGTGCGAAGGCCAGAGAGATAAGACGACAGCTAGAACTTGAGATTTCGGAGATGTATCGATTGACGTGACTAGCTGAGTCTCGAATATTACCAGATCTCGTGGGTATACTCCAGTTCTATCCAACAGCATAATTCCCATCTAACCACGTTTCATATGATGATTCAACTCTGTACCTGTCTTTAGTGCTTAAAGGCTAGTTTACAAGATGACATTAGGTTTCGTAACTACTTGCATGAAAGTGATTTCGTGAAATTAATTGCACTTATTTCCTTCAAAACAGATTCCAGTGCGTCGCGATTTTTCAATATTTTATTACTCGGCTTGGTTGTATCGTACAGAGGTTCATTATACCGATATTGTATCTATCTTTGGTACTTACCTGTTGTAGGAATTGTATCCAAAAAGGTTTTTAACTTTTGAGAAAGTCGCTGAAATGGGAAAAGGCGTGTTTGAAAAAATGGCTTGACACAGTAAAAGTTTAAATTGCTTTTTGTTTGTGAGGTGTGCTCTACAACCTCATTATAAACAAAAATTGTCAAAAACGACTAAACCCTTTTAAAACCACACCGAAAACTGGTATATTTTGCGTTTCGGGCAGTGGTGAGGGAACGCTACGACGCTGGTAGCAGTAGCAGTCTCGCTTTCGCCCTCACAGGGCTCGCAGCCCGATATTCAGAAGAGCCCGGTTTTCGTAGCAGTTTTTAAAGGGTTTATTAGATTTTTACATACTGTCACGTATAATGGGGTTGTAGAGCAACAACTCGCGAACAAAAAGCGGCTTCAACGTTTAATGCTGATGTCATTTTTAGCCGATTGCCAGCCATTTTAGCAAAACACCATTTTCACATTTCATCGATATTTTAGAAAAGTTAACATATTTTTAGATAAAAGTTTTACCACAGGTAGTGTTACAGATAGCTACATTGTAAGCCGAAATAGACCTCTCTGAGATACATACAAGTAGAGTAATAAAATGATGAATAATTAGTTTTAGCAGTTAAGTTATAGATTTTTGTTGCAAAGGCTATGAACCTATTTTTATTGTTTGGGAAGCATTTTCTTTAAATTTTTAAGCTCTATCTCGTGTTTTTTGGTTTCGTTTTTCCCATATTTTTCTTTTTTGATTCCTTAAAATTGAAAGAAAAACTTGTTCAGAAATGTTTGCATTCTATCACAGCTTTTGCATTTCTTTCACCATGATGCTACAAACAGAATTTTTCCAAAACATATATAGTGAATTCCTACTATTTTTCTCCTAACTATAGCGTGGAGAAAGTGGCCACATTGATTAAAAAGAATCTATCTCGCCTGGACTATACCTGACAATCAGAGACGGGAGAAAATTTATAGAAGAATTATTTCAATATTAACTAAGTAGAGTCTTCGTATGTTATATTAATATATTTTAATAAGCCGATATATTGCTTAGGAATATTAAGACTTATTAAATATATAAGACTTAGGATAGGCTAAGCGTGCAGTTGCATTTTTTTAATGGAAGTATTTCGTTTCAAAACCTCTTATATTTCTTAGCGTTTCATGAAAGGTGCACTATGAGCCTAGAATGGAGTGTTTTCATGTTTTACATGTTTTATATTGGCCGCTCCCAATAGTGCTATGTGAATGGCTATCGGCAAATTGTTGAGAGGCGGGGAGAAAAACCGACACCCACATCACGATCACACAAAGTGACGAAGCGACCCAACGTCGAAAGCGCGAGGGAGCGGATTTCATGTTATTCATTCACTATCTTCATTTTACATTTTCTGTCTGGAGTACCATACGATAGTTTACCAAGGACAATCACGGAGCTAATTGAATAATAATAATAATTCCCGGACTTCTCGGACTATTCCCGAATTAAGTAATAATAATTCCCGTGGGTGTCGCCATCGACCAGTCTAGCATCCACCGGTGCGGTCAAAGAATGGATCAGTGGATGCAGGACGGAGAAGAGAGTGACTGTTTCTTGTACGTCAGTATTCCTTTCTAGGCCCTATGTTTGCATGAAACTTTCGAAATATATGGATACACTCAACAGTTAGACGCAGTGGCGACTCCTGGTTTTTTAGTTGTGTAGGATGGTGTGGAGAGAGCGAATTAGCCCATTCACTGCTATTGACGTACATATGCGTCGCTGTAAAAAATACATGAAGGCTGAGAAGTAAATTTAATACAATAATGCTTTATCCTAAAATATGAAAATATTTAACCACGTATGAAAACTGTCGTTTACGGAAATCAGCTATTCCGCTATAATTTTCATACTTGATATCAAACTTGATATTACTCCAGGAATACTTATATTGAAATATAAACAGCACTGTAAAGTTTAATAATAGCTAGGCCTATGATATATACCAAGAAATGAAATAAATAAATATTAATAAAAATATGATCACTCCCCTCTTAGAAAACAAGCCATCGAACGTGAGGAACACAAAACACATGTGAGGAAGGACTGTAAGACGTCCTCAAATTCCTCCATATGAAACTGGCTTCTCACAACATTTCCCTTCCCCGCCTCCCCCTTCACATGCCCCAGAGATCTAACAACGGCATGGACTGCGTAACACCAACACTGAGGACATCCTCGCAAATAACAACCTGCTCAAAACAGAACCGCTAACTTCCTTCCCGAGTGCTCTACAATAACGCTGTTTTGTCATTTTATTGTTTTAATTTTGACAATGAATGCTAGTAAACATTTATGTAGATGAATTATGAAGTGTAGGATGATCCTCATATCCTATATGGAATAATCGCCACTGGTTAGACGGAAGGGGAGATAAGAAGAGATTGCCTGAAGGTAACTATGATCAGATGTTTCTTTTAAACTGGATTGTCATTGTCTTATTTTTAAGACTTCGTTCAGTTATTCCAGTGAAATTTTAACGATATATTATTTGCCACTTCGTAAAAATTATTTTTAGTTTTTTTTTTATGCGCTTTTTACAGTTGAGATATGTCTACAATAAATTTTACTGCATTTTGAACAACTTAAATGATCGGCACATTATCTACAAAGTGTTTTAATTCCCTGTTCTTTGTGTATGCATATGTGGGCTCAAGTCTTAATAGGGACTTCGCATCTTGTTAATCACACACCAGAATCAGAATATTGCATGTGTCTTGTTTCAAATGTGATCAGCAGGGCTAGGATTTTTATGTGAAAACATAGTCTATCTGTTTTTACATTAGTTAATGTTAAAATTTCTATTTACGTTTATGAATTGGGGCATTTCGAATGGGTTAATACACATTTGATTTTCTATACTCGTCCATATTTAAAGGTACAGTACATATTTTTACACTTTTAGAAATCTCTCATGTCTTTACATAATTGAACGTTTTATTTTAAATATGTTCCATATTTTATGGTTTTAAAGTTATTCTAGTCAGATAACAGAATAAAGTTTATTTTACTATCATCTGTAAGCTTATTTCAAACCGAGATTCTTGAATTTCTGTGAAATGCTGAAAAGCAGATCTAAAACTAAGTCTGGATTTAGATCCTGAAGATTTTGCAAGGTTTAGGATGATCCCTGTTACTTCGTGTGATGTTGAGCGCACATTTTTTAGTACAAAGCAATTTTCAGAGATAATAGACGCAGTTTCAGTTTTGAAAATTTAACCCACAGCTTCAAAATATGCCATTCTCGCAAAAATATTAAGATGTCCCTTTAAATTGTAGCAACAGCTTAAAAAATCTTAATTATAAATGTAAGAAGGGTAATTTTTTATGAGCCTCTCCTTTAAATTGCTGTGTGGCATGCATTCTATTATTTTCTGTGGCCTTCATTTCAAGCAATAAATCTTTAATTGTACTCATTCTATAACTGTGCAACGTTGATAATATACAGCTGTTACGTTAATTTGCACCGTTTAAAAAAGCATTTGTCCATATTTTACTCCATATTGTGATAATTTTTAGCCCATATGGCCGATAGGGTCGACTCAGACTTCAACAGAAATGAGTACCAGGAGCAGTATCGGGGGTAAAGGCGGCCGGTGCTTAGGGCTAACAACCTTACCACCTTCACGTACCGAAAATCTAAAATGTGGGATCCTCAACTTCTTGGAACCCTTAGGGCCTGCATGACCTTTTTTGTGAAACACTTTATCTTATGTATGTAGCCTACATATTTAGTCATTTTTATTACATATAAGGACTTGATCAGATTTGATATTTTCTCTACGTGCACTTGAATGTAATATCCACGAAAGGTAAGGTAAAAATTGTTAAAGGTATAAAATAAAAATGTTAATTATTTTAACGGTTTATGATACATGAATACGGCGGGTCTCTGGGTTTTCTATCACAATATACATGTGTAGGAACACTATTAAGTGAAAAGTGAAAAAATTTACTGTAACCCATTATACTCTACAATAGAAACATATTACGAACATATCTTTCTTTTTAAATGCTGTATGTCACATTGTTATGAATGTCAAAAGGTATGACTTAGATGCATAGTCTACAATGTATCTCACGTCATTATCTCACTAAGTAAGACTTTCGCAATATCCTCCTGATGTACAAGGATTACCTCGGAGTTGTGAATGATCATAATTATAATTGCCATCCTGAACAAAGGATGAAGCGGTCCTACAATTTCCCAGTGATTATTCGTTTTCATGGGAAGCTTAAAATGGAAGATGTAATTAATGGGCAGTGCTCAGTGGCGCTGCTGATGAAAACGGGCATCTCAAGCAATTAAACATTCAAATCACAGCGCTAGTCTCGATATGAGGAAAATAGTCAAATGAAGAGAAATGAAATTTATCTCTCTAAATGTTTTGAGTTTTTTTATAAACCGATAAAAACAGATATTTTCCTCATATTGTTTTTGTGAAAGATTTAGTTGTGCAAAACAAATATGATATTTTGTTCCTAACGTGTAAGGAGACAAAACGGGCAATAATTAATAAGATCTATAAAAAATTCAGTAGTATATACCGGTAATTATTGTAACATGATCAACTTTGAATCAATTATATAAAACATGTTGTATATTTTCCGGTATAATATATATTAGGCTACATGTTGTATATAGCAAATGACTATAACATATCACCACTGCATCAATCATCACTTGCAGTCCTGCAGTATTACTACATTTTTTTTGCTGCTACAGTTTCTACTTTCATTTAAGTTATACTGCCATGTTATACGATAAATGTTACCTTGTTCTCTAAAATTTGATTTTAATATCTATTGGCAGAGATCCATTATGACACGCGTCCTCTTTCCCTCTCTTTTTAGTTATTTTTCTCTCATTCTCACTCTTTTCCTTTTTCTTCTCTCTCTTACGTGTGTGTGTTAACGCTTTTTACATAGAATGAAATGCCCAAAACGGAGAACGAAGTCGTTTATTGCTCTCTTTAACAAAACCGGATGGTAAGAGTTTTAATGCACAGATTTATTTCAGGTAGTATTGTACGAGAGGCATACTGAAAGTCGTGAGCAACATTTTTTCACAACCTTAATCTTTATTTGTAAGTGAAACCAAGTATATCATCTCAATCTACAGACCTTTCTTTCACTTTTCCACAAAGTCTCCTTTTTTTTTTTTTTTTTTACATGTTTCCCATTGTTCTACAAGTTTGAAAATACCCTTGCGATATAATTCCGTTCCAGCTGCCCGTATACACTGACGCACTGCTTGCCGAATATCCTCCAGTGTCTCGTAGCGTTGGCCTCGCATCTGTTCCTTCACAAAACCGAAAAGATGATAGTCGGAGGGTACCATGTCGGGGCTGTAGGGAGGATGTGGAAGTGTTTCCCACCAAAATATCCTGATCTGCTTCATAGTGGCACATGTAGTATGCGGACTCGCATTATCCTGTTGAAGGATGATCTTCTTTCCAGGACGTTTATCACGCAATGCACGACGGAACTTCAAAAGTGTCTGGATGTAGTGGGCAGAATTTATGGTTTGTTCAGGCTCAAGAAACCCAACCAGATGCAACCTTGTGCATCCCAGAAAACGCTCCCCATAACGTTGCTTACTGTCTTTGCTTTCTTCTTCGATGGCGAATTCAAGTGGTGCCATTCCATACTCTGTCGTTTTGTTTCAGATTCATAATGATGGAACCAGCTTTCATCTCCAGTCACAATACTCGTCAGAGAGTAGCTGGAACGGTATTCTTTCGCAAGGGTATTTTAAAACTTACAGAACGATGGGAAACATATGTGAAAAAAAAGAGACTATGTGGAAAAGTGAAAGAAAGGTCTGTAGATTGAGATGATATATGATGTACTTTGTTGCAGTTACAAATAAAGATTAAGGTTGTGAAAAAATGTTGCTCAAGACTTTCAGTATGCCCCTCGTATATATAAAAAGTAAAGTGTTCCCTATACAGGCTATGGAGGCCTAGAGGGTTCCATGAGGTTGAGGCTCCCAGATTTTTAGACATTCGGCACATGAAGGTAGTAAGGTTGTCAGACTTTCGCACTGGCCGCCTTTACCCCCAGGATTGCACCTGGTACTCATTTCTGTTAGTGGCTGAGTCGACCCCAGGGCCATATTGCCACCAGAAGGATTAGGCCAATTGAAAAACTCCAAAGACCTCATCAGGGATTGAACCCGCGACCTTCCGGTTTGTAGCGCAGTGCCTCAACCACCACGCTATGGCGTACCCCCGTTTATGTAGAAATTACTATTTCGAATTCTAAATATACCCTTGTATAACTATGCAAAGCTCAGGAGAGATTCTGAAAGTTTAATGCCCTCCACCCCTGGTGTTCAGGTGCGTGCTGTGATTATGGGACTCTATCAAACTTCTCTAATTTGAAATGGAACGGGCTTTGGTTAATTATATCAGTGGCAGAGTCACATTTCGGCCTGTGGCGGATTCACATTTTACATTGGAGATCTTTTATTCGTGGTAAATTTATTTGTATTAGGTAGGTTATAGTGCAAACGATTGAATATAAGTTTCATAAAATAGAATTTACATAAATGAAATGAACTGTCCTCAATGTATTACTCCCTTAGCGCCTGGTTTTCAGTAATTATTAGGCCTACGTAGCGTTTATGTTATAAGTGGAATTTTTGGATGGAAAAAAATAACCTAGTGAACCAATTAATACAAGCATGGATTAATTCACGAACCGTAATGTCAGATGTGAGCACAGCTGCGTCTCTTCCGATATAGGACAAGCGCCTGGACTACACTAAAGTGAAGCGACTTTATTACTGATATGAACTATGAATTAATCTTAATTCCAGTGCACTAGTTGTAACACATACCAACGAAACTGTGTAAATCAAGAGGGAAAGAAATGGCATAAAAGCTAAAGGTCGTAATATTTAAAGCATATCTAATCTCTCTATCTAAGGTTTAAGCATAATGAATAGAATGAGAAAGTGTGATGACTCCACCGCTAATACAATGGTGGGTATAGGGAGAGCGGCGGTCCACGGAAACACTGGCAGCACCTTCGTTTGCGTTTCAACTTCTCAATGCTGCCTCATGATAGTTTGGCATATTATGATTAAACTCGCAATCTTTAATTAACCCTTGGTCCTATTTCTGTGAAATTTGTGCAGAAATAATCTGCACAACACAGTCCTTCTGATGGTTAAAACAGAGACTTAAAAAATGCGGACATAAATGTTTTATTTCATTATATAATCAACACCAATTACACAAAATTCATGGAGGGTGAAACGGAATTTGACTATGCGACAATTTTTTTCATTTTTGTGTCCCGTAAAAACTTCAAGCGAGAAAGTTTTAGTGAAATATTTCAACTTTATTTTAAATTCAGTACCACCTTTATAACTTGAATGGTTTACGAGTAATTGAGTGGTAATTATTCCGAGCGCTACAGCTGAATGAATGATGTGGGACGATCGTGAAATGTTGAGGGTGAAGCAAATTTGACTATGCGAAATTTATTATTTTATTTTTGTGTCCAGAAAGAGATCAAGCGTGTAAGGTTTAGTGAAATATTTGGATCTCATTATAAATCGAGTACCACCTATACATCTATAATGGTTAACGAGTAATAGTAATTACTCTAAAGCTAAAGCTATCAGAATGGTATTGAGGTATTAGCAGGCATCTTTTCCATAAAATACCAGCAATAACGTAAACATTTTTACATAATTTATTCGTGGACTCAATAATAAATACTATATTAACTGACTACTTGTACCCATACTGCAAGATTGACCCACTGGGGAAAAAGAGTGAATGAAGCTTTTTCTAACTTAGTAAAGCTGCACTACTTTTATTTATGCATTTATTGGATTATTTATCATATTGTCTGTTCACTTATGTTAGTAATTTTTATGTATAATTATCATAGCAAATGTCTTATTAGTTTAATATCTTGTTCCTTTTTTTAATAATATAATTTAACAACATAAAGACGTACATCAGTTACAGCGAACTGCGAATGGTCGAGGGTTTGAGCAAATAGCGGGCTGTAGTTAAGGCAAGAGGATTTAATTTTTTTTATGAAAAAATTAGGGAAAATGCTTTGAAATATTGTGTGATATATGTAGAATAGGGTGGAACGAAAAACATCAACTTTAGATTTTCAATTTGGAATAGCGCGGAAAAGTTGCCTTTCGGTGTAAATAAGATAAATTTAAAATATGAAAAATATTGGATTATGTCTTGAGGTGCCGCAAGGACGTTAAAGTTTCATAAAACACACACTTTTTGCAATTTTTTCAAACACTTTTGCGAAACAATCAGCTTTTGATTTTTAATTTGTAATAGCGCGGAAAAGTTGCCTGTTGGTGTATATAAGATAAATTAAAAATATGAAAAATATTGGAGTAGGTCTTGAGGTGCCGCAAGGGGGTTAAAGTTTCATAAAAACACACTTTTTGGAATTTTTTCGAAGATTGTTACGTGTCTCGATTATGAAATAAAAAGTTTCAAATAGGCGTTATAATATGAATAGAAATATAAAAACAGCTTTACTATCGCATTGGCATCCAGGAGCCTGAGTCATCGCCGGAGCGGATGTTGTGGGTGGAGGGCACGAGGCAAAGATTTGTCTGCATGCGGTGACGAGCTCACCTCAGCTTTGCCTAGTTCAGTTGAGTTGGCGTCTTCGATCCGACTACTGTGTAACAGATTAACGTACTATTTCGTTAGTTTGTGTGCTGTTTTATTGTTGTGAGTAAAAATGGCCCAGTCTAAATTAGTGAAGACAAGACATATGTCGGAGTGTCCTATTTTCGGGAAATCCAGTGATTTGCTTGAAGTTGAACTGCCTACTTACGAATCTGTTATGAAGTGCTACTGTTATATTAGACATAATCTCAAAATTGCTTCAGATAAGGATCCTACTGTAAGTGAAATATGTGACATTTTAGTTCCCAAAATACAACAAATATGGACAAGAGCTTCTATTCCCGTTGTTCCTAGCAAAAGAATTTTGCAAATGATAAAAGCTTATCATGCTAAATACAGGAATTTATTAAGATCTAAAAGCAGAAAAGGGTCAGATAAGTTTGACTGCAACCTCACAAAATTTAGAGAAGAAGCTAAACGTTTATTTGATATTGCTGCCTGTAAGTGTGTAAACTTTAACACTTGTACTTGTATAAAAGGAAAAAAAGTACCAGTTATGGAAGAAGAGTTTTTAAGCGATCAACGCTCTAAAAGGAAAATGGTTATAGGTAATATTGATGTAGCTACCACAAGAGCTTTGAGGAAGAAAAAAGCGAGAAAAAGTAAAGAACTACAGAGAATAGTTAAGTTTAATCAAGAACGGACAAAAAATACTAGTGTATCAGAAACTGTTACTGGCGACTATGACAGTGCTGAAGAACAGCAGTGTTCTTTACAAGAAGAGGCAAACCAACCAGGTCCTTCAAATATACAAGAGGAGATATGTCTACCAGGTCCTTCAAAAATGAAAGAAGAGAAAAGCACTCAAATGCGTATTAAATTGCCATCTGTAGCTTCCATTGCTGACCGTATCGGAGTATCAGATAGTGCTGCTGCAGCCATAGCAAGTGCTGCTTTACTGGACTATGGTGTAATCACAGAAGAAAACAAACCCAATGTAATAGACAGGATGAAAATTAGAAGAGCAAGATCAACAAATCGAAGAGATCTCATTAATGACAGTCGTTACAATCAGAAGACCGAAAATAGAGGATTATTTTTTGATGGACGGAAAGACAAAACAATTGTTCAAGAAAAAAAAGGAAGTAAATTTTACAAAAAAGTTATTTCAGAAGAGCACGTTTCACTAATAGAGGAACCAGGCTCAAAGTTTTTAGGTCACGTAACACCTAAATCTGGCACCGGAAAAGACATAGCAGACAGTATACTGGAATTTCTTGAAGATAGAGAATACAACAAACAACTTTTGAATTTTACTGCTATTGGGTGTGATGGTACCGTTGTAAACACTGGACATAAAAATGGTGTGATTTCTTTGATGGAAAAGGAAATAGGAAGACCTTTACAATTGTTAATTTGTTTGTTCCATGGTAATGAGCTACCATTGCGACATTTTTTTTGTCATTTAGATGGTAAAACGAAGGGACCCAATGAGTTTAAAGGCGAAATAGGTCAGCAGCTAGAAAACTGTGCTAATCTACCTGTGGTTACTTTCTTGCCAATTGAAAATAACCTTCCTCTTTTGGAGAACAAAAATGATTTAAGTACAGATCAAAAATATTTATTGGATATGTGTATCGCTGTATCAAGTGGAAATTGCACACTAGATTTATCTTTAAGAAACCCTGGAAAAATTGCTCACTCCAGGAGGTTGACATTAGCCAACCGCGTGCTTAGATTATATGTGGCAACTGAAAATCCAACTGAAAATCTTAAGACTCTGGCTGAGTACATTGTGAAAGTGTATGCGCCTGTGTGGTTTAATATTAAGTTAAAACCTTCATGTACTTACGGTTCCAAACATCTGTTTAACCTTATCTCATATTCACGCTATCTCTCTGACGATCTCAAGAACGTTATAGACCCGATTATTGAAAGAAATGGGTACTTTGCTGCTCCGGAAAATCTCCTTTTGTCCATGCTATGTGATGAACGCAAAATTCAAAGAGAACTTGGTTTACGACGTGTTTTAAAAGCAAGAACAGAAAGTAGAGGCGGAGTCAGGAAGTTTAAAGTTCCAAAGATAAACTTTGATGCAAAGGATTACATCGGCATGATCTCATGGCCTGAAAATGACGTAACTGAACCACCCTTGCTCAAACATGTACCAGTGACTCTCTCAAAGACTTTATACGGAAGGTATCTGAAGCTGAACCAAATAGTAAAATGGATCCGGTTATCGACTTTCCCCGGCTTCCTTGTCACACGCAAGTAGTGGAAAGAGCTGTGAAGCTGGTGACCGAATCGGCTCAAAATCTCTGTGGTTCAATCGCAAGAGAAGGATACATAAGAGCAAAAGTTGACTCACGTGTGAATATGCCAAAATTTAATACAAAAAAACAGTTTAATGTGGCAAAGAAGTAGAAACAAACCTTTTGCTGCTGTAACATTTTTTTATCATTAAGGATACAGAAGTAAGAAATACAAAATTTGACATTACAAAATTTTTATTATTATTATTACTTGTAATTAATAATTTTTTTCAATTCTAATGCTTATATTATATGTATTTAAAACCAAGTTTTGTAACATTATATGTACGAAAAATTCATAAAAAATATTTTTTTTACAAACTTTAAGCTCTTTGCGGTACCTCAAGATGTTGTTGTATTGCAACCAAATTTTGTTTAATTCTTTTTGAGACTAAAAGGAAACTTTTCCGCGCTATTATAAATTAAAAATCAAAAGCTGATTGTTTCGCAAAAGTGTTTGAAAAAATTGCAAAAAGTGTGTTTTTATTAAACTTTAACGTCCTTGCGGCACCTCAAGACATAATCCAATATTTTTTATATTTTTAATTTATCTTATTGACACCAAAAGACAACTTTTCCGCGCTATTCCAAATTGAAAATCGAAAGTTGATGTTTTTCGTTCCACCCTAATGTAGAATGCATTGCAAAACAATTTTTGCGTATGTGCGTCTTTATCGGATGTTGAGACGCCAATTTTAAAGATCACGCGCCCTATTTTTGTAGTGCTGCTTATGAAATTTTCCGTGCCCTGCAATTCACAAACCATCCCTTAGTTTATATTATCTCTGTTCACATAATGTGTACACAGATCTACACTTTTGACCGTGTTTCACCTACATAGCTTACCCCATACAGCCAGGAGAAAATTAATATTAATATAAATAATATTACTATTAATACAATATTAATACAAATTAATACTCAGTAATATTCTTATACAATGTAATATTAATATTAATTTATAACCCTTAGCTGTTTTCTACCCTAATTATACGTTGTTATTTCTATACAAATGTACATTCTTTAACAAATTCTCATCAAATTATACTAACATACCCTCTACCCTATTTTCTAGGCAACAAAATATTAGATCAACATCCCTTAGCTGTTTCATACCTATATTATATAATTGTTCATTGCTTGTGAACATATTCGATTTTTGGAAAGATGTGGAACGAAATGTTACGGTCAAGCTTCTTGCAATCTGAGAAATTACTGTTACACACGGCCATGTTTATTTATGGAGATGAGATCTTCCAAGACGTGTAAACCAGCCCGAAAATTGTCAAAAGTATCTAACAATTCAATTGAGATAAGGTGAATCATTTTGAAATAGATTAATGTATTATTTTGTTTAAGAATGTTTGCAGTTTTTCCTATACCGCCCGTAGTAATCTTGCTCCCGTGAATCTCAAGCAGAGTAACTGCTACCTAGCGGCGGAACCAGTGAACTACCTCAGTCATCACACTTTCTCCTCTATTCATTATGGTTTAAGCTAAACATGTTTTATGGCAAACTGTGGCATAGTTAAGTAGGCCTATTTTGGTTTGAAAGTAGTTATATAATCATTTAAATAAAAAGTATTTCTTGGCTTTCTTGAATTCGTTGTCTCTGAGTAGAGTATAGATAAAATAGTCATTGACAGCACTCTGCATAAGGTACTGTTTTCTTGTTAGTTTTTTCTGTGTTTCTGTTTCTTTGTTTTTTTTTTCACATACATGTCTCTTGAAAACAAGTATTACCTTCTTTCACTGTAATTTAAGCCCTTCAAATTGGTAGAAGTTCCTATTGTTCCTATATAGTTGCTATAGCCTGTTACCTATCCCGTCAAACAATTTGAATAGACCTTAAAATTGCAATTTTACTCTTGTTTACTTTTTGTCTAGTTTTTCTTGTATCAGCTCTAGTTTCTGCTGCATATGTCAAAACAGGTCTAAATCTGTCCCATTAACGATTTATTGTAACTCTGTATGGAAGGGATTAATGTCAAAATGCAGAATAGACAGCTTGACACAGAAAGAATGTAAGTTAAAACCTCATGAACTGTACAACATAGAAAGTAGACATATGAATTTTTAATTAATTTAGGATTTTGTAAGATACAGATTTGAAATAAAATCAGAAAGTTGGTTTAATTGCCTTTATTGCCTTAGATATTTAATAACCTAAACCTTAAAAACAATTTTTGAAATTTAGTCTCATGAAGAGTAAAGGCGTATTGCTCAAGGCTTTCGTCAACACTTTCGCGTTTGACGAATTTGTCCATGATTTCGTAAGCATTATCGTTCTGACGAGGTCTTTCGGTTTTCGGACATGCACACCCCATACAGAGAGATACATGAGCCTCTTCCCCCTCCCCTCCCCCCCACACACACATATATATTACACAAACAATGGGTATTTTGATAATATGATTGAATTCATATTTTCAAAGGTATGTTTTTAGGTGTCTAAAATTAACACGATTACACTTTTCTTCTTTGTTCACCGATAATACGATCATTGGGTGAAATAATGGTGGAATTTATTTGTTTTACAGGAAGTATAGGAAGTGAATCCGGAGATAAAGTTTGTTGTTAGCTAAATGTGAGTTTACAGCAGAGATGGCACGGCAGATAGCCCATGTTGTGTGAGACGCGAGAGCATTGCATTCAATGGACAGGTTGGTATTGTATAGCTGTTTGCCTTGTCAACTCGTTCTTGTCTACTGAGCTGGCGTTAGTTTCCGGCAGACATAACTCGCTCTTTTGAAATAATAATAAATTATACCTCAACTGTAGGGAATAAAAGAAAGATCTCTTCTTATCGTACACATTTATAATTTATGTTTTTCGGTGCATTTACTTAGCCACTTGTAGACACTCATATCCTAGAACATAGAGTTTCATAGATGAAAAATCTCGTATACCCTACAACTTCCATAAAAAATGTTATATAGAATTATAGGTCTTTTGCAGGGGGAGTTAATTTACTTTTTCTAACCTCACGTAAGACGTGTCTTATTTGTACAAACGATTGTTGACTTAAAAATGAAACAAAAGTTTTAGTTAAAAAATAAGAACTGTACACGATTTAAATAAAATCTTGAGATCCCTTCAAGAAACTCGCGAAAATTGAATTTTTCTTCTTGTAAAATGATAGTTAAATTAAAAGTTGTCACCGATCTTCGTATCGCATCCAAAAAGATGCCTACCCAAACGTAACATTTTGTTTGTATATACAATTTTTCGTTTTCGAGCTTTGCTATTCACAGACACATAAATACACATATATTCTGAAACTTGTAAGTTTGGCTTCAGGGGACCTCAAAACGTGTATTAATGCTTAAAATTCTATATTGAATTTCAGTTTTGACACAGTCTATGTTATAGTAATATAGCAATATTCATAGTACAATAATAATAATAATAATAATAATAATAATAATAATAATAATAAAGGACCCTGAAAAAAGGATATAGGTTGCGGAGTAAATAAGAGACTGAACAGATATCAAACATAATACGCGACAAGGTGAAACGTCGACTGAAGTTCTAAGGGGATATCAAAGAGAATGCCAAATATCCGATTGACTAAACAGATCTTGGAGTACACAGAAAGTATTAAGAATATGCATTGGATCGCCGAAGTTCGATAAGATTTAATAGATACTGGCATAACAGACATAGACATAGAAGACAGACAAATATTCAGACGTGAAATATACTAATGGAACGTGAACTGAGAAGTAAATAAATTGAAGACTGGAGCAACTTGGTCTGAAGAAAAGAAGAATCAAATAATTGGCCTCTAGAAAGGAAGAATGCGCACAGTGAGAGGATTAAATAAGTGTGGCACCTGAGGAAATCTCATATCAAGTAGACGCTTGTAGTCATCCATTAATGGCCTATACGAATGATAAATAAATAAATAATAATAATAATAATAATAATAATAATAATAATAATAATAATAATAATAATAATAAGGTGGAATACTACTGCTCAAAGAAAAATATATTTCTGCTGGCAATAGCCTATATTAATTCCCCTTTAAAAATAATTTCAGAAATAAAAGTAATTGCCTCTAAAATGGATGAAACTCCAAGATATAATGGGATACTGCTAAATCAACAGATGCTCTTAACTTGGCAAAATACCTCTAGCAAATATTCCTGTTCCTCTTTCTAACACATCTTGCAAGAAGGAGTATTAAAGAAGGAGGTATTAATGAAAGTCTTATGGTACGCCGTGGCGCATTGGTTGAGGCATTGCCCTGCAAACCGGTAGGTTGCGGATTTGATCTCCTATTAGGTCATAGGAATTTTTTAAATGGGCCAGTTCTTCTAGTAGCACTGTTGGCCCTGGGGTCAACTCAGCCTCTAACAAAAATGAGTACCAGGTGTAATTTTATTTATTCGTGAGAATGCTATGTGGTGCTACTAGTACGAAGGATAGTGACAATTTTCTAAATCCACATATTAGGATCCATATAAATGAAGAAATGATAATAGATGCATGAAGTGTAAAATAACATTGTCCGTTTGATATTTTCATACAAGGAGTCTGGTGATTTAATTAATCTTGGATTAGCATGCTGTAGTTACACTTAGCCTAATCCAGAGTTATGTAGGATTCTATATTTTTAAGACAAAGCATGTCTAATAATTCACAGAAGACACCCTCCCCCGATTCATACATCGTCATAGGATGACTAGCGTTTTGTTTTTTTCACAGATGATCTCATTTACAAACATGGTCATGATAAGTCTAGCATTTTGTTATATCACAAAAGGACTCATGGCCGAGTCCTCGGTATTCAGAATACCGCGGTAAAGTTGTTTAGTTTACCCCGGTAAGTCATACTTTCGCTGCACCGTGCTCGTTTTCGACTTTTACCGCGGTAGGATGCTAACCGGCCGTGAAGGAGCTGTAAAGTGAGAAACCCGCGGTTTTCTTTCCAAGATGGAGATAAGCGTAATGTATCATATTTACGATATCTAGGCCAAAAGCTAATTGAACATAAAAAATAACGAAAGAAAGGAGGGATCTATTTGAAGAATGAACGATGGTACATATCTTTGAAAATACTGTGCTGTAACATCGATTGAAATGACCTTCCGTTCTTCCCTCAAACAAACGAGGTCCATTTAGTAGTAGGCGTAACCAACTCATTTTCACGATTGGTACAGTACCTATGGTGTTTGAATTCAAAGTTTGATTCAGACATAAATACGCAATATAATATTCCAGTTTATCCTTATGAATATTTATTACTGAACAATAAGGCAACAAATAAACGAAATATGGAAAACCAGTGGGCCTAGGCCACAGGATATAGCCTGTATATCGGTATATAGGGCATGTGATCAATTTATCACATTATCACGTACACGAACATAATTATAATAGCTCTTTCATGGCTATATAGATGACTTTGCACCCAAAATTTCCACTTTTCGAACGAGAATAAAAGTGAGGCTATGTCGAACCCAGAACAGAGATTTCGTGGTGTTTGCTTTGCCTTGGATTGCCCACGTGTGAGAATTATTCTTTAAAACGTAAGTATTATTTTATTTAAATGTACAGTCTGTTAAAGAGGATTACATTAACACAATTAAAGAGTAGAAACGTTGTAAATATTGCATCTTATTGAGTCACCGTGACTGGCAGACGAGCAGGGAGAGAGAGAACCTAGCGGCCGAGAGAGAACCTGGAAGAAATCAGTACAAATTCCTCCATGGGAATGGCTTTATAGCAGAGTAACCGCCAAATATTTGAACGTTTGGAAACCGCTGTATTGTAGCGGTGGTGCACAGGTTTTCTTAGAATACCCCGATATTACTTTTACCCTGGTTACGAAACAGCTGAGAATACCTGAGAATGGTGCACTCGGGCATCAGATGGTTACATTATCATAACGGCTTGTATAACTATACGGTATCCCACATGAAGACCTCAGGCTCATACTAGGTCTTGGCATACCTAACATTTTCAAGTGTATTTAAATGTTTCAGCGTAACATTATTATATCTCATAGTCATAATTTTTTTATCGCATGCCTATCCATTGGTATCTCATCAAAGCTCTTAGATTCATATTATGTCGTCATCGCAAGTCTACCATTTCGGTACCTCACAGAAGATATCAGTTTCATTCATCGTCTTGGCTTGCCTAGCATTTTGATTAGGTTCTGTCACAGAATGCCTAAGAACGTAACTGTCTAACATTATTGTATCGCAGGAAAGTCAACATATTCATAAATTGTCGTTGAATCTCTTAACATTTTGGTATTCACAGAATACGACAGCTTAGTACATCGTCATAATACCATCTACTCATATAGAGTAGGATTACTCCCACAACGTCTCTGGCCTTGAAGACGAACCCAGCCAGCGAGCTTCTCGTTACGTCTCGTTACAAAGATGCGCGAATTCGCTGCGCGTAAGATAAATAAGCTACCGCTTGGTAGAGAGTAAAGTTAATGCTCCACGTTGCCAGGGGTAGAAAATACTGTAATAGTTGAGTGGAGGGATAATGCCGGAGGGACAGAGACAGACAACACGTGGAGTGGGATAGGTGACCTGAGCCAATCAGGGTGCAGCTACCTCCCCTAGCCAGGTACTCTAAGAGCGGCGAGACTCGCTCCTAAGGTATATACGTAAATACCCAGAGACTTTGTGGAGATAATCCTACTCTACAATTCAACGGCCCTAAATAGCGTGCTTGCTCGCTCGCCCGCTTCGTGAGTTCATCGGGTATACTCGGCGATGTTCGTCTCTCGCAGTGTAAACTTTCATGACGACTACAAAATTAGGCAAACAGTTTCTTTATTATATAAGGCCTAAGTGAAATGAACACAATGAACAAATATTCTAATTTTATTTTTACTTACAATTTCCATAGCTTTGAACCACAAACATTTTTAATAATCTACCAGTGTAAATTTCTTAAAAATCCTGGAGTCAATGAATAATGGCGGGCGAAGCCGGGGGCAACAGCTGTAAAATATTGATGGTTTTATCTCTTGAAATATCGCTGATAATAATCATCCAAACAAACCATTCCTTCCCTTGAAACATTATATAATTTCTGAAAATTACACTGAATTGATCAAATAAAATTCACATCATATTCATGTCAATAAACAGATGAGAAACAATACGTATTATGTGTTCACAGGTTCCTTTGGAACTGCATAATCGATTCTGATATAGTTTTCCCAGGGGGCGCTTTCTAAGTTTTAAATGAATTATTGTGGGCGAAGGCACGGGCACCTCCTAGTGTCCAACATTTTATTTGAGAAAAATACACAGTATTATAAATCGTCATCATAAGTCTTGGATTTTTTTTATAATATACTAGATGTGATGTGTGATATTATCACAGATGGACTGACATTCATATATCATCACTGCATGTCTAACAATTTTGTTAGATCATAGGAGACCTAAGTTCGTCATGCCATGTATAACATTTCGGTATGTCGCAGTAGGTCTGAGATTCATACATCTTCATCGCAAGTCTTTTATTCTGATGTCTCACAGAATACTTAATATTGATCCATTTTCATGGTATATCTAGAATTTCGGATTTCACAAAAGGTTTGAGTTCCATACATCATCATGTCAGACAATTTGGCATTTCACACAAGACCTCAAATTCATAAAACGTCAGCTTATATCTACCTATATCTATTGGTATCTCAAAGAAGGTTTCAGATTCATGTATGTTCATTGCATGTCTAGCATTTCAGTATATCACAAAACCTTAAAGGTAGACCATTAAGGGCAATCAGTCATAGGAGAGAGGTTCCATCTGGCAAGAAGTGAACTCTGGCTTATGTGGTAGAGCATTGGCACGGATAGCCAAAGGTCCTGGGTTCAAATCCCAGTGTCAGAGGAATTTTATTCTATAATATTATCATGTAATGTCCATTAGAGGCAATAATCTATTGTTCATGAATGCATATGAATATACTCGTACCTATCTTGAATATTACTGTACAATAACAGTAGAATCCCGATCACAAAAAAATCACTAATTAGTGTGCCTCACACTGCATACTGCATATGACACAACTTGTCTGTCAGTGAGGTAGACCATTATGAGGAATCAGTCACAGAAGAGAGGTTTCATCTGTACTATGAAGTGAACTCTCAGCTGGTAGAGTTTGGCACGGATAGCCAAAGGTCCTGGGTTCAAATCCCAGTGTGAGAGAAATTTTTCTCCTCCTATAATATTATCATAAAAACCTCAATCAAATGTTGTATGTGCCCCTCATAAATTGTCGAATATACAATTAGCACGTCCAGGTAGTTGAGCACGTATTGAAACTTAATGTCTTAGAAAATTTTATCTAAAAGGCGAGTAAGCTCTTGTGCCCCAACGGCCATCCCAAAAGGTACACAGGTATTTTCGTATAAATTCCAATTTGTGGCAAATGCTGTTACTTGCATAGATTTCTCATATTCGGCAATCTCTGCCGATCCTTCTTTTGCTACTTGGAAGTTCCTTAATGCAGTATGTATGGCAATTTCGTTGTGCCTTAATCACTGATTTTATTTCCAAAATCTAGCCTACACAATGAGCACGTTAATGTCCCTATTAATAAAAAATTGACTGAGATATGTAGCTGATGTTGCTTCAGTTGTGGCATGAGGAAAATTACAGGATTTTTTTTTTAAGTTTGGTACTCACCTCAGCATGTGGGCAACCAGGTAGCATGAGAATATCTAGCCAATATTCCAGCCTTTGCCAGTTCCTTTCTAGCAGGTGGAATATCCTGATAGCCTTCGTCTTCCACAATGTATTTAACATAATCTTAAACGAAAGGGTCCAGTGGGGTTGTGCCTAGTGACCGTGGTTAGTGGACACCAATATATTCGGCGATCTCTGCCAATCCTTCTCCCTGGAAATGTATTGTTGAAGCACATGCGTACACTTTATTCATAAAGAAATATTTTAAAAGTTTTCTTAAACCCACAGATTCATCTAGAGTAGGTAGTTGGCCGTTTCTCTCATGATCCTTGACGTTACCAGTTTCTAGGAAACGCCGATACCAGTTTCTTATTGTTTTGCTACTTAAAAATTCCTTATTGCAGTATGATGGCAATTTCGTTGGGCCTTAATCACTGATTTGATTTCTAAAATCTAACCTACACACCGAGCACGTTAATGTCGCTATTTATATAAAAAAAATTGACCGAGATATGTAGCTGATGATGCTTCAGTTGTTGATGGCAAACAATGTTTGAAATCTGTTCCTGTGATATACCGCGAACCTCATGTCCCCAGCTTTCAATACCCTGTCACATGCATTCAAAACACGGGTTGTTGCCTTTTTTTTTAAGAAACCTAAATAATATTTTGTTTAACAACTACACACCGGATGTGTATTGCTGTTATTTTGTAAAATTAATGTCTTTAGATTAAGCTCTATAGCTTAATTTAACTACAATTTAAGAAAAAGTGGAAGTTTATTTTGCATGTGTACTGTTGTTGGTCAATCTCAGAGACGGGTGAGGAATTGATTTCGCGCAGAAAAAAACTATGAATATTATCTGGCTGCCTGCCTGGAATAAGTTTCCAAGTTCACGGGTTCCATCCCGGCCCTGATTGCTGGCATTTGTGCGTAAGTGGACGGTAAAAGAAGTCCTGGGATACAAAATTCCGGTCTTCACTGAGCCCATTGTGCACGAAAGATGAGCCACATAGGTGTCCGCCTATGCTTGTGTTTACTATTACATTACGTCATCAGTGGAGTGAAATTCAAGAGGAACCCTCAGTAGGAGGGACTCTGTGACTCACAAGGGCCAATACTGCAACATTGTTTGGAAAAGGGCTCATCGATAATCAGTGCACGTTAAAGTGAGATGTTGAAGCCAGCAATTCGAACCAGACGTCGAAGCCTATGTCGAAAGGACTTTTGTGTTGCATGTCAATGTGCGCCCACTTACTGCCGCCCAAACTGCTCAAACTAATGCGAAACTTGGTTTTGAGATGTTAAAACATCCTGCATACAGTCCCGATCTCGCCCCGTCAGATTTTGTATCTTGATAGCCCACTTAAAGATGCCTTAATGCGCCGTCCATTCACCACAAACCAAGAATTGAAGGAAGCGGTACATACGTGGCTTGCTACTCAGATGAAAAACTTTTTTCTTCTGAAGGCATCACGAAGCTTGTAGAACAATGGATCAAGTGCATTGAGAAGCGAAGGGTATTTGCAAGTTTTGTATTTTTGTTGCAATAAATGTAAAAAAGAGAGTGCGGATACTTACTGACTTACTCTCGTAATTTATATGACTAGCTACTTATCTATATGTTCAAAATATCTCTTATTGCCTTGTTTTAGCATCTGCTCCCTTCCTTTAGTTTCAAAGAGTGGCTTTGCTTTCACAGTTTTTAACTGTAGGAAGGAAGGCATGTCTGAAAGAAGTTGGCTTTGTAAAAAAGTTGCTCAACATATAAAACAGCTAACTTGTTATTTTTAGTAGGTAAGGGAGGGAATCTTCTTAGTCTGCGTCTCGAATCTACAAACCGAAATCAGCTTACAGATTCACCACACTGTATGTTGTGGCCTCTCCAAGAGTCTATCCCAGATTGTACAGCAATCTTTTTCATTCCTACTGAAGTAGATGCGTCACCCGACAAAAATGCATCAAAGTAGTTTATATAAGTGTCATATTAAAAAAATAGTCATGCTTTATGGTAAAATATTGTAATGGTCATTTATGAAAACCAGTGGATCTATTAGAGCGCCGGCGTGGTCTTGTGGTTAGCGTCGCTGATTACAGATCCGTCGGCCCGGGTTCGATCCCCGGTACCTTCTCGGATTTTTCTGAGGTAGGAGTGCACTCAGGCTCGTGATTCAAATTGAGGAGCTACTTGATAGAGAAGTAGAAACCACGATTAACGGTGTCGGTATGCTGACCATATGCCCCCAATCCTGCCGTCTGCCTATGGTAGATGACGCAGCGGTTGGGTGGTAGGCTTTGTCCCTTGTGGAATGTAAGCACCAAGGAGTTAGTTAGATAGTTAATTAGTGACTTAGTTAGTTAGTGGTTCTATTAAAATTATCCTCATCGATTTAAACTTAAACCCACTGTTGACTGTAAGTGATAATGATCATATTAACAAATGAGTTCATTTCAGAAAAGGTTAATGCCGGTCATTGTGCTCGTCGAATACATTTGAAGTAATGATTACTTTGGCTCATCAAAAAGAAGAACAAGGAATGATATACTTTTCTTAATTTCACAGCAAACATGTCTGCTTGGTAAAGGTCCAGTCCGTATTGCAATATTGCTAATGCCTTATTTTAGCCGAATGATAAAGAATCAGGGGTGTTGGAAGGGGGGGAAGAGGGGGTCAGATATTAGTATATATTATAGATATAGTATAGATTTGTATAATAAATAAGAATTGTTGTAGATATTTTGTTCATGTTGTCCACATGTTCTCACGAATCGTTGTGTTTGGAATTATGGTGAATTGCCCCCCTTAATAAAATGGCTGGCGACGCCCCTGTTTGAATCCTGGCTTTCTACCGCATAGCCTATGGATCTCCCAGTTAATTTACTAACAGGAACAGATCTTAACCAATGGGCTACAGAACAGGAGTAGTGGTTTGATATACTTCGAAATTACTCCATGGAGACAGTGATAGACCTTCTGGAAGAAAATACGATTTATACACAAGATATCCACACATGAATAATGGGACCAGCAGTACTATTACAGCAACTCATACATCAGGGGTTCCACAAAGGGTAAGCCGCGGTATACTAGTGTGCAGTGAAATTGTTGGACTGTGCCGCGAAAAAAATCGCTTGTGTATTCAATACTTTAGTACAGTATTTACTAATATTACAGAACGGCGTAATAGTCCAGTCAATAAACGTCGAAAGACACCAAATAGAAAAAAAAAGTGTAGTTTTGAAATTTCGCAGAGTTGTCGGAGGGAGTGTCCTGAATAACATACTAAAAGTCCCCGAAGGTGGGGGGTGAGCGGGGGGCAGGGGGGCCCGCATAAGGTCCCTTTTTTAAGTTTTTCGCTTATATCTAAACAATGGTGCATCGTAGAGCAAAAGTTGCTATATACAAAATTCAAGCTGATAACATTTACTGCAAGTTTGATTCTACACATTTCTTTCTATTCCCAATAGTTTTCGAGATATCCGCCAGCGAAGATAACAAATTTTCGAAGAAAGCTCATTCGCCTCGCGCTTTTCGACACACTTTGCATTCTAGCGCTTCAGCCCTTATAGTCCAGTCAAATTATCACAAAAAAAGTCATGTGGATGCAAAATTTAGGGTAGAGCTAATTTTTTTATATGATGACTGGGATGGTTTTGAGAGTAATTTCTGACATTTTGCCAACAAAATTTTTTGCCGCCGGAGCCGCCATCTTGAAAAACCTTCAAAATGTTCGATTTTATTTCTGCTTTTGCCAATTATCTGCCAAAATACGCACCTGACAAAATGTTTTATTATCCATCCTAAAAGTGGACTAAATTTGCCACAGTTTGAGATCAAATTTAGTTTTCTACCATGAATAGTTTCGGAAATACAGCTCTCCGAATTTCAGCAACATTTTGCAAAAAATAAAAAAATCTGAACTTTCAACTAATTTTTGCTCGCTATCTTCTAAATGACCAAACCTTCAGTAAAATTTCGAAGGATAACTTTTAAACTAGAGTAAATTTGCAACAAGTTGAGTATTTAATGTTTTCATAGGTCACCAGATACAGAGGTATCTACAACTCCTCACATTTCAGAAAACTTATCGAAGGTACGAAAGTCTAGTTTTGCCTAGGATATTCTAAATGGCGTTTATCAGTAAAAAACCTGTGTTGTCTTATAGTTAAGTTTTACATTGTAATTAACAACCAAAACAGTATTTCCAAGGATTTATAATGATAAAAGACTAAAAAAAACAATGTAAAAAGAAAATAATAAGAAAAGTTGGTGTAGTAGGTACAGCATTTTAATTTGGAAAGAACGACGTTTTTATTTTAGAAGAAAACTTTTGCAGTGTCCTCTGAAAAAATTATATCCTATATCAGATACAGTTCTCCGAAAATGGAAACATGTTATCGGAGGAATGGCGCTAAGAGGCTCTTTGTCACTGCTCCGCATACCGTTCTCTCCGGATACATCTGTTTTAATGTGTTTGTACCAGGCAACCTTAGGCATTTTGAAATATTTGCAGACACATTATGACTCAAAGGTTTCAGTTATCTTTGATGGTTATCCTTCAGACGCTAATCAAACAAGCAAAAAGAATTGTGAGACTCCGACGGGCTACGAGTCCATCTCCTGATGTCGTCTTTGATAGAACTACTGTTTTGAAAAGCTCACAAGAAACTTTTCTCACCAATGAAAACAACAAGAGGCGCTTCGTAGAATTGGCAAAAGCTGGAATAGGCTGTTAAAGATGCAGATATCTTGATTGTTAGCACTGCCTTCTCAAAAGCATCTCAATACGACACTGTCTTTGTAGTTGGGGAGGACATAGACCATCTTATTTCCTAACTGCATTACCATCTCCTCATATAAAGAATACATATCTCCAAAAGTACGGAAGAGGCAAAGCTGCAGACATCTTCTTTTCAAGGCAGTCATTTCGCCACAGCTTCTCCAACATGCCGCTGTTCATCCATGCTTTCAGTGGTTGTGACACAACATCTGCAGTTTTTGGCCACGGGAAAACCCACTTCTGTTCGCTGATTTTGAAACATCCTGAACTAGAAGAGAAGCCTAATGTATTTCTGAACCCTCAAGCTACATCAGGAGAAGTGGCTGAAGTGGGCCAACATTTTTTGGTTCACTTATATGGAAGAGACCCTGCTACACAAACACTTGACGAACTCCGCCACGCAATATTTTGTAAAAGCTGCAGGAAGTATGAAATTTAACTTAACGAGGTTGCCCCCAACCAGTGATGCGGCTCAACTTCATGTCATGCGAACATACCACCAAGTTCAGCCATGGCTCAGTGAATACAAAGACCCTTTGAAGTGGGGCTGGGTGAACACACCAAGAGGCCTCTTTCCCCTTAAAGTCAAGAAGGAGCCAGCTCCAGAATCAATTCTGAAAAGTATTTCCTGTACCTGCAAGAAGGGGTGTTTAAACGCTTGTGGGTGTCGTAAAGCTGGATTAAAGTGCACAACGATATGCAAACATTGCAATGGGCAGTCGTGTGAAAACATACTAATAGTCCTGTCCTCCGACAGTGAGGATGACGACACTCCTGATGAGCCAATTAATTCGTTTTTGGTTGAAGACGCTGAAGAGAACTTTATCAACACTGGCTAGATTGTGAACATCATGGACGAAATAGCAGACGTCAACTGCCCAAATCCCTCTAAGTGCCGAAGACTATGAACAAACAAGTTAGTCAATGCAATGTTTCACCAGAACTCCAGCTAGATAAAATCTTTTTGTATATAAATGAATGTTCTGTGCCGTTATTGCTCCTAACTTGTACGGACATGCAATTATTCAATCGTTGCTGTATATATATTTTTAAACCTCTGTATTTTGTGACCTGTAAGAGGTAGGATAAGTTTAAAGTACTCGACAAGTTTCAAATTACCTCTAGTTTAAGTTTCCATATGGAGTTTTACTATAGGTTTGGTCATTTAGAAGATAGCTAGCAAAAACTAGTTGAAAGTTCAGATTTTTTAATTTTTTGCAAAATGTTGCTGAAATTCGGAGAGCTGTATTTCCGAAACTATTCATGGAAAAAAACTCAATTTGATCTCAAACTGTAGCAAATTTAGTCTACTTTTAGGATGGATAATAAAACATTTTTGTCAGGTGCGTATTTTGGCGGATAATTGGCAAACACAGAAATAAAATCGAAAATTTTGAAGTGTTTTCAAGATGGCGGCTCCGGCGGAAAAAAAATTTTGTTGGCAAAATGTCAGAAATTACTCTCAAAACCATCCCAGACATCATATAAAAAAATTAGCTCTACCCTAAATTTTGCATCCATTCTTGACAATTTGATTGGACTATTAGGTATACAGCAATGTTCTTACGAAAGAAGTTGTAGGAAAGTAAATTCACTTTAAAATTAGTAGTCGTTTGTTATTTTGTATTCAAATGTTCAAACGTTATAACAATTTTAAGTTTAGGTCAAATTTCGAGATTTCGATAGAAAACCGTACATCGCACTTTCTCTATATTTAGGGGTTATGTCTTTGTATATAAGCTGTATATTGTGTATTTACATCATGAAACAAGTGGAGAATCATCATACAACCATTAAAGTTGAATTTTTAAAAATCTGATCACGGTACAAGCACAGTACATATAATCAAACGAACGATATAGGGACATCTGTAAACATTTTAGGAATGTAAGTACTATTAAAGTTAATAAATGTAATCGCAGTATGCACACAAGACATGGCCAACACTTTAGTAATATTGGCAAAGATACGTTGTGTAGTATAATAACCAAAATTATAAAAGACAGACTTATGAATATTTCTAAACCTATACCTCTCGGATTCAGGGGAGTTAGTTTTTTAGAGTAAGCCCTAGGCCTATAGTAGAACAGAAGCCAGGCCTGGGACTAGACACTGCTGAGTTAAAAATTGGCTATCTCAATGTTCAAGGCTTAGAAGGGAAATGCAACATTTTAAATGAATTTTCAAATATGAACAGGTTTGACGTTCTTTGTTTAAATGAACATTGGACAAGTAAGGATGAGATAAGCTTCAAAAAACTTGAAGACTTTCAATTAATAAACAGCTTTTGTAGAAAACACCATATCCATGGCGGCGTGTCAGTATATGTTAAACAATCACTATCTTTAAATTGTTGCAAGTTAGACATAGAATATTTCTGTTTAGAGCTGGATTTTGAAGTCACAGGATTGTGTCTCAAAAACATGAAGCTAATTGTTATAGTTGTATATAGATCACCTAATGGAAATGTTGTAAACTTTCTTGAAAAGTTAGAAGAACTGTTGACTTTTTTGAACAGGCCTACATGGAAAAAAATTAATGTTGTTGTTGGGGGGGATTTTAATTCACATTTCGATGTTACAAAGGAAAATCAAAGCACCACAAGGGATTTTATTAATATTCTTAGACTATTCAATTTTAATTATATTAACTCGAGTTGCCGACTAGAGGGCAAGCGTGCCTGGACAACATTTTTACTAATAGCAATAGATCATATGTGTTTTCTAATGTTGTTCATTTCCCTTACTCTGATCATGACTCTGTATGTATTACAGTGAATAATATTACGTTAAATGGTATCAGTTATTTAGAAAACAAGGTTATGGTTACAAGGCCAATAAACGAAAACAAAAATTGTAATTTTAAAGATGCCCTTTCTGAGGTTAGATGGCAGGATTTTTATAATAACAATATACAATGCCCTGCTGACGCTACTTTTAAACGTTTTGTAGATGTGTTCTTAATGCATTTTGAAAAGTACATACCAAAGAAAACGTGTAATGTAAATTTTATGCGACCAAAAAATAAGGCTAAAATGGATAATAAAAAATGGTACACATCTAACTTGGCAGAAATGAGGAACAAAGTGATGCTGTATTCAGATATATATATATATATATATATAGGTCACACAAGTCAGATATAAGTAGATTAGTCTATGTATACTTCAGGAAGAATTACCAGCTAGCAATTAATGAAGTAAAAAAGACAGCATAACATTAGACAGATTGAAACTACAAATAATAAATGCAAGGCAGCATGGAGGATAATTGGTTCTGTCACAAAACCTGGTAAAAAAAAGTTCTTGGAGTATACCCCAATGAATTTAATAGTTTTTGCATTCAATCAGTTGATGACATTTCAAAAAATATCTGTAGACCTGTGGAAACTGCTACACATTTGTTAAGCAACATTAGTAGACCTAAAGCTGGAAATTTTCTATTTAGGGAAGTGACTGCTAATGAAATTTTAAGTATTGTCAATAAGTTTAAACGCTCGGATAGTGTTGATGTTTACGATTTCTCTTGTAATCCGTTAAAAAAGTTATTGATTGTATAGTTAAGCCGTTAACATATTGCATAAATAAGTGCATAATAGAAGGAATTTTTCCAGACGCACTTAAAATTTCTAGGGTAATTCCAATTTATAAAAAGGGAGAGAAAAATCATCCCGCCAGCTACAGACCTATTTCTATAACCCCTGTCTTTTCAAAAGTTTTAGAAACGGTTATATATTCTCAGTTGTGCTTTTATCTTGAACATTTTAATATAATTTGTAACCAACAATACGGATTTAGGAAATGCAGATCAACAATTGACGCTATGGAATTGGTAGTCAGAAACGTTCTTCATATTTTCGAACTCGGGGGCTTTGCCCAGGCCACCTTTTGTGATCTGAGCAAAGCCTTTGATTGTGTTGATCATAGGATACTGTTAGATAAGTTATATTACTATGGCCTGAGTGAACAAAGTGTAAAACTTTTCAAGTCTGTATAGGTTCTGAAAAGTCAAATGTAGTAACTGTTAGGCTTGCCGCACACGGAGCCACTTGTGGTCGCCACGGTGGCGACCACTTGTAGTCGTGTTAGGCGCACACGGGACCACTAGACGCTAAACACGACCACCGGTGGTCGCCACTTTATCCAGAAATATTTCCTCTTCTCTCATCAGTTGCAGAATGGATTCCGATTTGGAAGCACTAGTTGCAGTTTTGCTAGTGAATGCCTTTCTCTTAAATCATTTGCAGAAGTGAAATGTTTGGGGATTATTACTGATCAGCATTTGAAATGAGATAAACATATAATTATATATAATATATAATATTTTATTATATAATAAAATATGAGAATCAATACATAAATTTGTAAGTCTCCGTAACTGTATGGCCATTAACCTTCTAAAAGTGGTTTATTTAGCCCTAGTCGAATCCGTTATTCAGTGTGACATTATTGGATGAGGAAGCATTTCTAAAATTTTTCTACTCCATTAACTTTATTAGAAGAATGCATAATCAAAATTTGTTTAAAAAAGTGACTGGACTAACTAGCAGAACTAATCTATTCCGAGCTTAAAGGCCCTGTTAACTTAAAATCAAGTGACTCTCAGAATAAAGAGTTTGTTTAGTAAAATACAGCAGTGAAAACCCCATGTTTCTACGATGCTTCGTTCTCGCAAATTCGAAGAAAAACTGATGTGGCTTCCAGCGGAGTGACGTCAGAGCGCTCTAGCTGCTCACAGCCCGCGCGCCGTCGTTGTAGTTTGATGTGTGGCATCTGTCTAAGTATCTTGCTAAAAAGCTCAAAGAGATCGTAAAAAATTCACCCTTACTATTATTGGAAAGACAGCATTGTTAACCACCTATGGTGGTCATGTCAGACTTGTGGAGGGGACGAAACCGTGTTGGTTTAAAAATTTCAATCGGTGTTATTTCGTATTTCCAATGTACATAGCTGGATCGGAAATAACGTAATTAATCAGTGCGAACATGAAGACATTATTGAAGATGAAGCAAGTGAATGGATCAGACCGGAGTCAAACGATTACATGTTACTGTCATCTGTTATAAAAACAAGAATTTCATTGAAGATTTGAAGCACGCAAAGAACTATTGTCATACAGGACATTTGGAGTCTTATCATAATGTAGCACTAAAATACAAGCCGAAAAGGATTCACTTTAGTTACGACGGAATGGTACTACAGTCAATGTTGGCGATTATGGATTATAACTATAATGTAAACAGAAACGTTACAAGTGAAAAACTGAAATACTAAAAAAAAAGTGGGTAATGGTTTCAGTTTGTGAAAGTAAAAGTAACGAGTGGCGTAATGACATAGTGAACAGGGTATTACATTACGTGAATAATTCAAACACTGAATTTGTGGAAGATCCTTACCTGGCTAAAGATGCTCCACGATGTATCGCTCCAGTGGCCCATCCTGAATCGCTGGAAGCTTTGGAGAGATTCTCTTTCGAGATTCCAAGAACTTTAATGATACCGCAATAACAACTTTGTCCAGTAGTAACTTTCGATATTTATTTACAGTACCGGTATTTAATTCTTAGTTTAAATTTAGTATATTACTTACAACTTTGATCTTATTTACAGCAAAATTTAAATTATAATACTTTTTTTTCTAGGATTTAATTGTTCTTTCACTTGCATGAAAATAAATGACCAAACTAAATATTTTACAGACATAAGCCTAGTACTGTAAAAAGAAGATTGAGTTGACTTTAAAAACTCTGTATAACATTTTTTAACCTCACCATAGTTGTGGATTCAGGGTTAAAATTTCAATTAATCAAAATACGAAATATCTCTTCCGTCAGCAGGTTGAAATTTTCTGTACTCTTTGTTAGGCTCAGGGTATTCGTCCCGAATCTGTTTCAACTACGCATGAAGGTATGACTTTTCTATTGCCTTTTCCGAAGGGTGTCCAAGAATTAATCCAGTAGACGAATTGTCTGTAAGCTACATAACGCATATTCCTATTGTTCGCTACTCGTAACTGTTGCCTTTCAAAATTGGATTCAGCTCTCACCATCATAAGGTGCCTAGCAGTGTTCAATGTGTCCCTATTTAATACAACAGAATGAAGGGAATTATGAGAATGTAGCCTAATGCATGCAGTCAGCACTTCCCTTCACATCTCTTATCATAACACTTTCAGAACAGCAGAAACATTCATTATGAATCGCTGAAAAAAACACATTCACCACAGTTGCATTAATCAGTACTATTTACACGGTCAGCATTCCCAGTATTTTCTTCATCTGACCTTATAATTACACTTTTTTCGGCTCGAATTGATATTGCCTGATTTCAGACATGACATGAGAAACTTTAAATTTATAATAATTTTAACACAAGAGATGACACCAGCCATAGGCGTAACCAGGCCGACCATATGGGGGGTTATAACATCCGCGGGGTCTGGGGGGTATGGGGGGTCCGGGGGTCCTCCCCCGGAAAATTTAAAAATTAAGATGCACAATAACGAGTTTTAAGCTTCCGGGGGTCCTCCCCCGGAAAATTTTAAAAATTAAGACGCACAATAACGAGTTTTAAGCTTCCTACGCTTTATACTTTTATTAAGTAATTTATGGGCAGACTTTAAACATTATACAATTTTCCTCTTTTTAATCATTGGGGGGGGGGTTCAAGCCCCCAAACCCGCCCCCTCGTTACGCCTATGACACCAGCAATGAATTAGCAGACACAGACTGATGTGTCGGCTACATATTATGGCATTCCAATGCTTCCTTACAGTGCAGTGGTGAGAGCACTGTTACGTCATATCGCATTATTGCCGGAACTTCTCAACTTGGATTGCGGGCGAACGGTTAAACATAGAAAGATCGGGTTTCCGCTCAAACTAATCTCTAAATATCCTCTTTTTAAACCAGCTTTCACCTAAAAATGCATTTTTTAGTTAACAGGGCATCCAGATTTCTTTTCTATTACACTCATCTCCTGAAAGTCTGGAACAAACAGTTGGCACATTTATTCCAGGATTTTGTTTTATCTATGTATTTAACATTAAGATTATCTATAGTCAAAATAATTTGATCCCAAACAGAACATCAGGCAATCCTAAATTTTGTATGTACGTGCATTAGTCTTTTTAATAAGAAAGTATTAATGTATAAAAGTTGACCGCCGGCGTGGTCTTGTGGTTAGCGTTGCTGACTACAGATCTGTAGGCCCGGGTTTGATCCCCGGTACCTCCTCGAATTTTTGTGAGGTAGGAAGGTCTGGAACGGGTGCAATCAGCCTCGTGATTCAAACTGAGGAGCTACTTGATAGAGAAATAGCGGCTCCGGTCATGGAAACCACCATTAACGGCCGTGGGTGTCCGCATGCTGAGATCATGCCTCCCCCCCCCCAATCCTGTCATCTGCCTGGGATAGATGACGCAGCGGTCGGGTGGTAGAACTTGTATCTTCAAGGATGTAGCGCCATGAAGTATAAAAGTTAGCTTACATGCAGATTTCTTTTCTATTACACTCATCTCCTGAAAGTCTGGAACAAACAGTTGGCACATTTATTCCAGGATTTTGTTTTATCTATCATATTACTATAAATTAACACGGCATATCACAAATAGCTGTTTACATATTGTACAACTCAGAACAGCAACTGTCGTGATAAACTTTTCTTGATCAGTCTGTTGTTTATTCGTTCAAACGACAAGCATTTTTTTCACGCTGACTCAGATGTAATGTTGATACTACTTGTATTTGTTTTCTCTCTGCCACAAACAATACACTCGTTGATCCAAAAATGCATCCTGAAGCTTTGCTGAAAACCGCAATTAATACGAGTGTGTTATTTTCTTAACATCGTCCTTCCTGCTTTCCTTCTCCCATTAATTATTAATTGATTTGTTCTTTACTTCTTTTGTTAATGTTTTTTAATTTTAATTTAATTGTTACTTAGTTCATTTTTCGTGCTGTTTCTGCTTATCAAGCAGAAAAACAGTTTGACCCAAAATCTCTAGAAGACAAAACAGCTTTGAATGAACATCAGTTGCTTTATCCTCAACTTTGTTATTATTAGTATGGCAAGAACTTGATCATTTTGTACATTTTTTATACCACTATTGAACGATAGCTCGAATATATGTAAATATATATAATGAATTAAGTGATTAAATAAGAGCAATTTTATGGAATTATTTTCCACTTTACGTTTTCAAGATTTGTATTATTATTATTATTATTATTATTATTATTATTATTATTATTATTATTATTATTATTTTTGTCTTTTAGGTATTTGGTAATTTCGGCGTATTGTAACTTATTATAGTTTTTAAGAAGTGTTGTTCAAATAAGCACCAATTGTTTCAGTGGAGTTACAGAGAAGCATTTCCATATACAATAAAAATCGTTACTTTCAGGCAAATGAAAATCATTTTATCTGAGAAACTCCGTCAATTCATATTTTCTGTATTCATGTTAAATTTCACAGATTCATTTATCCCAGTAGCAATTACTTACTTTATTAGTAGTCCATGTGCCAGACCCATCGGTCATTATAATTTGGGGGGACTGAATGAAACTTACACCACACGTTCCTGGGGTCATGTGAAGCAAAAAAGTCGGGGGGGGGGCATCATGAGGAGGTAGCTTTCAAACATGGCGGCCATTCAAAATGGCGGACAACTGTGAATCTTTAAATTCAAATATCTTGGGACTGGGTTCATAAATCTTGAATTTTGTTTTTTCAAAATGTAGGTTATTCTTCTGGCTACATGTTTGTTCCACATGTATGGGGCCAAAAAACCAGTATTTATTGGTCAAAACTCTACAAATCGGAAAAATAGGTTTTTTTTGACATTTACGTTTTGCGATTTATTACCCTAACCGTTGGGTATATCGAAAAAGTGCCTGAAACAAAAGTTGTAGAAACACATCTCACCTTTAAAACGCAAAAATGAAATCGAAGATCGGATCAATAGAGTCCGAGATATCCAGATTCAAAGCGGGAGGAGCGGGGTTGAGCATGTTGACCGAGCGCTCGATGCAGCCTAGCGAGAGGCGAGACTTGGCGTAAAATCCTGCGCTTTATTTATTTTTAACCTCAGTAATTGCTTTATTACTAGATAAATTTACATTACCTACTAATGTCCACTATTTTTAACATGATTATTAAACACTTACTCATAAATACAATTAACAATTATATAATTTATCTGGAAAATAAACATCAGTAATTACCAACTCATATACCCAATATACTGCCAATCTTCGATTTTTAAGATGAAATCGGTAAAGGAACTTCAAATAGTCGAAATAATTAAAAAAGGAAAAAATATTACAATTTAGGTATGTATCGGAGACGTTTAACAATACTTTCAGAAATGAACACAGGACGTAAGCAACTAAGAAATAAAAATGCCCATAAAATGCCTTATACAATATTATTAACAATGTTGAATTAAGTCTTCTTCACTAGAATCACTGAAGTCAGTTATTATAATATTGCTCTCGTCCTCAACTGCCGTTGCTTCCGCAAACCCCTTGCACCCACAGCTCTCGATGATACAGATTTGAGTTGCTAAGCACGAGTAACTTTCTGGTGCACAGTTGATCTTGCAGTGAAAAAGGAAAGTACGCACGCCGGTACTGGCAGACCTTCCACCCACTTGACTGATAAGTTACCTGAATCTGATGTGTCCTTTTCTCACCCATGAGCAAAAGGGTCCAGAATTAGTGGTTTGATTTCCAGGCTTCTGATCAAAATTCCGGCCTGGTGGTTGGCACGTTTATTGTGTTGTCTCAAGGTGTCTTTACAAAGAGACATTTGGAAGCTTTCAATCTGGCCCTCTGAACATCTGGTAGCGCAGCTCATTTTACCTTGCATTTGGGGGCATACGACTGGAAGACAAATTCTTCTTTGCTGTCATCAACATCATTATACATCATCCAATCTTTGCATAACTTGCTGATCGCTTCAATAAATCTTTGTTCCTTTTTGCACAAAAGCTTAAATCCTTTAACTTTTCCCCGGCCAGTTAAAGCACTGATTGTGTCGCAGCCAGACCAGCAATAATACCCAATAAGAGCTGTAAAAAGCTATTCGCGTAAGGCAGATACTATCTGGGAAACTTGCATATCTGTTAAAACTGTTTTGTTTGTTTCCCGATTCAGAAGTTTTTGGTTTTTATGGTTTTGCAAAAACCTACAGCCAAAACTAATACATCTGTATTGATTAAAAAGCAAAGAACTGATTCAGATGATGTAGCGGCGTTCCTTGCATGCAGCATCATTCTGGAATCAGCTTATTCTTGAGTGCAGAACAGCTCAGGAACATTTTTGCTCCTAATATAAATGATCATGAAGCAGATATCACCACCTGCTACGAAGATTCCTAGGTTTCCAATTATGTTTTCAAATTTATCCTCTTACAAACTGTAAAAAAAAAGAATTTTATCATTATATTTTAACCGTAACTGTTCCTTAGAAGCGTCCTCCAACAAACCACTCTGTGGCCACCCTTGATTTGACTAAATTTGATACCTTCAGCTGTTCCGCTTTTTTCCCGCTCCAAAGATTTGATCAAAATCTCTGGATAATATAACGGTATGTCAACCCTCCAACCTATTTTCAAAACCAGCTTGAGACAATTCGTAGACAATTCGTAAAACGTGTTTTGTTCTCCTTTGATGGACTGAAGCACAGTCATTGAATCAATGATAGGCCGAAACTTTTTCCGGCAGACTGGCAGGGGTGGTGTATATTTCCAAAAAATGGGCACACACTGATTTGTAGGTTTTCTTCAAAGGCCCATTAACTTTCGCCATAGTCCATGGAAACGGCGTCAGAGGATATCTGAACCCATCCAGTATGTCAAGTTGTTGGTTTCCTGCAATATAGGTCATTTTGCTGAATAGATTTCGATTGCACTGGAGGATTACTTCTTTGTTTCCAACCTTGGTTTTTTTGCTCTTCTTTAGTCTACTAATCTTAAGACCCACTTTCTTAATACGTTTATGAAACCCTTCTCTTTTAGCTAGCCGAAACGTGAACTCTTAATAAGCTATTTTTCCCTTGTTTTCCGAATCAATGTGATCAGAAGCTGTTGATTCATCAACATGTATTCCAGTAGGCAAATGTACAATATCTTAAGGGTTGGGATCGAAGGGGTTCGTTCACTCGGCTAGAAGGTCAGTGAGAGTTGTAACGTCTTTCTCATCTCTAAGTGTGCTTGGGCTTTGGAGGTCAGGGTGGCACTGATCTGTTTCGCTGGATGATAGAATGCTGAGGAGGTTCTTTAGCTCTGTACTCAGCATTAACATATTACCGTACTACACCCTACTTTTTCAGACTGAAATCCTTAGTACCTTCAGGAGTTTGGGTGTCTTTCTTTACAGTCTCTTTGATGGCTTGGTACACTGGAATTCTAGAAAATGGGTTGTTGCTTCTTATTTGTACTGAAAACCTCCTTCTACATAATATCGGTGAACATATGGGGTCTCCTTTTCTAGTTTAGTTAATTCAAGAAAGTGTTATGATAGATAATGTGAGTTCACTCTATCCAGCGCAAAAATTCAAGGTACTAATTTTTTAAACAGCAGCTAAAAACAGAAACCAATTTCCTTCTCGATTAGTCCGAAGAAAAGCGGAAAGTAGCTCCACTAGGGCGATATATTTCATCCGAAAGGACATTGCTTCATTACTTGTAAGAAGATGTATCAAGTAGAGTGGCTTGAACATGTTCATCTTGAAGTACAGAGTTATGGGATGTATAGTTCGTAATTATTGATGTTCATTTCCCAGGTAAATTGTATAATTGTTAATTGTATATATTACTAAAATCCGATGCACGGAGAGCTGTGGGTGCAAGGGGTGTACCAAAGCAACAGCAGATGAGGAAGAGTGCAATTATAATAACTGATTACAGTGATTCTAGTGAAAAAGACTTATTTCAAGATTGTTCATAATATTATAGGCTATAAGGCATTTTATAGGCATTTTTATTTCTTAGTTGCTTACGACCTGTGTTCATTTCTGAAAGTATTGTTAAAAGTCTCCGATACATACCTAAATTGTAATACTTTTTCCTATTTTAATTATTTCGACTATTTGAAGTTCCTTTAACGATTTCACCTTAAAAATCGAAGATAAAACCTTGACAGTATATTATATTGGTTGATAATTATTGATGTTCATTTTCCAGATAAATTATATAATTGTTAATTGTATTTATGAGTAAGTGTTTAATAATCATGTTAAAAATAGTGCACATTAGTAGGTAATGTAAATTTATCTAATAATAAAGCAATTACTGAGGTAAAAAACAAATAAAGCGCAGGATTTTACGCCAAGTCTCGCCTCTCGCTAGGCTGCACCGAGCGCTCGGTCAACATGCTCAACCCCGCTCCGCCCGCTTTGAATCTGGATATCTCGGATTCTGTTGATCCGATCTTCGATTTCATTTCTGCGTTTTAAAGGTGAGATATGTCTCTACAACTTTCGTTTCAGGCACTTTTTCGATATACCCAACGGTTAGAGTAATAAATCGCAAAACGTAAATGTCAAAAAACCTATCTTTCCGATTTGTAGAGTTTTGACCAATAAATACTAGTTTTTTGGCCACATACATGTAGAACAAACATGTAGCCAGAAGAATAACCTACATTTTGAAAAACAAAATTCAAGATTGATGAACCCAGTCCCAAGATATTTGAATTTGAAGATTCACAGTCGTCCGCCATTTTGAATGGCCGCCATGTTTGAAAGCTACCTCCTCATGATGGCCCCCCGACTTTTTTGCTCCACATGACCCCAGGGACGTGTGGTATAAGTTTCATTCAGTCCCCCCAAATTATAATGACATGGTCAATTTTGGGGGTCTGGCACATGGACTATAGCAACAAAGTGAGTAATTTTATTGTAAATTAAATATAATGCTCTATCGTACATTAATTTGCTATCTAATATCAACACATCATTCCAGAAGGCTAATTATCAGTAATAAGGAATAATTTATTCATTTTTAAATATTTTAGGTCATAAATGTATTTTTTATTTAATATTTTATGTTTTTATGCATTGCCCTAGTTACTAGGCCTATATATTAGATTTCACATCAAGGCACGCAATAGATGGGACCAAAGTTCTTAAAGAAGGGAGCTGTATGCCACTGTAGCACGCCAGAGGGAGATGTAAGCCACTGTAGCACGCCAGAGCGCCTGTGGCGACCACAAGTGGCTGCCGTGTGCGCCTTAACTCGACCACCGGTGGCGGCCACTTGCTGCGAGAACGAGCGTCTCCCCCAGCTTGTGGCTGACACTGGCGTCTGCAGTGGTCGTGTGTGCGGCTATTTTTTAATACTCCATTTAAACTCCATGTAAAAGCCCTTCTCGCAGCTTGTGGTCGCCACCGGTGGCGACCACAAGTGGCTCCGTGTGCGGCAAGCCTTAAGAGTGGAGTGCCCCAGGGGTCTGTGTTGGGGCCTTTGTTATTTATATTAATGATGAACGACCTACCGTCCTGTATAAACACTCAAACAATACTTTACGCAGACGACACAACATTTTAAAATAACAGTGCTGAATTTCAGCCTCTTCAAAATCTAACGGACAATATGTTGTCCGAAGCATCAATATGGTTCAGATCAAATGGGTTCCTGTTGAATGAAAGTAAAACCAAACAACTGTATTTTAGTCTGAGAGAATTGCCAGCAGTAAATTATGACAGAAGTGTAAAGTGCTTAGGTATCTATTTAGATAACAAATTATCCTGGGAACCTCACATTAGATACATTTCGGTCAAACTTTCCAGAGTAGTATTTTTGTTGAAAAGCTTAAAGAGCCATTTACCAATTAATTATGTAAGAACAGCATATTTTGCTTATTTCAAAGCATAATTACATACGGAATCTTATTATGGGGAAACAGCAGTCACGTTAAACAAATATTTTTACTTCAGAAAAAAGTTATCAGGATAATCTCGAACGAACATAAATTAGAACACTGCAAACCACTGTTTATTAAATTACAATGTTTGACAGTCATTAATCTCTATATTTTACAAGCTATATCATATGTTAATAACAATTTATCAAACTATCACACTGGACAAGAAATTCAGTTACAACACCAGGAACAATAAACTTATCAATATTCCGTTTCATAGATTATCAAAGTCATTGAACAGTTATGAGGTATTAGGCATAAAAATGTATAACAAGCTCCCTCTAAAGATAACTCGGTTACCAGCAAAGCAATTTAAAAACAAGCTTTATAGTTTTCTTGTCAAAAATCCATTTTACTGTACAGAAGAATTTTTTAGATACGAGTTTTCAAGTTGACGTGTGTGCCATATGGCCATAATAATATGATTATCTACCTCTATTTTGTTATATAGGTCAGTGACCGAAACTTTTGTATGTATATTTTATTGTATTGTAATATCATTTTAACCTTACTGACTTTGTCTATTGCAGTAATGCTTAATGGCAATAACATTATTATTATTATTATTATTATTATTATTATTATTATTAATGGAAAATACATTATATTCCAGACAAGAAAGGAAACATAGGGCCAAAAAATCATGTAGTTTTGAAATTTGGCAGAGATGTGGTGAAAGGTGTCCTAAACAACATAATAAAAGTTCCCATGAATAGGGGGGTGAGGGCAAGGCTTGTAAACTACAGAGGTAGCGTATTCCGGCGAGTTTATAGGACAGGGGGTTGCGGCGAGCAGGCGAGTGTGTGACGTCACAAGATTCCAGATCTCGCAATTTTCAGTTTTTACTCAGTCTAGAAAATCTTACACCGCGTGATTAAACTCGTAACCTTTAATTAACCCGTGGTCGGATTCCTGTGAAATTTATACAGAAATAATCTACACACATCAGCCCTACTGATGGTTAAAACAGAGCCTTAAAAAAGCGGATACAAATGTTTTTATTTCATTTTATAAACATCACCCGTTACACAAAATTCATGGAGGGAGAAGCAAATTTCACTATGCGACAATTTTTTGTATTTTTGTGTCCCGAAAAAACTTCAAGCGAGAAAGTTTTAGTGAAATAATTGAATTTTAATACAATTGAAGTTCCAGCCCCATATCTCGAATGGTTTACGAGTAATTGAGTGGTAATTATTCCGGGCGCTTCAAGGTGTCAGAATGATTTGGCGCTTCAAGCACGACAGTAGAGAGCATGGTGCCGCTGACAAAGCTTCTACCTACTGATCTCGGCCGCTTGACCGCAGTCTTTTAGGATAGATATTACCAGTACATACTGTTTTTAATAATACAAATGGAAGGTGCTTTAGAAAGTGCAATTAACTGAACCATTATGCCGGGCCAGATATGTGCTGTGGCAGTGTGTAACAGTAATTTTGTAGATTGTAGAAAACAGCTAAGATGTGAACTGTTCTGTTATTCAAGTTACTTAAAATGTTCTTCTGATTCTACAGCATTTGTCTTTAAAATCTTGTAAAAATCTCCCAAAGGATCTAGATTTGAATAGAAATTATATAATACAGGTAGGCCTATATAACAGCTAAAGGGTGATTTGTTCTAATATTTTGTTGCCTAGAAAATATTCCTCATTCTAGAGGTTATGTTAGTATAATTTGATGAAAATTTGTTAAAGAATGTATCCTATATTTGTATAGAAATTGTACCTTATAATAAGGATAGAAAACAACTACGGGAATTTTTATGTATCAATATTAACATGTACAGTACTAATGTTATTATTGCATTGCGTAGACTATTGTAGAGTATTAATTTGTGTTAATATTGTAATCAAAGCAATACATTTATATTAATAATAATTTTCTCCGGGTTATATGGGGTAAGTTATGTAGGTAATGATTGGTGAAACACGGCCAAAAGTGTACATCTGTATACAAATTATGTGACGACAGAGATAATATAGACCTAATAAACTAAGGGATGGTTTGTGAATTGCAGGGCAGGGAAACTTTCATGAGCAGCACAACGAAAAGAGGCGCAGGATCTTTAAAATCGACGTCTCAACATAAAAAAAGGACACAAATTGCTTCGCAATGCATTCTACATAAATCACACAATATTTCAAAGGATTTTTCCATGAATTTTTCATTAAAAAGTATCATCGTCTTGCCCTAACTATAACCCGATAGCATGCTCTTAAAGCCTCGGCAATTCAATTTTAACTGTAATACGTTTTCATGTTGATAAATTATATTAAAATATGAAAAGGGCGTAACAAGGTATTAAACTAATAAGGCATTTGATAAGGTAATTTGAAATAAAAGTTACTAGCACAAAGGATTAAAAAATAAAATAAATAATTCAACAAATATCTAAATAACAGTAGTGCAGATTTACAAGATTAGGAAAAAGTTTAATTCATTATTTTTCCCCAGCGGGTCAATCTTTCAGTATGGGTACAAGTAGCCAGTTAATATCCTTTATTAATGAGTCCACGATTAAAATATTTAAGGATTTTTACGTAATTGCTAGTAGGCCTATTTTATAGAATAAAAAAGACCTCTGTACCGTTCCGATAGCTTTATCGCCTTGAGTAATTACCACTCTATTACTCGTAAACCATTCAAAATATAAACGTGGTACTTGATGTATAATAAAATTCAAATATTTCCCTAAAGCTCACATGCTTGAATCATTTTCTGGTCACAGAAATAAAATAAGCTCACATGCTTGAATCATTTTCTGGTCACAGTAATAAAAAAATTGTCGCATAGTCAAATATGCTTCTTCCTGAACATTTCACGGTCGTCACAAATCACTCCGACACTGAAGCGCCTGGAATAATTACCACTCAATTACTCGTAAACCATTCGAGATATGGGGCTGGAACTTCATTTGTATTAAAATTCAATTATTTCACTAATACTTTCTCGCTTGAAGTTTTTTCGGGACACAAAAATACAAAAAATTGTCGCATAGTGAAATTTGCTTCTCCCTCCATGAATTTTGTGTAACGGGTGATGTTTATAAAATGAAATAAAAGCATTTGTATCCGCTTTTTTAAGGCTCTGTTTTAACCATCAGTAGGACTGATGTGTGTAGATTATTTCTGTATAAATTTCACAGGAATCCGACCACGGGTTAATTACAGGTTACGAGTTTAATCACGTGGTGTAAGATTTTCTAGACTGAGTACAATCTGAAAATTGCGAGATCTGGAATCTTGTGACGTCACACACTCAAGTGCTGCGATTGGTCTATCCCGGAATACGCAACCTGTATAGTTTACTGATCTTGGGGTGAGGGCACTTTTAAATGTAATTTCCCTCAGTTTTCCCTAAATACACAAAAAAAGTATGGGTTGTAGCAAAAAACAGTTTATGCACAAAATTAAACCACATAAAAGTTCATATAAAATTGATCTGAATGATATTTCTGTAGAATTAATAGTTCAGGAAATAGACATATTATGACATAGTTCTGGAAATTCTGTTTAGTGATGAGCAAATGCAAGACCAAGACCAAGACCAAGGCAGTCTTGGTCTTGGTCTTGCTATTGCACTCTCAGTCTTGGTCTTGGTCTTGCATAGGTAACCCTGGTCTTGGTCTTGGTCTCGGTCTTGCACCAGTGGTCTTGGTCTTGGTCTCGGTCTTGCATACTCGGTCTTGGTCTTGTTGCAAGAGTCTTGCCGTTTTATTTTGTGCATCTTACTGTGATCGATGGCGTTTACATGATTTAAAGTTACACCATTTACATGTGTGTAATTGCTTGCAAAAGTAACGAAAGCGAATTGCTTTTAGTTGCTTTGACCATGTAAACACTAATGTGATATCAAGCTGTTTGCCGAAACGTCCATGGTGATATAAGCTAGAAGAGTAAACTTTGGTGTAAATTTAAATATTCTGTGTTATCCTATTGCAGAACTTTAAACCCAAAATCCACGAGATGCTGTACACTATTTGAGAGAGTAAAATTATTAATATTATATTGTAAAGTTTAAAAATGAACGGCTGTGGAGACAAGAAGTAATATTAACAGGATGTGTATGAAATGTTTAAAATATTTCCGCATAGGAGAGAGGTTCTATCTGGCCTGTTTCAAACTGTATAATATAGTAACAAAACATAACGGCATTGAAGCAGATGCTTTAGAAATTTTGCAATCTATAGAAAATCACACAATGTCCCTTCGAAACCCAAACCCATAGGCTGCAATAGATAATATTTATCTTTCCATATACCCTAGTTCTAATTTATAACACATTGTGAACAGATCAATTCTGCACTTTAAAGATTTCCGCTACCCCTCATAAATTACTTTCTACTTGCTTTCAAGTTTCGGGCCTTCAACTAATTGGGTCATAAATAATCATAACTATTCTTCATGCAAGAAAATATTTCTAGATCAGGCATTTTCTACTTTTATTATCTTTTCCCATTCGATATGCATCCTTAATATGAATCAGCAGCAAGATCTTAAACACCCCACCGTTATGTGTCAATAAGTAAGAAAATTGTAGTAGTAAAAAAACTTTTTCAGTGGATGTCCTACCTATCATCAACAAAATGTAGGCCTGTACAATCAGATAAGTAACTGTAAAGTAATAACTAGCAAATACCCGTCAAATAAGTTCCTGTTTTAATTAATCTACGGTTTAATCGTGTTTTATTAAATAATTATGAAGAATACCTGAATTTTTCAGACTTAACTTAATTTTGAAATTTTCTGCAAGGAGAAAGGAATGAGCTGAATAGCTATGTTATATTTTGTTCAAATAGACAGGAAAGATTCTATATGTGAGAGTAGGCTATGAATATTAATGATAGGTGTAAAAAAGGATATAATTGTTAATGAAATATTCTACTGAGCATGTTAATAGACGTTTTAAGTTACGGGGGCTACTGTTTAAAGTTTCAAATCCTTAGTCATAGGCCGCCTCATGGATGAGCGGTTAGACCGCTCGCCCTCCACCGCTGGGACCCGGGATCGGATCTCGATGGATCGATGTGGAATTTGTGGTGGACAAAGTGAGTCGGGGCAGGCTTTCTCGGGGTGCTCCGGTTTCCCCTGCATTCCATCGTTGCTCCATTCATCGTAGTACGATCATTTGGTTGTAATAAAAAATTATTATAAATCAATCATAGCTTCCTTTAAACCCAGTGAGAGGTTAGAGAAACTAGTTATTAAATAACTGTATGGCAGAATTTTTAAGTTTTATTGATAAATTATGTGGCCAGTATTTATATTGTACGCAAAATGAAATTTCATATATGACTTAGGGCCTTTTTTACATATGTTTGTCTTTCGTACCATAATATTAGAGAACTATTCCAATTAATCATTTTAAAAATGAATATGGAGTGTTTATCGTGAATTTAACTCCCACCAATTGAAGGAACTAGCTGTATGGAATGCTATTCAGGGAAATCCGTCAGATTAATTGTAAGTTTTCGTTGCAGTAATTCGTTTTAACGTAGTGGTGAGAGAGGTTGTATACGGAGTTCACATGTATTATTTGAATGGTGCGCTCGTTTTTGGATACGGACAGCGTCATGCACCGGGTCTGCTCTCATTGGTTACCGCACGATGAGGCAACCTCTTCATTATAGGCCTACCAGCCTTGGGACTACTCCAGCTAGCGACTCTGCGGCGCCTTCGAGTAGTGGTCGCTGGCTCGCTGCATACACAACGGGGCTTTATAAAACTTTTTTCAAATAGCAAGACTGCAAGAGTTTTGCAATTAGGTCTTGTTCTTGCCAGAGTCTTGCAGGGTTGGTCTTGGTCTTGGTCTCGGTCTTGCATGGCTGGTCTTGGTCTTGGTCTTGGTCTTGCTAACGCTGATACGGTCTTGGTCTTGGTCTCGGTCTTGCATTTTCTGCAAGACCAATACCAAGACTGCAAGACCAAGACTGGTCTCGCTCATCACTAATTCTGTTTTACTTACACCTATATATTATATTTTTTAACAAAAAAGAGAGCAGATGATAATTAAATTAGTATGATGCCAAGCTAGCAAACTAGTTCTTAGAATAATATTCGTACTAAAGGTAAACATCACACATAACACTCATTATGATTGTTATTATTATTGATATAAAGCTTATAAAAATCACAAGAGTGAGTGCACTTTATAAGAAATATAAATCAGGCCTATTAGCCGTTATTTTTTTTCGTTTAAAATATCATTTGGAAAAATTGTAAACAGTTAGATACATTTAGATATTATAAGACCCAAGTAGGCTCTCATAGTACATTCAATAAATGTTTTGTTGTCTATTTTTTTCAGTCTCCAATACTGGAATCCTAGTATTTCTATCTACCGAATACTCAGTATTTGTACACATATAGGCCTACAACATTAATTAAAGAGTGTCTAAACTTATTTTGCTCGGACGTCATCAATTTTAAACTCATCTCTTTCTTATAATGGTATACTGTTGGTGCATGTACCATGACAGGTTTCACAAACGGATGAGCATTTAATACCAGATTTTGGGCATCCATATCCTCCACCACACCGAGTTGCACAGTGACAAAATAAGATGTGGAAATATTTTCAGGAGTCACATAGACAAGTAGACATTTATTTAAAGTAATAGGTAGGTTTAATGTTCTTACAATTTCTAAATATATCTAATTACTTACCATTTTTCAAAATACCCGTAATTTTTTTAACGAAACACAAAATGGCTAAGCTTTACAACAAGAATAATATTGTTATTATTATTATTATTATTATTAATATAAAATAATAATAATGAGTTTTATGTCTAACGTAAGACATTAGTAACTATATTTTTCTAAGACGTAGTTTGCTAGCTTGGCATCATACTAATTTAATTATGATCTGCTCTCTTTTTTGTTAAAAAATATAATATATAGGTGTACGTAAAACAGAATTTCCAGAACTATGTCATACTATGTCTATTTCCTGAACTATTAATTCTACAGAAATATCATTCAGATCAATTTTATATGAACTTTTATGTAGTTTAATTTTGTGCATAAACTATTTTTTGCTACAACCCATACTTTTTTTGTGTATTTAAGGAAAACTGAGGGAAATGACATTTAAAAGTTCCCTCCACCTCCCGCTCACCCCCTATCCATGGGGACTTTTATTATGTTGTTTAGGACACCTTTCCCCACATCTCTGCCAAATTTCAAAACTACATGATTTTTTGGCCCTATGTTTCCTTTCTTGCCTGGAATATAATGTATTTTCCATTACATTATTGTACTGTGCTTGTACCGTGATCGGATTTTTAAAAATTCAACTTCAATGGTTGTGTGATGTTTCTCCACTTGTTTTATGATGTAAATACACAATATACAACTTACATACAAAGATATAACCCTTAAATATAGAGAAAGTGCGATGTACGGTTTTCTTTCGAAATCTCGAAATTTGACCGAAACTTAAAATTGTTATAACTTTTGAATATCTGAAGACAAAATAACAAATGACTACTCATTTTAAAGTGAATTTATTTTCCTACAACTCCTTTTATGAGAATATTGCTGTATTACCTAAGGGCTGAAGCGCTAGAATGCAAAGTGTGTCGAAAAGCGCGAGGCGAAAGAGCTTTCTATGAAAATTTATTTTCGCTGGCGGATATCTCGAAACCTATTGGGAATAGATAGAAATGTTTAAGATAAAACTTGTAGTAAATTTTATCAGTTTGAATTTTGTATGTAGCAAATTTTCCTCCACGATGCACCATTGTTTAGATATAAGCGAAAAACCTAAAAAAGGGACCTTCTGCGGGCCTCCTGCCCCCGCTCACCCCCACCTTCCGGGACTTTTAGTATGTTTTTTAGAATACTCCCTCCGACAACTCTGCAACATTTCAAAACTACACGATTGTTTTGTTCTATTTTTCGTTCGTTGCCTGGACTATAAGCCTACATCCAGTAAGAACTCAATAAATGAAATGCTCTGTCAAGAGTATTACTCTATTGTTGCAGTTTAGTGGGGAATGTGGGCTTGTTTACTTTTGCACAATTTTTCGATGCGGGGAGGAATCGCAGACAAACACACCCGTAATTCTTGGTCTACAGAAAGAAGTCGCTCACGTTTCTATTACTTCCTCTGCCCGTACCATAGGTAGGCTACTATAGGTAGAGGAAGTATTGTTTTCGACCCCAAAATTCGAAGTTGAGTTTTTAGCATATATACACGTTTCAAGGCCCCCTGAATCCAAAAATACTGTTTTTGGAAACATGTCTGTGTGTCTGTGTGTCTGTGTGTGTGTCTGTGTGGAAAATATCTGTGAACAAGCTAGCTCCAAAACGGAAAATCGTATGAAAACAAAATTTCGTATTTGGGTCAGGTACCTTCTGAAGATGTGAGGATAAGATTGGCGACTATTTTCTTTTATTTTTAAGGGCACTTTACATGAAGAAATTTTCGTTTTTCGCGATTTTCTCGAAAACGGCTCTAACGATTTTCTTTAAATTTTGCACATAGGTTGCTTAACTTTTATTTGAAACATTTTTTCGAGAAAATTCTCTGAGGGTAGTTACAAGCCACCCACTGTTCACCCACTGTTTGTAGAAAGTTTGTCTTACGTGATGAACAACTGAATTCGCGCTCTTTCATGGCCTCTTATTTTATATAAGAATGTGAAGTGAGAAATAGCCTATGTATTGTTGGCCATGCATAGAGTAAAGATGTATCTGAGGGAAATATTCGATAAATTTCGGAAATTATATTTTACGGCAGAAAGTTCAATAAACGTCTGCAGTCATTTGTTTTTTTTTTTTAAAGTTTGTTATATAGACTGCACTTTTAGTCGCATCATTGAAAGAAGAGGTATTTATAGGATAATTAGCGTAAAATTGTGTCTTGCGATTCTGTACAAGGATATGTGAATACTGCTAACTTTTATTTGGGCAGAGGAAGTTATGTGACTTTCACATCAGATTTTTTTAATACGGGTCAGTGCATAGATATGTTGTTGAAAACTGCATTAACATACATGTGGCATGCTCTGATAACACTGAGAACTCTCTTTTTACTGAAATCCAGTAGTGAAGTAGTGCATATTCCCTAAATTTCAGCTTCAAAGTTCGATCTTCAAAGTTTATTCTGCCTCTTCTAATGGTAGATGTTTTGTGTCCTCAGCAAAGGGATTGCGAATCCAGTCGCATTCGTTCACGTTGAGGGAAGGAAAATATTCTTGCAGTTTATTCTCCAAAACAGAAAGATGTTCTAAAATCAGACTGGAACAGATGTCGGTATCAGCTATGTCGCTGTCATAGAATTATGTCTGATCATGTTGACGTCAGAGGTAATTCTTTTCAGGATAGGAACTGTTCAGCAAATGATTCTTCATTTCAAAATCTTATTTAGCTCATTAAGTGACATTTTTTAGGATTCGTCCAGTTGAAGTGCACATTTTTTACCATCATGTAATTTTTCCACTACTTTTTAAAATATCAGCTGACATGTCTTCTATGCGGCGAGCAACTGTATCGTTTGACAAACGTTCTTTGGATATATCCCTCTCAGTAGCCTCTCCTAACATGGATTTAACTATTTCTTTACAAGCAGGTAAAATCAAAGTTTCTACAGCTGTATGTGGCATATTCCTGGCAATTATTTCTGCTACTTTATAGCTGGCTACTAGCGCTTTTTCTGATGTTTCAATTATTTTATTTATTGCCTTGTCTTCTTCAATTTGAGAAGAGAGTAAACGACTGAATAGGCTTTATCTTTATTTTCCAAGTGACTGCGTTTCGTTTTCAAGTGTCTCTTTAGATTGCTTGGAACCATACATTCATTGCTTAATTTTTTGCCACATACAACACACTCAGGAAGTTCACGATTTCCAGATTCAATAAATGTAAATCCGAAGCTTAAGCACCGCACAGCACCAGACGATGAACTGTTCTGCTGCGGAAGTAGCTTCTCACTGACACTTGATCTGGGTAATTCACTTGTTCTATTTTCATTCTGATGGTCTTCACTACTGTTTATTCGTTGGCGTTTAATTGAAATCTTTTCCATATTTCAACAGAATATCTGTGTATTTACTTCAGTTTTGTATTAACACCAAATATTGCGACTTAATCAACAATCAATTGCACTAAGTTGTGTACTTCCTTTTAAACATCTGTCCGATTCCAACCGAAGTACTGAACTGACTGCAGGTGACCGTTGATTGGTTTATATATGCTCCGCTAGGATTCGGGGGTGATCGACATGTTTCTCTAACGTTCCAGTGGCTCGTGTACCCTCCCTAGGTTCTTAATCTTTCGGGACTGCTCTGTAGCGTTCGAAATTCGTCTAAAGCAGGCAAGTTTAAAATACTGTTTGTTGCATTGAACTGCTATAGTTACAGAGAGCCCCTGGAATCTGAAAACTTCGTGGCCGTTAAAATTCGAACATGTCATTGGCAGTGCGCATGCGTGGAGTGCTCAAGTCCACAGTGAAAATATTGTCCACGGCTCCACGCGCTTTAGTTAACCGCGTGGATACTAGCGTGATACCGTCAATGTTTTCAACTCAGCACGTTTCACTTGCATTCGAATTCCCGCCGTCTCTGTCTCTGACGTGTTCCATGCTTTCAGTTTGCGAGCGAGCTCTGTACTTAAACGTTGGGGTGTGCCGCTATATTCAGCATAGCGAAACAGTGTGCCGCGAAGGAAAAAAGTTTGAGAACCCAAAGTGATAAACGAAGTGTCTGGAGCCTACATTCATTTTGGAATATTAATTATGAAGTGCCAGAATGGTACTTTATGAGATTGTGTGGGGACGGGAAAATATCTGTCCGTCCGTCCGTGTGTCTCTAAGCGCGATAGCTCATATACGCTTTATCGGATTTTAATGAAACTTGGTATACGCGTTTATAATGTCCATGATATTGGAACAAATTCGCTGACCAATACCGGAGTAAAACCCAATTTAGTGTCTATTTCAAAGGCGCGATAACTCAAATACGCTTTATCGGATTTTCATGAAACTTTATAATGCTCATGGGAAGACGTCTTTTGATATTGGACCAAATCGGTTGGCCGGTACCGGAATAATGCCCAATTTAGTGCCTTTTTATGATAATATTTAAGAAAGTCACGATAACTCAAATAGGCCTACGCTTTATCGGATTTTCATGAAATCTGGTATACGCATTTATAATGTCCATGGCAAGAAGCCAATTTATTTTGGATTAAATCGGTTGAATGGTACCAGAGTAACAACTAATTGAAAGTCACATTTTAAAAAAAATCATGTCTATAGTACAATGCCGCATTTCTAATCACTGAGAGCTTTGCAGTCAGAAGTTTGTTTATTTCGTTGATCAAATTGAAATTGAGTAGTACATGTATACTGTTATATAGAGAAGGTATATAACTGTGAAATAATTAGCGGAGTTCTTTGCCACTGAATTTTGTGAAATGTTGACATATTTTGAGAATTTCAAGTTGCAATACTTTTAGCTTTCACAAATAATACTATTTTTCACATATGCTTGTCAAATTAGACCGTTAAGCTGAGCAAGGTGGTCGAAATGGTAACGTCTTGTATTCGTATTCTGGAGGTGCCTGGTTCAAATCCCGGAACGGGCCAATTTGATATGGATTTATTTTTATTTTTATGTGAGTGTGCGATTGTCAAGATATCACAAATCTGTAGTTCTGCTGATGCTGGACGATTTTAATCTGATTAGAAAAAATATTTTCTGCATATCATAATTGAGGAGTTATACGAGTATGTACAAAGGGCGTACATCAGAAAACCATGTTTTGTGAAAATCACATTAGTAATGTTTACATGTCGTTGAAAACTTGTGTTAATGATTTTTTTTTTCAAATACATAATAAAGATGACAATAGCGATGGCATTAACAGAATGAAACTCTTTAGAAAATTTTAGAAAATATAAATATTATAAAATATGTTCTTATATGCTTTTTTTACATATAAGTCTGATGTGAATATGTAATATGATGTTCATAGTAAAATTATGTGACAGACATTTATTTTTAAATGTTTGATGATAACCGGAAAAGTTAAGTGAATACAAACTGACACATCCAGTGCAGATTTCTATAGCAGTTCAATGCAACAAACAGTATTTTAAACTTTTCGCTTTTCAGCTTACCTACGGAGTTTTATACCAGTTCAATGAAATGAACAATGTATCAAATTTCATGTATGTATCAGTGTCCATGATTTGTTTCAGAGTTTCAGAGTCCTGCTTCTCTTTGACCTTGCTGATTGGCTCTGGAGAATATGTCTTCAAACCAACTTAAACAATCATCAGTGAGGAACTGAAGAGATTCCTTCTGTCATTTTCCTTAGCAGTATTAAGTTTAACAGTGGCAATTGGTTGTAAATTCACCGAAGTTAAGGTGATTTTTTATAAAGGAAAATGGCTCACAAGAACCAAAATATGAACCGCACACTGCAACTCCTCCATGTTGAGAAAATGCCATTCTTTGATAGGACTGGATTTTGAAACTTGAATTTCTACTTTAGGGTTTCTGTGGAAAAAGTTCCTTGAGTTCAGGATTCCAATTCTTCAATATACCTGCACGATTTAGAACTACAAAGGGTGTGGGACTTTGTTGAAAGTTCATGATTATTTCTGTATATTCGTCTTAAGTATGAAATGTTCTCCATTTTTCGAAATAGCGCCAAACCTCTAAATTTCAAGATATCGAAACGAAAATTTACAGGTTAGTCAACAGGACCATGGGGATCAAGAATATTCATTATCCCTAAAACGGCATATACTGGCATAAGACTGTTGTACATATAACTCCTCAATTGCAATTATAATGATTTAACAAAGCATTCTGGCACAGTTACATCAGTTCACCTGACTTTATTTTATTGTGAATTATGCCTTTCCAATTCAGGCCTCTGTTGATTTTACTTTTAACTAAATATGAGATTATGCCTATATATGGACATATATTTTAACGGTTATTTATGAATAAAGCATTCTGGCACTTTGTTACATCAGTTCACCTGATTTTATTTTATGTTAACTTAGGTCTTTCCAATTCAGGCATCTAACGATTTTAATTTTAACTAAATATGAGATTATGCCTATATATGGACATATATTTTAAGGGTTCTTCGTGAATAAATGATTTTTTAAAAGTTTTAACTAAATTACAAGTGTTAATAATAATAATAATAATAATAATAATAATATCACTATTTGATCCTCAGAAGCTTTCAGTGGGTTCGATAATTTATTTATATGGGGTATAAGGAAGTTAGTGGAGTACGCCGTAGCGTAGTGGTTGAGGCTTTGCGCTACAAACAGGAAGGTTGCGGGTTTGATTCTCTATGAGGTCGTTGAGAATTTTCAATTGGCCTAATCCTGCTGGTGCCACTATGGTCCTGGGGTCGACTCAGCCTCTAATAGAAATGAGTACCAGAAGCAATCCTAGAGGTAAAGGCGGCCGGTGCGTAAGACTGACAACATTACCACCTTCACGTGCCCATTGTCCAAAATCTGGGAGCCTCAACCTCCTGAAACCCTCTGGGCCTCCATGGCCTGTATAGGGATCACTTTACTTTATCTTATGAGGAAGTTAGTGAGTTGTATTCGGTGTTGTTTGAAGTAATGTAGAGTACGTTACGTGAGTAGAAATATATTTTTGGTTCAGAATCTTTGAGTCAGAAGGAATGTTGTTTGTTATATTTGGTTGGATAGAAGCATCTTTATTACTTACATACTATGGTTAATCTGGCAAATCTGGATTTGTGATCCCAGTAATGGTCCGTAACTCCCCTCCAAAAATCATTAATACCCCATTTAATGTAAGTTCCGATGTAACATTTGACTGGGCTATGATTCTCTTACAATTCCCAGGGATTGCTGAGAAGGCTTTGGAAATGTATAATCTGGCTTCAGTGCTCTTCCAGTAAAATATTAATTTATCGCAGTTCTGTGCGAGTGTAACATTTTAAAATAGTGAGAATACGATCGACAGTTTACACTTTCCGTACAGTTCATTTTGATTTGGTGAATTTTAAAGAAAATGTCAATAGTTGTTTTAAAAATTCCAAACCTACATTTCGTGGTTAACTGCATAGTGACTGCTATTAGCAACCAACAAAAGCTAACCATAGTATGTAAGTAATAAAGATGCTTCTATCCAACCAAATATAACAAACAACATTCATTCTGACTCAAAGATTCTGAACCAAAAATATATTTCTACTCACGTAACGTACTCTACATTACTTCAAACAACAGATGTAAAACAGAATTTCCAGAACTATGTCATACTTCATATCCTTCTATTCCCTGAACTATTAAATCCACAAAAATATAATTCAGATCAATTATATAGGAACTTTTATGTAGTTTAATTTTGTGCATAAACTGTTTTTTGCTAGAACCCATAGCTTTTGTGTGTTTAGGGAAAAGTGCGAGAAATTACATTCAAAAGTGCCCCCACCCCCGCTCACCCCCTATCAATGGGGACTTTTACTATGTTGTTAGGACACTTTCCCCCACATCTCTGCCAAATTTCAAAACTACATGATTTTTTTTGTCCTTATTTTTCCTTTCTTGCCTGGAATATAATGTATTTTCCATTACATGTCCTGTGCTTGTACCGTGATCGATTTTTAATAAATTCAACTTTAATGGTTGTGTGATATTTCTCCACTTGTTTCATGATGTAAATACACAATATACAGTTTATATACAAAGAATAACCCCTAAATATAGAGAAAGTGCGATGTACGGCTTTCTTTCGAAATCTCGAAATTTGACCGAAACTTAAATTGTTATACCTTTTGAAAATTTGAAGACAAAATAACAAATGAATTTTCACTTTAAAGTGAATTTATTTCCCTACAACTTCTTTCATGAGATCATTGCTGTATACCTAAGGGATGAAGCGCTAGAAGACAAAGTCTGTCGAAAAGCGCGAGGTGAAAGAGCTTTTTTCGAAAATTTGTTATTTTCGTTGGCGGATATCTCGAAAACTATTAGAAATAGGAAGACATATGTAGGATCAAACTTGTATGACATTTTATCAGCTTTAATTTTGTTTATAGCAATTTTTCCTCTACGATGCACCATTGTTTAGATATAAGCGAAAAACCTAAAAATGGGACCTTCTGCGGGCCCCCCTACCCCCCGCTCGCCCCCCACGTTCGGGGACTTTTAGTATGTTGTTCAGGACACTTCCTCCGACAACTCTGCAAAATTTCAAAACTACACGATTTTGTTTTCTATTTTTCATTCGTTGCCTGGACTATAATAAGAAGATTGAAGTTGACCCTCTCACAATATTTCAGCGAGTTAGCATTACCATAAAAATCAGACGAAGAGTTGAAAGCCCGCTGCAAGTATGAATTGCCCCCTTACCCAGTGTCTCTTTTCAACGAAACTGGAGTGAGGAAGGGACCTAAGGCAGCTCTATATTCGTGTTTCACAACCCTCACTACCAACATCTCCCGAGACGCCAATATCCACATCATGCTCGATGGTGGCTACTTGCTCCACAAATGTGTGTGGCATGAAAACGCATCAGTGAAGCCCATCATTGACGGCTACATTCATTTTGTGAAAAACCATTTTGGGACAGATGTAATCCACTGTCTTCGATGGATATCCGGAGGACGCCTCTCAAAAAAGTACCAAAAGTGCCGAAGGTCTCAGACGATACTCCGCCCTCAACTGCAGTGTCATTGTCCTGTCAGCTTCAACTACCTTCAACATCACACAAGAGAAGTTCTTATCGAACGACACTAATAAGCATAGGCTGATAGAGCTACTGAAAACTGGATTTGAACAGCACGGTGTTGAGGTGACAGAAGACGACACTGACGCTGACATTGTTAGAGCTGCCATCACCAAAGCTGACTCTTCTGAGAAGGTTGTAATCATCGTGGAAGATGTGGACCTGCCTGTGTTATTAGTTGGTTTGAGTTCCAAAAAATACATGTACTTTCAGAAGAGGTGAGCCAGACGTCCAATATTCATCTACATCGTTCACCACCGGGAATTCTTACTACTCTCCCGGGCCCCTTTCAAGCAGGGGAAAACCAAATTTGTCAAACCTTCCTCAAAACCCCAGCACTATTCAAGCAAGCAGAAGTCTTCCTCCACCCAGATGTGAGTTACGATTAAATAGCTGCAGCTGGGGAGAAGTATCTCGTCGCAGTTTATGAAGGAGCGACTGACACCACCCCCAACGACCTGTCAGCCAAAGTCAAACTCGCCCGTTTGTCACCAACCACAGATGCTGCAAAATATCATGCTTATTGTATGTATCACCAGGTATGTCCATATACATTTCCTATCATTATGTTCTTAAATTTCGTTGTTCACTTATACACTTTTATTGTACACCGTGTGTATGCTTTGAAATATTATAGAATAACTAATTTTTATTCTACTTTTTCGCAGGTACAAAAGTGGTTTGGGTGGAAAAAACTCACGGATTGGGGTGGAAGTTGGACGAGTTGGGCTTACTCCAATTGCAATGGAAGTTAAACGACCCCCTCAAACCCTTCTAAAACTGATCTCGTGCAAGTGCAAGATGGGCTGCGCTGGGGGCTGCAGCTGCCGCAAAACTGAGCTGAAATGCAATGTGCCCACATCCCAGAATGACAGTTCTTCAAGTGAAGATGAAGACATCACCCCACCCTCGACTTCCCATACCAGGAACCTCACACATGGTTTAAATATACCTGTTGGTTTAAAGTAAATACATTTTTATGAAATATTCTGCTTAAATATTTTTTTCTGGCAAAATCCATTTCCCATAGACACATATACACACAAATAGTTTCTATACACAGTTATAAGACATTATCCGCAAACATGTTACAAAAGAATTAAGTTGTTGGTGGAGGAAACGATGTTATTCAACTTTCACCCAAAAAAGCATTTTTTCATATTTTCGGTTTTTGTCATTTATGACGAGACTATCTGAGCCACAAGAACGAGCTATAGCTCACATTAAAGCTTATTAAATTGCCTACAACGTTTGTTCTCTTGATTTTTCTGTAGGACGTGTCATTTTGTCGGTATTCAGTTCGAAACACGAAGAAAACTTAAAATTTTAAGTTTTTTGAAAAAAAAGGCTAATCTTTGAAAAGCCGTATCTCGGTAACTATATAACTTAAAAAAACGATTTTGATCTAATATTTTATAAAATTTAATTTACTTTTAAGAAGCTAAGACATAATATTTTTAATAAACGCTTAGTTTAGGAGATATTGTCGAAAAACCGAACAAAGTCCGAAAAAACCGGTCAATTCGACCGCCATTCATCGAGCACAGGTTTCTGGGGTTGCAAATCTGGATTTTTGATCCCAGTAATGGTCTGAAACTCCCCTCCAAAAATCATTAATACCCCATTTAATGTAAGTTCACGCATTTTTTTTTGGAACATTTGACTGGGCTATCATAAAGTATCTGTATTTTGAGCCATTTCATTTTTGTTAAATAGTCAATATTTGAAAAGTTTTTATTTATCTGTAACCCAGATTAATGGGCATTGTGATAGGAATACAGTTTTATTTCCTTTGTAAGTATAGGACCTACAGATACAGCAGGCAAAAACCTCTACACAATATGTGCAATAAAATAGAACCAGAAACCTTGAATCTTCCTCACTGCCTCTCATTGATGGTGATAAAGCTTTTATTTCTGTTCGTAAACTGAGAAACATGAAGCTCTTTAAATAAATCCCTTCTTCCAAGAACAGACCATCAACTTTTTAAGTAGCAATAATTCTGCAATAATTCCCAACTCGAATAAAGGAACATCTTTAAGAAGGAGATGATAAATAGATTATACATCTTGCATAGATTACTTTTAATTCCCTGTACTAAGTAAATTTTAATTTATTATTCCTCGATTGAATGCTTTAGTATTCCTTAAGCAATCAGTACAGAATACCACCTATACTGGTTTTCACATCGTGAAGGCACAATGGGCTCTTATGGCCATGTTATTCATATGGGAGAATAAAGCGCGCACGGGCGCTATGTTGCCAGATCGGTCTGTTTTCAGAATATTACCTGAGTGAAATAGGAATATGCATTTCTGTACAAAATTTTATGAAAAATATTATGGTAGAAACGAAAATCTCATATTTTCGTTGACTTTTGTTTAAATAATAAAAATTGGATTTTTTTCATTAAACGAAAATTTTAACATATTTTTCGTTCCGAACATTGAAACGTACAAAAATATCGATACAATTGCGACGAAAAAATCTCAGTTATTCGTTTGTCCTTATCGATGATGATCATTTGAAAAGCTCACCAATATTTTAAAAATGTTGTTTATAAAAAAATAATTTGTCAGATAAGGTGAGAGTGTTTTTAGATGTTGCACTGGAAAATGTCGTCGCTGGCTAAATTTCGTTCTATTAGTCCACATAAAAACTTCTAGCGACAAAGTTGTAAAGAGAAGTGTGAATTTTTATTTCATTATCATTCGAAAGTCCCCAGAACAATATTAGCCATGTATCGTCTGTTTTTTTCTCGGGTGAACAGCGCGTTGTGAAAAAGTGACGTACTATAAGCGTCCGGCTAGCTGTTTCTTTCTGTTCAGTTAACTTTTTGAGTTGCAATATTTTATTTTCATTCAGTGAATAAATTAAGGTGTTGCAGCAGAGTTTAATTCCTTGAAATAACACCGCCAGTATCAATTATTTGATGATGTTAGATATAGCATAGTGTGACCATTATATTCAGAGCTATTAGTCGACATCAGCTTTACAGCTCAAACATTCGATAGAGGATAAAGAATGCTTTCACAGCATATTAAATTAACATGCGACAGAAATAAGGCTTTCTTGAACATGTCATGTCGTGGATGTTTTCAGTTTCGGTTTGTCAGTGAACCCGAATGTTAAGTGATATTAAAAGTGTTCTATCCCGCGTATAACCGTGTGCATTATAACTGTAAGTTTTCAAAGAGCGCAATGGATTGCAGGAAAAAAGGTGATAACATCAGAAGTGGTGAAAGAAAAACAATTTTAAGTGTATTCGAGTATTTGAAGGGAAAAAAACCCCGGACGGAGTCAATCGTTTACTGTTAACGAACTTTCTAAGGATACCGGCGTCAAGTAGGCGTACATTCTTTAGATTAAAAAAGGAAAACGACGAAGGGCCCATCACCACACCGCGGAAAAAAAGGCAAACTGGGCTGAAATACAAAACCAGCAGGGAGGCGAAATACAACGAATTTGTACGCAGTGCTATACGCCGCAAATTTCATGGGTTTCTGTTTCAGAACATCCCTCCTACAATTATGTCTGTTATGAAAGCAGTAAATGATGATACAGATTTACCAAATTTTAAATATTCAACTTTTTATCGTTTGGTGAAAGAAATGGGGTTTGTTTTTGAAAAGCGAGGGAATAAATCGCTGATGATTGAAAGAAACGATATTATACTGTGGCGACATTCGTATTTACGAAAAATGAAACAATTCAGGAAAGAGGGAAAGAATATTGTGTATTTAGATGAAAGTTGGGTAAATGTAGGTCACAGTGTGTCAAAGGTTTGGAAGGATAAAACAATAAAAACTCCAAAAGACGCTCTTTTAGCCGGATTGTCCACTGGTCTTAAGAGCCCTACTGCTCGAGGACCACGCTTTGTTTTCTTGCATGCCGGTGGTAAGAAAGGATTTGTAGAGGGAGCGAAGCACGTTTTCTTGGCGAAAAAATTCTTCTGATTATCATACCGAAATGGATAGTGATAGGTTTGAACAGTGGTTCAGGGATCAATTATTGCCCAACATTCCACCAGGAACAGTCGTTGTTATGGACAACGCATCCTATCACGGTAGGAAAAAGGAAACAATCTCCAGTTCCAACTCCCGCAAGAACGATATAAAAAGTTGGCTCTCATCAAAAAATATTCCGTATCCACAAGATTGCCTTAAAAGAGAATTAGTTAATATCGTAAATTCTGTACGAGATCAGTACAATGGTACAGTCGTAGACTCGATTGCAGAAGAACAGGGAGTAATAGTTTGTAGGCTGCCTCCATACCATTGTGAACTAAACCCTATCGAAATGGTATGGAGTCAGGTAAAAGGGCATGTTGGACGTCATAATATTAACTTCAAGGCGAAGGAAATGGACCATTGATAGAAAATGCTTTTTCGTCGGTTACTAAGGATCAGTGGACAAATTACTGTAAACATACTGAAGGCGTAGAGGACGATATATGGAAAGCAGATCAGCTGCAGGATGACATTGAACCTCTGGTCGTTAGGTTAACCAGCAGTTCCAGTAGTTCTTCAAACAGTGATTACAGTGAAGAGGCGCCCCAGGATTCGGCAATGGAGGGAGTTGAACCCATATCCGATTGAGGTACTTTTATTATTGTTACTGTGCATTTATTTAAGGTTTTAAGGTTTAGGTATAATATTTATACATATTAACAGATTTAATTCCATGCGAGAAAGAATGAACATCACTTGAAGACACAAAATAACAATAGGCATTTTTGTGATTGCGTTTATAGAAGAGTAAAAATTTAATTTTGTTTATTATATTGAACCAATAAATTTATTATATAATAATAATAATAAGCGAACACCTGCATTGTATAATGGTTGGCTTGTTGACTACTGATATCCTATGAAGACCGAAAGTACGGGTACGATATCCGATATCTCCTGATTTTTTCTGAAGTCAATAATCAGCCTCGAAGTAGCAACTGATAACTACTTCCTAAAAAGTAGCGACTCCGGTAAGAAAAATCCTACCATCCGTTAATGAAGTCATTAGACGGAGGTAAATAACACAGCGGTTGCATGATTGGCCCTGTCACTCGATGTGATGTAGCCTAACGGAATTCCAAAAATAAAACATCGCTAATAAATATGATCGTAATGAAGATGATTATGATAATAACAATAATTTATTAATGATGATGATGATGATAATAATAATATATAATTTGAATCGCGATATTATGACTCAAAAGTGAACTAAACAGAGAGTTTGTGCTAACCGCCCAATCTCAATATTCAGCTTACGTCAAGCTACATCGCGCGCTGTTATCCCGGGAAAGAAACTAAGAATCCCTATGGATTTATTGTTCGGGGGAGTTGATAAAATTCAGTTTAACACTTTTCTCTACAATTTTGTCGCTGGAAGTTTTTATGTGGACTTATAGAACGAAATTTAGCCAGGGACGACATTTTCTAATACAAAAATGAAAAATACTCTTACCTTGTCTGACAAATTATTTTTTTATAATCATTACCTTTAAAATATCGGTAAATTCTAAGAACCAGCATTGCCTATAAGGACAAACGAACAATTGAGATTTTTTTCGTCGCAATTATTGAAATTTTTTGGTACGATTTAATGTTCGGAACGAAAAATATGTTAAAATTTTCGTTTAAAGAAAAAATTCAAATTTTTATTATTTAAACAGAAATCAAAGAAAATATAAGATTTTCGTGGCTACCATCATATTCTTCATAAAATTTCAAACAGAATTGCATGTTGCTATTTCACTTTGGTCATATTCTGAAAATAGGCATATGTGGCAACAGCGCGGGGATTCTCCATAGGACGTGCCTTCACGACGTGAAAAGGACATAATTCCATTGTGCAAATTTATTAGTTTCTCTTTGTCACCGGTGAAGTTGTCCATCACAGCTGTCAGGTATGAGGTCATCGTAGGAAGTGGTCAGATGGAGTAGAGGAAGAACAAAAATAAACAGAAGGTAGGGAGCAAGACTAGGGGTAGTATTGATGTTGTAATAATAATATTGGATCTTACAAGCGTATGCCGTTTCTGCATCCCTGCAATGAACGAGAATGTTACGAGAAAAATTCCTCTGGCACCGGAACTTTAACCCGGGACCTCCAGCTGTCCGGGCTGACTCTCTACGGTGGCAGATAGAATGATAACATTTATTATAGTGTACATATTATGCAGTGTTATGAAATATTTTGGGCCCTACCGGTTGTCGTTCATAATTGGCAATCCATTAGGCACCCCTAAAATCTTTGATTTTATAAGAAGGCCTGTTGTTATTGTTGTAGGATCTCACTTCTGTTATTTTTCTGGCATTGCAAGTCAGTATTTTTTTACGCTTATGAACTAATTTATACTTAAAGTCTGAATGTGCTAAATTAAGATGTTCAATCGAAAACTCACCAGTCATTACCTTACCCTACTTTCATGGTTGAAAGTTATTTAAGAACCGAGTGTTTAATAGGATGAGTATCCCTATATCGTTACGATGTTAACTTCTGTGTGTATGCATTTATCTTCGCTTATCCAAAATTGTCAGCACATTTAAAGGCTTCATAAGTTAGTTAAATTTAAGTTCATGAACTATCGGGCATTCAACGAAACTTTAGAGCTAAAATGACGTGCAATGATTCCCAACTTTTTTTATACTTGAGAATCTGAGAATTTTGCAGAGTCGTTCCTCTCGTAATGTTATAACGTTTTCAGGTGTTAAAATAAATTGTATAAACATGTGAATAACTTTATTAGGCCTAAATACATTCTCGAAAAAAATCCATAAGTTGAGTATCATTAACCCAATGCTGCTTATGCAGTTTCTTTATTTATGAAACATTAGCTGCGGGAGACGTAAGTGAGTGGCAGTTCCATTAACAGCGGCGACTTCAGTAAAGCATTGGTATTCCTAAGTACCCCGTGCGTTTCTGTGGTTACTTTAATGATACTAGAATATTCCCCCAAAAATATAAATTTGTAATGTTTTTATTAGTTTAAAAATGACTTTATGAAGTTTTTATGCAAGAATCAGGTGGCTCTAATAACTGATGTTTGATGCTAGGAAAATAAAAATAGGCCTATAAGCTTTATAGTAACTTTAGAACAGATTATTAACTCTAATGCTCAGAATATAGTTATGTTTTCAAACATTCATACATACCACACTTTTTAAAAAAATTCATTTTCGCTTCCTATAAAGTTAGTAAAAATGAAGCCTAATTTTTTTAAATATCAGTTTTGGTCAGAGATTGGCTACTCCACACGGCCATCTAGGTTGGTGGGTGGTATGAGAAAGATGTGATCATTTGAAAAATAGCTTTGACCTCATCTCAACTTTTAGTTTGTATCGCAATGCCTCTATCACGTGCGCCTAGCGAGTTCCTTTCATTTATTGGCACATTGTTCATTTCTTTCGGCATTTCCTCTCCTCACTGCACGCCTCACTTATACTACTATTTGTGATTACGTAATGAGAACGGATACTGACGTCAATCGTAAATGCTTTTCGGAACTATTTATTTGCTTACGTCGGAAAACTGGTCTATTAGCCTTAAATCGAAATAACGTCTCAGCAAAGGATAAATTAATGAAAATTCCATTATAAGTTCATTCTAGAAACCGATAACTCTTCTCAAATGTTGCAAATGTCTTTTAGCATCAGTAACGAAACGCCAACTTACTGTCACCAGAGGAACCCCTTGACCAGGGAATACTATAGGCCTAGCTAAACTTCTCAACCTTCTATGTGTCACATGAATATATAGATACTACTTATATTGTACTGGGGGACACAACTTACGGCATTTTTCCTGTTATATATTATTAAAAATGATAACATTATTGGTTTTCTATCTACAATGATTTCACGAAAACAATATAATTTATTCTACATCATAATACATCATAGATATCATCAATGTGGTGGTGGGACATATCTTGAAGCTGTCAGTTCTGGCTCAATAGAAGAAAATATAAATCTGTAATCTCTTAACCGTATTTACAACTAGGCTACTTGAAAAATAACGAATACCAAAAGACACAATAATTTAACTACAGTATTCATCAATACAGCTTACCAGGACAGAAGAAACACAAAAAAGTGACATAGTAATTTCTGTCTTGTTTCGTTTGCTTGTTCTAATAGAGAAAGTGGAGAGTTAGTTGAGGTTTAAATCAAAGTATTTCCGTTTTTGTAAAAGGTTTTAGACCGTCGCTGTTTTGTGTTTACAGTCAGTTAACTGTAGTTATTGATATTTGCCTGATGCAGTCTGAGATTTACTAAACATTTAGGAAATATGAGTGAATATATTTAGAAAATATAAATCTAACTGAAATCATCATTCTTCACGGAAACCACAGGTTGGAAACCATAGGTTGGAAACCACTGGATAATAAACGGCATTCAGTACTTGCCCAAGCATTCTTAATACAGAAAGCAGAATTATTGAAATAGGCCTATGTACTAATCTTATAGTGTCAATCACTAGGGATTACAGACAAATATCTTACTGTGGATGAACTGGTTTCAACAATTTCAGGATTAGTTCATGATTAACTTGATAATCCATACTATGAGGTACTCATTACAAAAATCTTCTAGTCGGATCATGAAAATCACTTTTGCGAATGGGATGGCATTAACCTTTGCCATGGGAGCGTCAGAACATATCCAATCTGTATCTGCCGGTTGTTGACAAAGAGCTAAGCTAACAGTGAGGGATTTCATACATACTTGTGCCGGATTTCATATTTAGTTTTGTCGGCACAACTACATAATTATGAAATCCCGCACTGTATGTGAGCTAAGTTAAACTAACCAAGCTTAGCTCTTGGTCGACAACCGGCATCATCGTTTCGTAGATATCTTCGATTACTGTCTCATACACAGTACATTTCTTGTTCATTTTGTAACATTGGAACCTATGCATTATAGGCCTAATCAGTTTCTGCCTATGTTTCAGTTTAGGCCTATATGTAAAATCATAGCCTAATTTGGTTATTTTATGACAGATGGGAGTACTTTGTGGGTAAAAGGCCACGAAACACGAGCAAAAGTAAACATGAATGTTCGAATGATTTCCTTTATATTTTTAGTTTCGGACTTAGCGGTATTTTGTATTTTAAAAATCTGCCTTCAAGATTCCTGTTCCCGGGTTCTGCTTAGGTCAGACAATGTGCTGTTTCATTATGGATGATTCCCTCATGTGTAATAGATGGTAACTTACAGTTTTCTGCTTCTAATCATTTTGTTTACTCTCTTATTAGCTCTATCAATTGTTGCGGTTTGCTGGATCTTCTGGCGATCTTCTTGTGTTTGAAAATTGGTTCAGCAATCTGTATTAGAATAATTAAATAAATTCCGTCAATTTGGTACCTCACGATGGGATCCATCCTTGTCAAGTCTAGTATTGACGCAGATATTCTTCTTTCTCCTACAGCCATTGGTGTGTTAGCTCTTCGAAAGAGGAAATTTACCTAACCAGATTTCACTTATGGAATTTGCCTTCATGTAGTCTTAAGTTCCTAGCATTTACTTGAAACCTATAGGCCTATAGAGATGAAGTCCTCACGTGCAAACGTGATACTAATTGCATTATTATAATGACGATGCTACCAATCTACTAGTTAGTGAACTAATTTGATTGTGTAATCCCACTTCTAGAATTCGTGATTCAAAAAGATTATCTAGCCTCCATCTACATCTCTTTGCGGGTTATGTATGAAAGAAGTGAATGCAGTCAACGCTCACTATTTCGTTAGAGATGTTGCCCGAATTATAGAAATGTTTTTCGGAATAGTTATCTGACACTATTATAAGGAATACTAGGTAGGTAGAGCGTGAAATTGTGTGCCTACGTAAATAGGAGCGAAACGCAACATATTTCATATTGAACTTTCAATTTTACGCCTTCTAGAGATAAATAGATTCACTTATTGTTTTACTTAATTAGTAAAGACAAGCAATATCGCGTCTCTTACAGTTAAATTAGAATTGATCCACGTGCAATAGGATTTCACTAATTCCGAATTCACAAAAATTCGGACTGCTCTTATACGCGTGCAAAAAAAGAGTCTCAAACAAAAAATAAGTTTGTTCTTGAAGCTATTAAAAATATAATTCTTGACAACGTCATCGTGGCTTTAATATCAACATATGCTGCCTTGTTAAGCTGCTAAAGACTATAGCAATTTGTATTCAAATGATAACAGCGCTGGTATTTGTCATTGTATGTAACATACGAAGTTCTAATAGCCTTATAGACAACTACGTAATTATAAGGCATGTTTAATGTGCATTTGAATATTGCAACTTTTATTTAATTCTGTGATAACACTAATTGGAATTATATTAAATATACTGTATACAGTTTGAGAAAAATTGGTTCATCCAGCTTTATTTAACCATTACATACACTGTATACATATTGTAATATCATGACCCATTGGTCTATTATAGCATCATACATCTATTTCTAGACCAGGTCTTGCAACAAAACAACAAAAATAGTGAGGGTGTGCTGTACAGTGTGGAGATCGGGAGATTGGGCCTGAAGAAGCGGGAGGAGAGGAATGTTATACTTCCAGCATTGGGGCACGCATTCCTGCCGCTCGCCTTCTTCTGAACTAGGTAGCCTACTTATTTCTTACATAGCTCCCCACAGAAATGTAGGTGTAGGCCTGAAGGATACTTTCGGAATTACGTATTCTAGAGACGGGATTGCATAACCTAATTAGACTTAGTAATAAGTACATTGGCAGCATCATCATGTTATATAATACAGTATTGTAATTAGTATCACGTTTGCACGTGGGGACCTGAACACCATACAGGCTAATGCTGTGAACTTAAGGCTCAATAGAATACACTATTGGCATATTTTATTTATTTTATAGAGGAAGCTTCAGTACTGTGTTACAAAAGAAACGTATTTCTGTTAGTTAGCACAATAGGATTGAACTCTGGAAAACTCAAGAGATCTGAAAAGAGCTCATCTGCTTTTAGCTGTATAATTAACGATGCATGGCTTACTGGAACGTAAAACTTGAATACGAATGCAGTAAAAGGAAGATGACTTGGAAATTCGTAAGGTGATGCAAATCTTCTTTAGGCTGGGCGCAAGTTGAGACGCAGTTGAGACGCAGGTGAGGTGACTCGCCGTGAGTTTTATGAAACGCACAAATACGCGGGCTGTCGAGAAAATAACAGACGTTTTGGCCTGGCCCAGCAGTGGACGGGGCTAGCGCCGCCATTTTTAACGTCAGAGCGTTCCTACACTCAGTACGCATCCAGCTGTGTTAGCGTGAGCATCGTACCTTTCGTACTTTGTCTGCAGTGGAGTGTTAAAATGAGCGCTGCAATTGAAAATCCAGCCAGTTGTGAAGTGCGATCTTTGATAAGGGTATTCTTGGCGAAAAATCACAAACCAATTGAAATTTATCGCCAGATTTGTGATGTGTACGGCAAAGGAATAATGAGTGAAAGCCGAGTAAGGCAGTGGTGCATTGATTTTAAAAATGGCCGAACCAATGTTCACGATGAGGACCGCAGTGGTAGGCCTAGTGTTGTGACCGATGAACTGGTTGCGTACCCAAAACCAGTGGTTGAAAGCGCAGGCGGTGGATTTCTACAGAGAGGGTGAGGGTGAGGTGACGCAGTTTCAGCTCGTCCGTAGTGACTGGTGACTACGACCTGCTTGGGCTGGGAGCAAGTTGAGACGTAGTTTGGTGAGGTGAGGTGAGTGACTCACCGTGAGTTTCTGTGAAACACAGATTAAATACAACAGCGCAGGTTCACATGCAGGGTGAGGTGAAGCATTTCAACGCGTCCGTGAGCTGCGGAGGTTGTGATCGTGCCACAGTTTCTTACTATAGTGACTTTTCACTGCGTGTGAAAAGTTGTTTGTCCACCATGGAGCAGAAATTAATTGAGGCAAGTCGAGGGAGAAAAAATTCGTACGACACGTCAAATTAAAATTTCAGATTTGGGAAGAAATTAGGAAGATATAAGTTGTTTATAATTTCTTTAATTAAATAAGATTAATTTATTTGAAGGGAACAAGGGAAAAACGGTAGTAGTCTCCGTTTTTATGGACTTTGAGATAATAATGCCTTCTAGTAGTGAATTTGGAATGTTGGAATTAGTTAGGGAGAAAGCGGCAATAAATTATATAAAGGGGGAAAATCTTATCTTATCGGCTCAGGGGCTGAGCCCTTACGGGCTCGCGCACGTAGGCCTCATAGGCGGGCCCATTGTACACCCCCTAGGAAACGAATGATGTGCATGCCCTAAGGCCCCCCAGTCAACAGACTCCACCACGAGCCCCCACGGAGCTCCCCTACATCCAACAAGGACCAGGTACCACTCCACGTGCACCGTACCCAGGGTCCCTCGTACAAGAGCCCCATAGGCGCGGCACACCCTGACGTGCGCCACTAACCCAGGGTCCCTCTGAGAGCCCCAAAGGCACGGTACACCACCAGCAACTCTTGACCACAAGCAACGGGGAGGCCCGCAGCAGAGTCTGCAGCAGGAGCTGGCCCGAAAACCAGTAAAGGGGAACGGGATGATAATGAGGGGGGAAAGGAAGTTGAAGTGGAGAGTGTTGGTGGAATGAATGAAGGGGGAAACGGGAGGATCCCCGAGAAAAACCCCCAAAGGTCACGTCTTTGTCCACCACAAATGACACGCCCGCCAGCCCCAAGATTTGAACTCGGGACCGCTAGCATGCCAGGCCCACGCGCTAAGCATGAGCCACCGTGACGGCATAAAGGGGGAAAATGGATCGTATTCCATGCAGTTGTAGAGGTGAAAGATTGATGTTCGCTCTGAAAGTAAACAAACCTCTTCTCTTCAACTCTTCACACATATTGTTTATCAGTTTGTTGCTACGCTCTTTTCAATCAAAAGCGTTTCTTGAATTAATTTCTTGACAATGTGTTCAATTTTTCTACTATAAATTCTTTTTTCGTTTTCCGCTGTACCGTACCCTTCATTTGTTTTAGATAACATTTTATATACGGTACAGTAGTTTTTCGACGAAAACAAAGTTGCATAAGCAGGTATATATGTGTTTATTTTCTATAAAGATTTATATCATAACTAATATAAACTGTAATAATACAGAATTAATTAGTTGGGAAGTTTCAGATTTGTAATTAAAAATAAAATGAAGAAGTAATCTTGAAATTTATTTTCAACATTTATAAGTGTTTTATAATTATGTACAATAAAATAAAAACATTGCTCCATGCTCCGTAACGGACTTTTTAAAAATTAAAAATTTTCCCAGAATGATTTTACCAATTAGGCCTAGTTACGTTTCGCTTTATAATATTTTTCCGTTCAGAGTTAATCTTAGAATCTCACCGGAATTTGAAAAGTAACCTTAATTTAAATTAAATGAGGGAAGAAATGGTGGCACAATTACATTAAAAATAAGAAACTTTATAAAACGTATTATATTTATTTAAAATTATATATTTATTATGTCTTAAAGATGAATTTTCATATCATAATTATTAATTATACTGTATGTATGTATGTATGTATGTATGTATGTATGTATATATATATTTTTTTTGTTTTCCTCAATACTTCCCATTCAACTCATAATCTCTCTGCCAAGGAACTGGTCCTCCGAGTGAATTAAAGTAGTGAACGTTTGACGAATCCGCAAAGCTTGAGATCCACTTCGGGCATTGGTTTCATGCAATGGTCGTAATTGATACTGTGGCAAATCTTGTTCCGTTATTTCACCTCCAGTTTGCAAAACTGCAGAATTTCTCAAATAGTTGTGCAGTACGCAAGATGCTTTTACAGTTTTTACTACAGTGCTTACTTCAGGGGTACCCACAGGGGGGGTTAAGACGCAGACTGCGTCATTGAAATTTATGGGGGGGGGCCAAAATATTAGCGTTTTATGAATTTTTGAAAATTGTTTCAAAATTAGCGTTTTATATGTTAAAAATAAAAACGGTCAAGTTTTATAACTTCAAAAGGTCTCTTCTAATTCTTTAGAAGTGAATATTCAATGAATTAGCGAAACGCATTTGCTTGTAAACAACTGCCGCGCCAACGAAATCGATCACTCTGTACCGATAGCGCGACTGCGAACTAACCATTGTTGGCTCGTCACAGCCCCCCTCCCTCACACGCAGGTAAAATTGGAGTATTAGTTCTTACTGGGTTATTTATTACAGTCTTTGTACAATGCCGCCTGCAAGGATAATAATTATTCTCGGAAGTGATTTTACTGCATTCAAAAGCACGTGCCACCTTATAAGAACGGGAGGGAAGGTGTGGAAAAATGTGTCTACAACCAATACTGCTACTGGTTTCAGACCATCTCGGCATCTCGAAAAAGCCGAAAAAACAGCAATTTAAATATAAGTGTTTAGAATTATTGTGCAACGCCATTATTAGGCATGACAAATGGCAAGATCACTGCAGAAAGAAACATCCGTATAAACTGAAACATAATTTAGATAAAATACAAGATTACTGAAAGTAAAAGCAGTGGCGAAGATAAATGGAAAACGTATATTGATGTAAATCCCAAGCAGAATTTTCAAGATAAAGATGAAGAATTTCGACAGCCAAGGGCACCCATACCCGGGGGCAGGGGGGGGCCCCTTTAAGACAATTATTTGAAAGTAAGTTGAGACATAAAAAGTTTGCAGAAGTTTTACCAAATCGACAACATGGAAGCAGAATCCACAGTGGATTAGGAAAGGGGGTCCAGGGGTTTTGGACTCCCAAAAGTCAAAACCTAAAATTCTATATTTGCATTTTTTTTAAATATTTATGTAACTAAACAAGATTTGTTGGTGTGTTAAATATGATACAGCAGTTATTTTGTTTTCATAACATAATGAGTAGGCCTACTATGTCCACTGTTCTATGTGTTATTTAACTTGTCTTATAAATAGTAATAAGTATTATAAGTTATAACTTAGGTAACAATTTCTTGTTTAAGTTGCCATGTCTTAGAGTATGGTAAACAAATTTCCTAACTAGTTTTTTAGTGCTAAAATAGCGAAAATGTGATTTTCATTAGTTCAATATTTAAAAAATTCCCGGGGGTGGACACCCGACTTAGGTAACAATTTCTTGTTTACATTGGCATGTCTCAGAGTATGGTAAACAAATTTCCTAACTAGGTTTTGAGTGCTAAAATAGCGTAAAATGTAATTTTCATCAGTTCAATATTTAAAAATTTTCCGGGGGTTGACCCCCCACTTAGGTGATGATTTCTTATTTACATTGGCATGTCTTAGAGTATGGTAAACAAATTTCCTAACTAGCTTTTCTGTGCTAAAATAGCGTAAAATATGATTTTCATTAGTTCAATATTTAAACATTTTCTGGGGATGGACCTTCGATCCCCTTTATGGGGGGGTATTCCAAACCTCCAAACCCCCAGGAACTTTCGATCCTCCCCGCAATTATTTTCTGGCTACGTCATTGTTGCACTTATTATATTATTAATATAATGTTACAAAGTGGCCCAAGAAGTTAAAGCGACAAAAAATAAATTAATTAAAAAAATTACCCCCCCTAGAAATATAATATGAAATTTAGGGGGGTGGGCACCCCTGCTTACTTTACATTCAAAAGGAGAACGAAAAACACGAAAACGCAAAGCAAGAATACCAAAAGAGCATTCCATAACTAGGAACTTGCCAAGCTTGCGAAAGACTGTAATTAAAGACTTTGTTTTCATAGATAACAGAGACACTTCGCTTTGGGTATGGCAACATCAAATTTTCAGATAAAGGAAACGCTCCACCTCCTACAAAAACGCATCGATCGGATCAACGATTGTAGGAATCAGAGAAGGCGGTGGGAGATTTAAAGTTCGTTTCTTAATTTCTTTTGGCGAAAACGTTGTTAGCAAAAGTATTTCCGTCGCTGAATCTTCCCATTGAGCCAACATCAATAGTGTTAAATTGGTTTTTATTCTTTTCATTTCCATTATTTCAAGCATTTCTGATTTTTAACAATTGTGCCTGTTAGTCTAAACATTTTTAATAGGAATAAATTTATATCACATTTATAATTATAATTTATTTATTCTTTCGATCAACCTTTCATTCTTGCACAAAAAACACAATAGCCTGAATTGTGTTATTTTATAAAACACATTTTTGCTGTCCTTCTTGGCGTTTAATAAAATAACTTAACTTATTAAATCGCTGATTTTAAGTATTAGCAACATTACATAAAACATTTAAATCTGTAGGAAATTAATACATTCCTTCCAGCTAAAATTAGTGGAAGTGGTGCTCCAGAAAATGTTTAGCCTTTTTGTTATAAAATTGTGCGAAAGGAAACATACATCTCTATATATATATAAGAGGCTATCTCCTGACTGAATGACTGACTGACTGACTGACTGACAGAGAATCAACGTACAGCCTAAACTATAACAGGTAAAGGCTTGGAATTTTGACAGTGCCTTCGTTTCATAATGTAGGTGCTCACTAAGAGAGGATTTTGAAAAATTTCTATATTAAATGCCAAAAATCAAATGTTTTTGAGAATACTTAATCCCTTTTTACACAGAATTATCCAATCCAAATCACATTTGACAATAAAACATATTGTTGCCATTGGGTCTCAGATGGGTTTGGAAAAGAAAAATGAAACTCGAATTTGACAAATTAGAGAACTATCAATATCTACGAAAATAATGCAATCTTTACCCTGGACATAGAGAAAACAATACGAGGTGTGGTAATATACATATTAGTATATCGCAGGTTTTTCGAGAGAGAAGTATGAAAGGGATATTACATTTCTGTTTAATTTCGTCCCCAAAACGGTTTTATGGTAACATGAGAGTGAGAAATAAAATATTCCGCAAAGACCTTACAATTTTATGTTACAGGAATTTATGTTTCTTCTTATTTGAACCCCTACCCGGCTTGCTGTGTACAAGCGATAGGATACAAAATTCGGTATAGGATAAGTTCCACGTTTGAGAAAATTTTGTTGTGATCACAGGCATCGATACAATTCATTAAAATACGTTATGTTCAGGTACTGTGGACCATGCGATATCATTATTATTATAAGAGGCCTAAATATGGTCAAACGTTGTTCGCTTTGGACGAAACTCACTATACAGGGGTTTTCTGGGCCAAGGACCTCGAATTTGAGGTCGCGTTTACCAGGCGACGCTATCTAATCGTGGTATGTAATTCACGTGATTTAAGTGTTAATAAATATAATGATTTAACTATTATGCTCTTAACTTTTAATTTTTGAAATAATTATCGCGGGCACATGCTAGTATATATATAAAAAGAAAATTTATTCAGAAACTTAATAAAACCCTAAAAGAACAAAACCAAACTTTTTTACTTACTGTAATCTAAATTGTTACAGTTCGAGCTTGATCTATTCGTTTAAAAATTAAATCGATTCTTCTTGTTTTAATTTCCGCAAATAGATCAGTAATTTTCTTCTTGATCTGCCATGGTTCAAATTTTCTGTTAAATAAAAAAAGCTGAAATAAATGAATCAAATAGATCAGCTGGAAACAAGGTAATGATCTAATTCTACACGTATCACATTCAAGAATATGGTACATGGTTTTTAAGCGCAATACACGCGGCACTGTGGAAGCGACAGTGCTCTCTCTCCCTCGCAGCCGGAGCGCCGGCCGCGGCGAGCACCCTCCTATGGTGCAAGCGCACAACAGTCAAACACCACGCTGCTGGAACTGTGAAGCGCACTGGGGAAGGATACTGGCATTAAGCTTATGGATTATATATTCTACAAGTATGAAGAAAGAATTAAAGAAAAAAGGTCTCATTATATTAAATGTTATCGATAATATCAAGTGGAAATAGGGGGTGCTGTAGTTCCACAGTGCCTATACACGAGTCGCCACTGTTCCTCACCTTAAAAATACGGCTAGTTTTCCTTCAGTTCCGATAGATCATTACGCATTGCATCCTTCAGCATCTATTGACTCTTTTGATGAATCCATGCAGAAAACTGTTCACGGGTTACATGGTATTAATTCCTAAAAGTTTCATTAGAAAATTCATCCTTAAGGATAAATTCTCCGTGCGTGTTCCTTTTCTTTAAATAACTGCTTTTCGGAAGCTTTTCGTTTAATAATGTTGAAAATATTTGTTATTCGAGTTCATCTGACTGTGATTCTGAACTTAGCAATGATTCTATGTACATGGCAGTCATCCTCACAACCTCATAGACTCATTGTGATAGAGCTGCCTCCCAACTTTCGCTCTCCTTGCGCGCAGTTGATTGAATCCTGCTTCCCTGCGTCATCCTGCGTCACATCACCTCACCTCACCAAACTGCGTCTCAAATTGCGCCCAGCCTTAGCGTGTACGCACCGCGTGGTATAAGTTACTGTCTCTCTTAACTCAGTGGCGGCATTCTTATTGGGCTTTTGAAACTCGAAATTCACAAATCATATTGGAATGTTTTATTACTTTATTTTTTCATTATCATTTAATTATGATTTCTACAAAGAACATTCGTGAAGTCTTGATGTTTGTAACAATGCAAATAATGTAGAATATATTCCTATCAAAATAATACACACAAATTAATTCTGTAGTTTTGAACATAGTTGAAAGTTCCTGATTTTATTCAGTTCTATATTAATTAAATTGTAATGCCACAAGTTTTGTGAAATGAAAACAAAATCTAGACTCATTCCTTTAAATGACACACTCCCACATTTACATTATTCAATATAAATATTAATATTAAAGTTATATTTTAAACAAAATTCAGATAAACTATAATCCCCATGTAATACAGCAGTATTAAAGAAGAGCTCAAATAAAGCATTTCACACTACAAATTCACCCACTAGTGGAATCTAGTTTTCTTGATTTTTGTTGACTCTTTTGATACACTAGTTTTTCAACATCTGGAATCAATGCTTGTGCAGTGGCCATTCTAAGTTCACATTTTAAGTTTTCATCTGGCAATTGACTTCTGCTGCGGTTTTTGTTTATTTTCATAAGTGAAAAAAAAAACGTTTCGCATATGTATGTAGATCCGAATATAGACAAAATCCTCGCAGCATGTCGATGCAGTCGGGGGAATTTAGTTCGGGGAAAATCCGAATAAAAGTCTCTCAAAATTCTATATTGGTATTTATTTCTAAGCTCATGATTGCATTGCAGGTCCATAAGCTCAAACTGCAGTTCAGATGGAACACTATCAAAATCGGTAGGCTCAGCTAATACCTGGAAACTTGACTCTAACTGTGCCAGATCTTGAAACCATTTATCGAATTCTTGATCCAATTCCCTTAGTATTTTAGCATACTCTTGTAAGTCCTTGACCTGAACATATTGCTGATTTGTTGAGAGCTTTGGGAAATGTATCAGGTTTTTTTTACAATTAATCTGCTTTTCCCATAATGACAGTTTCATTTTAAATGCTCGTACACTGCCATATAAATCTGTGACGATTTGACGTTTTCCTTATAGCGATGCATTTAGTACATTAAGATGTCCTATCAAATCTACCAGGAATACCAAATCAGAAATCCACTTCTCATCATTTAATTCCTAGACTGGTGATCCCTTTTCTCCATAAATGGTGATATTTCACTGCGTAGTTCGTAGAATCGATCGAGTAACTTCCCACGACTTAGCCATCGCACTTCACAATAATAAGGCAAAGTACCGTACTCGCTGTTGCAATCTTCGAGGAAGCTTTGAAACTGACGATGACAGTCCTTTCGATCTAATGGCATTCGTAGTTTTGATTACAACATCCATTACATTTTTCATTTTAAAACTTTTGCCACATAGGCTCTGCTGATGAACAATACAAAGAATAGGTATAATTTCGTTTTCTATGTTCAACTGCTTCAATTATTCTTTCAAAAGTTCTACTACACCAGCTTTACTCCCTACCATATAAGAGCACCGTCAGTAGACAGAGATACCAATTTATCCCAAGGAAGAGCAACGTTTTCTACAATCTCTTCAAGACACGCAAAAATATCTACTCCTCTTGTAGTATCCTTAATTGCAACAAGATCTAACAATTCTTCCTTAATCTGAAGATCGGAATCTACACCCCATATAAATGCTGCTAATTGGGCTGTGTCAGATATATCTGTACTCTCATCAAGGAATAATAAATAAATTTCTTAGATAAATTGAGAAGTTGCAGTTCAACATCGTCTGCTAGATCTTGCACATGTCGAACCACGGTGGAAGGTGAAAAACTTACGGCTTCAAATTCCTGCACTAGTTGTGGACACAGTTCCTCAGCTTCAAAGGTTATACACTCTTTTATAAATTCACCATCCGTAAAAGATCTTAGTAGTTTTCTTGCTATTTGGAAGCAGATTTTAAGACTGAGGCGAACAGCCGACTCACTCATCCTATGGTCTTTATTATTTTCCATTAGCTTTTTCTTAAGTCTGTATTACAATACACTTCCCTTTCCCTGGTAACTGTCATATTCACTCGCATGGTATGAGTATGGTCGCTGCAAGTTATACTTCTTACTGCGTGCAGAACTTGGGTACAAACTAAACACTTCGCCATCCCCCCCACTTTATTTAAATAAGAAACTCTCTTCCCATGCAGACATAAATGTAGGGGTCGATGGCCTGCGTATTGGATTACGTTCTACACCCGACATAATGCTTGGAAGCTGGCGAAAGGAACGACGGAACCCTGTCTCAGACTGGCGTAACGTGGTGCAAAGGGGTCGCACGGTGCAAGCCTGTTTGCACGCGCACAAAATACGGCGAGATGGAGACCACTGGCTAGATTATCCACTCATTAACATTGATGTTTTAGTCCACATGCACTAGAAACTTGAAATTTGGCAAAAATATAACTTTTATGATGGAAAAAATTCCAAAACTTTCAAATGTTTAATTTCTTACCCTCCAAAGAAAAGCTTTGAAAGGTTATGAATGCTTATTTGTACACCTTCAGATGTTTTGCAAAAATGAATATTTTTTATTTGAGGAATTTGTTGTGAACTCCTTCTGTTAATTCCCACTTATTCTTTCACTTATGCTTATCAAACTTTCTCAAGAAGCGGTGGTCCAATGCTCATTAGTTTTTTTTTTTAACATGGCCTATTAACTCCATCTGCCACTTTGTTTTATAATGTTATCATTTTGTCATTATTTTGTGCCAAATATTTTGTGCAAAGTAATGGATCGTGTCCACATGAGAGCTGAGAGTGCGAGAAAATCTCGAGAGTAATTTCAGGTGGTGATGATTACTCTCAGAACCGTGTCCACTTGAAACAAATATCGCGCTAGTTTTCGTCTCGCATTTACGGACAAGATGGACGCACAGCAATTCCTTGATAATGTAAGCATTCTATGAGGGCTTGATGGATGCTTTTAAGTGAATCCATTCATTTAATTATTACGCGTTTAGAAGAATTTGACAATCTAAAATTGTAAGGATATAGTCAGAACATCATGAAGTATTTGTGAATTCGATACGCTCACAAATTAACTAGAAAGACATTGAAATCTGATATTAAATTCTTTTAAATATAAACTAATAATTGTGACTGCTTTTCTGGCATTGATCGTGTGATTCTTAATTTATAGCATGTCAAATCGAGAGGAGTGATCCTATCAAACTGTGAATCTAAAATCCGTGCATCTACATGGACGACGGATAGGTCTACTATTTAACCTCTGCGTCCACGAAGACCAAGAGCCAACAAATGCTCCTTGTTGGTTGGTCCTTAACCACTGGAGAAAAAGCATTTTGTGCATCACTGTTACATGCCTTTACTTTTATACGCAATAGACTGATGCACGTCATCTTGGTCCCCTCCAAAGAGTACAAAGACATGCACCAAGACTGATTAGGCTACAGGCGCCGTGTTTCTAATCTCCGATTTGCAGAATATGTAGAATCGTATGTAGTCTGATATTTTATAATGACTGTATAAATATATAAAATTGTACAGATATATTAAATTTAATATTACATTATTATGTATAGGCTCTAAAGTCGACAAATATTAAATTTCTTTATATAAGTTTTATCATAATGGCTTGGTGTGCGTAATATATACATTATCCACTCTCATAGAACTCTCAGCTATACGAAACAGATTCGTATAGTGCGAGCTGCTCTCAGAGATTGATTGCAAAGGCGTGTCCACCTGCGAGTTGACTCTCTGAATGCCACTCTTCATTACCTCTCAGACAGTGCTCTCAGACGCGTGTCCAGATACCGAAATGCAACTCTCGAAAGTTTCTCGAACTCTCAGCTCTCAAGTGGACACGAGCCTTAAGGATTGTAAACGTATCTGCGTTGAATAATAATAATAATAATAATAATAATAATAATAATAATAATAATAATAATAATAATAATAATAATAATCATTAAAAAAATCAGGTAAACTGATAAAACAAAGTGTCAGAATGCTTTTATTTAAACAGTAATAATTGCAATTAAGATATGCTGAAAATAAGTTATTTTTTATCGATTTCAGAGTTAAACTCCAGATCGATTCATTAAGCAGGACTCGCGGAAGAACAAAGGTATAAAGTCTGATAAGCATATGTGAAGTAATATGTGGGTAGTGTTATTTGTAAAAGCTAACTGCATTGCATCTTCCAAAGCCGTATGTGAACATTGTAAAGCAATGTGTTGTCATGAGAACTGATTTGCATTTGATTTATTCTGTCTAATCTACTCTTATACAATTCAACGGCCCTAAATAGCGTGCTCACTCCCTCGCTCACTTCGTGAGACATCGGGTATACTCGGCGATGTACGTCTCTCGCAGTCTAAACTTTCACGAAGAGTACAAAATTAGGAAATCCGTTTCTTTGTTATATATGGCCTAAGTGAAATGAACACAATGAACAAAGATTCTAATTTTATTTTTACTTACAATTTTCGTAGCTCTGAACCACAAACATTTTTAATAATCTGCCAGTGTAAATTTCTTAATAATCCTGGAGTCAATTAATAATGGCGGGCGAAACCGCTGGCACCAGCTATAATATTATAGATAGTTTAACCAAGGAAGTATCGCGAACAATAAAAATCCAAACAAACCATTCCTTCCCTTGAAAAATAATATAATTTCTTAAAATTACACAGAATTTATCAAATAAAATTCACATCATATTCATCTGTCAACAAACAGTTGAGAAACAATACGTATTATGTGTTCACAGGTTCCTTTGGAACTGCATAATCGAATCTGAGATCGTTTTCCCAGGCAGCGCTTTCTAATCGTGGAACGTACTCTGAAGCCGGAATTTTAGCTGTTTCATTAATTATTAATGGTTTAGTTTATGAATGATTCGCGTGCAAGTGTTAATAAATATAATCCTTTAATAATTATTATACTCTTAATTTTTAATTTTTCAATTAATTATCGTGAGCGAAGCCGCGGGCACCTGCTAGTATATTACCATAGAATAGGCGTTAAATTGGGCATTACTCCGGTACCAAAATCACCAGGCTTCGTCCCATGGACCATATAATGCATATAGGCTACCAAGTTTCAAGAAAAAGTGGATTTTCGGGCGTACCGTCAGACTTCAGACATTTTCCCGTCCCCATTTTCCGTACCATTCTGGTACTTAGGCTAATAAAACATGCTAATAATGAAGATTAATCTTGATCTTCCTTTCTGAAATGACCATTTAAATCCAAGACTGGATTCACTCTTTAAAGTTTCATTTTGTAGACAAATTTAAATTAATATCTTAATTACTACAAACCAGCCTAACATGTGACGAGCACATTCTTTTAGAATCATTACTAGGGACCGGATTCTTGGGATTTTACCTATTTTTCCCTTATTACCATAACCAGGAAACACTCTTACATTTTCTCGAGTCATGTCCTCAGGATTCACACACATTAATTCTGTAGCGCCTAAGAACATCCAAATGGGATATAAAAACCCTAATTTACTCCTAGTAGGTTGTTGGCCAAATTTGTTAGCTCTTAATCGATGTTTTGCGGCGACAAACAACCTTATGTTTTGTTGAAAGTAAAACCACCTTTCAAATTAATATATTTCAACCCATTGGTGTCTGGGAGGGATGAAAGTAACATTACCGGCCTATTCCTTTTAAGTAGTTCAATCCGTAACAATCAGTTTCACATTATCCACAGCCATCTATAAAACTTTTTTTTAACCCAACTAGAAGAATTGGGTTCGAATCCCGAAAAAGCTAGCGTTTAATAGATACAATACTAACTATTCTGGCCTCTTGCGCTTAATTTCTCCCGGGTTTGTGGTTTATTTTGATTGTAGAGGTGAAATGCGAGCAGAAGTCTTTATTTGCGGGTGCACAAGAAACAGCACCTCACTGCTTCTTTTGATTGTGTACGCATTCTTACTTAAATTCTATACTAATTATTATTAGAATAATAATTAATAAAGCAAGTTTCAGCAAGTTTAATTCAATTTTTCGGTTACATTTTATAAGTAGCCTAATAAGTGTTGAATTCAATGTAGCATATTGAAAGTTCATTAAACTCTTTATTAAAACCTAAAGGGATGTTTTGGTTTTAAAAACCTAAAAAAAGTATTTCACTTATGAAAAACCTAAAACAGTGTTTTTAAAACCAAAATATCCGATCCTTATTACTCATCTCTATATATATAAAAGGCTTTGTCCTGACTGACAGGAATCAACGTAGAGCCTAAACTATAATAGATAAAGACTTGGAATTTTGACAGTACCTTCGTTTCATAATGTAGGTGCTCACTAAGAAAGGATTTTGAAAAATTCTGATTTTAAATCCCAAAAATCAAATGTTTTTGATAATACTTAACCCCTTTTTACACAGAATTATCGAATCCAATTCACATTTGACATTAAAACATATTGTTGCCAGTGGGTTTCAGATGGGTTTGGAATTAAATTAAATGGAAGTTTGACAATTACAGTTGGCTTTGGCTATTTTTGTCATACCTTGGAAATAATACTTTCGCGATCGCTTGAATGTTGTAAGCCCTAATATGGTCATACATTGTTTTATTTGGACGAAACTCACTATACAGGGGTTTTCTGGACCAAGGAACTCGAATCTGAGGTCGCTTTTACCAGGCGATGCTATCTAATCGTGGTATGTAGTCCACGTGATTTAGGTGTTAATAAATATAATGATTTAACTATTATGCTGTTAATTTTTAATTTTTGAAATAATTATCGCGAGCGAAGCCGCGGGCACATGCTAGTAACTTATAATTACACTGCCTTACATAACTTCCCGGATGTACATGCTCTATCACATGCTCTATCTGGCTATTCGTTGATCATTATTTGTGCGACTTTTCTGTTTTCCGCCAATTCTATTGTAATACGCCAATTGTAATCGTATGTTACAGTGGAAAGAGAGAGATACGATTGAAAATGTTAACACAAAAAGAATGAACTGATATACGTAGAGTCTGCACACTGGGTCATAGGCTATCGACAGACTACATCTTCATTTGCTGTACTGTCCATTGTAACCTGTAGCAAAACCCCGATTCAAAGTCTCTCTATAATGGGTATGAAGTTACTATTTGAATTTTAACCAACTACATCCTCAGTTGTTTTCTATGATTGCATGCAGTAATTCTATGTGTGGTGGAGTGGTGATTACTCCACTTCCATAAAATTAAGAAGTTTAAGTATGTATACAAAACTAATGAACCCAATAAATTGTTCTCAAGGACTTCTGTAAGTTCCATTAAAATGTTTATACAGAAACGAATTTCTTGGCCTTGTTCATACAACTCTATAAAATTAGCTATGAAAAAGTGTTTACGATCGGTATACATATTTCTCTAGTATTTTACAAGGTTGTGAATAACATCAAATCTTTTATTGAAAATATTATCCGGTTTTATAGGCCGTGGTCCACTGACAATGTCCGCCGTAGTTGTGGACGAAACGTTTGACACACCGATGTCAACTGGACAACGGCCTACAAGCCCCGATAATGTTTTTAATATTGACTCCGGCCGTGAAAGCCTACAAGGTTCTATCAAATCTTTTGCTTATATGAAGCAACTGATCCAACGGTGTGAGTCTACACCATAATGTCCATTTGATAGTGAAATAGTTTCTTGGATCGTGCAGAGGAATTATCAAATTATTAGACGGGTGCTTCTTCCTTCCTTCTTTGTAATCGAGGCAAGGAAAACTGGAAAATGCCTCGGAACTTCAACAGTAATACTCACCCCTCGGCATCCTCATCACAATACCCTATCCCAGCTATTCAAAGAATGGCGGGTGCCAATGTAAAGTCCCTTTTAATGGTTAAAAAAGTGGTCAATAAGAGGAAGATAAAAACAGGCAATCAGCGCATTATTACGTATACTATATTATTTCATTATTTTACATAATGTGCTTTATGAAGAAACTAACACTATAAATGTTTAAATGTCATATAGGCCATCCAAAATCCAGTTTTTACTAATTTCTTCTTTTAAGTTCTTAAAAGGCCTCAGTCGCAAGCATCGTGAGCCCAAGTGTCCTCTAAAGGCCGAAAACCTGAACTGGACTGGGAAAGAATTATAGGCCTAGATGAGCCTGAGCCATTGGTTCAACGAATATCAAGCGTTGAGGCCATTTGCAACATTCATTCAGTTTTGTTTCGACAAAAACTTTGATGTTACTACGGCACATAACAAATAAAGGGGAAAATAAATTGTTTAGAAAATCACAAAAGATAATGTTTTAATGTAGCCTAATAGCTATTGTATAATTTCCGTTCTGTATTGTTAAAACTTTCGAATCTCCCACCTGGCCACGTGTCATCATTCACTCACTAATGAAATGCAAGATGTGCTGAGCAGGCTTTAAAACTTAGTGCCCGAACCCACAGAGGGAGTTGATTCCGATTACCAACAACCTGAGTATAGGGGGTGGAGATTGATTGCGAAGGCAGAGAAGACAGTCATTGATAGTAGTACCGAGAAGTGAATTCGCTCGTAATACGGTGCCTCTCAAATTGGTCAACAGTGTACCTTGTCATTGTGCGTGTTTAAATTTATAATACGTGTTCGGCATGCCGAAAGTAGTGTTCTAAAACGCAAACATATATTGAAACATTTGGGAGGGATTATTATACACAAACAGGAGAAAGTATCGTTTTGCATGCTTGTAATGTGAGTTTAGATAATGAGAAATTATTTTGTGGTCTTCCTATATCTGTATTGCGGTTTGTTTACTATCACGTGAACTAGCATATGGTAGCTAGGGCATACGCCGAGCAAAGTCTGTACAGTACGGTTGCTGTTAACATATTCGATCGGGCACTAAGTTTTAAAGCCTGGTGCTGAGCATAAGATCGCTTTGAAAAGGAGTGAACTGCGTGTGCATTAACATATTTTCGCTTCTCCGCATGCATCGAAAATCTCTACCATTGATCTTTTCAAACTGCTCCTCTCTGTATCTCCACTAGACGAGCCCAGACCAGAATAGCTAACTTAGGTATTTAGTACCTAAAACTTTATTTATTATATATATTTTTTCTGTGTATGTTGGAAACATGGTGGTATATATTAACTGCTTTCAATTCTTATACCTAATAAAATTAGAAATGTATGTTAACTTTGATAATATGAAATTAAGTTGCATTCCATTGCAGACTGCTACGGGTACTACAATCAATGAGTTGACGCTATTCACGCCACACGTGGACTCGTTTGTCTGTTAAAAACTTCTGCTATATCTTTTGAATATAAAATATAAATTAAGCAATTAGGTAGAACACAAAACGCGAAAGGAGGTTTGCTGTCGGGAATACATAAGGCAGTTCAGTAGAAAAGTTGATGACACTTATAACTGGATTAGTGGCTGTAATATGAGAAATACCATAATCTATTCTGTTTCCCTTGCCTTCTTTTCGGAAACAGCGAACGGGAAAGTCGTCCGTCCTTGTGAGTTGTACGGGCATACGCTTTATCAGATTTTCATTAAACTTATATACTCCAAACCCTTTTGATTTTTTACCACGTTGATTGACCGGTACCGGAGTAAGGACCGAATAAAAATCACGTGCTATTTGCATCAATCGATAGAACTGAATATGCTGTTGGGAACTGAAGACAAGTGACTGCGTGTTTATACGCCTTCAAATGTTTTGGAAGAAATAAAGGGATTTAATTGACGTGAGGAATTTGCTGTAAATTCTTTCTGTTGTTGTTGTTATTATTATTATTATTATTATTATTATTATTATTATTATTATTATTATTATTATTATTAATGTTGCCGCTGCTATTATTGTAGCACATATGTTTCTAATGTCACGAGCCGCCACTGCTTATAGAATGTACAGAATTGCAATCACTGTACTCAGTCAATAGCATAGAAGTTGCATTATCTATGTCCGAGTAACGCAATGTGGTTTATATAATGTGATCTGGTCCATAATGCCATGTGCGTTATACGGGTCAAATTTGATATACATCGGTTTCTGATTTCACTTGTATCAGTAAAATATAGAAATTTTAATCGGACTACAACAACATACTTACGACATAACTTCTAACTCATTAGTCACTTTCAGTAGAATGTATGTGCCATGTTGTGTTCAGAAAATTTGTTTAGACCTGGCACTGCTCAGATAGATGCTCAGTAACTTGGACGATTCTACTAACGAACTGTTATTTGAAGGCGTGAGTCCCTCCAAGACTGACATACGAATAAGCCATCAACCCTTCAAATGACAAGAGTTCGATAATAGAATCTTCTAGTCTACTGAATATCTATCTGAGAAGTGTCAGATCTAAAACATTTTACTGGATTATTTTCATATTTATTTAGTGTAAAACCAGGACTATTTTGTTATGAAGCAAGGAACCGCTTTGTTATAAAGGATATTTTATCATTAATATATAATATATTGGGAAGAAAATATAGCCCAGAATATGTCATTTCATACGCACTGACGTAAAGAGTTAAATTTTCGGCCCCAATATTGTATTGAATTTTTCCAGAACTGAATTAGATTATCAATGTACTGTACTCATTCTTACTGAAAAATGTGAAAACGTGCACCATGAGATAATTATAGTACGATCTCTTGAGCAACATAATTATGGAAACAAATTAATAAACGACTTGATCGGTATAAGTGTGATTGCCAAGTAAAGTCGTAAGTTGTCGGCTTGAATCAGAGAGACGCCTACACTTCATCTAGGACAGCTGCCGGCTCTGTCAAACACTTGCCAAAATATTGCACCTCTAACCGAAGATATCGTCTGAGATAAATGACGCTCCGACCTTCACTCTCCTACAACTATTATCAGGAATTCGCCCAAGATTGCCTTTAAGGCTGCAGTATTACATTCCCAGAATGCGTATTTTCTCTTACAGAATTATCATTTTGGTATTATCGTTAACATTTCTGCTTTATTGGAAATAGCCTACTTTACTTTACTGTGATGTTTATGTAGCTTATTCTGCAATACTCCATGGGTTGCCATTTGTATTGAAGATTTAGAGCAACAATTTTTTATATGTAAGGCTAATTGTGGTTGTTGCTCGTAAGTTTCTGGTGCATTCTGAGATAAAAGTTATGCAAGTTTTTGATAAGCAGAGAATAAGGTAAGTTAAACCAGGATTCTTCACAGACACCTGTCTTGCCTGGTGAACAACTCAATACGCGGACATTCAAGACTCTTATTCTATATAAGCATGTGAAATGAGAAAGATGTATTGTTGGCCATGCTTAAAGTAAAGAAATATCTGAGGGGAATATTCGATAAATTTCGGAAATTATTCTTAACGGCGGAAAGTTCAATAAACGTTTGCCGTCACTTGTTTTTCTTCTTTTACTTTCTCGCATATACGTAGTATAGAGAAAGTATTGTGATCGTGACAAAAAATCGAAGTCGAGATAACACCGGGAGAGCACGTTTCATGAAGCCTAGAAACCGAAAAAAATATTTTTGGATTGACGTCTGTCCGTCTGTCCGTCTGTCCGTGGACAAGCACAGCGGATAAACGGTTCATTGTATTTACTTCATTTTTTGAATTAAGGACTTTTTCGAAATTTTGTCGAACCGCCCAGAAATTTAGTTTTACAACTGAAATATTAAGGGGACTTTTCATGAAAACTTTTTTTTAAAAATTCGTTTTCTGAAAAAATGGCTCTAACGATTTAAAAAAAAAAATTAAATTGGAAACTCTTATCTGTGACTAATAAAATGGCTATATCCGTATCTCTGAAAAAATGACTTAAGGGGTACTTTATTCGTATCCATTTTCAATTTTCTAGATTATATCCATTACAGTAGGCGATACATGAAAACCTATCACAGTAAAGTTGTAGAAAAATTTAAAATGAACATTTTTTGTTTAACACATTTCTTTTGTACATTTAATAGATATCAAGATAAAAACGAAATAAGGTCAGCTTAAATGCGAATTTCAGTACATAAATGTCAATTAAAATATGAATGACATTTTGTTGCCCCTAGTAACAAGAAAACGATAGGCCTAATGTACTTATTGTTGAGAAATGCAATCAGTTTAGCTCAGTCGCAATGAACACACTAAAACCAATTACAGCGAGGTGGTAGGCCTATAGGCTAACAGGGAAGAGGTCCTGAGTTCAAATCAAACCTCGTGGCCGCCCAAATTGACTTGGGTTTTTCATGGTTCCGTCGTTCGCAAAGGCAAACGCCGGGTTTGTAGGACTTGCTTATTTTCCATAACTCATCGCCGCTATGTCACTGGATATTATAATCGTTTAAACTGAATATCACATAAGAAGACATCACTAAACAATAAAAACATGACGCGAATGATTTGTTAATATAGACCAACGTTTCTCAACCTATGGTCCGCGGACCACTGGTGGTCCGCGAACACGGTGCAGATGGTCCGCAGACATAATTAATTAAAAAATATCATAAAGCAAGTGGGAAGTAAAGATGTAGAAATTTTTCACATAAAATGGACACTAGATGTCAAAGTTTTTAAAATCTTCGAAAATACAGGTCATATTGCACGTTTCCTTACTTTTGCAGTTACGAACCACAGTTTCAAACCCCTGATGCACTGACGTCTATGGTTCCCTCTTTCATTCAAAACCCTAAAAAATAAGACTTTGTCGGAATTTGTTTTTAGGGGCGCCATGCAGTTTTATTTTCAACAACCTATCTTTGTGAGAAGGGATTTTCATCGCTCGTTTAACTAAAAACATAAAACAGAAACCGACTTAATGTATCTGCTGATCTTCGACTAAATTTGACTAATATTGAGCCAAAAAACCAGGAACTCTGCAAGAGGCGTCAAGCTCAACCGTCTCATTAAAAGTGAGTAATAACATAATTCCAAATTATATTATCAAATTGGTAATACATATTAAAGTCTGTTCAAAATATAATTTTACTGTCAATAGTTTCATTCCAATTCAATGACTGTTTTTCCGTCGGATTAAAAAAAATGTATTTCGTTATAACGACCTATAATTTAATACCCCAAATATTAAGAATATAGGCCTACATATAGCCTACTTTTAAAAATGGGATGTAAAATTAGGAGTCCGTAAAGTTTTTTACTCATTTTAGAGGTCCTCGGGTTCAAAAAGGTGAAGAAACGCTGATATAGACTAATGTTTCACGCAAACATACTAAACACGTGGTATGACATACATGCAGTTAAAGCGTGCAATATAACCTAAGTAGTAGTAGTAGTGGCGGCGAAATTCAAATATAAGTCGCCCCTTAAGCTTCCCCATTCGATATTCACATTTGAACGGACTGTGTGATGTATTTTGTTTCTGAGCGAAGCAGAACGACCAACTTCTTTCTTTATTCTTTATTATTTATTTATTATGTACCATGAAAATTACAAATTACAAATTAGAAAATACAAATTAATACAAAATTATTACAAATACAAATATAAATAATATAAACAAAATTATTACAATTACAAAATAGCATTAATTACCCCGCATGAGCATAGCTCGTGTTCGGGGTCAGTTAAGTTATACTAAAATTATATTTTGAACATTATATAAAAGAAAACATACATATTATAGTTTTAGGCAAAAATAAGAATAAAAATAAATAAGATTGCTTATATGAAATAAAATACATGAACAAAGATACGAAAAATAAATTACAATAACATAACAAAATTACAAACAAAATACCCTATGTTAAAAATTAAAAATTTACAGTTAAGAATGAATAACGGAAAAAAGTGGGTAAAAGTACAATTACAAGTTAGATTTAATCAATTCGAGTACTTGTTTTTTAAACAATTTATTGTTTAGTGGTATCAGATTAGGGTTTCTTCTAGTAAAATTGTTGTATAGCCGTGGTCCGAAATTTATACTATGCCTTAGACCTGCTTCTGTAGCACATTTTGGTTCGAAAAGAGGACAGGAGATATCATACCTCCTTGTATTATAGTAGTGATTTCGTGTTATGAATTTTTCATGATGTTTATGGAAATAATTTAATAAAGTGTAGGAGTATAATTGTTTAATATTCAATACGTCAAAATCTTTATTTTTAGATGGATAGTCGATTGATTTTTTAAACATATCTTGATTATTCTTTTCTGCAACAAAGACAATGGGCGAAGTGCAGTCTGACATATCCCACCCCATCCTATTATTCCATATTGTATAACTGATTGGACTAAACTTAGATATATTAATCTTAAAGTACTCTGTGGCATAATGTTTCTTAATATAACAAATTTATATATAGTTTTCCGTAGTTTAAGACACAGATATTGAACATGTTTTTCCCACCGTAAATTTTGATCAATGATAACACCTAGGTATTTTACTTGTGTTGATGAACTTAATTTTGGACATTTACAATTAAAAGGGATAGAACAAGATATTTCATGTAAGATTTTACTGTGTTGTGCATTTATCGAGGAAAGTCCTTTAGAGTTTAGTGAAAAGATAAATACAGGTATGTTGTTTTATCAATGTTTAAAGATAGAAGGTTTTCATCGAGCCATTTTTTATTTTGTTTGTTCCAATGTTAGCATTACTAAAAACGTGCTCCCAACTGTTTCCAGAAAATATGATTACTGTGTCATCAGCAAAGGAATAAACATTGCCTTTGATGAGATTTATATCTAATTTAAGAAGATCATTGATATATATTAAGAAGAGCAAAGAACCTAACACAGTTCCTTGTGGGACGCCGATATTTAGCACTACGTTTTCACTATTTTCGTTGTTAACTTTAGTGCTTTGGTATCTATTTGATAAATATGATCGAAATAGGTCTAAGGCAGTACCTCTAACACCAATATTTTCTAATTTATTTAGCAAAATGTTGTGACTTATAGTGTCAAATGCCTTTCTTAGGTCCAGAAAAATACCTAAGCATGTTTTCCTTCATCTACTGCTTTAATAATTGTGGATGTAACGGCCATCATCTGTACTCATATTACTCCTAAAACCAAATTGTGATTCCGCTAATAGTTTATTTTTTTCTAAAAAGTTTGTTAGTCTATTTTTTATGCATTTCTCTAATAATTTTGCAATGGTAGATAATAAGGATATTGGCCTATAATTATTTAAATTACATTTGTCACCTGATTTGTACAATGGAATTACTGTCGCATATTTTAATTCATCCGAAAAAAAGTCTTGAACTAAGCATAGGTTGAAAATATGAGTAAGGGGTTTAGAAATAAATCTAATAATTGCTTTCATTATAGTTGATGAAATGTCATCACTTCCAGGAGTGACGCTATTCTTAAGGTTTATGGCAATTAAGATCAATTCATTTTCAATTATTGGCTGTAGGAACAGAGAAGTTGTTGGATTTGAATGTAGATTATTATTGCGAGTAGTTTGCGATGAATATGCTGATATGGAGCTTGTTATTTTGTGTCCAATCTGAGAAAAGTGTTTATTGAATTCATTAGCAATTTCACTATTATTGGTAATGGTTAATCCTTCTTCTGTTACGATTTTGTTTATATTCGTATTTTCTCGTTTTAATGTATCTGTAGCTTCATTGATAGTTCGCCAAAATCTCTTAGGGTCATGTGAATATTGTTTGAGTTTGGTTTCGTAATAATTTGTTTTGGCCTTTTTTACAATCGTATTTAAAAGGTTCCTGTATTTTTTATATTGATCTTGTAACTGCCCTTGTATACTGTTGCATATAGCTAAATAATGCATAACACTAACCACATAGTTAAGTGCGCGAAGCGGAGGCGGCAGCCGTAGCGAAGCGCCCTTACATTTTCGAATAATGTACGATACACTGTAGGTTTCGAAAATGTGGCATATTAAATCTCCCGCAAGGTTTGTCAGCCTGCCACCTCTCGTCTAGCGGTAAGACGTCACGCCTCCAACGTCCAATCACGAGTTTCTTCATAATACTGGGACAGAAGAATTCGCTAGATCGTGGTATAAAAGAAACTGCATCGGTGAAGATAGGTTGGGTGGGACCGATTTATCCCAAGGTGCGACTTATATTTGAATTTTCCCGTAGTAGTAGTAGTACTAATAATATGCAGTTATACTGTCATTGATTATTATTATTATTATTATTATTATTATTATTATTATTATTATTATTATTATCACAGTAAAAGCATTGAACATAAAGATCGAAACTGATGCTTTCCGTTCTAGATACTTGTTAGTTTTATGAAAATGTAATAAGTAAAATTTAATTGTCTCTTTAATTTAATTTTTTCTGTGCTAGCCTTTAACACGTATATGCGAGAAAGTTTGTGCAACGTATTTTTGCACCATTTATTTTTAGTTTGTCCATAGCTTGCGTTTTTAGTCGCAACATTCAAAGAAGGAGCTATAAGGTATTTATAGCTTAATTAATTAACGTCAAATTGTGTCTTGTGAATCTGTACAAAAATATATGAATAGGCCTACTGCTAATATTTATTTGGGCAGAGGAAGTTATGTGACTTTCACAATAAGATTTGTTGTCTATTATGGTAGTAACTGTACTTAATATTCAGGATGTAGATAAGGATAAAAATTAATAAATGATTGCACATTCAAAGATCACAACCCCACCCAACCCCACCCATGAAGTTTAAGGAGAACCGTAAAACGAAGCCCATATCTGAAAAAATCGAAAGCCTAATCTGTACTTGGAATCTTAACGGATATAGGCTACTAGATTCTACCCGCTTTAAAATTGATAAACGGATAGACTATTCAGAAACAGGAAGAAACAGTATATTTAAGTTTGTAGCCTATCTGTTATTGAGCGATTGCGAGTTAACCTTCCTAGTACCATTGGGTTCAATATGACTCAAAAATACTTTTGAAATAAATACCTTTGTTGGTTTTAAAATTGTAATTTTCAAAATTTATGATTTTATTCCTCTGTCAACTGTATCCAATGGCGTTTTATTATTTTTTATACTTTCAACACATTAAAGTGTTTTTTTTTTTGCATTGAGTACCATTGGGATCAACATGGCTTCATTCAATATTTACATTTTGTCTTCTTTGAATTTAACATTAGGTCTATGTAAAAATGCTTATATACCTGTCCTGTTTTCAAGGTAATAATGTAGGATTTTACGCTAGTCCATTAAAGGCCCATTTTCACATTATAGAACCAAGCGACGACTGTGCGTCTCCCGTGTCATGTCATTTGGAATCGCTAAACTGAATTATCCATTTGATTTGCATTGAAGTGCAGTTTGCAATTTTCACATAAATAGGACCGGGCGACGATTGTGCGACTGGATCACCTAGCTGAGCGATTACGGCCGACACTGTCTGTGCTCTGTCTTCGCCCAGTCGGAGCAAGGTCCTACAGAGATCGCCTGGAATCTGAAAGCTTGGCGACCGTTAAAATTCGAACCTGCCGTTGGCAGTGCGCATGCGTGGAGTGCTAAAGTCCACAGTGAAAACATAGTCCATGGTTCCAAGCGCTTTAGTTAACCACCTGGATACCAGCGTGATACCGTCAATGTTTTCATCTCAGCACGTTTCGCTTGCATTCGAATTCCCGCCGCCAGTGTCTGTGACGTCGTCCATGCTTTCAGTTTGAGGGCGAGCTCTGAAAATCTGAAAATTGGAACCAATCGCCCTAGTGCCGCCGTAGGGTCATCCAGATCTACTTCAGGATGTTTCGGTAAAGAACGGAAGCAATCGTTTCAAGTGGTCTGGCAGTTCTGCATTTTACAGCAAGAAGTTATGTGGTCGTCCTGCTCCAAAATGGAACTGATAATTTTAGTTCAGCAGTATGAATGCCTTTATAATGAAAAACATAACTACTATAACAACAATCGCTTTCTGTGGAAGGAAATTGCCAAATCACTGTATATTTCCAAGAATGCTTTTAAAATAGATGGAGGAAAATGTTTTAGGTTAGGGTATAGCGATTATTTGTGTTAATTTCATCATAGTGTAAAAATAAATGAAGTTTTCTGAGGTCTTACTAAAGCAAAGCCTTAAATAAAATAAAACCTTTCAGTGGGCAGGCTGCAAAAGTATTTTTAAAAAGGTCTGAAATGCAAATGAAATTTCATCCAACGTTTTCTACAGGAGCGAGAATAACTTAAAATTTACCCTATCTTGCCGATTCATAATATTTTCGATTATTTATTAATATCTTATTTTAATTAATAGAGTGCAGATTTATACAATATAAACTGTGGAAACTTGCATGCAAATATGCTGGAAAATACAAAAAGAATGTGCAATAAAATAGGACATTTTTGAAGATAGCATTTTATTATAGACCTGTACCAGTAATATAGGCTTAATATTTCATTTTCTTGGATGATTTAGTCTATAGCCTGGTTTCCTTTCAGTTTTTCTTACTACAAATTACAATATATTTTCCAAATTTTTACAAATCTCTTTCGGTTTTTGTAAAATATTCTAATAAGGAGAATTTTTCTATTTTGCATTAATAACTTTTTAAACGAGTAAGTTTCCTGATTTGGTAAATATAAATAGCCATGAAAAACAATATTTGATGTAGTATATAATATGTTTCGAATCTGAGCTTTTCTCATTCAGCATTACCTTTATTTTGTTTTCTGAATTTGCACACAAGTATAATAGGCCCTATATTATTAAGTTGGATGCACATTTAACGAGCAAAATTGCTTTAAGCAAAATTGTTTTTGTTTAAAGGAAGGACTTTTTTGCTGAAAAGAAAAATATTTTCATTTCGCCAAAAAGCTTAAAAACGCGTTCGTTTCATCTTTTAACATTTTTCTAAAACAAAAAAATTTGCTTTCTCCGAGAAGAATTCAGAATTTCCAATGAAAGCGGAAGTTGATGAGGCGGTAGCAGTAGCATTTTAGTATTGGATGGACATTTCAGAAGAAAGAGACAAACGATAGTAGGTGCATCCAATAAATAAAAAAAAAACGAAGTAAAGGAAACACTTTTCAGGACTTTATTAGCCTAATGAACTTCGGAGTGAAAAAGAAAAATCCGTAATTTTACAAAAATATCTTTAATTACGTTTGTTTACGTGCTGAGAGTGATTAATGATTAGAAAAGTAGCACAACTATCATTTTCTTCTATCTTTGTTACATTGTTTTCCTCCTAAAAATGTTGTCCTTATAAGTACTTTTCACTTAATTAAGAAGGCCGTTAATACAGTACTATCATTTTAAATTATCGGGCATGCCTGTATAGTAGAGCTGTTTTTCATTACATACCCAGGCGGTGTTTCTTTATGTTAATTGATCTGACCAAGTCAGTCTTGGTTTCCGCTTTCCAAAACAAAAGCAACGTTGCTATTATTTATCATTACTGACTGGATTTACATACTTTTACGGAACAAAAATTAGAAATCTATTATGTGTTAGGATACTTAGATAAACTGATGCCTCTGTTCTACCAGGACAATGAGCTTTTCAGCGTCTATTTTCATTGTTCACAACTCGCCAATTACACTACAATTTATACAGTAACAACACAGTATACGTATTAATACAGTAACAGTAACGAAACTCAGACCGTTTTTCTGCCAGACGAATATGCGCGCGCATCACGTGGCAACTTACTTTACTGTAATATTTTATCTTCCATTCTGTTGTAATGATTTCTGGTCTAAAAAGATGGGTCATTAATGGTCAACGAGAAGACCTATTAGCTCAGACTGAAAGATGTGTTCAGGCTGCAACACCGCGCACGAAGAATTCAGACTTCCAAATACGACTTACGCTACATGAAAATATTGTAATTTCACTTTGAGGACTCAGTTAGGGGGAAAGAGGGCATATTTCTGCACACGTGCGTGCAAAAATCATATTTTTGGCGTGAATAGTTCCTAACCTACTATAAAATGAATGTTTGAATGCATTAGAATTACAGCAGAGCTGAGTTACCATATCATTGGTTAGCAAATATAAATTATATGTCCTGTATACGTATTAGCCTATTACAAAGCTCTTATTGTAGCCCGTCGGAAAACTCAAGTCTTTCACTGGTGAACAAACAGCAATAAATACATGCAATTTTCTTTCTGTCAGTGACATGCTCTGATAAAATAAAAAATAAAAACGCTGACACAGCTTAAAGCTGTGGTTCTCTAGGAGGGAACTCAGAGAGGAGACTAGGATCTTTATGACTGTAAGTGTTATTTCAGATTTCAGTTAGCAGTTTTAGTTAGGACATGTTCTAGACTATTTCAATAGGCCTAAACTTTGTCGTTAAGTAAACCAACTGCAAATCACGGAAATAAAACAAGTGTATTTTTTTAAAATCTTAATATCTCATTTCCGTAGCATGTGGTGTTGGATAAAAGTTGATTAACCATAATATTTAAATATGCAAGTGTGATCAGCGAAGTCAGCCAGCACTAACCTAACCTCAACCAAGGAGACGTACACAAACCTACAATGAGTTAAAAATGCCATGTAGATTGTGAAATCCTCACTGGCCCAGGAAAGGCCTACTTAGCTCTAGGAAGTTCGCTGACCTTTTATGAATTGGGGTCACCATCTAACCTTATGGTATACAGGAATTAAACTTATTACTGGAAACCATAGGCTAGAAAATAGAATGTATTATGTAAAAGTCAGTCAGTGTATTACCAATTTTTTATTGGATTTTCATACTTACATACAAACAAAAAGAAAGGCCCTTTGCTGGATAATAATACATATTGCTACAATAAAAACTCCTTTTCTAGGTTTTAAACTTAAACAAATTTGGTCATTTCTTGGCGATTTAGCCATTATCCAATTGCAAAGAAATGTAGGTAATTATTTATCTTCTCAATTAATGTTTATATAACATTAGTTTTCCTTAACAAAATTAATCACAATGTAATAGTAAATGAAACTTTCTTGAGTTTTTACAAATTTATATGACAATAGCATTTAAGATATTACAATATTCATGCTAAAGGGTATCAAGTTAATACAAGGAAGGTGACTTGGCAACTTATCTTTTTTGTCTGGATTTCATGGAGTTCCTGCCTTGGCGACATCCATATGGTGTCCAGTAGTAGACTGGCCCTTATTCCTACAAAGGCCTTGGATGTACCCGGTTGAATGAGGATCCACATATCATGCTCACATCACCTATCTTGACTAGCAGGCCTTGCAATGCGTGAATATTGTCTTTCAGAATATTCCAACGAGCAGTTGAACAGAAGATACAAGTGTAAATCTCTTCTTTTTCGCAGACCACATGAAATAAGTTCAACTTCTTCCAAATGATAAACATAAACTGCACTTAAGAATTGTCATGCAAGAAGTATAAGATTGATTTCTCTGCGAAGCACTATACTTGCAGGATTCAGTTCAGGATGATATTCTAGGTAAATCACAATGTAACTTCACGATTGATTCGAACACCTTGTATAGAAAGATGGCCGAACTTTCTAGAAGAGATAGATGGCGTCATTCTCGAATAAAGTACATCAAATAGTAGAAAGAAAGGCTATAAGAATTCACTTTCTCTTTTATTGAGATACCAGACACTAACTTATTATCGAATTGATTTACTGTTCGTGATGATAATCTAGGCAGAAATTGACATAGACCATTAGTGACACGTAATAAAGTTTGCAACGTGGCAGTTGAAATTGCACTTTTCTGACTTGATATTTAAAGTTCAATCTTGTTACGTGTATCACAGTTTTGAGAATTTCACACTAATACGTACTCACTTTATAGCAGAAACAATCTTGCAGTGGAGCTTAGTGTATAAAGAATACAGAAGTGCTAAGAAAACCTGAATTTGACTCTTAGTGAAGAAATGGCGATGGCTTCATTCTTACACGGCGGTGTACTTTGTCACAATAAGAATACTTGTAGCAATTGCTTCTTAATTAGTTTTAAGAAACTTGTAGACCTGAAGACACATGAGCTTCGATGAAATTTAAAGAACGCAGCCTTACAAAAACTTGGTAACGAATAGCCATCACATGATTAGACTGGCTCAGCTCGGCGATGCAGTACAAGTGAAGGGCAGCTACTGAATTGAAGCAGTCCCGCTTGCAAAGTATCCATCCGCGACTACGTACCACGTCACCAAGGAATGGTTGAGAAGGGTGGGGGGTAACATCAAGTCTTTACAAAAACCAAGATACCCAATACAAACTGTCTATTTGGCTGACGTCAGATAAATGTAGAGAATAAAAATAGAAATGCAATTAGTACAGAAAAGCAAATAGAACTGTTACTTAAAAGTCTAAATTACGTATTCTTGAATTATTCACAAGAAGTGTGAACATACTGCCGGGCCGGCAGAAGGACATCAGCCAAAAGTCAGTTAAAAACACATCATACTTCATACAGCATACTTCATACAGCATACAGGGAAACAGTTTATACTTCGGGGAGAGAATACTAAACTCACATGAATAACAAGTCAAGTTATCTGTTAAAAGAGAGTAACAACATGATTAAAGTAACAGCATGTCCCAATGTCACCTTTGAGTTAAAACTTTGAATCACTGCGATGAATCACGTTGATATGGAACAGGGCTTACTAAGTTTATAGAGCGAGTTATCACTCCAGATGGTGTGCGAAGTTCAACAATACGACAAAGCCCATCACTTCCAGAATGTAATTTCACCACACGAGCCAAGTTCCAAACTAACGGCTTTGTACTGTCCTTTAACATCACCAAATCCCCTATTTTTAGATTAGGGGTTGAAGTTTGCCATTTACTTCTGCGTTGTAACAAGTTCAAATATTCTTGTTTCCAACGACTCCAAAATTGAGAGCGAAGCTCTTGCACTTGTCTCCAATGAACATGAAATGTCTTGTCATTGCCTTTAAGACCAGAATCTGGCAGTGAGGTGAAGGAATCACCTATAAGGAAATGTGCAGGTGTCAAAGGCATGAAATCGGAAGGGTCCATGGACAAGGGCGAAATAGGTCTGGAGTTGACAATGCCTTCTATGGAAATTAGAAGAGAGTTAAATTCTTCATACCGAAGATATAGCTTTGTGACAGTTTTCTTGATGTGCTGTTTTACAATTTTCACTAAGGATTCCCAACGACCACCCATCGAGGGATGATACGGTGGAATAAAGTGCCAGTGAATACCATTTTGATAAGTAAAGTCTTGTACATCCGCTTGTCTTTCACTGGAAACTATCGATTTTCTGAGTTCTTCTGCAGCACCAGTGAAATTTCTTGCATTGTCACTATATATGTGTGACGGTTTACCTCTTCGAGATACAAATCTGTTCAGAGCAGCGAGGAACATAGCAGTAGAATAGTTTGTCACTAATTCTAAGTGTACTGCACCTGTCACCATGCAGACAAACAATACAATATATGCCTTTTCAGGAATAGGCTTTCTACTCTTTAGAGAACTCACATTTAGAAAAAAATGGGCCAGCATAATCAATGCCAGTTATGGAAAATGGCCTCTGAGGAGTAACACGAATTGCAGGGAGGTCTCCCATGAGTTGATGCAATGGCTTTGTCTTAGTTTTGAAACAAACCATGCATTTTCTTGTAACTGAATTCACAGCATGAAGACCGTTAACTGGCCAATACTGTTCTCTAACAAAGTACAACAGAGATCTAGGTCCTGCATGAAGATTTTTATAGTGCAGGTATCTAATGATGAGTGTGGTTACGTGATGGTTTGATGGCAAGATTATAGGATGCTTCTGATCTTGCAGTAGAGAAGAATGGCTTAATCTACCTCCAACCCTTAGCAATGCATCTTCTCCTAAGAGTGGATTAAGAGATAGTATATGGCTTTTCCTAGGAACAGATGAGCCATGAGAAAGAGCATAATATTCTTCTGCAAAACTTTGCTTCTGAGCGACCTTAAGTATTATATTAGTAGCTTGATGAAGTTCTTCACTAGACAAATACATTTCAATTGGTTGTGTTTTATCTAAGACTATTCTTTTCCACCTCAGAATATAAGCTGTAACACGAATAAGTCGAAGCCAAGATGAAAACTTATTCATGAAATGTTCGTCTTTAACGACAGAGAGATGAATATCAGCATGGGTTTGAGTTTCTGAAGTAGTCTCCCATGTTGAATTAGAAGATATAGGCCAGTATTCTTCAGGTGAAGTTAACCAGTGAGGACCATTCCAGTAGAGATTCTGTGATTGTAGATTAGAAGGAGAGCAGCCTCTAGATATGACGTCAGCAGGATTTTCTGATGATGGTACATAACGCCACAGTTGAGCTGAAGTATTACTGTGAATTTTTTCAATTCTGTTTGCTACAAAAGTATTCCAGTTGGAGGATGGCTTTGCCAGCCAAGATAACACAATCATAGAGTCAGTCCACAGGAAAATATTGTTGAACTTCATTCTTAAACAGTTAACAAGTTTTGATTTTAACTCGGCTGCCATTAAGGCTCCACATAATTCTAAACTTGGTAAAGTGACCTTCTTTAACGGTGCAACTTTAGATTTAGCACAGAGAAGGGTTGCTGTGACGAAGTGATCTTTCTCACTCACTACATAGGCACAACATCCATAGGCTTTTTCCGAACTGTCACAAAACAAGTGCAAGTTGGGTTTCTGAACACCTGTGTTGTCGTAAACAAGTCTACCAATATTTATTTTAGTTAATAGAGGCAATTCTTCTCTGTATTTCAACCATTTTGACAGCACTGGTGGAGGAACATCTTCATCCCAACTTAATTTGAGAGCCCACAAGTTCTGCATAATAATCTTGGCGGTTACAATCACAGGAGCTAGAAGGTGTAATGGATCAAAGATACTGGCTATCTCTGATAAAATGCTTCTTTTCGTGGTCGAAGGTTGAGACTTCAATTTAACCTTATAGCTAAGACCATCATTTGAAGGAGTCCAAAATAGTCCAAGCGTTTTAACCATTATATTGTCTTGGTACATTTCATAGGGCTCCAAAGCCTGATCTTGCTTAGGTACAGATTGCAAGAACTGCTTGGAGTTAGAGTGCCATTTCTTAAGGGAAAAACCACCTCCATTAAGAAGTAAGGTTAAGTCTGACGTAACCTTTTTAGCTTCCTCGACAGAAGTAAAGGACTGAAGATAGTCGTCCACATAAAAATAATGGAGCAAAGCTTCCTTGGCTTCTTTACAAAACAAATGTCCATCTTGCAAGGCCAATTCTTTGAGTGTTCTTGTAGCCAGGAAACTGGAAGGTTTTAAACCATAAGTCACAGTCTTCAATGAAAAAATCTTGATAGGTTGATCTGCACTAGCACGCCATAATATTCTCTGAAGATTTTGCTGTTCTGGGTTTATCAATACTTGCCTGTACATTTTTTCAATGTCAGCAGTAACTGCTATTTTATTAACTCGAAATTTGGCAAGTGAAGAAAATAAGTCAGCTTGAGTAGTGGGCCCAGTCAGCAAAGTGCTGTTTAGAGAATTTCCATGAGTATCAGTACGGGATCCATTAAAAACCACTCTTATTTGGTCTTTTTTAACTTCATCCTTCCAGACAGGGTGGTGAGATAAATAAACTATTTCATGGCCTACTTGATTTTCACTAGGAGTATAAGTTTTTACCACTTCCATATGATTCAAGGCCTCGTACTGGTCTAGAAAGTTGACATATTGTTGTTGGGCAACAGGATCTCCTTTTAGTTTGTTTTCTATAGAGTAAAAACATCTAAGAGCTGTTGACCTTGCGTTCTCTACTGGAGAGAAGTCCTGCTTACGGGGCATTGTAACCACAAATCTACCCTCTTCATTCCGGTAGGTTGTTTGTTGGTACAAATTTTCACAAATTTCTTCTTCTTCTAGAACTTCCTTGGTATTAGGCACTTCTTCTATTTCCCAAAAGCTTTCTAACTTCCCTTGAAGCGAGACATCAGTGAAATGGCATTGAGAATTACTGTGATTGAATTTTGATGGTTGACATTTGCCAGTCAAAATCCAGCCGAGCTTGGTACTTCTGGCTATAACGCCAGGTTGTATGTAGAGGGCTTGGCTTTGGAGTACCTTCCAAAACATCTCTGCGCCTAGTAGTAATTCTACAGGGGCTTGACGATTGAACTTAGGATCTGCCAGTTTTAGATATTGAGGAATTTTCCACTTATCTATGGAAAAGGAAGCAGATGGTATGTTTGACCCTATATGTTCAATGACGAGGCAATTTAGATTGAACTGGAAGTTACCACCTTGAGAATTCCTTAGTTTTATTTTTGCATAACTAAGGGCGTTAGAGGTTCCCTTGTTTATGCCAATAACATTCACATTTGTTTCAGTCATGGGGATATTCAACTGCTTCACGAGTTTATAACATATGAAATCGTGCGTAGCAGCATTATCTAATAAACATCTTGCTTGAATCCACTGCCCTTTTGAGTTTTGAACATGGACTATAGCAGTTGAAAGAAGAACGTGAGATCCTTTAATAGTTCTGGCATTTTGATTCATGCTTTGAACTTCTTCAGAATTTCTACTAGTTGAAGGTCCTGGCTGAGGATCTGACTTTTCAACAGGAGCATATATCTTGTTTGAAGAAATTTTGTTTGTAGAAGAGGACTTTCTGCCTTTAGTGACATGGGCAGATTGCTCTGGTAATGGGTTTGAAGAGGGTCTATGCAACAAGGTATGATGCCTCTGATTACAATAGAAACAATTGCGGGTTGATTTACAATTATTTATCAGATGGCTTGGAGACAAACAATTAAAGCATCGTTTATTTAATTGAAGAAACTTCCTTCGTTCATCAATGGTTTTGGTTTTGAAAGAAGAACATTGATATAAGGGATGGCTGGAGTCACAAAGTACACATTTGAAAGTTTCAGTTACATTGTGAACTCTTGAACTTCTAAATTGAGCTTGAATAGGCTTAGACCTTCTAAGTTCAGGGCCTTGAGATAAGGAGACCAATACTTGACATCTTGTGTGTAGAAAGTCACACAAATTTCTGAAAGTAGGCTTAGCAGTGGAGGCTATCTCAATTTCCCATGACCGTAAAGTGGAAGCATCAAGTTTAGAGGTTATAAGATATATTAAGATGGTATCCCATTGTTCTACTGGTTCTTTCAAACCTTCTAAGGATCGCACTTGTCTTTGAACATCATCTAAGAGGTTTCGAAGAGCAATAACACTTTCGGTCCTTATAGGATCCAGGTTAAAAAGATTTCTTATGTGGCGATGAACAGCGAGACGAGGATTTTCATAACGCTGTTTCAACAAGTCACAAGCAACTTTATAATTATCACTTGTTATGGGTATTGAGTCTAAGATCTTAGCTGCAGTGCCAGACAATGATAATCTTAAGTAATGATGCTTTTGAATTAACGGAATAGCACCATTACTATCTACTAATGAATTAAAGAGTTCAATGAAGGTATTCCAATCTTCTATCCTTCCACTAAACCTTGGTAATTCAATTTTAGGCAAAATAGGCTTCGATATTTCACTTTGAGTTTGGTTATGTTCAGTCTGGGGGGGGTTGCACTTCTTGAGATTGTTCTCTTTGATAAATAAAATCTCTAGCATTTGCAAGAATTGGAAAATAGAGGTCTTCAAATTGTTCCCTGTCTTTAGACTGTTCCCCTTGAAGTGTTTCCAATTCCACCTGAACTTCATCATATTTATAAAAAAGTTGTTCAAACCGTTGTAACCTAACTTTCAATTCACTAGGGCTGGAAACACTAGGATCATAGCGAGACAGATAATTTGAAAATTGTGTCACACGACCTTTGTAATTAGCTCGTGCTGCTACTAATTGTTCAAATGTTTGGGACATGGTTACTCTCTTTATACAGACTAATAAGCACAGAAACACTTACAGTTGAGTCGTTGAAATGAGTAGTAGAATCGGCCTTGCCTTACCAATTCTCATGAAGTGTGTGCAAAAAGTCTTTCTCCTCTTGTGGTACTTAACTTGCTTCGTATTCTCTCCGAGCGGGCGAGTTCTTTCATTCTTTACAATGTTTTTCACACCGACATACAGCTCATAATCTGAAAACATTGACACTGAATTAGAAAAGCAAAACAACTAAGTCTAACCGTCAGGCAGGTTTCTTAGTCAATAGTCAGTCAGTCTCATTCTTTTTAAGAGAGGACCTATTGAAATCAGAATATTTATACATGATAGGCAAATTTGAGGTTAAAAATCAGAGGGTGGAGTGTGAAGACCTGACCAGGAGTTTAACCTGCAGGTACACATCACGTCGGGGTCACCAAATAATTTATGGATAAAAGTTGATTAACCATAATATTTAAATATGCAAGTGTGATCAGCGAAGTCAGCCAGCACTAACCTAACCTCAACCAAGGAGACGTACACAAACCTACAATGAGTTAAAAATGCCATGTAGATTGTGAAATCCTCACTGGCCCAGGAAAGGCCTACTTAGCTCTAGGAAGTTCGCTGACCTTTTATGAATTGGGGTCACCATCTAACCTTATGGTATACAGGAATTAAACTTATTACTGGAAACCATAGGCTAGAAAATAGAATGTATTATGTAAAAGTCAGTCAGTGTATTACCAATTTTTTATTGGATTTTCATACTTACATACAAACAAAAAGAAAGGCCCTTTGCTGGATAATAATACATATTGCTACAATAAAAACTCCTTTTCTAGGTTTTAAACTTAAACAAATTTGGTCATTTCTTGGCGATTTAGCCATTATCCAATTGCAAAGAAATGTAGGTAATTATTTATCTTCTCAATTAATGTTTATATAACATTAGTTTTCCTTAACAAAATTAATCACAATGTAATAGTAAATGAAACTTTCGTGAGTTTTTACAAATTTATATGACAATAGCATTTAAGATATTACAATATTCATGCTAAAGGGTATCAAGTTAATACAAGGAAGGTGACTTGGCAACTTATCTTTTTTGTCTGGATTTCATGGAGTTCCTGCCTTGGCGACATCCATATGGTGTCCAGTAGTAGACTGGCCCTTATTCCTACAAAGGCCTTGGATGTACCCGGTTGAATGAGGATCCACATATCATGCTCACATCACCTATCTTGACTAGCAGGCCTTGCAATGCGTGAATATTGTCTTTCAGAATATTCCAACGAGCAGTTGAACAGAAGATACAAGTGTAAATCTCTTCTTTTTCGCAGACCACATGAAATAAGTTCAACTTCTTCCAAATGATAAACATAAACTGCACTTAAGAATTGTCATGCAAGAAGTATAAGATTGATTTCTCTGCGAAGCACTATACTTGCAGGATTCAGTTCAGGATGATATTCTAGGTAAATCACGATGTAACTTCACGATTGATTCGAACACCTTGTATAGAAAGATGGCCGAACTTTCTAGAAGAGATAGATGACGTCATTCTCGAATAAAGTACATCAAATAGTAGAAAGAAAGGCTATAAGAATTCACTTTCTCTTTTATTGAGATACCAGACACTAACTTATTATCGAATTGATTTACTGTTCGTGATGATAATCTAGGCAGAAACTGACATAGACCATTAGTGACACGTAATAAAGTTTGCAACGTGGCAGTTGAAATTGCACTTTTCTGACTTGATATTTAAAGTTCAATCTTGTTACGTGTATCACAGTTTTGAGAATTTCACACTAATACGTACTCACTTTATAGCAGAAACAATCTTGCAGTGGAGCTTAGTGTATAAAGAATACAGAAGTGCTAAGAAAACCTGAATTTGACTCTTAGTGAAGAAATGGCGATGGCTTCATTCTTACACGGCGGTGTACTTTGTCACAATAAGAATACTTGTAGCAATTGCTTCTTAATTAGTTTTAAGAAACTTGTAGACCTGAAGACACATGAGCTTCGATGAAATTTAAAGAACGCAGCCTTACAAAAACTTGGTAACGAATAGCCATCACATGATTAGACTGGCTCAGCTGGGCGATGCAGTACAAGTGAAGGGCAGCTACTGACTTGAAGCAGTCCCGCTTGCAAAGTATCCATCCGCGACTACGTACCACGTCACCAAGGAATGGTTGAGAAGGGTGGGGGGTAACATCAAGTCTTTACAAAAACCAAGATACCCAATACAAACTGTCTATTTGGCTGACGTCAGATAAATGTAGAGAATAAAAATAGAAATGCAATTAGTACAGAAAAGCAAATAGAACTGTTACTTAAAAGTCTAAATTACGTATTCTTGAATTATTCACAAGAAGTGTGAACAGGTGTAAACAATCGTAGTATTTCACGCATTTGCTGACTCCAGTTTTGTTGTCACCAAGGAAGCATACTGGACGCCCGAAGTAACAGGTATTTATCATGTTTCATTTAGGCACCTCAACAGGCTGTGACACATGTGACACTGTGGTAACGTTTGTCAAGTCCTCACATATCATTCATTGTCAGCTTGCTTAGGAATTGCTTACCCCTTCTTAACTAAAATGTAATGCCAGTTTTATTATTTCTTAAATTTAAAATTCAGATTTGCAATAAAGAAGAATATTGTGCATTTTTCTCTCTTAATATAACATATTTTGTGATGTGTTTATGTATTTTCCCAAGTAATTTGATATGTTGAGAATAAAGAGTTAGTTACCCGCCGCTTGGAGCGCTAATGTCGCGCAGCTAACAAGTTGTCATAGGACTTTTAACATACAGCTTCCTTGCTGTATTAATACTTCTGCAACTGTGGTAACAATCTCACGTTATCGCGTAATCCAATTCTGCTCGATTTTGTTTGACTGTGCTGGAAACAGTTTTTGTTTGTTGATCGATTATGTTTAAACTTGGTGTACAGCGTTTTTGTTTTTTTGTGTAAACTTGCTTAACTATACTGCACAGCGTTTTTGTATCCACATATCACTTACGGTATTCCATATCTGTATCTGGTACCCTATGATCCCCAGGTGGGGCGAAGGGGCCTCCAATGGAGGTTTCATTACCTATACGAATTTTGATGTGCTTATTTTCCGAGAGAGGGTAGAGGGACAGGTGGTAAGCCCATCGCCTCGCAACCCCCTCTGGAAACTAAGTATTTCTTGGACGTGAAAGGGCCGAGAAATTTTTGTCCAGAGGCTCTAATTTAGGCTTGGAGTTCTTTTACGTGCGACACGGGACGGGACCCCCAGCTTAAAGTCCCTCCCGGAGGACTCCGTGCCCAGGATTTTTACGTCCTGAAAACTCCATCAACCGCGGCCGGGTTTGATCCCGCGCCCTGCGGATCCAGAGGCGGGCACGCTACCTCTAGACCACCGCGGCCGACATTCCATATATTAATCACTTAAAAAAACATGTTGAAGCATTTTAAACAAAAAATACTTTGCTTAAAGCAGTTTTGCTCGATAATTGTGCGCTTAGCGTATTTAAATCAGTTAAATCTGTTGTAAAGAGACACGGGTAGTGTGCGCGCAAAGAAGACAAGGAAACAGTAATAATTTGAACAATACAGTTTTGTATGTATACAATGAAGTTTTGTATGCTTTGCAAAAGGAAACAGATGGAGAAATGCGAGGGAGATGTGATAATGGTAACTTAATGTGATCTTGCAGTTTATTATTTCAGATGTCTTCCTTATTTGTAAGTCAACAGAAGAACTGCTACGAATGCTAATACCGGCAGTTGTAAGACACATTCACCATAGGTTTAAATATGATCTGTCATTACATGCTCATAGACGCACAATACAATCTAAGGCGGGCCATACACGTTACGGTATACCGGTGAGGTTTACCTGTACAGGTGACCTGTACAGGTAAACCGGAGCGTGTGTGCCAGCCGCTGCAGGTCAAACTGCACAGGCGTAGCGACCTGCGCAGACGACCGGAGAAGAATCGAAATTCAATTCTTTCTACCTGCGCAGGCGTGTAGACCTGAGCGTGTGTGTGAGTCACTCCGGCACGCCTGTACAGTAAACTCAGTCGAGAGATGGCGAGCAAACAAGAAGACGCGATCGCTTTAGTCGGTTTGAGTGGCCATGAAGTGTAATGCTGCGTATACATATGCGCTCTGCTCCGCACGCGTGCCGCTCGCGTGCTGCTCGTTGAAATTATTTTCACAGCGCTCCTCACGCGTTCCATAGGAAAGCGACAAACCTACTGCGAACCACTAGCTTTCATCATTAGGCCTAATATTTTGTGTGTTATCTTGCTAATATGTTCAACACTACCGTGCTAGGCATAAAAGCCTTAATTCCAATTTTTGCCGAAAATGAGTTACATGCATATCCACCATGTACATGTTGTTCAAAATCTGCTGAAATAATAAAATCACAGATTTTACATCCCTAAGCCCTTTTTGAGGCCTATCTAAATTAGCTGCGTTAAGAAGGAAATCAGCCTTATGTCCATTATGATAAAGGAAAATACCTTATTTCCTTCTCAACGTGGGTTTAAGGTAAATTTCCTTCCTATTAGTAACAAACAAACCCACAATCAGAAACAAAATTACCCTAAGTACCGAGAAGCTTTGAGTTAAGGTAGAATGCCATCTTTATTTGAACTGAAAATTAACCTGATCCAACAATACATTTTGAGATCAAAGAAACAGATCAAGAGAAAAAAATCCCTTTAGGCAGCCTACAGGCTGAGGTAGATTTCAAAGCGCTTGTGGTTTAATTTACTGTCACTGCGTAGCACTCTTCTTCTTTTGCCTTGGCATGACAAACCCGCAATAATAATTGCAAAAAAGAGGAAAGAGCACTTTTTCAAACATTCAAATCTCGCCTTAAATGAGAGCTATCGAGAAACGAGTCATTGATTTGTAGAGTACTCATCAAGAACTTTTCAATGATACCCCACAAGACGTGGTTTCAAAAATTTCGAATTTCCACCCTCACCCCCACCCCCTCTCGTACCCCCAAAACCTCCGAATCGTTGATGTCACTGTGAACTCCATAGGGAGTACTCTAATTTCTTTGAACAAAGTTTCCCTCTATACTTCATAGGGGCCAATTCAAAATTTCAACCCCCTCCCGCGACATCCCCCTTGGGCAAATTTTGCTCATTAACGAATATGTTTGAACTATTGGACCTAGAAATAACATAATACAATTTGGTTCAAATATCTGCAAAATTACGGCCGCTAGAGTGTAAAGATATACTGTATATATATAACAATTTGAACGGGCGGTGGTTTCGTACTGAGGGAAGCATGAAACGTAAAGATAGGAAAGAATTTGTCTAAAATCATGACATGGTATCGATTGCAATAGGTAGCCTAAAAAACCATCCCATATCTGAAGGAAAAATATAAAGATCAGCAAAAACATCAAACATTTGCTGTCTAGCGTTTTATGCCCAGGGTATTATTTACAAGGATATTGTGCATTTCCTTTGTAGGTTTGTGAGAATATAGTTAACACTCCAATGTAAATTGTATTTAGAATTTTTAAATTTATAAAGAGATGATAGCATAAATGGGCTATTTTGATGGGATGTAATGATTTTTCAAGATCGGATGGATCCAATCAGTGATATTATCTTCATTGTTCGAATGTACTTTTAACCCTTCAAGTCTGACATTTAATTGTTGTTAAGGTGTTGTTGCAGGTGTTACGTTTCAGGAGCGCAGGAGGAGCGCGAGCGGCACGCGAGCGGAGCGGAGCGCAACTACCAAAAACACGTCCCAATGTGAAATCAGAAATCCTTTGTGTTCGTCGAAAAAACCGACAGGGGACAGATCGCGGCGAGCGGCACGCTAGCGGTTCGCGTGCACCTCAAAATGCCGTACCAATCTGCCTTCCGAGCGTCACGCGTGCGGAGCCGAGCGCAAGAGGAGCGCAGATGTATACGTACCCATAGACACAAATGTTATTTATTACATTTTCAAAAAACTAACAAGTATAATAATAATAATAATAATAATAATAATAATAATAATAATAACAACTTGGGGTTTGTATTTTTTCCTCAATCTCAAAGGCAAAAATGCAGGATACATTGAGATAGAGCCGAACAATAGAAGCAAATGCTGCACGAATGAGTTATTATAAGAGTTTACTGGTAAATTTGGGTGGCCACGAGGTTTGATTTGAACCCAGGATCTCTTCCCTATTACCCTATACCACCTCGCTCTAATTGATTTTGGTGTGTTCATTACGACTGTGGTAAACTGACTACATTTCACAACAATATCTAGATTATAGTATTCTTGTCACTATGGGCAACAAAAGAATTTTCTTCATATTTTAATAAAAATGTATGTTCTGAAATTCACATTTCAGTCAAGTTATTTTGTTTTTATCTTGATACCTATTCATTTTATAAATAAATGTATTTAACAAAAAAAGTTCTTTATAATCTTCTCTACAACTTTACTGTGGTAGGTTTACATGTATCTACTGTAATGGAGATAATCTAGAAAAATTGAAAATCGATACGAGTAAAGTCATTTTTACAGAGAAATGGATATAGCTATTTTATTAGCCACAGATAAAAGTTTCCAATTTTACATTTTTATTAAAATCGTTAGAGTCAATTTTTATAAAGTCAAAAGTTTTAAAAAAGTTTTTATGAAAGTCCTCTTAGTATTTCAGTTATAAAACCGAAATTCTGGGCAGTTCGATAAAATTTCGAAAAATTCATTGATTCAAGAAATGAAGTAAATACAATAGACCGTTTATCCTCTGTGCTTGTCCACAGACGGACAGACGTCATTCCAAAAACACTTTTTTCGGTTTCGAGGCATCGTGAAACATGCTTTCCCGGTGTTATCTCGATTTCGATTTTGATTTTTTGTCACGATCACAATACTTGCTCTATACTACGTAGGCCTATATGCGAGAAAGTGAAACTGTACAGGCGTGCCGGAGTGACTCACACACACGCTCAGGTCTACACACCTGCGCAGGTAGAAAGAATGGATTTTCAATTCTTCTCCGGTCGCCTGCGCAGGTCGCTACGCCTGTGCAGTTTGGTTGGCACACACGCTCCGGTTTACCTCTACAGGTCACCTATGCAGGTAAACCTCACCGGTATATCGTAACGTGTGTGCCCGGCCTATACATACCTGAAGATACACTTTTTCAGCACATTGTAGATGGCTTCATAGGCGTACCGAGGGGGGGTTATGGGGGTTTGAACCCCCCCCCCCCCATTGATTAAAAAAAGGAAAATTGTATCATTTTTAAGTCTGCCCATAAATTACTTAATACAAGTATAAAGCGTGGGAAGCTTAAAACTCGTTATTTTGAGTCTAAATTTTTAAAATTTTCCGGGGGGACCCATGGAAGCTTAAAACTTGTTATTTTGCATCTTAATTATTAAAATTTTCCGGGGGAGACCCCCGGACCCCCCTTTCCCTGGGGGGGTATCATACCCCCCAGACCCCGCGGATGTTATAACCCCCCCCCCATATGGTCGGCCTGGTTACGCCTATGGATGGCTTCACATGTCTCCGGAATTATTTTGCCAAGAGCTTGGGGTGATATTATAGTAGAATACTTGAGACATTCGTACGAACGACCCGTTGCAAGAAACCTCAAAGTAGCTGTCAGTCTTTCATCGGGAGAAATAGAAGTTCTCATAACTGTATTTTTCTTCTGTGTTAGAGTGACAACAGTGTTTGGTAGACTTCTTCATTTATCCGCAAATAATTACGGTAATCTGTAGGATCTGAACTTAACTGTTTTAGTAATCTTGTATGAGTGTATTCATTTCTCTTTGTAAGCCAATCTTTACACCAGGCTGTGCGTTTTCGCTTCTTTTTACACTTCATGGTCACTAACAAACCTACTAGAGCGATCGCGTCGTCTTCTTGTTTGCTCGCCATCTCTCGACTGAGTTAAAACCTTCCGGTTTACCGTAGCGTGTGTGTGCTCTAGCCTGCACAGGTATACCTTTCCGGTTTACCTGTGCAGGTAAACCTCACCGGTATACCGTAACGTGTATGGCCCGCCTTACGCTGTAAAACAAGAAACGAGTTTACCTGTAAGTATACCTTAAGAGGTCCTGGGTTAGATCTGTCTGTACATAGCAAAGTAGCACTGCTGAAGACGACACAGTCGGAGCACGGTCGGCGCACGGTCCTATATGTCAAAAGCGACCTTTGAACAATAACATTACTACCAATATATCCCATGTAGATTATTTGGTGTCTTCAGTGTACTCAGTGTAACAAAGTTAATATGGTAGTAGAAAGATTAATAGAGCTACGGACATTGTTGATGCCAAAGAGACTTGGAGCGGCCTGCGTTTGTTCGCCCACGACAACTAATAAGGAAACGTAACTATGCCATTTTTTCTGTTTTTGCTTTTTTTCAACTAAACGCCAAACTATTCGTAAGATATTATGCCGAAAGCATCGAAGGTGTGGCATTTGCGACTGCAGTCATTTGTAGAAGAGTTTGGATTGGAGCTCTCATCTACTGATGGTGAAAAGTTGGAAACCTTATGTAAAATGCAATCGTGAAACATTTTATTATTCCTGCCACGACTATACTGGTCCCGCCTAGCTTTGTTTTGTCTTCGCTGTTCAAACACCGGTTCCGTAGAGCACTTGCTGCTTGCGTTACAGGTAAATGTGTGATAAACTTCAGTATTTAGGTACCCGAATTGTAAAAAAAGCTCCTTCAGTAAACACCAGGAATTGTTACAGCTATTCAATGCCCTAGCGATTTAAAAATGATTTTAATTGCATCGTGATTTTTAACAATGCTAATTGACAATACCAATTTGACAGACCACACTCCCATATTCCACGATAATATGCCATGGATATTAAAGTAGTTACGGAAGAGCATACACGACTACAAAATAGACCTACTAACAAAATACAATGCGAAAAATAATTTCTTCTGTCGTTTCTGCTTTGCATATTATTTTGCGTAGCAACCTTCAACTAGGGTAAATCCGGGTGAGATAACCACACTTTTTAAAGTGCTTGATAACTTGAAGGGTTTTCAAGATAATTCATGAGCAAAATGTTCAATTAGGTCCTTGGATGTACACATTCTCATCGTATAAATTTTTATGGAGAAAAAAGTTTCATTGACAGTTGGCCACACCATTTTCGAAGATAGAAGATTGGGAAGAAACAACCCAACTGGACCACGGCCTACAAGCCCGGGAAATCTGAACAATCATGATGTAGCTGGCCGTGAAAGCTTACACTGTTATATAGAAAGTAAAAAATAAAAAAGTAGAAATACTAGGTTGCTGTACTTCTATAAAAATAAATAAACAAAATAAACTTAAGTGCTAAAATAAGTTATCACTACGTAAAAATAGACTTATTCTCGAATTAAAAAAACAGAATCAGTTCTGAGCAACTGAAAAGTTCTGATACGTTTCTGAAAATATAACTGAATTCTACTGCGTGCCACTACACCCGATGGAGGGGAAAGGCCTACCTTGTAACCTCTACGACATTTATCTCCATCTTTGACTTCGTTAGTAGATGACAAGATCGAGAGCACCTGGTCGGCATGCCGACTTCCATGGCCGGTGTTGATGGTTTGCTTCACCAGATCCGTACTGTACTTCTTTATCAAATTGGCTTAGATTCTAGTTGTCCTAACGAGGCTAATTGCAACCCGTTCCAGATTCCACTATCTTAGAAAAATCGAGATGGTCCCGGGGATGGAACTCGGGCCACCAGAACCTTAGTCAGCAGTAGATTTTGGAAGAGGTCTCCAAAACACCAACATTTTTAGTGTTTCTTATAGTAGTCGTCACTCATCAGTGTTCCACAGATTATAAAAACGTAAATATGAAAATAATATAAGATTATGGAGCCATCTTTGGCATAAAAACACGAGTCCAAACCACTTTCTAAGCACATGAATGATTTTGAAAATGAATTGAATAATTTATTTAATTATGGATATATTCTCACATTCGTTTTTATTTACATATAACTTTCTGGATTGAATTTTCAAAATTGTTTCCTTTCGATATACATATTAATATATTCGTTTATTTCATTTCCCGAGCAATAAAAATAAATAAATAGCGGTGATTGAGAATCGATGCCTTGGGTTTCCAGTTTGATGGAAATTTGTCCCAAGTGAAAAATCAATTCGTGTTAGAAAAAAATCAGAAGATCTTGAAAATATGGCTCTTAAGTTGCTGGCCAACTCTTCCGGAATAAAGTAGGCCATCTCTCCCATTTGTGAAGATGAGATGGCCATAGTCAGTAATTTAACATGGAGAGCTTTAGAACAGAACACGCAACACAGGTGAAATGTAAGGTTCGCTCACCTCACACAGTAAGTATCGTTTAACTAGTTAGTGACAATGTCGGACTTCTGCTTACTTCAGAAAATAAATGACCCGTTAGAAAACAATAATGTTAAATCAGTCGCGGATTTATAAACAGCGTAGGTGTTCAACAATCAACTCTTAGTACGAAAAGCTTGCCGCCTTTAAAGTTACATTCGTTTATCGGCCTCGAAATAAGAGCGATTGGTCATCTCCCTGGCCCCGGCATTGGGCTGATCACTCATCCGGGGAGGCCCTCCATGTCCTTGTCTGGTCAAAAATGTATGTATGTGATCCAAAGGTAATCCCTCTCCCGACAGGTCGCGGCCCTGTAAGGCCCGGGCGGCTTGGGTCGCTTAAATCCTAAAAGGGAGAGGTAAAACTACGAAAAAGAAAGAAAGAAAGAAAAAGGTCATCTCCCCCTCGTGGCCGTCTCTGCCGGAATTACCCTATTATATAATCATAAAATCGCCTTATCGGAATGTGTTTGTTGTGTTGTTCCGGATACACTGGGTTTGTACACCATATGAAGTAGTCTATGATATCGCAAATTTGCATTCATCCCTCACCCTAGCATTTTCTTCATTTCTAACCTTTGTACATTTAGCCTACATAAGAAACCAACTCCGTTGCGCAACATCCATGCCAAGTCTAACGCCCGATCGCTGTGACTTCTAGGTTATCTGAGTCCTCAGACATTGGCAAATGGAAAGATTAGAAGGCAATTTGTCACCATGCCGACACCCACTGCAGTTACCAATGATCTTCGTGACGGGGTCCTGGCAAAGTAATTGCATGAAATGTTCAACGTAGCCCACGTCAGAGAAATAAATAACAGACTTTAATGAAAAATAATTTCAAAAGAACAAAGTAAAACGATTCTTATCGGTTATTACTAACTAGAAACAGGGGAACAACAATTATTTTTATAATATAATTTCAAATCTTATAAAAACACAATGAAATCCAAAATGCTTCCATTAAGCATTTATTCCGTATACTTGCAATAGCCGCAAACATTAAAAATATGCACAATAAATATGGTATGTATTATAACTTATATTAAAAGTATATTATAAATTTACTAGATTATATTATTATTACATTTACCTCCTGCGCGGTCTAGTAGTTAGCTTTATTGACTTCGAATCCGAAGGCACCAGTTTATTATACAAGTTTATTATACAAATTATACAAATATTATACAAATACAAAAATACAAATACAAAAATACAAATACAATACAATACAAGTGATAAACACCCGAAAGAGCAGAATGCTCGGGCTCGGGTGCAGTACAGTTTTAAAACGTACATCAATATCACACATACATACACACACACACACACACACACACACATGCAAACATCACAAAACAAAACTAAAATTAACATAGATCACAAGAGAACATAAAACATAACATTTCATTACTATTAACATTTACTTATAAAATACATCAAGTAAATAAGAATAACTATTTTATAATATATCTTATTCTATTCTTAAAACTATTCACATTCATGTTATTTATATCTGGGTGCTTTCTTAAAACATTATTGTATAGTCTTATTCCAAAATTAAACCCCTGTTTCACCGCAGCTGATGTATTACACTTAATTTCAATTAAGGGTGAGGAGGCAATTCGTCCTGTGTTATGAGGGTGAAAATGTGTTTTAAAATTAGATTTATGTTTATGGAAAAAATTAGTACATTTCTATTATTTAAATTCAAAATATCTACAAAATACATTAAATTCAGGGAAGATAAGTTCCGTAGAGTAATCCAAAGGTTCCTTTAAGCAAATTTTTATTATACATTCAGTAATAATATAGGAGTAACAATAGATTTAGAAGTGCCTCCCCAACCAATTATTCCTTACTGTATTACAGATTGTATTAAAGCTAAGTATACAGACCGTAAAACATACGTAGGCATATAAGAGAGCAAGATCACAAATTTATGTATACTTTTACGAAGTCTGTTAGTTATGTATGCTATGTGTGTATCCCATTTTAAATTTTGGTCAATAATTATTCCTCAATACTAGTACGTATGGAAGAGCAAAAAAAAAATTGAGTTATGGAACAACCAGATTTGTGCAATTTGTTAGAATTTTGAAAAGATTCCTGATCTTGAATGCCTGTTTTTGTTAAAGAAAAGGTCATAAAGATGTTTTAGTTATATTTAAAGAAAGCATATTTACATCCAGCCAGTTTTTTATAATGCTTTGCCCCTTATTAGCATTTTCGTATGTATTATTCCAATTTGAACCAGAAAAAATCAATATTGTCTCTTCAGCATAGGAGTAGCTGGATCCAGATATTGCATCTAGTTTAATTTTCAGTAGATCATTTATATATACAAGGAATAAAATAGGTCCTAAAATTGTTCCTTGTGGAACTCCAATATTTATGTTCTTTGTTTCACTGAGTTGAGTGTTACAATTTGATTCCTGTCATTTAAATATGATGCAAAAAATTTTAAAACGACTCCATTTATACCTAGCGCATGTAGTTTTTTTAAAAGAATTTTATGGTTGACAGTATCGAAAGCTTTTGTAGGTCTAAAAAATCTCTAAACATTTGTTTCCTTTGTCTAGAGCAGGCTCGGGAAGTAATGCACTGGATGTGTGAAATGATCTACCCCTCATTCGCCCCCTTCCTTATTCTTTCTATCTGCCATCCGACTAGTCCCAGAAAGAACCGGTTTAGTTATCTCCACCTGTAGTTGAAAGATAGTAGTAGGGACGAGAGGGAGGGTAATTTCACACTTCCAGTGCTTTCCTTGCCGTCCCTGGTCTAGAGTATTAATAATTTGCCACGTAACCTGCATTACAGCATTTTCTGTGCCTAAGTTATTTCGGAAACCAAATTGATTTTCAGATATTAAATTGTTTTTTTTTTAATATGAAATTAATAGAGTTTTAATAAATTTTTCGAAAATTTTAGTTAAACTAGGTATCAGACATATATAGGTCTATAATTATTTATCATATTTTTATCACCTGATTTATATAGAGGCACAACAACTGCACACTTTAGATCTTTAGGGAAAACGCCCTGTTTAAAACATAAATTAAAAATATAAGTTAATGGAATCGATAAAGGTTCAATAATTTTTTTGAGAGTTTCTGAAGAAATTTCATCTAATCCAGGTGCTACATTATTTTTCAGTGTTTTAGTGATGGTTTTTAATTCATCTTCAGAAACGGGGTAAATAAACATGGATGCAGAAGAAGGATTGGTTTGGCAAAACCTAGATATGTTTGACGTCGTGTTATTTATTTTACTTTAAATGATATGTCCTATATTAATAAAATTGTTATTAAACTCGTTTGCAATTTTAGTGTTATCTGTAATAATTACACCGTCTTTGTTTTCTCTTTCCTTAATGCAATTGTTTTTATTGATTTAACATTAGTTGCTTCATTTATGGCTTGCCAGAATTTTCTGGGATCGCCCTTAACACTGTCAAATTTCTGATGAAAAGTAATTAATCTTCAAATTTCTTATGACAGATGTAAGGATATTCCTATAACGTTTATACTTCCTTTGTAACTCCGTGTTAGAAGGATCGTTTCTTACCTGCTTGGCTAGTTTATCTCTTGTGCGAATAGATTTGACTATCCCGCTAGTTATCCAAGGTTTTATTTTCTTATATTTACTAGGTATATGAAGAGGTACCATAGTTGTATTTTTAGCTATTAAATTGCGCAAGATGTTGTAAAATAGTTGAAAACTCATTTCAGCATCTCCGCAATTTAATACTGAGGTCCAATGTTCATTATTTAAATCTGTTAATAGTGCATGGTAATTAATACATTGTTTATGAGGACTGTTGATAAAAACTAGGTCTTTTTATTTTATTTTGAAAACTTATGAGAGAGAAGATTAAGTAGCGGTCTGTAATTTCAGTGGTGTATACACCCGGTTTGAAACTAAAAATATTGTTAGAAGATTTGATAAATATTTGATCAAGACAAGATTTAGAAGAAGGACGATATGCGGTTATGACAGCTTGCAAGTAATTTAAGAAACCATATTCTTGCATAATGTCCATGTATTTATTTCCATCATGATCTAAGTTGTTTTCTAGGATTTGTATGTTAATGTCGCCAGTGAGAATATGATTCTTATTATTTTTACATGACATCAAAAATTCTTCATACCTAATAAGAAAATCATCCTTGTTTAGATTAGGAGATCTATAAATAGCTGACAGCATTATAATCTAGATTTAGATGTAGAGAATTACATTGATCAATTTCAATATCAATGGAGTGAATATTAAGACAAATTTTGTAGTATACTACAATACCATCGCATTTGTTATATTTATTGAGTTTTACAATTTTGTTGTATCCATGTATATCAAAACCTGAGTCGTGATTAAGCCAACTTTCCGTCAGTATTATAATATGAAAATCCTGTGTGAAATTTTCTAATAAAATGCAAAACTCCAAAAAATTTCTGTTAATACGGCGAATATTTAAGTGACATAATTTTAAATCGGATGGGGTAGAGCTTATGTAGTTGTTGCATAATGAAATATCATCATATACTATTGTTGGAGTTTGATTGTTATGACAGGAACTGTTTAGTGCTGTGAGATAATCTTTACTCATGACAACAGATAAATTTGTAGGTATTGATTTTTGTTTACTTAAAGTTTACCAATGTCATGTCAGTGCTTCCCGCAAAGGATTTTTTTTTTGTAGGGGCTGTGGAAAGAGATCACTGAACCTCAAACTAAGGAGCTGTTTTGAAAGATGTATTATATGACAAAGCAGTAAATTGGTAGTCCCCTCCCTCCATGAGATGTAGCTCCAGTAAGATTTAGTTTATATAATATTGTAACAGATACAAAGTGTAACTAAATTAGTAAAACAAGATTAAATTATTTCTACACTAAAAAATCTGTATTAATCTTTGAGAAATATTTACTCCTTTTAAGCATTTATACGATACAATAAAAAGGGTATGAATTTTTATCTATATTCTCGTTAATATTAATGTAATATTTCGGAACATTTAATGCATAATCCAATATGGGACTAAATATAAAAATTGGCATTCTTTTATGTTTTAGACATTTGCCTGAAATGGAGGACTTGGATTTGATGCAGATAGATGATATTTTTCTATATTTTTCTAATTCTTCTACCTGTACAATACTATGGCCCTGTCTTCTACACAGCCGTAAAAAGAAATATGTGCCAGGTTTTTTGGAGTAAAGATGAAAGTTGGACAAATTACTATTTTCTATTGTATTATAACTCACCTTACATACTACATCATTACTAAACATTGATGCTGTTTTCCAATTGCTCTGCCAGGATTTTAATAGAGCACTCTGACAGTTTTACATATGCGGTTATGACATCAAGTTTCAATTTTTGGCCGAACTTCCCTGGAAAATCCGAAGCTTTGGGTTGAGGTGCCAGTTGGCGCTCAGCAGTGACCACTACCCACCTGAAATACAGAATGCGTATTGCTTTGATTCGGCAAAAATTAATATGGCTGCATTTTGTCATCTTAATGACAGCGACAACTGGAACAACCTATATAGATTTATATTATATTTAAATAACCATCTTATACTCCCAATTAATGATAATGCCTTTGTAGATTTGTCTATACCTTACATTTTTTTATTTTGATCAAATAGCATAACAGGTACTACAAAGCTATTATGAATTTTCTAATATCTATATTTTCTCTCTCTCTATGCATTTATTGTGACTGCTTCATATGAGTAGTTTACTAAAAATACCTAAAATCTTTATAGCCTATCTATTTATTGCTTGTCTAATTGGCAAAAACTACAATGTTATGCTAAAATCATATATAATATACATAATGTCCACAGATTTGTAGTAAAATATTCATAAAAACGTAATGTCGTTATTACTTATTTGTAAAATGAGTCTACAATTGTTTGATGTTGAATAATTTGAACATAATCTTATCTACTCACTTAATCATAATTTCACTAATCTTGATGTGTGCTTGATGTTTCACTTTTCTTGCAGCTTCTTTAATATTCTGTGATAGGCAAATCTCGAAGGTATTGATCGTGTCTAGGAGGGATGCATTTCAGCTTCAACATAAGCTATCTTCAGCCTAATGAAAGGCTAAATGTACAAACATTTTGAAATGGTAAAATAATAAATAACCCATTTTATAAATATACATCAGTAATGTTCTTACCTCAATTGGACTGCCTGGTGTGTTCCGGTTGTTGTGTGATACTGCCGTTGACCCCGTTATTAGGGTACGAAAAATACGCAGCTTGGTTGGTCCCCTTCCTGGTCGCTACGCTGTTGAGCCAGGCGCCGAGCATGAAGTGTGTAGCCTATGTCCAAGACGCAGCCTGGTCGCTAACCGGCAGGTCGCAAGTTTTGGATTAAGTTTCTGAATTATCTCCATTTTTATTTTTATTTCTTTGTTATTATCTTCTCATTCATAGGGTTTTGAAGACACACAAGACAATGGGAATGAGTTTATGAATTCAAACTCATTACAGGAAGCTTCATCATGTAAAATATGTCTCAAGAGTATTTCACTGTTTCACAGAGTTACTAATAAAATTGAATGTGTATTTTACGGTAAATTTAATGCTCTACAGTTTTTCTTCTAAAAGTTTTCGTTGTAAACCCAATACTTTAGGTGCTAGGATACAAAGTTCGCCGAGAAAGTGGCGTAAAGACTTTTTTCGGCAAGAAAAGTAGATTAGATATATATATTTTTAAACGGTTTGAGATGGAGAAACAATGTATGGATAGAAACTTATTATTATTATTATTATTATTATTATTATTATTATTATTATTATTATTATTATTATTATTATTGTTTTCTTGAGTTGGTGCGACCATTCTTTTCAATCTTAAGATCACAAGAAGTCAATAAAACGAACACACTTAACCCCGCAACACGAAAATTAACATAATATAAAATTATTAGGTTACTATAAATTATATAAAAATACTGGATATAAACCATACAAGTCAGTAATTGTAGCCATGACTGATCTCTACAATCCCTTCATTGAGTAGTAACAATATTTATTTTGTGGTCTGAGCTGATTACAAAGGATGTGTCTTATAAACAGTCCTTCGATTGCGTAAGTGCAGACGTGCAACGCCTGAATCTAGACTACACGCTTGTGGCTGGTAGCAGGAAAAAAGAGACCTAGCATTCTACCAACAAACTGCGACCTGTCCAGATGGCTGGCAAGAGACCATCCAAGAGGCGTCTTGTTCACCCTCGTAAGAAGACATGATTTCATTCTTCATGCGGCCTGCGGCATGCGACCATCCCGGTTCCGTCTTGCGCGTACCCTAAGGTTTCGTATTTATGGTGGTCGGGTGTGGTCATTGATTAGCTCAAACAGAGGATTATGTTCTACGATATGATATAATAGGCTATTATTTTAATGAAATGAAAGGACATTAACTATGACTAATCATCTTGGGACTGGCATGCAAGCGGTCCCGGGTTCAAATCCCGAGATAGGTGCGTTTGTCATTCGTGGTGGACGAACGTGACCTTTGGGGGTTTTATCGGGGATCCTCCCGTTTCCCCCTCTCATTCCACCAACACTCTCCATTTCACCTTCAAACTCCCCTTCTTTATTATCCCGTTTCCTTTCCCCGGCTTCCGGACCATCTCCCGCCCTGCCCCGTGGCTTGTGGTCAGGTTGTTGTTGGTGGTGTGCTGCACACCTGGAGGCTCTCTGGTGTGCCGCGACCCTATGGGCTCTCTTCGTGAGGGACCGGGGGCGTGGCGCATGTCTGAGGGACCCTGGGGGTGTAGTGCACGTGGTGTGGCTTCTGGTTCTGGCTGGATGTTGGGGAGTTCCGTCATCCCATTCCCAAGGGGTTGGCACAATGGGCCCGCAGAAGTGGCCTACGTGCTTAGGGTCGTTCCCAACCCGTGGGGAGATAGTAGATGATAGATAGATAGATGACTAATCATTGAAGTTAAAATGTGAAATATGCCTACCTGTACGAAGAAACTGATGTAGGGCTTTACTGAAAGTCATTAAGCGAGCAATTTTACCCAACTTCAATGCAGTGGCATAGACTAGGTTGTCTACGGAAGAAAAGGTGTTTCGACTTTTTAATATTCAGAAAATAATGTAGGATGTAACATGGGCTAGAATCAATCATTGTTTACCAAATTTTTCATCTTCATTGGAAACACTGTTATAAAAAATTGAATAGAAAATGTAATAATGAATAGTTTAGTAATCTCCGATTGCTTTAACTAATTACCATTTTACATTTCTGTTCATCTTTTTTCGATTTTAGAAACATCAATTGATGACGCTAAGCCATATTGAGCATTTACGCTTGTTTTTAATATTGAAAAGATAAATTTGAATATATATGGATGACTAAAACTCTTTGAATTATAAACTAGAATTAATTACCGTCTTCGGTTTTTATCTCGATATTGGTAGCTTATTAATGTTGCTATTAAGAATTGTAAAATTCGTGTAAACAGTGGGTATGCTCATTAAACAATAGCGGTATATCATATATTATAAACGTGAAAAAGCCGTAACAGGGGGTGACTACAAGTTTTTACAGCTTGTACCTGTAGAAAATCTGTAATAATATGCCCTAGCTGGCAATAGATCAATCTCTCTTTTTTTTTCTATTTTTAGCGCTGTGGAACCCAAGATTTTGCTTCTCCTTGCTACATTTCTCGACACTCGGAAAAAAGCCATTCATCTTCCTTTGTCGTTATATTTTTTGTTACCTCCACAGTTTCTTACCATACCTTTCTTGCAAGTCGTTTTATTCCGGAAAGAAGTGAGAATTCGAGTTATTAGTCTGATGCCAAGACTGTGATTTCGATTGTGCAAGGGAGTTGTTTGTATATGAAATCGATATAAAACAAGTAGAGGTTATATATTATAAACATCTATGTATTTAATTTTTCCGTTGAGGGGACATTTAAAAATATTAATAAGTTATATAAATATACAGTATATGCTACATTATGCATTTATAATTGAGAGAACAAGGTTATCTATATATATACGGTAGGCGTTATTCCTACTTATTATGTAGTGAAACTTAAGTAGCATACTCTCATTAGTCGTTTAATTGGTGGTTAAAGAGGAAAATCCACTTTTTAAAATAAATAAATAAACGTAATGAAGAATCATTTCTATAGTCTTTCTTTTGTATGAAGAGGTTATGAATTTTTTACTTTTTTTGATATGAAGACGAGTTTTCAAGTATCAGATGAATTTTTTGGTTCGAGTTTATTTATCTATCCGTGCGAGGGAAACCTACATCGCCTGGGTTAAAATATGTACATAAGTGTGTATAAATATGTACAAGAATAATTGCATATACATCGTCCACGTTAAGATTGTAATTGATGTAAACAAAGTGAAATGTACCACTCCACTGACCACGTGGAATTTAACGCGGGAAATGCAGACAAAAAAGCAAACAGTTAAAAATGTGTTGATGAGTGGCTAATATATAATAATTATATAATAAAATCAAGTAATACATAAATCACAAAATAAGTTATGCATCGTTTATATTGTAAGAAGTAAAGTATACCCACATTAGTAAAGCTGCGTTTACACTATGTAACTTGTTAATATAACTTGAGTTATATAACATGTTTTCCAAAATTGTTACAAATACATGCCAATTGTTACATATAACATTGTGTTATATAACTGATTTTTGTGTTATATAACCAGTTTTCTGCGTTTACACTCCGTTAAGCTGCGTTTACACTATGTAACTTGTTGAATATAACTAGAGTTATATAACATGTTTTCCAAAATTGTTACAAATACATGCCAATTGTTACATATAACACTGTGTTGTATACCTGATTTTTGTGTTATATAACCAGTTTTCTGCGTTTACACTCCGTTAGCTGCGTTTACACTATGTAACTTGTTTATAACACTTGGGTTATATAACACGTTTTCCAGAATTGTTACAAAATACATGTAACTTGTTACAGATAACATTGTGTTATATAACTGATTTTTGTGTTTTATAACAAGTTATACATTTCCCTCAAGGAGTGGGAAATGTGTAACTTGTTACATGTAACCTGCTACATGTACATTTTGCTGCGTATATGTAGTAACAAGAAACTGTGCACCTAACCACAAATAATTAGACTTATCCAAAAGTTCAATTTATGCAACGTTTACTATGCCTTTCAGGTGTGCAATAGTATAATAATATAACCTAGTCTCACATATATGTCCCTCTAGAAAACTCTCATATGTAATATTATAACAATCTTCATTAATATTCCATATCTTGATAGCGCTGATATATCATTTAAATGGATATGTCCGAATATTATCACAGAATATATAGTAGTAAAAACTATTATCGATCACACTGTACTCAATTCCACATTAAAACTAGCAAATGTTGACATAACCACTTAGAAATTGTTAAAATAATTAAAATTCTATTAAATTTATATATCATGTATAACAACTGACTGGTTAGGTTAAAAGCTGTGCACTATCATACCATTGTCTGTTGCATCTCTATTATGCATATGTAAATTTGCCAACCACTTCTCAGCAAATTATTGTCATTAATATAAAATAACTCGCAGGCGCACAGAAGTCCAGTAATTGTAGATTAATTGTAGATTAATATTAACCACAATGGTGATGGTTCGTGGTAGTATCGCGTTGCATTAATTGAACTTTGTGGCATTATTTAGTATCACTGTTGTACTCAGGCAATCCGGATGTCGAAATTTACAGTTATAAATAGGGACTGATGATGATCAAGATATGATCGAAATGAACGTTCCAAGAGAGAAATAAATGCCACAAAGTTCAATTAATGCAAGCGATACTACCATGAACCATCACCAATTTGGTTAATATTAATCTACAATTAATCTACAATTACTGGATTTCAGAGCGCCTAGGAGTTATTTTATATTAATAACAATAATTTCCTGAAAATTTACATATGCATAATAGAGATGCAGCAGACAATGGAATGATAGTGCACAGCTTTTAACTAACCAACCAATTGTTATACATGATATATAAATTTAATACAATTTTAATTATTTTAACAATTTCTAAGTGGTTAAGTCAACATTTGCTAGTTTTAATGTGGAATTGAGTACAGTGTGACGACAATAGCTTTTACTACATTATATTCTGTGATAATATTTGGACATATCCATTTATACGATGTATCACCGCCATTGTCCACCGCTGTGACAAAGGGGACGCGTTCGCTCCTCTCACGCAGCGGGCCCGGGTTCGATTCCTGATCGTGACAATTTACCTGGGTTGGTTTTTTTCCTGGGCTTTTCCTCACCTGTGAGACAAATGTCGGGTAACTTTAAGCCCTTGTGGTCCCCAGATATCATCTGGCCGTCATTATCATGTTCATCCCATTTTCGCCTTGTTTGGAGTGAGTGTGTGTGTGTGTGTGTGTGTGAATGGTGTGTCTCGTCCTATGTGTTCGTGTTGTCTCGGAGGTGGCCCCGGCATTGGGCTGATCACTCATCCGGGGAGGCCCTCCATTCCTTTGTCTGGTCAAAAAAGCATGTATGTGTTCCAAAGATAATCCCTCTCCCGACAGGTTGCTGCCCTGTAAGACCCGGGCGGCTTGGGTCGCTTAAATCCTAAAAGGGAGAGGTAAAACTAAGATAAAGGAAGAGAATCAGCACCCTCAAGATATAGAACATTGATGAAAATTGTTAATATTAGCCTACATATGAGAGGTTTGTAGAAGGGCATATATGTGAGATTAGGATATATTATTATTATGCTATTGTACATCTGAAAAGCATAGTAAAGGTTGCATAGGTTGAACTTTTGGATAAACCTAATTATTTGTGGTTTCTTTATACAAACAAACGGAATAATTAAATTCATTAATATCTAGTAACATTCAAGAATTTCATGGTATCCAAAGAGGGTTCGTAGTAATAGTTTGTGTTTTTAGTGCAGCCTTATACCCTCTATTAACTTGTAGAATGTTCCAGGATGAATGTATATTGCCAATATCAGTTACATATATTTATTAATTAAAATTACAAGTTATAAAAATATGTCACTAGATTGATTTCGTCACTATTTAAAATATTAAAATAATCAGCATAGTGTGATATAAAAAGTTAAAATGATGTTGTCAGGTTGTAACAGCTAGAGAATAGCCTATAGCTTCAGTTAAAAAATGTGTTCAGTTATAAAATAACCTGCTAAATAGGTTCGTCATACAGGCGTACATTTATCTAAAATACACTGCGTTAAAGCTCACTATTGGAGTAGTCCTTGTAGGCTAGGTGGTTTTTTGATGGGCAAGAAATACCTCTTGTTTCTTCTCTTGAAGCTAGTGTCGAGATTGTCTTTGCTGGATAAAAAACGTTGTTGTTTCTTCTCTCGTAGCTAGCTGAACTGTTAGGATCTTGTTGTTCCGTTAGTGTGTTGTGATTCTTATCTGGTATTGGCAATCTTTGTTCATCGCTGGATTCAATAGTTGGAATGCATTTCGACCTCAATTATCTAGGTCATCTTCAGCCCTATTAAAGTATTTAAGATACGAACAATTTAGAGTAGGTAATTGAAATTATTGAAATAAATTATCAGAAATAAATTTTATACAGTATAAGCTTACCTTAATGTTGAGTACTTGGTAGACATACCTCAAGTGTACTGAGGAAAACGGACTTTACACTGGCTATATATTGCCTGAGGGTGTGTTCACAGCCAGATCAAAAAGTGGATTATGTTCGATAATGTCGTCGTTAAGTATTATTTTTATGTCTATAGATTTCTAAAGCTTCTAAAGTATCGAGTCTGTTAAAGAAAGGTAACAGACTCGATACTTTAGAAGTGGGACTTAAACCCAGGGCCTTTGGCTATCCGTGCCAATGCTCTTACCGACTGAGCTAAGCCAGAGTTCAATTCACGGCGCCATCTGGCGGGAACCTAATCTCGAGGAAATATTCCCAGGGAATGTTCCCGGAAATGATCCCAAAATTTCATAAATTCCCTGGAATTTATTATTTATGAGCAAGATAACCCACATACCTATTTGTTACTTAAATTTAATCATGATTAGGTTAAATAAAACTAAAAACTGTCATAAGTTCAATGATTAATATATAATTAATGAAAGGACATAAAAATTGAACATTAATTATTTATGTATAAAATATTGTAATACTGGGTTTTCACATAGTTAACAATGAAAATAAGTTAATTAGAATTTGCCCTGGTTCTTGAAAGTCAATACAGAAGCTTAACAAAAGAGTTCATTGAAGAGATTGAATATTAATTAGACACAAATTACAGTAATAATCATAAACTGTACGAACCCAAACAATTTTTAGAAATAGGCCTACTTGCTTTCTTTAAATGTGTGACCTTGACTTCATCTTATTAGTTGGCCTAGTCACTTTCATTGAAGTCCATTTAGATTTCCTTCACCATCCTCTTCTTTTTCTTCTTGATCAAAAAGGATGCCAATATCATCACTGCAATCATGGCCTTCATCATCATCATCATCATCATATAGGTTTTCTTCTTGGTCCCCCCCTTCATCTGGATTGTCTGGATTACCAGAACTTTGGGTTTGAACTCCAATAGATTCACTCTTCTTTTTCTTCTTCTCAGGTTGAGCATACATCAGTTTCCAGTTTTATGAAAGACTAGCATGTGCCCGCGGCTTCGCCCGCGATAATTATTTCAAAAATAAAAAATGAAGAACATAATAGTTAAATCATTATATTTATTAACACCTAAATCACGTGAATTACATACCACGATTAGATAGCATCGCTTGGTAAAAGCGATCTCAGATTCAAGTTCCTTGGCCCAGAAAATCCCTGTATAGTGAGTTTCGTCCAAATCGAACGATGTTTAACCATATTTAGGTCTATGTTGATTATCCCTCTTCCGTGTAGGTTGAACATTTCATATGTCTACGGGCCTTGACATTCGAAACAAATGAATCGACCAGCGTGGGCTTACAACATTCAAGCGATCGCGATGCTTTTATTTCGACGGTATGACAAAAATAGCCAAAGCCAACTGCAATTGATTTGACATTGAAAAGTATTACAGAAATCTGATGCTTCGACAGCGCTAAAATCACGTTTAAGAGCAGGTTAAATTATTATAATTATTAACACCTAAATCACGTGGAGTGCATTAGGTAGCGTCCCCTGGTAAAAGCTACCTCAGATTCGAGTTCCTTGGCCCAGAATAGGCTACCCCTGTACAGTGAGTTTCGTCCAAATCGAACAATGTTTGACCATATTTAGGCCTATATTGATTATCCCTCTTCCGTGTAGGTTGAAAATTTCATATGTCTTCGGGCCTTGATATTCTAAACAAATGAATCGTCCAGGATGGACTTACAAAATCAAGCGATCGCCCGTGATAATTATTTCAAGAATTAAAAATTAAGAGGATAATAGTTAAATCATTATATTTATTAGCACCTAAATCACGTGGACTACATGTCACGATTAGATAGCGTCGCCTGGTAAAAGCGATCTCAGATTCGAGTTCCTTGGCCCAGAAAATCCCTGTATAGTGAGTTTCGTCCAAATCGAACGATGTTTAACCATATTTAGGTCTATGTTGATTATCCCTCTTCCGTGTAGGTTGAAAATTTCATATGTCTACGGGCCTTGACATTCTAAACAAATGAATCGACCAGCGTGGGCTTACAACATTCAAGCGATCGCGATGCTTTTTATTACCACGGTATGACAAAAATACCCAAAGCCAACTGCAATTGATTTAACATTGAAATGTATTACTGAAATCTGATGCTTCGACAGCGCTAAAATCACGTTTTCTGCCAGTTTTTCACTCACAACTCGCGAACGAAAGCTAAAATTAAAAATCCAGCTTCGATGCGCATTCGCCCACCTTTCAGCCCATCTATGTTTAAAATTTCAGATCTCTGCGTTCAGTAGATTTCGCTGGGCATCGTGGACAGACAGACAAACACGTCCTTTTATTATTTTATTTTATTATTTTAAGATAGCATGTGCCCGCGGCTTCGCCCGCGATAATTATTTCAAAAATTAAAATTAAGAGCATAATAGTTAAATCATTGTATTAACACCTAAATCATGTGGACTACATATCACGATTAGATAGCGTCACCTGGTAAAAGCGACCTCAGATTCGAGTTCCTTGGCCCAGAAAACCCCTGTATAGTGAGTTTCGTCCAAATCGAACAACGTTTGACCATATTTAGGCTAATATTGATTATCCCTATAATAATAATAATAATAATAGTAATAATAATAATAATAATAATAATAATAATCCTCTTCGATGTAGGTTGAAAATTTCATATTATGTTTGCGTGCCTTGACATTAAAAACAAATGAATCGACCAGCGTGAGCTACAACATTCAAGAGATCGCGATGCTTTTATGTCGAAGGAATGACAAAAATAGCCAAAGCCTAGTGTAATTGATTTGTATTACTGAAAACTCATGCTTCGAAAACGCAATAAATACACGTTTTCTGCCCGTTTTTCACTCATAGCTCACGAACGAAAGCGAAAATTAAAATTCCGGCTTCGAGGTGCACATTCCGACCCTTTAGTCCGCCTATGTATAAAATTTTAGATCTCTGCGTTGAGTAGATTTCGCTGGGCATCGCAGACAGACAGACGGAGGACAGACAGACAGACGGAGGAGGACAGACACTTCCTTTTATTAATATAGATAAGTGAGTTTAGCTGCTCGCTCAGATGATAGCCTAGACGGTTCCTCTTTTTAGATCGCATCCTTGAAAACGTACTGAATGTACGGTTTGTGGCGGCAGAAATGACTACAGCTCCTAAGATTTGGATGGCCACATCTGCCAAGTCGCAGGTTCTTCTTAGCCCTCATAAATCATGAATGAACTAAATTTCCCCCTATACTACAGTAGGATTTGCCTAGACCATGGGACTGATTTATGATTAACTAGCGTGTGCCCGCGGCTTCGCACGCGATAATTATTTCAAAAAATTAAAAATTAACAGCATAATAGTTAAATCATTATATTTATTAACACCAAAATCACGTGGACTACATACCACGATTAGATAGCGTCGCCTGGTAAAAGCGACCTCAGATTCGAGTTCCCTGGCCCAGAAAACCCCTGCATAGTGAGTTTCGTCCAAGTCGAACAATGTTTGACCATATTTAGGCCTATATTGAATATCCCTCTTCCGTGTAGGTTGAAAATTTCATACGTTTGTGGGACTTGATATTCTAAACAAATGAATCGTCAAGGATGGACCTACAAAATCAAGCGATCGCCCGCGATAATTATTTCAGAAATTAAAAATTAAGAGCATAATAGTTAAATCATTATATTTATTAACACCTAAATCACGTGAATTACATACCACGATTAGATAGCGTCGCCTGGTAAAAGCGACCTCAGATTCGAGGTACTTGGCCCAGAAAACCCTTTATAGTGAGTTTCGTCCAAATCGAACAACGTTGGACCCCATTTAGGCGTCGCGTGGTAAAAGCGACCTCAGATTCGAGGTACTTGGCCCAGAAAACCCCTGTATAGTGAGTTTCGTCCAAATCGAACAACGTTTGACGGACAGACAGACAGACGGACAGACAGACAGACGGACAGACAGACAGACGGACAGACAGACAGACAGACAGACGGACAGACATTTTTTCGTCCACCACACAATCTCATAAAGTACCATACTGGCACTTAATAATAATCCTCTTTGGTGTTGGTTGAAAATTTCATATATCTGCGTGCCTTGACATGATAAACAAATGAGTCGACCAGCGTGAGCTACAACATTCAAGCGATCGTAATGGTTTTATGACAAAAATAGCCAAAGCCTACTGTAATTGATTTGACATTGAAATGTGTAACTGAAAATTGATGCTTCGAAAACGCTAAAATACACGTTTTCTGCCCGTTTTTCATTCATAACTCAATAACGAAAGCAAAAACTAAAACTGTAATATGCCGAAAACCTTCCCGGGAATGTACTCAACAACTTCCCAAAGTTTCATGGCGATCGGATGAATGGTGTAGTAATGCATAAAGGACACACACACAGACACACAGACACACATACACACATACATTCATTTTTATATATATATAGATTATTAGGCTGTAAACTTATTATATTTAAATTTGTGTTTGTGTAATATTGAAGGTGTTGGTTTCTGGCATTTTATTTTAAATACCAACACAATCTATTAACAATTATATTAAATTACTTATCTTTAATCCTGTTTAAATAAGTGTGAGGTATCACTTTATAACATATAAGTTTATAAAGAAAACTTAAGAGATCATGAATTATTATTTTTAAAAGAAGATGATTTAGGCTACATTGTTCTGACAATAAGTGAAAAATTATATTATAGGAAAAGGTAATACTTCCCTAGACGGTTCCTAGATAAACATGTGGAATTTTACTGATATAGTTTCATTTTAAGGTACCTGGACCGTTAATAAGCAGTAAAACATTCAAAACTAACTATTTTTATAAATGCTCACGGAAACTTTATAAATTCCTTCCCACTGAGAATATTTCCGGCCCACATCACTACTGTGCAGAACATGTTTTTTTGTCTCTCTGAATTTTAGCTATATAAAAAAGTTATATAACCTATTTGATAAACAAAAATTACATATAACTTGTTACATGTAATAAGTTTATTAAACAAGTTACATAGTGTAAACGGAGCTTAGAAGGCTAATTCCTAACATGCAAAATTCCCAGTCTTTTCCTTTCCTGTTGGGTTCTTTAACCCTGTGCTTAACCCCAATAGCAAAGTCTGCTTCTTTGATTTTTTGGTAATGTCACTCCCTGCTTTGAATATTGTGTAACCCCTGTTTACCAGAGTTTAATCTAGGTCTATAAAGTTTATTTTCTTTGCCTCTCATCTAAATTCTCTTATCTGACGTAAATAAGCCTGTGCCACAAAATGATATCATTTTAGTTCACTTTAGCACTACTATATTTTCGGCTAGATTAAAAACAGATTTCATTCATTGGTTGTGGAAGATGGTGAAGGCTATATTAATTATGAATATCTAGATCATTATTTACTGTTGAGACCTTTCTGACGTAGGGAGTTGGTTGTTATGGAAAAAATCATGCACAGTTTTGCGAAATCTTGTCACATTGTACATCCAGCACCTTCCATGTACGGGAATCTCAGTGCTATCGATTGTTGACAATCTGTTTCGAATACCGTTGCTTCAAAACAAGAAGTTTATTAACATCAGAAAGTGGAAATACAACAGAATGGAAGCATTATAATACAATATTAACTTCAGATCATTGATTTATAATATTGCTGACTCCATGAAAACCTGCTGTGGAAGCAGCCAGTCTATAAATTGTTTTTCACTAAAAGGTATAGAATATCTCATCCAGCGCCTGTGTTTGAGGAAACGTCCCCAAAATGTTAGCAGTGTTCACTTTTTGAATCGCAAGGCTGATCTTCTGCCGTAGGAATTCCGTAGACCGGAATCTCCAGTCAGAGCGTTTCTGACACCAGGATCTTTGCATCTGTACACCATGATCCCATCGTCTCCACAGCGAACCCAGTAAAGTTGTAGTTGTCCATCAGGTTGTAGTTGTGGATGTTCATATTTATTCAACATTGTGCACATTGCTGATGTCGTGGTTGAGCATGCTGTATTATACCAGGCTCGGGAAGTAATGCACTGGATGTGCGAAATGATCTACCCCTCATTCGCCCCTTCCTTATTCTTTCTATCTGCCATGCGACTAGTCCCAGAAAAAACCGGTTTAGTTATCTCTACCTCTGATTGAAAGACAGTAGTAGGGACGAGATGGAGGGTAACTTCACACTTCCAGTGCTTTCCTTTCCGTCCCTGTATTATACAAATGAGATGGTGCGAAAGTGTTAACACTAGTTACATCCCATAATAACGATTTTCCTCTTGCCCATGGTATTAGAGTTAGGCTATCAGGTCTTTTTTCACACTAGGGCTTATAGGCTACCCACAGGTTCTAGGACTGGCGAAAGCCTTCAGATACAAGCGCTTTCTTGATGATGTCGTTAAGGCTGGGCGGCCACCGAAAGCGGAGTTGAGTTGAGCTGAATTGAGCTGAGCTGAGCGGAGCAGAGTGGAGTCAGAGGGGGTCGGCAACCGATTGCGTAGTGGACCCCAGCTCAGTCAGGAACTTGCCTTGCATCGGTGTGGTGGGGGAAGCGGATCGTAGCTTCAAAATCGAACCTCGGTCGAGTCAAAGCTGAGTGGAGTGGAGTTGACCCTTGCGACGCCGCTCAACTGCGCTCCGCTCCGCTCAGCTCCGGATCTGGTGGCCGCCCTTTCATTAAAAACCTTTGATTCGGTTTTGAAAGCTGATTCAGCTTCGCTCAACTCCGCTCAACTCCGCTTTCGGTTGCCGGTCAGCCTTAGCCTAATAGCATGGTGTCTTGAAAGTCTGCCGCTGTTCTTAAAACAACCTAAGCCATGGTGTCCAACATGGTGTTCACAACGTGTATGAAATACGTTTAATATTAGGCCTATAGTTTTTTTTCCAATTTTAAATCACTTACCTCTTTTACGTTTTACAATTCAAAATGGTGAAGCATGTTCTGCTATGACTCTTCCTTATGCTTCCTTATTTCAATCGTCTTGGACTCCATTCGGGAGATCTTAGGTTCAAATTCCGTGGCCGGCCAATTTGACATGGGTTTTTAATGGTTTCTCCAGCCGTAAAGGCAAATGCCGAATTGGATATTTACATTCCACGAATAATCCTCACCATTTCATCCTGTCCCATATCCATTAAAATTAATATTAGTTGAAATTTACTCCATAAAATGCACTAAGAATAGAAAGTAATTAACATTCAAAAGTTCCATGGCCTACCTTACTGTATAGACACAGATCCTAAACTCCTTATGGCCTACCTTACTGTATAGACACAAATCCTAAAATCCTTATAAGGCCTCGCAGCTGAAAGGAACCCAGAGGATGAAGCCCAACGAGCAATAATACTAAAGTGGAAATAGGGAGGACACCTATCTCGACTGCAAAGCAGCAGATGGGCACAAATCGCAAAGATGTGGGACTCGCGCATCGGAAAGAGACAATGAGGCAGACCAGCCACTAGATGGGCCGACACATTCAAGAAGTCCGTGGGAGTGCATTGGTCTACAACAGCAAGGAGCCGGGGTGAATGGAAGGAACTAACTCACAACCAACAATTCATGTAGCCTACACAATGTAGCAATGGACAACAGGGCTCAGATTAGTTAAAATTTTGTAAAATCAACACCCACACAATTTAAGAATAAGCCATATATTTAAAATTCGTGTGGATTAGCTCACCACATTAACTTCACTTGAGTTTTTCCTTATAGGAGGCCATTGGCCTTCATGGGATCAAGTTGGCTTTATTAATTTAATGTCGCCACGTTTAATACTGCATTAAAATCACAATAATTATGAAAAGTTTCTTATCGTAGAATTAAAATATATGTTCTGTATTTTAGAATTTCAAGACAGCAACAACAAAGAAATAAAGAGGAGGATCTCACTAGCCTGGAGAAAGTTTTGGAGCCTACGTTTCATCCTAATGGGCAAGGCACAACAGATAAAGTTCAAACGCGAAATCCTGGACAGCTGCACACTCCCAACACTAATATATGGAGCACAAGCGTGGACAACAACCCAGCAACAAAGGACATCAATACAGACTACTCAGAGGAAGATGGAAAGGAAGATATTACAGATATCAGTAAGAGACCAAATAAGAAACGCCGAAATCAGGAACAAGACACAGGTAAAGGACGCCGCGACAGCAGCCCAAGTAGCGAAGTGGAGATGGGCAGGTCACACAGCAAGAATGAACAACAACCGCTGGGCAAAAATAGCAACGATGTGGGACCCAAGAGAGGGGAGAGAGGGGACCAGGAAGACCAAGAACGAGATGGGCGGACGAAATAAAGAGGAACGCTGGCAGCACCTGGACTAGGATGGCGAGGAACCGAGAAGTCTGGAAGGAACACGTAAACCTCATAAAATACTAAGAACCTACTAAGACAGTGAAAGTGAAAATAAGTGAATAGTGGAGTGAAAAGGAGAAAGTGTGGACTAAAAGTGACCAGAGACCAAGACAAACGAACTCAGAAGGACAAAGCCAGGAAAATTCCACATTCGTAGCTCAAATGTGGGAAGAACAATCGAGCTACCCTCCTTTTAGGAGAGGCCATTGCCCTTTAGGGATTGAAGGCTATTTTTATTTTATTTATTTTTATTTTACTTTAGTAGACTACGTGGAGAATGCAACGCGAAAAGGCGGAAATTCTGAAATGTTCACAGCAAACGGGAAATACGAAATCAGGCCCTTTAATTACGTGTTTTGTTTAAATCTCCTTCATTCTTTAGTTGAATGGTGTAAAATAATAAAATGCCATGTCTCATTTTAAAAAGTAAATTTTCAGTAAGTTTTAATTGAGATTTTTCAAGGTAAAAACAAGCTATATTTTTACGTTGTCCTTGTATTTACACCTCAATTGGTATTACCATTCACAGAAGAAATAACATTAGTATGAAGCCACTGCCTCAAGATTGCGACCTCCACCACTTCCGCTGCAGACATTGCTTCTATATTATTAGTTATCAGTTTATTACTTTCCTATTTTAATACTTTCCCGACGTATAAAATTTAGAAACATTACATGTCAGTACACTTGTTACAATCGCAGACAGTACATGGATTTTGTACAAGGGAAGTTGAAGAATATTATTTTTAGCAAACTTCTTCCAGCTGGAGATTTATCAGTGTCTAGAACGTCTGCGACCGAGACACCATGCTTCTGTAATGAGACAGTTTTTCAAGGGAATAAGGGAAGGAAACTAGTGAGACGAGACAGATTTTTAATTAGACTAATCCCATAACGTACGTACACCAGCCATTTCTTAATCAAGAATTATCTTTTATTTAAAATTTTCTTCTCTTTTGCATCGTATTTGACGTATATTGCGATACTAGTTCCGAGATCCGCTATGCGCTTACGGAACGAGTATTGCATGCTATTTTTTGAACGATGATTATTTATATCAATTTATTTATATTAATTGAGATTTTAACTGAAAATATTATGTATATACACTATTGAAGATGGATGTTATATTTCAGAAAGTGATTCGCATATGTTGGTTGTTATGGGGACCGAATATTTGTCCTGTTAAAGTCGCCACAAACTGGGGGGCCTTGGTTCCGGCTTTCGATAAAGGCTTGTATTATGATGGTTTTACTTACGGCACGTGTGCTTTTTGTCATTTTTACAGCACTGAGATTTCTTTTGTTTTCAAAGCATGTCAAGTTACGATCCACGGTAACAATATTTATAAGTACCACTAATTAGTTACGTCATGCAAAAAGTTTTTAAAATCTGTCTTATAGGGTCACTTGCTAAAGTCGCATGCAACGGAAATATGTGATCTGGACAAACGAATGTAGAAATCATGGCCTCAGTAGGCTTATTCCATTCATTATATTGAATAGAGAGGGCTTCGAATAAAATGCAGTCGGTTGTTTGTAAACGTATTACGTCACGTCTTACTTTAGATATACCAATTTAACAGAGGATGTATGTTAAAATATAGCTATATTATTTTTAAAATATGAACTTAATAGTAAGTTGTAACAGACGGGAAGTGAGTATATATTCTGCCTCTAAGATTTTAATAGAAAGAAGGTGTGTTAAATTACAGATAAATTAATGTTAACATTTTAACTAAAGTATAGGCTATAACATACGAGAAGCAGGTATACATACTGTCTTTTTTTAATTATAAACATGAAAACAGATCGTAACATATGGAGCGCGCTAGATTTAGGCAGTGCGCACAAGATGCTTCATGTACCCTAAGACTGCGTCCCCTACTCAACTTTTTGCATAGAAGCCCGAAGAGTGCCTGCAAGGACAATGCTTTTCATACAGGTAGATTAACAATTCCGAGTGATGAGCTTTGGCATGTGGTCTTGTGCTCAAATCCCGGGACCAGTCAACTTCACAAAGATTTTTCCATATTTTTCTTTTCTTTCTAGCTATATTGAATTTCCAGGATATGTATTTACGTATAGGCTATGCATGACCCTCTTTTCTCAGTTTCCCTTTCAATCCTCATTGCTAAGTCTTTCCCTTGTTATTAATTTGCTTACTCTCGGTATGGTAGTTAATATAATCAAATAAGCTAGAAGCTTTCTTTCTATCTTTCTTTTCATTTAAGCCTCAGTGTTTCAATATGGCGGTAGCTATAGCTGTAATAAATGGTTCTGCAACAAGATATAACATATGCATTACCGAAAGGTATATAGGCTATTCTGTCACGTACAACTGGTCCCAGTTGTAGGCTGCTCTTGGCGGGACACTGTAGTTTGGGTTGCATTTACTTTGGACATTCTTTGTAGTGTAAGAAATAACACGTTAACCTAAATACATACGCTGTAATTCACTGTTAATATTTACCATAAAACTGACCTACTTGGAATACTTTTTTGCTGCAATGCCAAAACACGTAATGCGATTTAATTACCGTAAAATCATTTATATCTTGAGTACGGTTATAAATCAACTTATATGTTCGAATTGGCGTCATGCCGCAAGCTGGTTCCTTTCATTACCTTCTTATTTTTAGTCAATGTGGCAGTATATGAAACCCAACTCATTTAATGTGCTCATAATATTAATGTACATTGGCAGTTGTTCTTCTTGCGCCTAGTGGAAAACTCCAGATTTAGTACCTCTAAAATGTTTTGTATTCACAAGTTCATGCAAATTCATTTGACACATCTTCATCTTGGGAATGAATTCAGATCATCTGGTTTTCCGTGTATGACTCGTACAACTACAAGCTGGATTTCTTACCGTATATAGAGAATTTGACTTTGCCTAAACAGTTGCTCTTTTTTAGTTTTGTGTCGATATGTGGTAGTGACTTTTAACTAGTTTTGTCAAAAACAAGTGAAACAGATGCTACTATAAGCAACTTGAGAACAAGAATTTTCAAGGAAGTTAAAAAAATTCGTCCCGGAAAATTTGATCCTTTCCCGTGATACCTACGAGGGTTTTCCATAAAGTAAGTGTCCCTATGGCGTTTACAGAAACATATATATTCCAATAGATGCAGCCAGTATTCAGCTATTATTCAACATATTTGCCACCGGAATTGAAACATTTGTCATACCGTGGAACCAACTTTTGAATAGGCCTACCTGTGTCGTACAAGTCTGCCACCTGGGATTTGAACCACTCTGTGACAAACATCTCCTCTCTGTCATTCCCTGTCATTTCTTGAGGTGTAGGAAAAAAAGAAACCACTGGGAGGGAGGTCCGGGCTTTAGGGTGGATGTTTAAACACCTCCCAGCCGAACTTCTGCAGGAGACTTGGTAGGAGGTGTTTAAGCATCCACCCTGCAGCCCGGACCTCGCTCCCAGTGATTCCCATCTTTTCCTACACCTCAATATATGACAGGGAATGACAGAGAATGAAAGAGAGGAGATGTTTGTCACACAGTGGTTCAAATCCCTGGCGACAGACTTCTATGACACAGATATTCAAAAGTTGGTTCCATAGTATGACAAATGTTTCAATTACGGTGGTAAATATGTTTAGTAATAGCTGAATACTTGCTGTATCTATTGGAATATATATGTCCATGAAATTGTGTTTTGTTTCTGTAAACGGCCCCATGGGAGCTTACACTATGGTCGCGCCTCGTACTACATGTTTACTCCTATCCAGCCTAGTTGTCGCATTTATTATTCTTACTATTATAGCCTATTCGCCGCAAGGCAATTCGCCTATTCGCCTATGTAGCAATTCGAGAAAATCACGTTATTGCTATTTTACCACATTTTTTCCGGTCCAGTTTATTAGAATTTTCATTTGGCTGAAGCATTTCTCCTTGAAAATGAAATTGAGTAGACTTACAGTTTTAAAATCTCTAAACTTAATGCAATGTTTGCATAGACTATTCACGAATTCAGTTTTTGTTCTTGCAGCTGAATTTCAGAGCACACTGTATTCAAGTTAAGAATGGCGACAGTTACTCGTGACATAGTTAAAGCACAAACAACATGGATGGGTAGGCCTACACATAAAGATGTTGGTGTTTTTAAAAGGGACAGTGTGTATGCATTTCCGCAAAGCAATTTATAAAATGAAATTCTCTTTTGAATTGATTCCTTTGATAAACATCTAACAGCTATGAATAGTGTTTATTAATATAGACACCGGCATCCATTTCCAGCACTTTGTTTATAGAGTGGAAACATCATTATAGAGTTTAAAAAGGGAACGCTTCGTAGATAACTTCTTTCTTCTCGTGGTCAAGGACCTGCGTACTTTACTTTACCATAAATAGATATAAATCCTAGCTGAGACGTATGTATGAAAAATGAAATCTGGAATTCAAGTAGAAGATGTTGAAACCATAAAACATACCTGAAATAAGCCGTTAAGGAATAACACGGACCAGACCTTTGTTATTTGACTCTTTGTACCATCATTTAATCGATTTTAAGCTTCTTTTATTGTCATCTTATGGCCTACTTTAGATAAAAATGCATTACCTCCTTCGTTTATTCTTACAGTTACCTACATTTCGTTCTTCTTTCTTCTTCCTTTCGTTTATTTATCTTTCCAATCTACTTGTTAACTTCATGTTATAGTCCATTGAGCTCGATCAATAAAATAAATGAAATGAAATTGATGCCAGCAACTCAACAGTATTTTATTCTTTGACTAGGCCTTTCAGCGTATTTCCGTCATCTTCAGGGCATCTTCTTTTGCTGGTTAGGATGCCTCAATGATTAAAAATTAAAACGTTGTCTTATTCGGCCCATCTGGTTTTCCGTGTATGACTCGTACGACTACAAACTGGATTTCTTACCGTATATAGTGAATTTGAATAAAATTAAAATTAAAATGTTTAAAAAGTTTCACAAAAACATTAGCACTGAAACATCTTCAGTTATATCTTGTTCTTGTGGCTTCTTCGTTATGTGTCTGTTGAGTATAAAAATTGAGTATGAAATCACTAATAAATAGGAAAATAAAAACTAGGGGATTTAACAAGCCATTCATTGATTCCAAACTTGACTTTCAGAACCGGTTATTGCAATTGTGTTATTAGTTATTTGAAGGTGAGTTAGTAATAAACCACAATCAGATATTGCTTTGTTTTAACATACGAGGGATGTTCTGAAAGTAAGTTTCGTCATTTTTTTTTCACATGGAAACTTTATTACCAAAACAAATACACCATGCAATCATGAAATATACCCCTTGCACTATTTTTCAACATAGTCTCCACCGACATTGAGACATTTGTCATAGCTTGCAATCAGTTTGAAGAAACCACTCTGGTAAAACTCGGTGCCCTGCTATGCAAGGAATTGTCGCACAGCCTTCTCCACCTCAGCATCGTTTTGGAAGTGACGTCCCGAGAGTGCGGCTTTCATTGCATGGAACAGGTGCCTTCCTTCACTGAACATGCAACACCAGCGACCAACAATTTGATGAGACATGACCTCTTCACCATACACAGTCTGTAGGCGTCCATGGATGATGGACACACTAGTCCTACATGCCCATTCATACCGGATAACAGCATGTACTTCCATTGTCGACCACGTTTTCAGTACACGTCCATCTGCCATCGTGATTTGTACTCAAATAACCTCGGGCACGCCAGTCTACTGCTACTCTCTCTTCTTCGGGACTCTACTCATGCATCGTTTCTCCTCTGCTGACGCTCTTTCCGTCGTTGAACCAGCAATAGGTGTCGATTCTTATGGCAGTTGTTTGCTTCATCTGCTTTACCATCTTCACTTTTTAAAAAAACGACGAAACTTACTTTTGGAACATCCCTCGTATATTCTAGAATACCTATTCTATGGTATTTCAGTTTTCTTTCTGTTAGTTTAAGTCTTCTTCTTCTTCTACCGTCAAGGATTAGGCTAAAGCCTGTTCCGGCCTCACATCTTTCCATCTCTTTCTGGGTCTTCCTGTAGATCGGTATCCTCTTGGTCTATAATTCAGTATTTGTTTGGGAATTCTGTCAGGTTGCATTCGTTGTATATGTTGTATCCAGTTTTCTCTACATTCTAATATTCTTTCTACTACTGAATCTACTCCCAGTTCTTTTCTTATATCTGTATTTCTTAAATGGTCCTCTCTTGTACATCCCTTAACCGATCTCAAAAAACGCATCTCAGCAGCTTGTATTTTGCTGAAATCTGCCTTTTGCAAAGTCCATGCCTCGCTGCCATATAATAATACAGGAAGCGCCATGACGGAATAAAACTTTAGTTGCGTTCCTTTTGTCGTTTTTCCTTTTAATGTTCTTTGGATTGTTCCGCATATTGTCTGGTATTTTATGCACTTATTGTTTATATCTTGATCTATTTCATAAGTAACATCGCAACCTAAATAGTTAAAATGTGACACTTGCTCAATTGTCCTATTATCTATAGATATTTTTGTTCTGATTGGAAATTTCCCGTGGAATGCCATGACCTTAGTTTTCTTTTCCGAAATTTTCATATTGTACAGTTTACTGACTTTATTTAATTCATGTATTGCTTTCTGTAGTCTATCTTCTATATTAAAAATTAAAACAGCGTCATCCGCATACAGTAATATATTTACTGAGCGTTGTCCAATGTTAATACCTCTATGTACTTTTAAAATCCATTCCTTAAGAATTTCGTCTAGATATGTATTAAATAAATTTGGAGATAGACTGCAGCCTTGTTTCACCCCTTGGTTAATTTTTTATTTAGTTAGTTTATTTATTTAGTTTAAGTAAAGCATAATATTTATATTAATTTATTTAGTTAAAATTTACTTGAAATGAATTGTTAAATAGTGCCAGTGTAAGCTAAATCATGATTAGACTGATTAAATAAACGGCATAGTTACACGTAGACACTGCACATGATTTATGCAAGTAATGCATTTGGTAGTGGAATTCCCATGGTAGAGTGGGCATCACAGAAAGAACAATAAATCTCAGCATGTTTTCCACTGAGACTGTGCCGAAAGAGTCCTCCTTGCTTTGACATTTTACGAAGGAAAACAAGAAATACAAAGAGATGAGAAGACATCTTTGTATCGTATTCCCTCAAGAATCGTCTTTCCGAATATATGACGGCTACGCATTTGGAGATCAACATAAAAAAATTGAGTAACTGGTGGAAGGATGTGTTTTGCAACAAAACTGAGCAAATAATATTAGCTATTTTTAATAAAAAAAAGTCTTGCATTATGTGAATTAATATTTTGGTTCTCACTTACAAGAACTGATAATTTAAGAAATGCCAGTTTTAAAGTATTCTGGATATGAAATACTGTAGTTGTGGCAAGTAAGGGCCTTTCTACACGAACGGAATAAACGCGACCGATTGTCAGCGACCGAAACGCGTATCCACTGGGTCAATGGGTACGTAATGTTATAAACTACACGGACGGAATAACCGCGCCTTCAGACGCTAAAGAACTAGAGGACAAGCCGAATCTCGGTCGCCGAATTACAGCGATCGTAACGCGTTGATGCATGTTACACCGGCGGAATGTTGACCGAAAAAACGCAAGCTGGAATTATTTCGAGGGCAATAGTCCGTAACTTGCTTGGTAACTTCAATTACAATGACCACAGCCTGCACACACTACTACAACAACGTAAAAATGTAAACTTTGGATGGCATGGTTATGTTTTGGCAGATGACAGGAATTGCACATAACACATAGGCCTATTGTTAAGTTCATAAACATGGACAGTTATTTCTTTTCGGATATATAGAATTAATTTAGGAGGCGTATATGAGCACGTTTTAAAAAATAATATTAATAATCATTGTACAAATTAATATGAACTTGGAGTAACTTTACTTATTTTCAATAATAATGCTTGAACTTCGGCAGGGCAATGCACACGGTTTAATTGTCCGGTATAGTAAATGGATTTGCTTGCACAAATTCCATCTGATAGCTGAATCATGGTAACTGCAGGCATACATATGAATGTAAGAACTACATTCCTTACACAATCTGACAATCGCAGTGGGACAATAAATTGTCTAATTTCGTAAAATTCTTTAATTTTTTACGCCGAAACAGCTTGCCAGTATCCGTCTTGTTGCATAATTCTGTCAGTTTGGAAATCCATACTTTTCTTGTGGCGCTTCCTAAAGTCAGATATTTTTAAGTTCCGGTTAACTATCTCTTGTGTATGACTGTTAATCTGTCAATGAGTTTGTCCCTCATGAAAGCCATAGTTGCGAAGGTAACAGAAATTATCAATTCTGCTAGTACAGAAAAACAAATGCTCTAGCCAAACATATAGCCCCTATGCCGACTCTAATGAAGGCAGTTCAGCAAACCAAGGACTGCAACAAAATTAATACCGAGAGATACAGAAGAAACCTCCACGATCCCTGACAAGCTGCAAGCATTGTTATTGAAAAAAGTAAAGTTGCTCCAAGTTCATATTAATTTGTATTTAGTAGTTAATATTTTTAAAAACGTGCTCATATATGCCTCCTAAATTAATTCTATATATCCGAAAAGAAGTAACTGTCCATGTTTATGAACTTAACACCTAGGCCTATGTGTTATGTGCAGTACCTGCCATCTGTCAAAGTATAACCATGACATCCCAAGTTGGCATTTTTACCGTGCATGCGTGATCGGTAGAGTCTTACAGAACACAAGTCGGCTGCTTGACTAGTACTCCCGCGTTAAATCTAAAATTCTTGCTATACGGTACACAAAGTTTCGAAGTTTATCAATTTCTGTAGATACAAAGGGTAAAGTGATGACATCAAATAAAACTGTCTATTTTCCCAGGAATTAAACGTGCAGTAGCCATGCGTGGTCGGTAAGGTCGCAAGTCGATCGCCATGCACAAACACCACAACGAATTTCAAATTTTTCCCACCCAGTTTGCTGCTGCTCCTCCGCGGGCGTGCATTCGGTCGACATTCTGCCCGTATAACTCCACAGGCGTTTTTCCTGCGCGCGTTCTTTCCGCAATTTCACCGGTCGCTAGGCGGAAAACTCCGACACCTTTTTTTCTGCATCTGAAGGCGCCATCCATGTAATTCATAAGATTACCTACCCTTTGACCCAATGGATACGCGTTTCGTTCGCCGACAATCGGCCGTGTAACATGGGCCAACTTATACGGGCGGAATGTCGACGGAATGAACGCGCGCGGAGGATTTTATAGATGTTCGCCATTTTTAAACTTCCAACCCCGTACATATTGCCCACTAAAGAATTCCAGCTTGCGTTTTTTCGGTCAACATTCTGCCCGTGTAACATGCATCAGGCGTTTTGGTCGCGGAAGTTCGGCGACCGAAATTCGGTTCGTATAACATGGTCAAAATCAGCCGGTCTCGGCCCGAATATTCCGTCGCGTTTATTCCGTCCGTGTAGCGAGGCCCTAAAAGATCTTTGTGTCAGTGTGTAGTAGCCCGATATGCTGACCAATGATCCTTAGTAACTGAGCGGATTTTTCTGAAAGGGGAACCTTTTTCATCAATATGTGAAACAGTTTGTTGGTATCCATGCTTGAGTTACGTAAACCAACAAATGAACATCTAATATTGTTTATTCTGTAACTATGTATGTATGGTGCTGCCACCACCAGTCCTTGTTGGTGAGTTAGTAGTTTGGAATCCTATTATAAATGAAGCTGCCATTTATATCAATTCTTCCACTGTGTTTAATATTTAGCATAACAACAGGTTATGGGCCCAGGTGCGCAGTGTTCGAGTGAATTGAGGAGACGTAATACAATATAGTGGAAAGTGTGGAGAATCTAGTAAACTACCATATTGTGTAACAGTGCAGCGACGAATTTTGCAACGGTCAAAATGGCGGAGATGGAAGAGAAAACCTTCTATATTCCAAAGCTAACAAGAAATAACTATGTGGCGTGGATGGCGCGCGTGAAATCTGAAATGTTGATTAAAGAGTGTTGGGAAGCAATCACGGGTTATAACGATGTTGATGGAGCTCATCTAAATCAAGCAGAAACCCGTCGGCGCGAGAAAGCCAACCTCATGGCGCTATCTCTTATTATGAGATCAGTTAGTGATGATCTCATTAACGACATAGTTGATTTCAACAAGGCGAGTGAAGCATGGACCAAACTCGAAACTATTTGCCACCAGAACATTCAGTATGGTGCTATGATGAAGTTACGAGAATTGGCAACCATGGTAAAGGGTGATATGACCATTCAAGAGTATAGCAATACAATGATGAATATGAATCGACTGTTGAGGAAGAATGATTTGGAGATATCTGATAAACAGTTGGCTCATTTGTGTTTGTCTGGCCTTCCCCCAGAATATGAAATAACAGTGAAGACTTTGGTGACTCAGCCGGATAAGATGGACATGTCCTACATAAAGCAAGTGTTACTGGAACAAGAGGAAGAAATGAGAAAACAAAGCCTATCATCACATCAAGCATTAAAGACAACTTGGAAACCGCCGAGCACTAAAGGTAGAAAGTATACCGATGGAAGGAATTCTACCAATCAGAATAACAGTACATCTCAACGGAAGCAGTACAAAGGGAGATACTTTTGCTATGCATGTGGTGGTGAAGGACACATTGCGAAAAATTGCCCCAAGACTCAGGAACTAGAAGAGAAGGAAAAAGGGAGTAGTGAACCCAAGAAAGCTTCTGCTTCAGTTACTACAAGGGAGCATGTGGTATTGCATGCGAAGAAGTATTCTCAATGCAAACACGATGTATGGATATTAGACGGTGGTGCTTCTGACCACATGACAAATAGAAGAGAGATTTTCAAGAATTTCAGAGAATGCTCAGGTACTGTTGAAGTCTGTGATGGGAGACCGCTGAAAATAAGTGGCTTGGGATCTGTTGTAATTCCTATGTCAGATGAATGTGGAGGAAAGAATGTAGAGCTTCAGGATGTGCTCTATGTGCCTGAATTACATGATAATTTGATTTCTCAAGGTCAGATAGAGGAGAAAGGTCTTGAGTTCAGATCGAAGAATGGTTTGAATAAGTTATTAAAGGGAGAAAAATTAATCTTTCAAGCACATCGAATTGGAAGGTTATATTTTGTCACTACTGTTGGAGATGTATCAATAAAAGAGTTAAATGAGGAATATCTAAAGAACTTTAACATGAGAAAAGCTGCAAGAGTTTCTCAGATGACGTGGCATAAGAGACTAGGTCACCCTAACCTGCAAACTATGGGAAGAGTTGAAGCCCTCACAATGTCAGCTATAGCGAAGAAAAGTGATGCCCTACAAGAATTCAAGAAATATAAAGAGAGAAATGAAGTTTTGCTTGGGATAAAAGGCTACCGCCTGGAGGATGAGAAGCCAACTCTAGTGGATATAATCCAGTTCCCTACAGGAGAGGTGCTGAACCCCGGTGCTGCAGAAGAGGTGCTGGACCCTGGTTCTGCGGGAGAGATGCAAGTCCCCAGTGCCACAGGAGAGGTGCTGGACCCCGGTGCCACAGGAGAGGAGCTGGAGCTCGGTGCCACAGGAGAGGTGCTGGACCCCGGTGCCACAGGAGAGGAGCTAGAGCTCGGTGCCACAGGAGAGGTGCTGGATCCCGGTCCCACAGAAGAGAAGCTGGACTCTGGTGCCGCAGGAGAGGTGCTAGACCCCGGTGACACAGGTGAGGTACAGGACTCTGGTTCTATGAGAGATGTGCCCTACAATGATGGCACTTCAGAGGAGGGACTTAGGAGTTCAAAACGCTTGAAGCAACCTAGAAGGATGTGCAATCTGTCGTGTTGCAATTATTGCTGCAAGGTAAGGGATGGTGTAATTGATGTTTTGGAGCCACCCAGGACCCCAGAAGAGATCATGTGTAGAGAGGATAGAGACACCTGATTGAAAGCAATGGAGGTGGAGATGAAGAACCATGAAAGGAACCAGACTTGGATTTTAGTGAAGAAGTCAAAGCTTGGAAATATTGTAGTGTCATTTGTGATTTATTGAATTTGTTGATTTCCGAGGAGAGGTGTTGGTATCCATGCTTGAGTTACGTAAACCAACAAATGAACATCTAATATTGTTTATTTTGTGTTTATTCTGTAACTATGTATGTATGGTGCTGCCACCACCAGTCCTTGTTGGTGAGTTAGTAGTTTGGAATGCTATTATAAATGAAGCTGCCATTTATATCAATTGAGGCGGTCGACGTAAAAAGGGCACATAGGTGAAAACCCATTTTTGAGAAAAAAGGAAATGAAATATTTGTCTTAGTTTTTCTTTGGTGTTTTTGTATTTTTCATTCTGTACTGTTTGTTATTATTTAGAATATTTAGTCAGGTATGAATAAAATTCATTAAAATGACTTATATAGCTCATGAATTAAATAAATTATAAATTTTGAAATCAATATTATGAGCCCTTTTTACGCAGACAGAATTTTTGGTGGTAAAATTCACGAAATCAGACTTAAATACAGTGTTTAAGTTAAATTTAATCCGATTTTAATACAATAGTTTGCGATTATGAAAAAATGAAGTGGCTACACATAGTTTTAGGCTTGCGCACAGAGTACTGAAACTTTGTTTTATAGTAGCCTATTTTAAACATCTCATACAATTTTTTTGTTGGTATCCAAGCTTGAGTTACGTAAACCAACAAATGAACATCTAATATTGTTTATTTTGTGATTATTCTGTAACTATGTATGTATGGTGCTGCCACCACCAGTCCTTGTTGGTTAGTTAGTAGTTTGGAATGCTATTATAAATGAAGCTGCCATTTATATCAATTCTTCCACTGTGTTTAATCTTTAGCATAACAACAGGTTATGGGCCCAGGTGCGCAGTGTTCGAGTGAATTGAGGAGACGTAATACAATATAGTGGAAAGTGTGGAGAATCTAGTAAACTACCATATTGTGTAACAGTGCAGCGACGAATTTTGCAACGGTCAAAATGGCGGAGATGGAAGAGAAAACCTTCTATATTCCAAAGCTAACAAGAAATAACTATGTGGCGTGGATGGTGCGCGTGAAATCTGAAATGTTGATTAAAGAGTGTTGGGAAGCAATCACGGGTTATAACGATGTTGATGGAGCTCATCTAAATCAAGCAGAAACCCGTCGGCGCGAGAAAGCCAACCTCATGGCGCTATCTCTTATTATGAGATCAGTTAGTGATGATCTCATTAACGACATAGTTGATTTCAACAAGGCGAGTGAAGCATGGACCAAACTCGAAACTATTTGCCACCAGAACACTCAGTATGGTGCTATGATGAAGTTACGAGAATTGGCGACCATGGTAAAGGGTGATATGACCATTCAAGAGTATAGCAATACAATGATGAATATGAATCGACTGTTGAGGAAGAATGATTTGGAGATATCTGATAAACAGTTGGCTCATTTGTGTTTGTCTGGCCTTCCCCCAGAATATGAAATAACAGTGAAGACTTTGGTGACTCAGCCGGATAAGATGGACATGTCCTACATAAAGCAAGTGTTACTGGAACAAGAGGAAGAAATGAGAAAACAAAGCCTATCATCACATCAAGCATTAAAGACAACTTGGAAACCGCCGAGCACTAAAGGTAAAAAGTATACCGATGGAAGGAATTCTACCAATCAGAATAACAGTATATCTCAACGGAAGCAGTACAAAGGGAGATACTTTTGCTATGCATGTGGTGGTGAAGGACACATTGCGAAAAATTGCCCCAAGACTCAGGAACTAGAAGAGACGGAAAAAGGGAGTAGTGAACCCAAGAAAGCTTCTGCTTCAGTTACTACAAGGGAGCATGTGGTATTGCATGCGAAGAAGTATTCTCAATGCAAACATGATGTATGGATGTTAGACGGTGGTGCTTCTGACCACATGACAAATAGAAGAGAGATTTTCAAGATTTTCAGAGAATGCTCAGGTACTGTTGAAGTCGGTGATGGGAGACCGCTGAAAATAAGTGGCTTGGGATCTGTTGTAATTCCTATGTCAGATGAATGTGGAGGAAAGAATGTAGAGCTTCAGGATGTGCTCTATGTGCCTGAATTACATGATAATTTGATTTCTCAAGGTCAGATAGAGGAGAAAGGTCTTGAGTTCAGATCGAAGAATGGTTTGAATAAGTTATTAAAGGGAGAAAAATTAATCTTTCAAGCACATCGAATTGGAAGGTTATATTTTGTCACTACTGTTGGAGATGTATCAATAAAAGAGTTAAATGAGGAATATCTAAAGAACGTTAACATGAGAAAAGCTGCAAGAGTTTCTCAGATGACGTGGCATAAGAGACTAGGCCACCCTAACCTGCAAACTATGGGAAGAGTTGAAGCCCTCACAACGTCAGCTATAGCGAAGAAAAGTGATGCCCTACAAGAATTCAAGAAATATAAAGAGAGAAATGAAGTTTTGCTAGGGATAAAAGGCTACCGCCTGGAGGATGAGAAGCCAACTCTAATGGATATAATCCAGTTCCCTACAGGAGAGGTGCTGGACCCCAGTGCCACAGGAGAGGTGCTGGACCCGAGTGCCACAGGAGAGGTGCTGGACCCCGGTGCCACTGGAGAGGTGCTGGACCCCGGTGCCACAGGAGAGAAGCTGGAGCTCGGTGCCATAGGAGAGAAGCTGGAGCTCGGTGCCACAGGAGAGGTGCTGGATCCCGGTCCCACAGGAGAGAAGCTGGACTCTGGTGGCACAATAGAGGTGCTAGACCCCGGTGACACAGGTGAGGTACAGGACTCTGGTTCTATGAGAGAAGTGCCCTACAATGATGCCACTTCAGAGGAGGGACTTAGGAGTTCAAAACGCTTGAAGCAACCTAGAAGGATGTGCAATCTGTCGTGTTGCAATTATTGCTGCAAGGTAAGGGATGGTGTAATTGATGTTTTGGAGCCACCCAGGACCCCAGAAGAGATCATGTGTAGAGAGGATAGAGACACCTGATTGAAAGCAATGGAGGTGGAGATGAAGAACCATGAAAGGAACCAGACTTGGATTTTAGTGAAGAAGTCAAAGTTTGGAAATATTGTAGTGTCATTTGTGATTTATTGAATTTGTTGATTTCCGAGGAGAGGTGTTGGTATCCAAGCTTGAGTTACGTAAACCAACAAATGAACATCTAATATTGTTTATTTTGTGATTATTCTGTAACTATGTATGTATGGTGCTGCCACCACCAGTCCTTGTTGGTTAGTTAGTAGTTTGGAATGCTATTATAAATGAAGCTGCCATTTATATCAATTCTTCCACTGTGTTTAATCTTTAGCATAACAACATTTTTAATATAAAAACGAATTCTCTTGGCGAGAATCTCTTGTATGGGGTTGTCGAAGTACATTAAATTACTTCTTTCTCTGCAGTAGTGACTTTCTTCATGTGGCATTGTACTTAGATGTTCACCCATTAAAGTGATTACATCGCTCGACACATTTCTTGGTCAGTTTGAGTGAGGGCCTCTTTTCTCTTCAAAAGACTCATTTAGTAAGAACTTCTTTTAAATTACACAGAGCGTTTTACAGATACTTGAAATAAGATCAAAATACATGCCTTTTATTTGCTCCCACAGCTACATTGTATGACCAAGGGTGTTCTCTTGGTTTCTTGGGGTTCAGTGTTTTTTTTCTTGACCCGAGGGACAAATTCCATACACCCTGCCAAGAAGGAAGCCTAGGCTTTTTGGTTGACCACTATAAAATGAGTGAAACAATTGCAACTGTTCCTCTTGAGGTACTTTCTCACAACACAGCTGTATATACAGCTAACTTTATACAGTTGTAACAACCTCAATTTTCAACATATCCCGCTGATTCTTTCACCATTGTTGACTAAAGGAAATGGCGAACAAATATATGCATTCTGCGTAAAAAGGGCCCATAGCTCTATGTGCCCCTTTTACGTCGACTGCCTCAATTCTTCCACTGTGTTTAATATTTAGCATAACAACACAGTTCTTGAAAAATTTTGTATCGGTGAATACTGCTAGGAATGAGATCCAAAGAAAACAGTCTGAAAGACATACCACCCATGTAGTAATTGCAGTATTGACTTTTCCGTTTGGGTTATGTTTGAGTTTTGTCATCTGACCCAAAAATGGAGAAAACTCAACATTGTAATGGCAATAGATTCAATACTAATATTTTGCTACTATTGGCAATCTGACAAATAAATCTGAATCTGAATCTGATTGCAAACTTCAAACTAGAACATTACAGTTTTATTATGTTCTAAAATGTGCCTTGATCACAGGCGTTTTGTGTAAGCGTGTTTAAGCCTTGCTTCTTCATAGTACATTATCTCAATGCATCCATGGTTTATTTTGTTTTGCTGTGTGAGGGCGCTGGGTAAGAGGCATTGCGTACTCGCAGAAGGTACTCATAATAGTTGGGAACAGAGGTGTACAAATCTCGATTTTAGCTTGCCCATACCCGCTTGAACGCCAGGCAAGCAAGTTGCCAGAGTCATAGCTAGCAAGCAGGCAGGTTTCTTTAAGCTTGATGGGTCAGGTCAAACCCAACCTAGGCAAGCCAGAATAAGCTTGCGACATTCCTATCAGCTAAACAACTGTAGTTGCTAAGTGTAGGTAATACTTTCTTGCTTTTCTACATGCTGGTAGAAGAAATTCATCATGCAGATAAATAAAAGGTGGATAAAGTATTAAAAATCGTTTTAGCGTCTTAACACAATTATTATTTTTATTATTAGGTAGATTTCGAAGAAAAATCTACCTAATGACTTTCAAAAAATTCGTTCATATTTTTACGTTTCATGCCTCCCTAAGTACGAAACCACCGCCTGTTAAAAAAATTGTGATATTTATATTGATGTACAGTATATGTATATATATCTTTACACGCTAGCGGCGTAATTTTGAAGATATTTGAATCAAATTTTATTATGTTATTTCTAGGCCCAATAGTTCAGACAAGTTCGTTAATGAGCAAAATAGGCGCAAGAGGGTGGTCGGGGGAGGGGGTTGAAATTTTAAAACATTTATATCTCGGCCCCAAGGAAGTATAGAGGGAGACTTTGATTGAATAAATTAGAGTACTCCTTATGGAGTTCACAGTGACACCAACGATTCGGGGGTTTTGGGAGTACGAGTGGGGGTGGGGGTATGGGGATGGAAATTCGAAATTTTCAAAACTACGTCTTGTGGGGTATCGTTGAAAAGCTCTTGATGAGTACTCTACAAATCAATAACTAGTTTCTTTATAGTTCTCATATAAGGCGAGATTAGAATGTTTGAAAAAGTTCTCTTTCCTCTTTTTTGCAGTTATTATTGCGGGTTTGTCATGCCACGGCTAAAGAAGAAGAGCGCTACGCAGCGACAGTAAATTAAAACAAAAGCACTTCGAAATCTACCTCAGCCTGTAGGCTTGCCTAAAGGGATTTTTGTTATTGTTATTAATGGTTTTATGATGTTTTCTCGAAAATGTTTGAAAATTTTTCCCATGCCGGACTAGTACCTTTGTTCAATGATAATTCAAACTCTTCACATTTTAGTTTCTCCTCGGTTTCCTTCAGGGTAAAGTTCTCTAAACACATCTGAAGTTCCTCAACTAAGTAACTGCACGACTTACCAGTGCACTGATATCCCCAGTTTCATATTCTTTCCGCCAGGCCTTGCAGTTTCCTTAGGTCTTGTGAAACCCACCAAGTTATGAAGAGCTTGTGACTCATAGCGACAGTATTTCTTATCAACGTTGTAATCTGGCTTGCTTTCTAGTCAAGCAAGTTAAAAGCTGTGGCTGGTTGCAGAATTTCAAAGGAGCAAGCAAGCTAAAATCAGAATAGGTACACCTCTATTGGGAAGCCAAAGTGATAGATCTTCTGCTGCGATCTTGTTGACCACGTCATGCTCCGTCGTTACGCTATGCAGATCATGGCCCGTGATCTTACGACGTTTGAGATCGGCCAGTAGCTGACGTTAAAATATGCTGAGCCCGGATTTCTATCGTAGCTTCATGGAGAATCATCAAATTGATTGGGGCCCTATCTGTTCTCGGGCTAGTAAGTTATATTGTTTAGTCCAATATTAAATAACCTAGGTATTCTTAATGTGTCAAAGTTTCTGGCCACATAACAGCATATGGTGACATACCAGTTCAACTGGTTACACATTAGTTATATATAGTATTCCATTATATAGTAGAGTCCCGCTATTCCGAACTAATTGGGATCGAACACTGTTCGGTTTAGCGGAAATTCGGAATAGGCGGATTTCATGAATAATATCAACGTATTGACTTCTTAAGGGGTATAGTGGAGGCTAGACCTATGTAGACAGTCGGGACGCTTTGAGGATTAAGCCATTGTCTGGCACTTAAGGAGTGGTATATGGCATATGGTATACTGACTGAAGGCACTCGTCTGGTGCCCACGTGGAGTATGTCAAAAATTCAGAAATGAGCATTGATTGGTTGCACACGAAATTCTATTGGCTGTCAGGCAAGTTCAACGCCAAGAAAACATGCTGAAAATCCAGAATATACAACTCTATTGTCCAAGACACCCTCATTTCAAGTTATTTACTGCGGATTATGAGGGTCTGTCGGCATTGCCTTGAAGAAAGTTGTATATGTAGAAGTTGGCTCCACTATAACTGAACTCATATCACACACAGACGCGGCAAATGCTCTTGACCTCGCCTTATGCTTCATCAACACCAAATGATGTTTTGTTTATGTGGCGTTGGCGGAACAATGCATCCTTAAGTCGATTCAGTGCTCTTCGCCAGAAAAAAATCACTGACTTTACTTCTTAAGTGTGTGTGGATTTTCGGAATAGCGGGGTTCGGAATAGCGGGACTCTACTGTATTCTGATTGTTGTGTTTTCGTTACAATTATATTAACTTGTTACAAATACATAATATACTGATAATTGTAGGCCTAGTCCATTGTACGTTTTCATAGAGTATTCTAACCTAACGTAAGTCTTTCGGGCAGTTGGTTTTGTAAGTTATATTTATTTTTGTTTAGGTCTACTTGTGCCTTCAGTTTCTCTTTTCACATTAGAATATTAGCTGTTTCTGATTATAAAGCCGGGTTATATTATGGGTTTTCTGAGATGGTCTTCGTGAATTCGTTGCCGCTGTGCCATTTCCATTAATAATAATAATAATAATAATAATAATAATAATAATAATAATAGTGTTTTATTTTGCCTGGCAGAGTTAAGGCCCTATGGCCCTATGGCCCTATGGCCCTATGGCCTTATCTTCCACTCAACCAGGATAAAGACAAAATACATTAAAAGGAGTTTACAGAAAAACAAATACAATAGATATCATACATAATACAAAATGCTAAAAATAAAATAATAATACAATATTGAAGTACCTATATTAAAACATAAGACAAAAATGCGTCCAATAATATGCCGAGAAAACAAAATTAATGTTCTAATCTAACCTGCGTTCCTTTGTCGCAACCTAGTGTATAGTTGATATCACTTTAATTGATATCACTTTAACTTTTAGGAAGAAACATATTTCAGAATTACTTCCAGGCAGCAAGGCATTTAGGTTTCTGTGGTTATATTATTCCATATTAACTGTTTTTATTAATTTTAAGTGATGTGATTATAACTATTGCCGACATTCTGACCAGATTCTAATAAATTGTTTTTAGTCTATATAATTACTGTCACTTGAAATGTATGGCTTTTCCGCCATTTTGTTATGAAGATAGATGTTATATGTTATAGGTGGAAATGAATCAATATCAATTTATATGTTTTAAAACAATTGATTTTAATTTTAAGGGAATCGAACCCTGAAATTATTCCTTCTGTTAGGATCCTGGATCTGGTCAATAAATTATCGCTTACACAAAGCCGGAATTTAATTCAGGGGAAGAGCTTGGTACAAATCTTTGTTTTGGCTGAAGTGGAGGTCTTGTGCGAATGTGCAAATGTTTTTGCTGAAGGAGTAATAATCTATAGCGAGAAGATCAAAATTCACACATTCTGGAAAATAAATTAGATACTCTGCAAAACGTGATTAAATATTATAATTATATCTGCTGCATACTGTAATACTAATAAACGTTTCATTGATCACAAACGTCTATAACAGCCGAGCGAATGAACGCGGAATACGAATGAATGTCCTTCAGAAAGCGGTATGCACATTCTTCTTGCGGCACAACTAATAGAGACCTAAAGTGCAGAGTTTTGAAAGCTCTTGTACATTACATTTTGTGTTGGCATATGATATTTTGGTATTAAACATACCCTTCATTGAGACCATTTTTACTGTATTATAATGTTGAATTCAAAATTCAGTAGCTGTGGCCCAAAGGATGCGTTCGCTCCTCTCACACAGTTGGCCCGGGTTCGATTTCCGGTCGACACGAATGCCAGGTAAATTTAGGCCTTTGCGTTCCCCTGATATCATATGGCCGTCATTATTATCTTCATCTCATCTGTGCCTTGTTCTGAATGAGTGTATGTGCGACCGGCATTGGGCTGATCCCCTTTCCATGGAAGGCCTCCATGTCCTTGTCTGGTGAAAAACTTATGTAGGCCTATATAAAGCAAAGATAATCTCTCTCCCGACAGGTCGCGGTCCTGTAAGAGTGGTCCTGAGGCGTGGGCCACATAAACGTCACTACGGCGTCGGTACGACGGGAGAGTTTAAAGAAACGAAGAGAAATAAGATAAAATGCTTATTTTTATTTTAATAAAATGAAATTGTTCCATAAATACAGTGAAAATAGATGACAGGTATGTTAAAGATCAAAGTGACTTAACTCCTAGTTATCTCATCCCAGTAGCTACCATTGGTCCCATGGTTTGTCGTGTTTTCTCTCTTCTCAAACTTGTAATTTAAAGCATATGTTCAAATAAAGTTTCCATCTTAAAATGCAACGAGTAGCTTAAATTCCTTTTTAAAGACATTTTAATACGATACAGAAAAGTCACTTTGGAAATAAGTCCTTTATTTTGAAGTAATGCTTCTCTTATACCTCCTCTCTTCGCCTGCTTCATTTTATTATAAGACACGTCTAGGCTGTAGAAAATACTCACATGGAACTTGCGTATTGAATATTTTTTTCATCCTGTAGTGGCATCGAGTTGGATTAAAAATACTGTAGAAGCATAAACACTATTAATGAGATCATAGATAGGAGTAGAATGGATTTCCCAACCATGTGTTCAGTCTTTGCAACATTGTAAACTTCAAACAGCTGTGAAAATACCGTGAATAGATTTTATTGTCGTCAATGTTCATTAAAAATAAACAAGTTGTCTTAACGCTAATTATGTTGTGCAACTTTATAATAAACTTGCGCCAGAAATACTCTTGAGGATGTTAATAGAAATTGGAAAGCTGCCTGATTTAATATGATCTTCTGAAAGCTTATTTTAAACCTTTCTGTGTACATATTAAGAAAACTGTTAAAGGTTCAGACGTATGTAGAATTTCAGACTTAAGCTGGGTTTACACTGTCACTTGTTTAATATAACTTGAGTTATATAACATGTTTTCCAAAATTGTTACAAATACATGCCAATTGTTACATATAAAATTGTGTTATATAACTGATTTTTGTGTTATATAACCAGTTTTCTGCGTTTACACTCCGTTAGATGCGTTTACACTATGTAACTTGTTTATATAACTTCGGTTATATAACAGGTTTTCCAAAATTGTTACAATTACATGTAACTTGTTAAAGATAATATTGTGTTATATAACTGATTTTTGTGTTATATAACAAGTTATACCTTTCCCGTATGGAGTGGGAAATGTGTAACTTGTTACATGTAACCTGCTACATGTACATTTTGCTGCGTATATATAGTAACAAGAAATTGTCCACCTAACCACAAATAACACTGAACAACAGCCAAAAAATTTTTTGCATGAAATTGGGCGTTTATAATGTTGATTTTAGTGCTGAATTCAATTATGCAAACAGTTTTACTCTGGCACCCTCAGTTTCAAAAAGAAAGCCTGTTTTCTGAATTAGCACTGGCTGTAAATGCTTAAATTTCTGTTAAAGTGATTGACATAGTAAACAAGACCTAATAGCGATTATAACATTTATTTATTATTACTTTACTGCTTTAGTTAGTAAGGACCATGGTGTTATGATAATTGGTCATGCAGTTCAAATGAAAGAAAGTTACAAAAATATGCAGCTAATATTACAAAAAGTGCAGTATGACAAGTACAACTGGTCCATCTGTGGCGATTTCAAAATGATTGGAATACTGTTAGGATTACAAAGCGGATACACGAAATATTGCTGCTTTTTGTGCGAATGGGATAGCCGTGATAAATCCAAACATTACGACACTAAAATATGGCCTCCCCGGAAGAATTTTGTCCCTGGAGAAAAGAATATCTCAGCTGAACCATTGGTTGATAGATCAAAAATTGTATTGCCTCCACTTCATATAAAATTAGGCCTAATGAAGAATTTTGTCAAGGCATTAGGCAAATCTGGAGCAGGTTTAGAATACCTAGAAGAAAAATTTCCAAGAATCAGTGCTTGTAAGTTGAAGGAAGGCATTTTTGTTGGGCCTCAGATTCGAGAACAAATGAAAGATCAGCTGTTTGAAAGTAAACTGAATCATGTGGAACTTGAAGCATGGATATCATTCAAGACCATTTGCGAACAGTTCTTAGGTAATACTAGAGCACAAAATTACGAACAATTAATTGAGAAATTACTAGGAGCCTATAGAGATCTAGGTTGCAACATGTCTCTCAAAATTCACTTCCTGCAATCCCATTTGGACTTTTTCCCTGTAAATCTAGGACAAGTTAGTTATGAACATGGAGAAAGATTCCACCAAGATATTTCCGAAATGGAGAAAAGGTATCAAGGAAGATGGAAACCCAATATGCTTGCAGATTACTGCTGGAGCCTCAAAAGAGAAACCACAGGAAAGTACAGAAGAAGGAGCAAACGGCAGAAATTCAACTGACAGCAGTCGAGGATGGACTTGAAAACAAGCTGGCAATGTTTTTATGTATGTTAATTGGTTACTTTTACAAAATTAAATATAATTTTATTATGAAGGATTCTTCTACATACGAATATTACCAGTTAGTCTTTGATATTATGGTGACTTTACGTTTTATTTATAAACGACTAGACGTGTAAGTACACGATTTACTAAAAAAACTGAGGGTGCTAGACAAAAACAAAGGCCATATTTGAACTCAGCACATCAAAATACATAAGAAATGATATGTTTTGTATAAAAATATATTACCAGTTAGTCTTTGATATTACGGCGACTTTACGTTTTATTTATAAACGACTAGAAGTGTAAGTATACGATTTACTAAAAGCCTGAGGGTGCTAGACAAAAACTAAAGCCATATTTGAACTCAGCACATCAAAATACATAATAAATTATATGTTTTGTGTAAAAAAATATTACCAGTTAGTCTTTGATATTATGGTGACTTTACGATTTATTTATAAACGACTAGAAGTGTAAGTATACGATTTACTAAACAACTGAGGGTGCTAGACAAAAACAAAGGCCATATTTGAGCTCAGCACATCAAAATACATAAGAAATGATATGTTTTGTGTAAAAAAAATTTTTGGAGGTCAGTTTTGTTGTCCAGTGTAATTAGATTTATCCAAAAGTTCAATCTATGCAACGTTTATTATGATTTTCAGGTTACAATAGTATAATAATAATAATAATAATAATAATAATAATAATAACATAACCTAATCTCACATATATGTCCCTGTACAAAATTCTCATATGTAATATTATAACAATCTTCATTAATGTTCCATATCTTGATGGCGCTGATATAACGTATAAAGAGATATGTTCAAATATTATCACAGAATATATAGTAGTAAAAACTATTGTCGATCACACTGTACTCAATTACACATTCAAACTAGCAAATGTTGACATAACCACTTAGAAATTGTTAAAATAATTAAAATTGTATTAAATTTATATATCATGTATAATTGGTTAGTTAGATTAAAAGCTGTGCACTATCATACCATTGTCCGTTGCATCTCTATTATGCATACGATCAACAATGGCATCGCTCATACTGTTACATGACTGACCAACTATATTATTACAACAGAAAAACCCTAATGCGCAGATCTCAATTCCTTTTGTTATTACTAGAGACGAGACTTTCATGCAAATGCATGTTTTTATGAGAACTTAGGACATAGCTCAAACTGAGTACTTACCCATGTCATTACTTTCCGGTTCCAAATATGCATACTTTTTCTGTGCATGTTTGCATGTTTTGACCTTTTTGGAGGAAAAAACATGCATAAAGCATATTTAGGGTATTTTTGGCTAAATCATGCATATAATATACATTATATTCAGTTTAAATGCATGTTTTAATGGGATTTCAAAAAAGTGACATCGTGGCAAAGTTTCCCTATCTTCGATTTTTACTACCCATTTTTAAAGTCGTTTGTGAAGTGGCACGAAGATGTGCGAAAAGGAGAAAGGAATTTGACCTTGCCTTTGTCCACCCTTAGCTATTTCCGGCCCGCACTTGGGGTGCATTGTACTTTGTCAGAGCTCGGGAAACCTGCAGTGTCTTTACAGTGTGTGCAGTGGTTAATGTGGTTGTCTGTTCTGTGATTTTACTATGCCTCCAATTAAATGTTCAAAAAATAATTAAGGAATCGCGCACAATGTGCATTATCTTAACCTAAGACTTAACCTACCCAGTCCTGAACCCGGGAAAGGGATTTTTCACTACTGAAAAATCCCCGACCCGGCCGGGAATCGAACCCGGGCCGCCGGAGTGGAGCACAATGGATTAAGGGTAAGGTTTTTATTATATAAGATGGGAAAGTCGTCTTCTGCGACTGTTGCAGTTAAGAGGTAAGCACTTTTATTCGGTTTCCGAATATTTTCTATGGCAGTTTTTTTGTTTTGTAAAACAATACTAAAAACCAGGGTCATAAATGCGAACCCGGACTACGGATTCCTTTGCTCATTAAAGAAGGTTCTTTGTGATGAAAACGTGGATGAAGAATTTGACCTGACCCTTTCACAAATGTGTTCACTGAAGTTTGCACCCATAACATCGTGTGATGTAGAATGATCATTCTCTGTCTACAAAAACATATTGACTGACAAGCGCAGGAACCTTACAGAAAGCAATTTAGAAATGCTGTTGGTTGTCAACTGTGCCAAAAAGTGAAGTAAAGTAAGGAAATTGGGCCATAAATGTTAGTGCATATTTTAGTGTATTTCTCCCTTGATAGTGCATGTTTCATGGTTTGATAATGCATGAATGCATGCATATTTTGCAATTTTATAGAGCATGAAAGTCTCGTCTCTAGTTATTACTATTTTATTATAAATTAAGTGTGAACTAAAATTTCTTATTTTAAAAATGTTTAGTTTTTTTAATCACACAATGTGTTAATGTACATTAAAATTAATTTCTGTAACTTTACATTGAATAATATGTGTTGTGATCCGCGGCAGTACACATGCTGTTTGTTTTGATCAAGTTCCCTTCTAAGGCCGGCGCTGATATTACTGTCACTGCTATTATTTTTAATTATATTATACTGTATTATTATTAGGGCCCCGGATCCTGATGACCTAAAATTGTTTGAAAAATGACCTATAAAATGACCCCAAAATTTAAAGAAAATGACTTAATAATTATAAAGAATGAACTAAAAACTGATATTTTATTTATAAAAGATTATTATTGTACACACAAAATTATAGGATAATTTGTACATAATTGTTAAAACCTTAAATTCAGAGAGGATGTTGTAGGTCTAAAAAACTTTGATTTTTGCTGTGAATATTCTTTCCTTACGGAAATTTATACTGGCACTGAGGCACTGGCGAGTCAATCTTCGGCATTTCCTTTTGCGGTCTGCCGGATTATATTGTTTATTGAGGGTAAACAGTAGTTTGCACTCTCAAATACAAGCAGGTGGCAGACTCTGGTGCCAAGTCAATCTAATAACAATAGTAATGTAATACAACATTCCTTTGATTCTGGTTTCCGACTGAGACATGACAACACTTCAACATAGAGTGTGTCCTTCTTGCATTAAACAAACACTTCAAAGACAGCACCGCTGGGGACGAAATAAATGCCCTAAAAATATAAAATTGCATACAATGTCTAATAAAAATGCATTTCTATAATCTAGAGGCCATGATTATGATTTATCTACAAATTGGCAATGTCTATGCAGCATCAATAAAAAAGATGACATGTCATTGGAATCCGGGATCTGATTATTATTGTATTTTTTAACTAAGATATTTTTAAATTAAACAGTGAAACAATATTAATGTTTGTGTTGTTTCGTCTCTTGTTGATGTTGGCGTTGCTTCTGTTGTATAGGTAAGAATGATTTCAGTAAAAAAATGTGCCAACTAAAACTACCATGACCATCATAGCTTAGTCTACATTATTAGTTTTGATCTATTAGGCAGTGGTTTTTTAAAGAAATGGGACCCAAAAAACCTTCTGCAAGCGAATTTAAGAAAATTAGTTTTACAGAAATTTAAAAAAATTGTTCATTTGGAGGGCGCAGATTTGTCAAATTCGCCAAGGGCGCAGAAGGACCTTGCTACGGCCCTGGCGGGAACATGCTAGTATATATATATATATATATATATATATATATATATATATATGTATACACATACATATATATACACATACATATATATGTATATATATTCCCTCGGAATGTATGGATCTTCGGTTAATCACGGTTCGCATAACCGGAGTTTTACTGTATTGTTTCATCTCGGTTTCAGGCCCGTTTTCTTTTTTAAGTTATCTCGTTGTAATTGCTTCATCAGTAGAGCAAGGTCTTTGTCCTGAGCTCCAAGGACACTATTAGCATACGAGCCAAAACAATAAACTAGTCAAGTTTGGCACCTTTTCGATGCGTACTGCATTTGTTACATCTAACGACCTGTCAGTCACAGTTGATTGTTTTGGCTCGATCTTCAGATTCTATAAATGATTTGAAATTAACTTCGCATTGTAAATACATTTTTTATTCTTTTCTGTTAAGTTATAAATTCTAAGTTTGTGTATGCTGTTTCTAAAACAAGTTCGCGATTTCCCAAATTACTTTGGCTGAATCAGCTACCGCATTCCTCAGAAAGAGAAAGAGTGTGTCTGAGGGATAGACTGCAACCTACCTTAAATACAAAGCGATGTCACTAATTTATGAGTTTGGGTGGTATTTCTAGCTTTTCATCTTTCACCTAGATGGTTCATTTTAGCACACATAAGCTTATTGTTTCTATAATATCTGTACAGGTTACAAAATTAAATTCACTTCGTTCTATGTTTGTAGTCTCATGATCAACTTGCTGTAAGGTATTTGCTTTTTTTTCATATTTTTTTAAAAATCACATTTAAGTCGATGTCCCACAATCCACTTTTAGGTCCTAATTTCTACAAACCATAAAATTGGATTGTATTGCAAACAACGAAATATAAAATTTATAATACTCTATCCAAAAATATACAATGAACCAATGGGAATTATTCTCTCCCCGCGTGACCTGCATGACCCAAAAATATGGCTGCTTCTTTCGTACAGCTGATTCTTTGCGCTGCGAGCACTCGATCAGCGAACATTAAACAGTAACATAAAATTAGATAGAGTCAAGAAGATTAACAGACGCTAAAGCAGACTTTAAATTTGGAAGCTAGCTAAAACTATTATTAAAACTATTGTTAGGGTTACTGTTCCCAGATACTTAGCAATTAGAAAGCAAGATCTTTTTCTTTAAGAAAATGACAACTTACTGAGAGGTAGAATATTTAAGAAAAAACTGAAGCAGATATTGAAATAAAACTCTCAATGGAGCGTGTGGTGTGGACTATTACTTTGGACAACACTATCGACACATCTACCCCTTCATGACATTTTCTACATAAAATTCAACTCCCTCTCTATATTCAACTCCCTCTCTATTCCTGAACAACGCCTTTCTTGGAACGATGGACATAACAGTGACTGCAATCTGCGCCTACTCTGCAATTATGGATTAACAGAACACTTCAAACGAAAGGTAGGGAAAGTATTTTGTCCGTAAAATATTATGACTTGTCAAACCGTTGTAGGCGAACTTCTGGTGGGTCACACGACATGTTCGGAGGTGATGTGCTATATATGTTAAAGAAAATTATTGGGATATGAAATCAAACTACAGCTAAACACTAACACTGGTCAACAAAATAAAACTAATTTTAATCGCCAGAGATGAAATTATACTTTTCTAGACTAATTTTTCATGTAGATTATACACCTTCCGTTTTCTCATATTACTTACAAATTACACATGATATATTAAATTGATGGAAATATATTTATATTTTAATTTGATCAATGCAATAATACATTTATTTCACCAAAAAGACAAATTATGCATCGTTATTAACTTTCTTATGAATTTGACATTACTGTATAATATTAAGATTTTTTTTTTAATTTTCGTTCCGGATTTAGAGGAAATTCCAATCTTACATTAACATAAAACAATTTCCCTGCGCAATAGTAGTAACCAAATATTAAATATAAATTATATGGCAGTAAAAATTTGATTTTACATGAGATACAGGTTTTCCATATAATTCGGCCCTCCTGAACACTGATAGGACAATAAAAAATTGCTGTCTAATCCAGATTTCGATAAAATTCCAGTTTTACATTAATATAAAACAATTTTCATACTGTGGAAGACACTCAATAATGAACTTCGAAGTTACAGAATACTTTTGTATTACTATATTTTGCTCTACGTGCTTTGTAAGTTTTGTATACTGTTTATTTCAAAAATACACTGTGTTTTCAGCATAATAATAGTAACAATAGATATAATATAAGATATAGAGATATATAGATAAATATATAGATCTGTATCTGTATCTGGTACCCTATGATCCCCAGGAGGGGCGAAGGGGCCTCCAATGGAGGTTTCATTACCTATACTAATTTTGATATGCTTATTTTCCGAGAGAGGGTAGAGGGACAGGTGGTAAGCCCATCGCCTCGCAACCCCCCTCTGGAAACTAAGTATTTCTAGGACGTGAAAGGGCCGAGAAATTTTGTCCAGAGGCTGTAATTTAGGCTTGGAGTTCTTTTACGTGCCGTAAATCTACGACACGGGACCCCCTGCTTAAAGTCCCTCCCGGAGGACTCCGTGCCCAGGATTTTACGTCCTGAAAAATCCATCGACCGCGGCCGGGTTTGATCCCGCGCCCTGCGGATCTAGTGGCGGGCATGCTACCTCTAGACCACCGCGGCCGACAAATATATAGATAAATAAGATATATAAATTATATGGCAATAAAATTCTGGTTCGACATAAGGTACACGATTTCCAAATAATTCAACCCTCCTGGACATGAATATGACAATAAAAAAATTATTGGTTCCTGATTTCGAATTTTACATTAACGTAAAATTGGAATTTTCTCGAAATCTGGATTATTAATGTAAAATTGAAATTTTCTCAAAACCTGTAATGAACAAAGTTTTACACTATCATGTTCGTATTCAAGAAGGTCAAATTAGGCCTATGTGGAAAACATGTATCTCATGTACAATCAAATTTTTTCTATATAATTTATATTTCTTCGTTGGTTACTACTATTACGCAGAAAACTGTTTTTACATTAATGGAAAACAAGGATTTAACAAAATACGGAAGGAACTAATTTTTATTATTGTCATATTCGTGTTCAGGAGGGTTGAATTATATGGAAAACATGTAAAGTCGAACAAAATTTTTATTGGCATATAATTTATATTTCTTATATTGTTACTACTATTAGGCAGAAAATTGTTTTAAGTTATATGAATATAAAATTGGAAATCTCTCGAAATCTGGAATGAAAAAAAAAATGTTATTGTTGTATTCGTATTAGGAAGGTCAAATTATATGGAAAACACGTATCTCATGTCCAATCAAATCTTTATTGCCATGCAATTTATATTTCTTATTTGGTTGCTAGTAATACGCAGAAAATTATTTTCTATTATTATAAAACAAGCATTTTCTCGAAATCCGGAACAGACAAAGTGTTTTTATTCTCATTTTCGCGTTCAGAAGAGTCAAATTACATATGTAAACATGTACTTCATGCACAATAACAATTTTATTGCCTTATAATTTAAATTTAGTATTTTATTACTACCATTACTCAGAAAATTGTTTTAGATTAATGTAAAATCGGAATTTTCTACAAATCTGGAAGAAACAAAACAATGTTGCTGTCAAATTCGCATTCAGGAGGGTCGACTTATATGGAAAACATGTAACACATGTCCAACCAGACTTTTATTATTATATCATTTATAGGCTACGGTACGTATCATTTTTAGGCTACATATTTATAAAATTTATGAAACTATTATCCCCATGTACATAAAAACCGCAACTAAACGAACATTTTCATGGTCAGTTTCTAAATCAGTGATATCATAATATCCAGAGTTGGTTAAGGTTATTAGTATCTCTATAACATATCGACTTTCATAGTAATCTGACATCCAGTAATTGCTGCATGCAAATAAACAGAGAGGATAATAAAGAAATAACGAATAAATAGAAAACTGTAAGTGATAGGACGAAAGTGAAAACAAATAGGCCTATCAAATCAGCACATCAATCTCTTCCTCAATGGACATTTAGTTTCTTTGGCGAAAATTCAATGTTGACCAGTGTAATCAGTGTTAAAATTATGTTAATAATAACATTTGATTACAATATTTTAGTTAGAACTCTTGATTCAATAATTTTTTAAGGGAAGATTGAAATTTGTAATTGTTGTAGGGAAGAATAGCTATTTATGTATCAAGTATGCTAAATAACGCTTTAGCAGACGAATCTAGTATAGAGCCGACGTGGAAAATCTGGTTGAGTCCGATAAAGTTTTTGCGTACGTGATGCACACAATATATTTTTTTTTAGTATATATATATATATATACACACACACACACCATATCATCCCTTTTACCTACCCCTTGGTGTCATTGACTGCTGAAAGTGTCATTCATATGAGATTGTTTCGATTTTTTAATATTTGAAAATGCGCTTCCACTTTCTTCTTTACATCGAAGTCCGAAGAAAGTATCAATTATTTCTGGCTGGTCTTTTGCAAAAGCAAAACATTCAAGTTTATCTAGACACTACTGTCTTCTGTTGTGTAGGTGGTTCATAGGGAATATAAACTGATTACTGACCAACTGTCAATTTTCAATTGCTAGATTCACCAACTTACGCTTACTCATAATATACGAGAGTATACAGTAAAAACAGCTTTTGAACTAACATTTTAACAGCATACCAACTAAATGAAGGTGTTTATAACTCAGGACAAATATATCTGCCGGTGTCGTATTTACGAAATATCTTCCTCAACAGTGATGTCATTGCACTGTGCAGTACACATAACACGAAATGTCAGTCGCTTACAGCATGATGAGTTGTAACTGTGTCGTGCTGCGGACAGCCCTGACAAGTGTTGGTATACGTAACTCAAGGAATCGGTAGCTTGGTGTAAACGGAGTCATCTCCATTAATATCAACTGATATAAAAAGACTAGAAATAAATTGAGATTAATTAAATACGAAAGATCATAACATCTGAACTAACTATACAATATTATTATAATTTATATGATAAAAATCAGAATAAATTAACAAATAATATTATATCAATATGAAATTAGTATCATCAATATTTTAATTAATATTAATGATTTTATAGTAAGAAATAAAATACATCAGAACTCAATAGAAGCTAGCAGACGAAATACTAGGAAACATACAATACGGCCGGAGTGAAATGTATAGCAACTCTGTTGGAGATAGGTGCCAGCTTTTGTTAGAACTTTACTCTGCTATTCAGTCAGAAAGTGGAAGAAAGGAGAGAGTACGAGCTGAATAGGCACTTCACGAGAATGTGCAGTTTTAAGTTGCAAGGTCCAAGAATTAGACAGTAATTCGGAGAATCGCCTGATGGGAGAAACAGTAAAGCCTCACTCTCTAGCGAAAGTGAACGCTAAGTGGAGGAGCCAATAGAATTTAAGTTTAGTATAGAAAAAACAGAAATTAGCTATAAGAGTGCATATGATTGGTTTTGTGTAATGATGGGAAAGGTGATGGCAGTTGGAGGGACGCTAGTGTCACGGCTTTTACGGAAACTCACTTCTGCCCGGGATTCCGGCAGAGAGACTTGTGTGGTGTCGAGTGGAGCAGCAGGTCACGTTTCCTGCGTCGCCCCACTATTATTTACACACATCGTCGTATTGGCATTGTGGCCAATCCGACAGTATATAAATATAACTTCTTTAAATAATCGAAGTATCAAATCTGTGCAGAAATAATTCTTGCAGTAAGAGCTTCATTACAGCTACTTACAGATAAATTCAGTGATTGTATTACGTAAGTACTATTGTGACGATTACGTCAGAGGTATCAAGGATTACGTGAAGAAAGCGCGTCATCACCAGGTAACATTTACGTAGAAGTCGTGAGTGCCAGTACTAAACTCCCTTCAACATACCGTCAGTAAAATTAACTATTTCAAGTAATTAATAATTTTATAATAATTCATTTGCATTGAAGAACTTAATAAATTCACAAGTGCTTTAAGAACATTTTCTTATTTAAAAGCATAGACCTCAAACACTCAATTTTTCCCCCGAAGAAATGAGAGAGCAACTCGTTGTATACGCTGAGCTACCCGAGGTATTCACCAGGCTGCAGAAGAAGAATTCGCAGTAAGTACAATATTGTGGAGGTGGACCACAACCAAGATTGCGGCACACTTAATGAACTCCAAAACTACAGGGCATTTTAGTGTGGGGAACCGTATCAAGCTCCATATCAGGATTAAAAGATAGGTCAATACTGCAAGTATCTCTAATACACTACACACCACTGTGCTTGACATTTGGCTAAATATTGTACATACTTCTCCTTTTCTCACTCCCTGCAAGGGCCTATATGCGGACGTAATCATCGACAGCAGCGCTTATTGCCCAGTGGTATTCCTAAATATCCTGAGTTATACAACAACAACAAAAAACAGTACAGTTGTTAGAATGTTGTGGAAGAAGGAGCATTCCACAGTTAAATTTAAACAGCTAAACCCCAGTTAAAAATAAAAAGAGAAAGGAAATTATTTCTTGATAAAACAATTTCTATTCAAACCTCTACATTCATCAATTGATCATTATTCACTTAAGTTTACAAGTTTTAAAAAGTCTCCACTATTGACCCTCCACTTGACTGTCTGTGTAGATCTTAGAACATTCAATTGATCTTTGTTCACTTAACTCTCCCCTCTCATTTGTCACAGTAATCCCTTAGCACAGCGGCCACCAACTCGTTGCACAATGAGTACAGCAGTAAGAGCAAGCTTACCCATTGCACACAGGAATCATTGAGTGTGCACACACCGCGTGGTATACTGTGTCTCTTGAGTTCAGTGGCTTGCATGCTCATTAGGCTTTTGAAATCCACAAATCATATTGGAATATAAACAGATTGTTGTATAAATGTGTGTTATTATATTATTATTTCATTATCATTTACTTATATTTTCTACAAGTAGAAGAACATTTGTGAAGTCTTGATGTTTGTAACAATGCAAATAATGTACAATATATTCCTAGCAAAATAATACACACAAATTAATTCTGTCGTTTTGAACATAGTTGAAAAGTCCCTGATTTTATTCAATTTTATAATAACTAAATTATAATGCCAAAGTTCTGTGAAATGAAAACAAAATCTAGACTCATTCCTTTAAATGACACAATTATATTATTGAACATAAATATTAGGCTAATACTACCCATAGTTATATTTCAAACAAAATTCAGAGAAATTATAATCTCCATGTAATACAGCAGTATTAAAGAACAGCTCAAATAAAGCATTTCACACTACAAAATCACTCGCTAGTGGAAGCTAGTTTTCTTGATTTTGTTGTCTCTTTTGATGCACTAGTTTATCAACATGGAATCAATGTTTGTGCAGTGGCCAGTCTAAGTACACATTTTACGTTTTCATCTGACAGTTGACTTCTGCTGCGGGTTTTGTTCATTTTCATCAGTAAAAAAAAAAACTGTTCGCATATGTACGTAGATTTGCACATAGACAAAAAAAAAAAACTAGCAGTCGGGGAAATATAATTCGGGGAAACGTCACTCAAATGTATATATTGGTATATATTACTATAAATGTAGGGGTTGATGGCGTTCTACACCCGACATAATGCTTGGAAGTAGGCGAAAGAGATGGAACCCCGTCTCAGACTGACGTAACGTGGTGCACAGGAGTCGCACGGTGCAAGCCTGTCTGCACGCGCACAAAATACAGCGAGTTGGAGATCACTGCGCTTAGCAGGTAGCAGTAGAACATGTCCAAATTATTACCGTAAAGGTGTTCAAGTTCCAAGATAGAAGGGTGTCTAACATATACTCTACATTATAGAGAATCATGGACGTGTAATAGTATAGGATATTCACTGGCTGCAATGAAAAGTGTCTAGTATATAGGGCAGTAGCGGCTCGTGGGTCAAAACGAGAGTGTGCTGCAAATACCATTTCATACAGCAAACTTAAAATATTTAATAAATGAGCAGTAGGCTTACTTACATAATTACTGTCTCAGAGTGAAGTCCATGCGACGTTCCTTCTTACTACAGAAGTTATCGATGACTTTTGTATTGAATCCATCCATGTTTGCAACCGTCTTTTTCTCTATGGAAAGCATTGCAAGAGCTGAAAGTCGTTCTTGTGACATGGTATTCCTTAGGAATGTCTTTATCCTCTTCAGGGTAGAAAAGCATATTTCTGGTTCTGCTGTGGTCATAGGAGTGGTGACTTTAATCCTGAGAAGCTTTGTTATTTCGGAGAATGTTCCTACCAAATTGTTTTTAATCATAAGCTCGAGTAGTGGAACAGCTCCATCAATTTTCCTGTAATCATTTCTTTCATACAAGACACTCAGTTCTGTTCTCAATCTGCTCTTCTCCAGCATATTGTAAGATTGTACAGCAGAGTCGAGTACTTTTTCTGGGAAGTGTTTCGAAAATTCTGGAAAGTATAAAGAATCTACCAGTTTTGCTGCTTCTAGATGATCCAAAGATTGAAAGCGATGACGAGCTTCTTGAAGGATTCGATCACACACTTCCTTGGCATCGGCATTTCTATGTGACTGCTTCCTTCGTTTATTGCCAGATGGAACTTCACTGTCAGCGTTATCTGTGGATTCCCTTATCCCACTAATTGCCTCGATAAAATGTGTCACAGATTTTGTTGTTTGGACGGCATCAGTCAACCTTGCTTGCAACACATTATACAATATATCTACGTGAGGCATTATTTTATGGAAGAATGTGAGCCAGAAAATAAATTCTTCATTTTCTAAAAAAAGGCGGAGTCCCGAAGCTTCCAGGACAGTCTTGGTAGATGATGATGACTTCCCCAATTCCAAGAAACACTCTAACATATACCACATTTACCGTTCTGGATTTAAAGTTCCATCTAGTTGAAGAACCACCAGGAATCCTTCGAGAAACCACTTCGTTTAATTTGGACTGTCGTTGTGGTGACCTTGAAAAGAAGGTTGGAAACCCTGACAAGTCACAGAAGAATATTCTGGCTGTGGCATTTTGTGATGCAGCTTTTTGCATCACTAAATTCAACTGATGGGCATATCAGTGTATATAATGGGCATTAGGGAATGGCTTTTTATTTTTGCCTGAACCCCACCAGTTTCACCACTCATTACGGAGGCCCCATCATATGTTTGTGCAATAATTTTATTAGGATTATCTTTGAAAATTTCACCAATTACTCCTAAAATGCACTCTGATGTTGCTTCAGCATCCTGCCCTTCTGGATTGAAAAATCCCCAAAATCTTTCACAAGGAACACCATTTATTTCATATCGAAACACGATAACCAATTGCGTTTGGTCTGGAACATCTGTGCTTTCATCCGCCAAGATGGCAACGAACTCAGCATTCCTCATTTCTTCTATTATCTTCTCACGACACACTTGTAACATGGAATCCAGTAGTTCGTTTTGAATTGTTTTGGAGGTTCCCTTGAAAACCCGATTTGATTCCATGTGCTCTTTCACAGCACTATCTAAACTGCTCATAAAGTCAACAAGTCCCAAGAAAATGCCCGGATTGTCAGACATTTCAGTCTCATCATGTCCCCGTAACGCGAGTTCAAATGTACCACAGAACTTGATACAGTCAATAATTCTTGAAAGGATATATCTGTTCTTTTCCACTTGGTCATTGTGTGATCGTATGGCATCATGATAAGCACGGCTTAATTGTGTTGCAATATTTACACTTCCAATTGCAGCTAAATTCAAGACATTATGGATGTGAGTCTTGTTGTCGTTGGGATTTTTGCTCAACGCTTTAAGGTGACCAAGATCCTTTACACTCGTTGCAGACCATGCTGGGGCACCAGTATTCCCGAACAGGAGGCAGGGGAAACAAAACAGTAAGTTCCTTACTTGGCACCCGCAAAGCAAATCATATGATTGATATATATCAGGTTTAAAACGCCTGCTGTAAGGAGCCCTGTTTTTACCACTACCCACCAGCGTCATATTTAAATATCTAGTAGGCCTCCCCAGTTTTTTATGACTACTTTTTTCTCCAATTGCCTGGAAGAAAAAGGCGTCCTTAGCAAGCTGTCCACCGAATTCATATTTCCACATTCACAAGCCAAACGCTTTGCTAGCACTGAATCACTCGTCTGAAAGCACGTGTTTAAACACAAGACACAGTAATGCTTCTAGTGGCTAAAACCACAACTACAGATTCATCTATATTCCAACAGATGTCGCGGCAAGTGTCTTTTGTGTCAGCAAGGTCACAGCGCGCCAGTGAGACGTGGAGAAATTACTAGTACGTCTTCAAAATCTCGTGAATGCAATTCAACGGCAGCCCGTTCTTCACGTTAAAACCAACTTACACGTCACAAAGTCAAGCGTAAGCATGACGTCACACCATACGAATGATGAGCTGCTTGCCAATTGCATTCACGAGGCGGAAAAGATAATATTCACATTACCGACTTCCATTCTCCAGTATAAAAGCTAAGGGATTCTCGCGTGGACGCGCCAAGTTCAAAACCTAAGTAAAAGAAAATATAGTATTGCGTTTGAAAATAACATTATACGACGAGCAGAAAACAAGCTGTGTACTGTAGCACTGCAGCACTATAGGAGAAACCGCCACTGATATAGGGGTGTCCAGGGTAAAGGGCTGCCCAACTTGATAGGTTTTACTGTATTTAGACCTTCACAACACGGATAACTTTAGATAAAGGTTTCGAGCAGATAACTAAGTTTGGGCCATATTGGCACTTAACCCCATTTTACAAAATAGGATTGATACGTAACATGAGACTGTTACAAAAATAAAATGCGAGGACCATATTTGCCGCTCAGATGCTGGAGGCAGATAAGATCTCCCGGAAGAAGTGGTGAAACGTTTTCCTGTACTTTATTGCTCCCAACTGTTTGCTGCAAGGAATGAACTGATTTATGCTCGCTAGGTCCTGCCCTGGAGAGAATGGACCATGCACCGCATCCCTCTGTTGTTCTGACAACTATCAGAACATTTATTGCTCTTTCATTGCGGAATGCTCTGTTCCTTGTAACTCCGATGACGTGTTGCTCAAGGTGGTTTCACTCACATAACCTTTCAAATTGTTCTCAAAACATTTCCAAGCACTTTATGGAAGTAAAAACAGGAATGACGCTTCCGTATGCTAGCCAGGTAATTTAATAGCATTGTTATACAACTCATCCTTGCTATTTTGTTTTACACCATCTAATATCAACATGCACAGATTGTACAGCATAATAACACTTGTTACTTCCTATTTCTCAATCGCATATTCATAATGTTTTGCAGAGAAAATTAGGCTACGTTCTCAAAATGCGGGTGACTTAAATTAGTGTAAAAATGGGGCCGATTCTTTTTTATGAGATTTTATAAAGCTCATAAATTTTAACTATAGGCCTACACCCAGATTTTTTAAGTGCATCGTTCTGTAACATTTAATGGAAACCACTGCACTAAAAGTGCTCTCTCGGATATAAGGTAATATAAACATTATGAGAAATTTGATAGGCTATTTCTGTGATAACTGGATACGTTTTACTTAGTTCGATTCAGAATGATTGTTTTCTAGTCAGTGGATTTAAGAAGAACGAAGTTATTGATAAAATGTTATTGTAACTATTTTATTTGTCATTGCACATACGAATGCTTTGATGGGTCAGCAGAAATATCATCTCGGGACGTATCTGTCTCCGGGCCTCCTATTGAGACCGCCTGGCATAAAATTAAATTTTTCAATTCCCTCCCCCCATTTTCTCAATGAAAGTTTTCGACCGTTTGGTACTATTTTTTCTTATTTCTAAGTATATTCCTTAGCAATTATATTAAAGATTTCATCACGTGTGCCCGGGACTGTAAATTTTCGGGCACGTAAAAAAAAAATATATTAATAATCCTGAGAGGTAAAATTCCGGCACACTGGCGGCGATCACTGGTATCAAAGTAGCAGTATGTTCCTGTCGTTAATTAACCGTGAAACTAATCAAGGTTTCTTTCTGTCGGAGTTAAAATCAAAGGCCTATTTTTTAGAAATAAATAAACTTTTGGAGACGAAGCTCTGTTAACTTGCACGAAAGTAAGCAAGTGAAAAGAAACTAACTGATATTCATGGGCATTCCAACGAGAAATACTTCCATGTAATACGTGATCGTTGAGCGATACAATACTGAACTATAAAGTTCGAAATACAGTTTTAGAACACGAACATTTTTTCGATAATAGCTATTATTTTTAATCAATTTCTCGTTCATGCTATGATGTAGGAAACTTAATTTTCTTCACCCCTGCGATAACGTAATCTACCTGCGAATCTTTTTTGCAAGTCATAGGCCTATGTATAATTAGGCCTATGTCAAAAACTCTAATTTTTTATATATTTACTATTGCACTATTGAACTATAATCACATTTTCTAGTTAAAGTTTACAGTCTCAATCTCACCCGTCATCTTTTTTATTTAATAATATAGACTTACGATTTACATTCATCTAGGATGCAAGTAGTTGCACCTAACATCGTCAGCAAGATCGAAATAGTTTCCACTTTTTAAGGTTGCAACTTGATGAAAGCAATTACCGTAATTATTTTCTTGTAATAAATATTTTATTAGGACTATTTTCTAACCTACAAAAATTACGATGCAATACACATGCATTGAGTGCATAGGAGAATTTCGAAAAATTAAAAGGGCATTCCTTCGGCTTGTCTTTCAAACTCTTCCTCTTTTCTCCAATAATGCACTTACCACTCTTACATCGCAAAATAGGCCTACCAACTCGTTCAGGAGCGACCTATTCTTACCCCCGCTCAGTGCGAGTAGAATTTCGTTGCTGCAAGGTCACGCCTGACTGTTCTACAACGTACCAAATGGAGGCGTCAATTGAAAAACCCGCCAAATGTGGAGTGAGGTGTTTTTGAATTAACAAAAAGTTCGGCCAATCGAAATTTAAAATAATAGGCAAATAACGCAAGTGTGTGGTGATAATGCAATGAACGAGTCTTCAGTGAGGAAATTGTGCTCTAGTTTTATTATTGACTTTAATCTCATTTGTGTGGCCTTTTATCGCAAGCCTGATAGTAGTAATGCATCTTTTGAAATGTTTTTATCCAATTTGAATGACCTTCTTAGCACTGTTTTTAAAAACAATGCAAACAGAAAAGTTGTTCTAGCAGGGGACTTTAATATTGATTTCAGAGCTAAAAATAACCAGGTTGTTGACCTTCTTAATTTGTTTGACAGTTATGGCGTAAGGCACATGATCTACGAACCAACGCGCCCTGGATACGATAATTCTGACGGATCTTGTATCGACAATATTGTGACCAATATACATAAGGAAAGTTGTAATGCGTTTGTTGTACCCACATTGGTTTCTGATCATGATGCGATAGCTTTTAATACTAATACTTTAATTAAGGATAAGTCAGAGGAAATGGCTAATCCTAAAATGACTTCCAAACGATTTCTTAATACTTTTAGTATTTATTACTTTGTGTTTCTTTTAAGTCAATTAAGTTGGATACCGTTGTATAGCATAGCTGATGTTAACGATAAGGCTAATTTTTTTCTTTCAGTCTTTATTGATATTGCTGATAGAGCCTTTCCCGTAACTCTTCATAACTCTAGGAATAGAGGTAAACCTGCTGATAAAAAGTGGTACTCTGATGATCTCCGCATTTTAAAGGACACGTGCCTTTGTTATTATCAATTGTATACCAAATATGGTTTTACTGAATTAAAGGCTTCGTACAAAGATCTGAACTATAAATATAAAAAACTACTAAAGAGTACAAAAATTAATTACTTTTCAACCATTATCAATAATTCGAATAACAAATCCAAATCTGTGTGGTCTGTAATATCAACAGTTCTTAACAATACTTCTAAAAAGGGCAATCCTCCAGATATTTTGAGTGCTGAGCAATTCAATAATTTTTTTATTAATCAAGTTGAGAATACCGTAAATAATATACGAGAGAGACAAAATGTTGGTCCAATGGACTTAATGAAACACATACTGAAGCCAAATTGCAACTTCAAATTTGAGCAAGTCACTGTTCAGCATGTTTATTCTGTAATTATGTCTCTTAGCAACAGCACTTGTTTTGATGTTTATTTTCTTAATTCCAAAATTTTAAAGTACGCTGCTTCATTTATATGCGAACCTCTAACTCATCTATACAATGAATGTATTGATAGCTGTATCTTTCCTGATGCGTTTAAATTTGCTAAAGTGATTCCAGTTTTTAAAAAGGGCTGCTCCACAGAATATTCTAATTATAGGCCTATAAGCATTATTCCTATTGTGTCCAAGGTCTTTGAGATTTTATTAAATAAACAAGTATTAAATTATTTTGAAAGTAACAAACTCTTTTTCTCATCTCAGTTTGGTTTTAGAACTGGCCATAGTACTGTTGATGCAGTAATTAATTTTATTAAGAGGACGTTTGATTCAATTGAAAATGGTGATGTCGTTCAAGCATGTTTTTATGATTTTTCTAAAGCGTTTGATACAATTTCTCACGATATTCTTAAACAAAAATTGAATTTTTATGGTTTTGTAGATTCCAGTGTACAAATGTTGAGTTCCTATCTGAATAATAGACATCAATCTGTGTGGCTTAATGAGACAGTATCTGAATTCAAGTGTGTCAAGTTTGGTGTTCCCCAGGGCTCCGTTCTTGGACCTGTCTTATTTTTAATTTATATTAATGATTTGCCTGATGTAATTCGTGATGAATGCCTGAATTCATATCTTTATGCGGATGATTTAGCTGTTAATATTTGTAGCAAGACTCATGAATCCACTGCCAATAAAGTAGATGGTATCTCGATAAAAATACAAGAATGGTGTGATGTGAATAAACTTAAACTTAATAATGATAAAACAGTATATATTGTGTTCTCTCTCAGCCATATTTCTGATTCAGCGTCAACCAAATTTTTAGGCATTCATCTCGAATCTGGGTTAGGCTGGAAGTCACATATTGACTATATAGCTAATAATTTGAGTAAAGGTATTTTTATGCTGAGAATTTTAAGTTTTAACATTGATAAACAGTCACTTTTAAATGTTTATTACAGTCATATTTATAGTCATTTGAATTACGGAGTTCTTTTATGGGGAAACCACCATGACTCTAATAAACTTTTAATCCTACAAAAAAGAGCAATTAGATTAATTTGTGGAGTCTCTTCTAAAGAGCATTGTAAACCACTTTTTATACAGCTTGACATTCTTACATTACCGTGCATTTACATTTTTAATTGCCTTTGTTATGTTAAAAAGAATTTAGATAGTTATACCAGATGTACTTCAGTTCACAATTATCCCACAAGGAAGAATAATAATATCTATTTCAATAAATGTAAATACAGTAAAACCCAAAAAAGTTTTGAAGTGACTTCTTTAAGTATGTTTAATAGTTTACCCGATACTATTAAGAACCTTACAGTTACCAATTTTAAAAGACGAGTCAGAACGGTTCTATCAGCAAACCCTCTTTACAATGTACACAATTACCTTGATGTTCAATGGTAATTTTACTTATTTTTGACGTTGCTATACATGTAAAATGTCCACAGCAATAAAGGTATCTATCTATCTATCTATCTATCTATCTATTTAATCAAGGAAGAACCATTGAGCACGACGAAAATCGGAGGCCATCAATCGTTACAGATGAGTTGAAAGCAAATGTTGATGAAAGAATTCAGGAAAACCGGCGTTTCACTTTGGACACCTTACATGAATTTTTCCCAAATTTCAAGATCTCTCCTGGGTCAGGTCTTTGGCGGTGGAAGAGTATAACATCAGCGTTTAAAAACTGGTACCACGTTACAGTAAATGCATTAAGTATTAGCGATTACGTTGAGAAATAGAGTAAGGTACTATATCTTTATTTAGTTATGTCAAATCGTTCTCTACTTTCCGGACAACCCTCGTTGTGCTGCAAAATAGTAATGCTACGGACAGGGCATGTGAGCGGATTGCTGGAAATTTGTCTTCTAGCGCCAACTCTAACGTACTAGAGTGGTTTTAGAATAGGCTTGTAGTCAAAGAATACAATTTTTACTCTTCTTTAAAATTAGTGTGTTTGCAGCCCGTCAAATCTTAAGCATTATAGTCAAAATTAATATCGTTTTGCGTGCCGCCATATGAGCGAAGCTAGTATAGGCTATTGTACACACATATAGACACCATTTGGGTGGAACTGCATGTCTGCTTTCTGCAACTTCTGAACCACGAAATTTGATTCACCTGTATACGGGGTGTTTCAGAAATGCTTTTACAAACTTCGGCCATGGGTCCCTTACACCATAAGAAGTAAAAAAGTTCATATGAACCATAATCCTTGTTTTCTCGTTATTCATTTATTAATGAAAGTTTGCGTTCAACGACTCTCGAGGTTTGACCTCGCAAAGTTATTCCATATTAAATCAACAAATGGGCGTTGCCGCACCATTTTTGATTTTGATGAAATTTGGTAGGTGATGTGTACCAGTCTTCTGAACCCCAAAACAAATCTTGTTATACCTCTAAAAAATTTTACTCCTGAGATATAGGCATTTGTTTGGAACACGAACAAGCAAAAAATGTAATTTCAGACCTATTTTCTGAAAGCCGTAGAATTTCTATTTGAATCAGTAGGATGATCAAATAGGGCTCATTGGAAAGCTTAAAGAATGGACTTTCATTTGTGTATACTAAATTAGATTTAAATTAAGTCTAAACAGACGTTTCTAGGGCTCTAATCTTCGTTCGTGAACTGTCGTTTTGCATAACTTTAGGCATTAAAAAAAAAATGAAGGACTTAGAGTAACAGGCCAATTTTTTTTCCTGTTACACTTATGTATGAGGAGTATGTGTAGGAAAACAACTGAGCTGTTACTGGTGGTCCTTCACCCTGAAACATTTGCTTAAACTTCGAAAAAAATGTAAATCGGGCTTTTTCTCGGTCCCAAAAAGTAATGTGGGACAGGTTATAAAAATCTGAAAATGCCAAGATGAGAAGCCCTTATAGTGTACTTTAAAATAAAAACAAAATCATTTTGTGACTCGAAGGGATAGAGGATCTACAAGCCTTTGAAATATCAAGAAAACAACACTTGACCGCTACTGAAAATAGGCTAAGTAGATAGGATAATTACCACAAAATTTAATTTAAATTTACATAAAATATAAAACATTTATTTACAAATGAGAATTTTCCTCAGTCATACAAATTTCTGATTTTTGTAATTTTTCTAGCAATTTTTCACATTTGACTTCTTTTTAAGCTACATTGATGGCAATTTCAAGTAGGCCTACTGTATTTTCAACTATTGTATTTAGAAACAATTCTTATCCTGGTTTTTTGGATGTAGGTAATGCATTAAACACTAAAATCTGCATAAAGCTCTTTAAGGTTACATCAAATTAACCTTTTCTGTATGTTAACCCTTTTCTCCATTAGGTCCTCTAACAGATACACAGTCCCTTTTCCTTAGCATCATTCTGCTGTACTCATCATTTTCGTAGAAGTCTTGTACAGTTTGACTGAAACTTCATCAAGTTTATTCCTAGTCCTGTTCTCCTTATTCTGTGGCAAAATCCCATTCTTTTTCACTAAATTTCTTGACTGGCGGGCTAAGTATTGGCTGACATTAAACTCACTCTGAATTATACTATTACTCCAAATACTAGGAACTAAACTTACAATGTTCTTTAGTAGTTGATGCAACTTTAATTTTTTTCTTTAAACTTGTGAATTAGTTGCTTGTACTCATTCGCTAAACTGCATGTTCATTGAAAATTCCTCATTATCAGTTGAAATGTTCAAATCAAAAGACTTACTTAACTTTCCTGTTATAGATTTGACTATCTTACTAACTTTATTTGTTAACACTGATGGTCTAGCTTCAACTGACAGCTCCTGCACCTTAACAGGAGAAATACCAAGGACTGAACAAGCATCATTAACTGTTTCAACAAGAATGGTTTCAGGTTCATAAATATCTGGGCATTCATCTTCACTGTCAGTACCGGTCTCTGTGCCATGTTTTGGATTCTTAATTTTTTTAACATTTTGTGCACAATACCTTCCCTGTGATTAATTTCAGCTCAGGACTGCACATGGAAAGTGTTATTGATATTTATCTGAGAGATATTTGTAATAGGTTTTGAGTGAGCACTGTAGGGGTCAGAGCAAGACCGTGCACATTTTTGGAAGTATCTGCCAAAAAATTCAGCCTTGTGAAACATTTTATATCATCACAACCAGTTCTAATTGAAAATAATGTTTTTTGTTCTTCAGTGAACTCGGAAATAGTACTGAGTACTGAAGACCTACAGTAAGATAATTTATGATATACCTCTCCTTTGAAGATGCCAACAGTACAGGAACACTCAATCATAGTAATATACTGGTAACAATTTCAATAGCATGTATTCAGCACAAAATAACAATAGTAATAATTTAAAAAATAAATAAACTAATCAAAAGACAATGAAGCACAAACACAACCTACTTGCTTTGAGTCAGCTCAATAAGTGAACAGTGGACACCATTGAACAGAGGAGCTGGATCATATGAAGCTATGCATGTTCAAACATGACTTGGTCAGCAACCAGACTCCAATGAACAGTGCGTGTCCAGAACTTATCCTATTATAACAGTTAACATATAATTCAATATACTGTATAGAAGAGTAGAGTTTAATGCAGTACCTACACCTAATAAACCAGGATAAGAATGGTTTCTAAATACAGTACTAGAAGTTGCCATCAATGTAGCTTAAAAAGAAGTCAAATGTGAAAAATTGCTAGAAAAATTACAAAAAATCAGGAAAATTCTCATTTGTAAATAAATGTTTTATATTTTATGTAAATTTAAATTAAATTTTGTGGTAATTATCCTATATACTTAGCCTATTTTCAGTAGCGGTCAAGTGTTGTTTTCTTGATATTTCAAAGGCTTGTAGCTCCTCTATCCCTACGAGTCACAAAATGATTTTGTTTTTATTTTAAAGTACACTATAAGGGCTTCTCATCTTGGCATTTTCAGATTTTTATCACCTGTCCCACATTACTTTTTGGGACCGAGAAAAAGCCCGATTTACATTTTTTTCGAAGTTTAAGCAAATTTTTCAGGGTGAAGGACCACCAGTAACAGCTCAGTTGTTTTCCTACACATACTCCTCATACATAAGTGTAACAGGAAAAAAAATTGGCCTGTTACTCCAAGTCCTTCATTGTGTTTTTAATGCCTAAAGTTATGCAAAACGACAGTTCACGAACGAAGATTAGAGCCCTAGAAACGTCTGTTTAGACTTAATTTAAATCTAATTTAGTATGCACAAATGAAAGTCCATTCTTTAAGCTTTCCAATGAGCTCTATTTGATCATCCTACTGATTCAAATAGAAATTCTACGGCTTTCAGAAAATAGGTCTGAAATTACATTTTTTGCTTGTTCGTGTTCCAATCAAATACCTATATCTCAGGAGTAAAATTTTTTAGAGGTATAACAAGATTTGTTTTGGGGTTCAGAAGACTGGTACACATCACCTACCAAATTTCATCAAAATAAAAAATGGTGCGGCAAGAAATTTTCTTAAAATTTGTTGATTTAATATGGAATGACCCTTCATTTCTCTATGCTCTCATTCATAGAAGGCTATGTGCTGTAGATGGCGAAGTGTAGCCATGGAGACTTGTTTACATTCGTCATTAGTCCGAGCAGGCAGACATGATTTTTATGTATGGTCGCGCGAATGGTAATGGACGCGAGGCTACACGGTTGTATCAGATGGCGTTTCCAGACCGAAGACAACCGAGTCATCCAACCTTTGTTGCTGTTCATCGTCGCGTTGCTGAGACAGGAACCGTTGCACCACAGATTATCGATTGAGGAAGACCAAGCGTTGTTCGTACGCCGGACCACGAAGAACAAATTTTACAGCATGTCGAAGACAATCCACGTATCAGTACAAGAGAATTGGTTGTGGCATTTGGTACATCTCACAGTACAGCATGGAGGGTACTACACGATCAGCTCCTGTATCCGTATCATATTCAACGTGTGCAGGGCCTTTCGCCTGCCGATTATCCACCACGGGAGAACTTTTGCCGATGGTTTCTAGCACAAACAGTCAATCCATTGTTTGTCTCATCAGTTTTGTTTACATACAAAGCAACGTTTGGGAGAGATGGAATGAGCAGATCATAATCCTCGTGCTGTAATTCAGGTTAGACATCAGCAACAGTTTAGGATTAATGTGTGGGCTGGAATTGTAGGTGACTGTCTGGTAGGTCCATACATTCTACCAGCACGTCTTACAGGTGCTGTCTACAGGGACTTTATCCAGAACACTCTTCCAGAATTACTTCACGAAGATGTGCCTCTGCAAATAAGACAAAACATGTGGTTTATGCATGATGGGGCTCCAGCACATTTTAGTCCCATTGTTCGAGATGCACTGGCGGGTATCTTCCATGACAGATGGATAGGCAGAAGAGAACCGCACGTTCTCCCGACCTCAATCCTTTGGATTTTTATCTCTGGGGACACTTTAAACTATTGGATTATGGAGCAGACATCCCGTATGAAGAAACTTTTCATTGACGTGTCATGGAAGCCTGCGAAACCATTCGACACCATCCCGGAGTATTCGAAAGGGTGCGACAGTCCATGATTCGACAAGTGCATGCATGTCTAGAAGCAAGAGGAGAGCATTTGTTATGAGTTTTGTGTGTTGACGTGTTATGAGTGTACCATTGTGTTGAACAATTCTAACAAGAAAACAAAGGATTATGGGACCTATGTTCAAATGAACTTTTTTCCTTCTTTTGGTGTAAGGAACCCATACCCGAAGTTTGTAAAAGTATTTTGACACACCCTGTATAATATGATGAAGGAACCTGCCTTATCATTCATCATTCATCATTATCATCATCATCATCATCATTATGCCGTCGAAGTCCTCACATAAAGTGGATCATCCGGTACTTTTTGGGAATATCCCCGCCCCCGGTGTGGTATACGCATAACACTGCCATATTCCATTCCTTGCACTACAGAATAAAGGTGAACAAGTTGTATGGAATTTGAAGGAGAACTCCTAGTTATTTTTCCTGCGTAGTAGCCTATTCGCTACGAAAATTTTTCCACCAGAATCTTCTCTGTGGGCGTGGTACCTAACATGACCACTGCGCAGGTTAGGTGACATTTCATTTAGTCAAAAAAGTCATAATGTACCGTAAATAAATATTTCCAGGAATTGCAATTTGAAAATTAAATGAACAATTTGCTTCAATGTTTTCATGATTCTGCAAGACATTAACTAATTTCAGTTCTACATTAAGTTGACATAAAGATGTTGTGTTGACACATTCATTCAACTCACTTGAGTGGTGTTTCTAGAAGCCACTTGCATGAGGTGGCTAGCTTCTTCATTCTTTGTCTGTCTGCAGCCATCTTAGTCATTCGTCTCTACAAAGCACGTTATAGCTTGAATCGTCATGCGTGTACCGCAAACTATTGTAGCAGTTCTTCATTCTGAAATTCTCAACTATAAAGATGCATGAATTTGTAAGTCGCCACTGGGTTGAATTCTCATATCGAAAACGCCTGGTGGTATACAGGGATATGTGAGTCATTTGGATAGTTTAATGTTGTACCGGCACGTTGCCATAGTAGCTCAACTGGTAAGAGCAGCGGCACTGAGAGCTGATGATCCTGGTTCAAATCCCGGCTATGGCATTGAATTTTCAGTCTGATTCTACCTTTCCATCTCACAAGCATTGGTTGTTATAGATAGATATACGCATATGCATTCATGTACCACAGATTATTGTCCCTGTAGGACATTACATGATTATACTCGTATTATAGGAGAATATAATATAATTAGTTGTTCTGCTACTTATCGGGAAACTTATAGAAATCAGACTTCAACCATGGATCCATAATTACATAACATGGAAAGTCACGCACATCAAAATACATTAGAATATAATAAAAGTCAGACAAATAACTTACACGAGGAAAGAGTGTGAAAAGTGACATTTTAATTTCTATTCTCTTATGTTGTCAAATTCCCTCATTGGAAATGTGGGGATTATTGAGGGTTGAAATGAAAGCATGTCCATCATTTGAAGAGAGTTTAAGAGAACACCTACCACCAGGTAATGCTCCTATGTACCTAGTAAATGTTATGAAAACTTTTGAATATCAGAGAATATAAGCTAAATTTTCTCGAACGCCGTTAATCGTTCCCACGGAACCCACGGACCACCTAGAATTGAATCATGGAGACATACAACGATACAAAACATAGCTGTACTCTTGTGCATTCTAAACTCTGATAATATTCTCATATCCGAACTCTAGTTGTTATATTTCTTGACGTTTTCAACAAGCACTTATTCTGGTATGTTTCCAAAATAGCCTGACGTCATTAGCTTGTAAGAGATTTCCAAACTCAGAGAGTACTATTGACCTTATTTTTTAAGTGATGAACTGAATATTTCGAACTTCAGACACAGACACAATTTATAGTGTAGCTAATTTTATGCTAGAGCTATTTATATTGCCACTAAATTACGACTTAATAATTTTAGTTGGTATTTTGGGGAGTACGGAGGTGTGATGGATACTGGAACATAAATACGGTTAGCGTGGGAATGTACGAGTATGTGAGTCAGTTGGGTTAGCAATATAACCATATACTGATATACTAGTCTTATAAATTAACAATATAGTGCATTAAAACGAATAAAACTGTTGAGCTTCCGAATAGTCATATTTCAAGTTAAACATTTATTTTTATACGACAGTTTTTTTTTCTTCCGTTTCCCGTTCATGCTATCATGGTGGGAACTAGAGTTTCCTAACTTAACCGCACAACTTATGGCACTGCCGAACTATTTACCGGACAGGTGTATCTTTATATCAAAGTCTGTAACTTCTGTGTATATATACATATATATATATATGTATATATATATATATATATATATATATACTTTTATAAGGTTGGTTTAGCTAAACAAAGCCAACTAGAGAACAATTGATGGTAATTAATTACCGTATTTTTGTCGTATTTTCTCTTATTTTCCCTATCGTAGAAAAAACATGAGATATCTTTGTCGGAAGTAAACAACAGCATCTTGAAAATAGGATTCTGATTGGTGCCTTATTACCAAATTAAGTAGTAATTATTTGGAATGATAACTATTTGCGTAAGTCCTCGTCGCCAAACCAAACCAAACCAAACCAAAATTTGTAATGATAAGGATATTTCAGTCAGTGATATATTTATTCACTTTAACACACACAATACACATAAAATAAATGTAATTCTTCTTTGGTAAAATTAACAATATATTAACAAAGTTTTCTTATAAATTTGTTAAATAAAACTTCAATTCGAATAAATAATCAGCTTTAATATGAAAGTTGATAGTGTCTGTAACTTACTCATTAACGCATAAACTTGAACTGAATAATGTCTGTAGCATTCGTGAACTTTACTCAATACTACGTGAACTTGTACTAAATACTGGCTGTATTGATTCATGTTTTGTTTTGATATGTAGGCCTATTTACATATGTTTGATCAGAAATAACTCACGTAACTTTGCACTGTCTAATATGGCTAATATGTTGGAATCTCTTGAGGCGCCATATTAGCCTGCCACATACCCACAGTGCGACCTCTATTTATTTGCGAAATAATTTGAGCCATTCCGCCACCTGAGCGCAACTGTTTACGTTTTCTAGCTTACAGAGGTGGGTGGGCTAACCGATGATGTACTTGTAGGGGGATGTTAAAGCGTCTGACCGGTTTCGTTTTGTTGACAATTTCCACCTATCCATTTCGCTGACTGTACACTTGTATGCGGCGAAGTCATGTAAGGGCGGAAAGCGAGTTCCCAACGCTTTAAAATGGGGACCTACCAGCTAAGGGAGACACCCCTGAAAGAAAACATCGGTCCTCCAGGATCGCTGGGTGTTGGCATTGGGCCGACAACCCAACCTACAAAAACACCTGCTAGGATATCTGAAGAAGAAATAGCCGGCCTGACCTTACGACGACCTGGCAAGTGTTTAAAGGACTTGTGAATTGGATCGTGGAATGTTTTAACTCTCTACCAAGCTGGAGCTCTAAAGGACCAGGAAAGCTGAAAGACCTAAGATAAGGTGGGAAGAAGGTGTCAAAATGATGTAAAGATTACTGGCATTAAGAACTGGAGGAGTACAGCACTAAGCATGGGGAAAACTTATTCAGAAGGCCAAGGCCCACAGAGGGCTGTCGAGCCAGTGATGATGATGATGATGATGATGATGATGATAAATATATTCAAATACACATTCCGGTATAAGAGTAAGGACATCTATAAAGTGGACTGCTGTTGCAAACATTTTTCAAGTTAAAAAAAAGTTACGGCATAAGAACTTAAGATGTCCGATACCACCCGACCTTTCCCTATAGGTCTACTTTTTCTTATCTTGATGGCTCTAGCATTGGACTCCCTTCGTCTCATGGAATATTTTGATTTTAAAAGTCTGTAATGTGTCAGGAATAAGGAAAAACTAACTTACTGTGTGTATAAACAAATGTACGCATATTTCTTTAGATCTGGACAAATGACATATAATAATTTGATGCAAATCAGACAACCAGCGTGATATATTATCACTGAATTCCTAACTCCCATTAATTTTGAAAAATCTTTTCCAGTTGCAAGCCTCTCAGCATATATGCAACAAAATGGGTTGAGGCCCCCTTAATATCTTCAATTCTTACAGCAGGCTTAAGATGTTAACCGAATTACATAATTAGTCTGTCTATAATTGAAGGGTTTATTTGCATAGTGGTTTTTCATTGCTACTTATATGTAAATGCGTCACTTCGAACAATATATTGTTTAAAGCAGAGCAGTGGCGGCTCGTGTATAGGAACTGTGGAACTGCAGCACCCCCTATTTCCACTTTATATTATCGATTTGATAATGAGTCCTTGTTACTTTAATTCTTTCTTTATACTTGTACAATATATAATCCTAAAGCTTAATGTCAGTAGCCAACCCCCAGTTTATGAGAAAAATAAAATAAAATCATTGTATGGAACTGTGCGCTTCACAGTTCCAGCAGCGTGGTGTTCGATTGTTGTGTGCATGCGGACATAGGAAGGTGCACGCCGGCTGCGAGGGAGAGAGAGCATTGTCGTTTCCACAGTGACGCGCTCCAGGTGTGTTGTGCTTAAAAACCATGTACTACAGCCTTAAATGAGATAAAGCGTAGAATTAGATTATTAACTTGTTTCCAGCTATTCTATTTAATTAATTTTTTCGGTTCTTTTACTTAACAAAAAATTTTAACCATGGCAGATCAAGGAGAAAATTATTCATATTTTCGCGGAAATGAAAACAAGAAGAATGGCTTTCATTTTTAAATGAATAGATCAAGCTTCAACTGTAACAATTTATATTAAAGTAAGTAAATAAAAATTGTTCTTTTAGGGGTTTTTCAAGTTTCTGAATAAATTTTCATTTTATGTATGTATGTTTCCACTTACATAATTTTAAAACAAAGGCTAAACATTTACTGGAGCAGCTCCTCCACTAATTTTAGGTACGAGCCGCCACTGAAGTAGAGATATAAGACCAATAGAGTAATTCTTTATCTAAAATGTGAGGATTTTTATCCACAGTTTAAGTTCACTGTTTATGAAATACAGCTGTTCTATTGCAATTTTTTCCATTGATTTTAAGCTCAGAAGCCATTGGTAGTATCACTTGATGATTGCTTATAACCATAAACATTCATCTCTGAAAGGGTTAAACAGGTAACTCGTAATTTTAGGAAAAACCTTAATTTTTTCAGGTTCCTTATTTTGATCTTTTAAAAATTAGAGATGTGACTGAACAGGAATAACAAAAAAGCAGAACCATGGAATTGGTAAAATGGGATCACATGACTTGGATTTAACACATTTTTATTCTAACAAACTAATTTAATTTCACTACATTAAATTTTTAAAAAAATGATGTAGGCCTACAGTTTTATGAAAACAAACGACGCCATGGTTATAACATTACAGAAAGCCCATAATGTATTATTTACATCGATAACGAATACAGAGTTTTTCACATTTTAATACAGTGAAAATAATGTATAGCCTCCCAGAATTTTAATGACAATTGACAATGGCATAAATACTTGCCATGTGAATCAGGTTTTACTAGGTTCTTAGTTAGGTTTCCCTTTTTTAAATGTTCAGGTTGTGTTTGAATTATCTACATTTGAAAATATCGATTAGGTGTCTCTCTTCAATACGATATACAGTATAGCAATAAGAGGTTTATTATGCATTCAAGTAAGGAATTCCTAATGCATATGTTGACTGGTTTCGAAATCTTTATTTTACTTAAAGTTTAAAAAACAAGTACTCGAATTGATTAAATCTAACTTGTAATTGTACTTTTACCCACTTTTTTCCGTTATTCATTTTTAACTGTAAATTTTTAATTTTTAACATAGGGTATTTTGTTTGTAACTTTGTTATGTTATTGCAATTTATTTTTCGTATCTTTGTTCATGTATTTTATTTCATATAAGCAATCTTATTTATTTTTATTCTTATTTTTTGCCTAAAACTATAATATGTATGTTTTTTTTATATATACAATGTTCAAAATATAATTTTAATATAACTGAACTGACCCCGAACACGAGCTATGCTCATGCGGGGTAAATAATGCTCTTTTGTAATTGTAATAATTTTGTTTATATTATTTATATGTATTTGTAATAATTTTGTATTAATTTGTATTTTCTAATTTGTAATTTGTAATTTTCATGGTAAATAATAATAAATAAATAAATAAAATAAATAAAATTAGACGTACCGGCGTCACTTTGGGAGTACCGTTTATTCTTGAATTATGTATTAATAAAAGTAGAAATTGAAACTGTTTTGTACAGGTAAGGGGAAAAAAGAGGACCGACTAAAATACCTAAGTTGCCGATATTGGCCACTGCGCATGCCTAGCGGCATTCACAGGATAACAAGGAATGTATTGAGTTTTGTTCTAGTGTCGATAAATTGCTTGAATTGAGAAATAATTTCACGTAATTTGCATTGCTTGTGAAAACAAACGTTTCCGTTACATCTCTTACATTTATTTACGTATCACAAGGCTCTGAAATCAGCTACAAGAGTCGGTCCACTTTTTTCCCCCTACCTGTATATTTATAATTGTGTACAACAAATAGCACGGAACGACATGGCACACGGGTTGATATGCGCTGTAGGTTGTCCCATGTAAACCTTACCTCGGTTCTGCGCAGTCCGTGTGTCATATTCCGAATCTAGTATAAGTTACCTCAAGCGAAACGCGTCTATTGTCCTACAGCAGGGGAAGTCAACTACGTCTTGTGATGACGTTTGTGGAGCAAGAGCATGCGGATCCCTTGTGTGTGACGTCAGCAAGAGCGCACGGTAGTAGGGGTGTTTAGAGTACGCTGGGGCTAGGTACTAGAGGACCTATTCACTTTAGCTCTGTGGGTAGAACAACTTCTGGTTGGAAATACGGAGCATTTTTCAAAGTTATTGCAAGTACGCGATCCTGAAATTGTTCTCTCTGCAGAACATGTGTTAGTTCTGCAAAACATTCTTCTTCAGTTCGAATCGAGGTTTCAGGATGTGGAAAACCTTTCTCCAATGTTTAAACTTTTTGCTACCCCATATTCAGTTAATGTCAAAGACGTTCCTTGCCGGTATCAGTTGGAACTGCTAAACTTACAATGCGACGATCTGTTAAAGGACAAATACGAACGTAAAGTGGTCTTGGGTAACTTTTACAGAAATTTCTCTGAAACCAGATTCCCGAGACTTGCCGCACGAATATTATGTAATTTTGGATCGAGATATGTGGCCGAACAATTTTTTTCACGAATGAAATGTGCAAAGCTCAAATCAAGAAGTACATTGTTAAATCACAACCTAAATGTAGTCTTCGATTAAATATTGCTCAAACATTACGTCCCAACATTGATAAACTTGTTAAAGAAAAAGAGACAGGAAAGTCAGAAAATTGTTACTGTAATCTTGTATCATCTAAGGTGCAGACGAGCTTGTATGGTAATTAATTCAGTTCATTTTTTTTTATCATTTTTACTGTAGTGAATTATGTTAATTCAAATGATAGTAGCCTATTGTCTATTTTTGTCAAAGAGCATAGATTTTGTGGAAAGGCAATTGTTCTCACAGAATAGAAAAATAGAATTATTTATAATATGTTAAACTGCTACGCTGTAATTAACCGATAAACTATCAAAAAAATCGGTTGATGTTTCATTAACTCGGAAACACGTATTACGTAAGTTCTAACCCCCTAAATTCCCGCTGCCCGCAATACTAATGCCCCTATCTTCCCCCCTGTTCACTGATGCCTACATTTCACATGCTCCTCGCAGAGATATAACGCGTGCAGTCAGAGCAGCAAGCAGTGACGTCACAGAGCAAGCTTCTGTCTTCCCCTGTCCTACAGGAGCCCTATTCTGTAACTTTTCGTTTTGCTAGCCGCTCGACTCGAGATGTTACCGATCGGGATCTCCCCATTCCGAGTCGATCGAAATGTTGGCTTGTTTCGTATTCTGTAACACCAATCGAGATCATCCACTCGTTTTGCGTATCTCAAAACGAAATCCCGAAGGTAGCCGAGGCATTAGTGACGTACAGGTGACGTTACCCAATGAGAGACAAGGGTTTTAAGTGACGTCATCTCAACTGTGAAGATTTTTAGTCTGAAACAGCACTCCCGCGTCCCGCCATAATGAAAATGGTTTAACTAACCCTAAAATTCATGAGACTTGATAATATCTCACACAATTTATAAAATAAAGGCGTATTAAAAGAACTTAATATGAATAGGCCGCTTATTTTTTGACGGGCCTTACAAATAAGGTAAACCTACGTACTGCTGTGGTTTTTAACATTTTGCAATGCACAGCTAGACGACATTCTATTCAATGGATCTCAATTCTAATGTTAGGAATGTGGAGGTGAGGGTTGCATTTCAAAGAAATTCTCCAAGGTCGAGGGACAGCGGTCGTTCATCTCTCATAAACCGCTATGTCCCCCAATCTTTCAGATTTTTTGTTCCATACGGCAGTCGGCTCAGGCATTTGTAGGCTACAGAAGCCATAGGCTACAATTCCGTGTAATATTGTCACTAATGCAAGTTTTATCGAGTCTGTGCAAAGTTAATAATGGATTAACAGTGAAATACCGTGCAATGAATATAGTTCTGTAATTATTCTGTGAAAGCATAGTGGTGTGTTATTTCAAGCGATATCTTCTCCACAACAGAGAATCCAGTTATCAGTGGTTTGTAGTATTAAAATATACACTTCTCATTGCCAGGTAATTACTTTTGCATTTTCCTAACTACTTTGCACAAGCTGACTACATAGTACACTATATTATGTCTAATTAAAAGCATTGACTCAACTTTGGAATATGTCCCTTCAAAAAAAGTTGCCGTTTCCTGCGTTTTTCTTGTTGTTCAGAATTTTTAAGGCCTACGCGTCATTGACATTTTTTCTGCATTTTTTTTTAATTACACAAATTATCAAAGTTTATCCAAAGCATTTACTAAATGACTTTTATTGGGTAGGCTAATATTTGCTAAAGTAGTCTTTTGTCGTACTACGTCTGTTCTATTTATTGCAGTATTTGTTTATAGTTCTGCATTTAATTTAACAAAAACAGTGATTACAGAAATTATTAAAAATATGATATATGTTTGCTTTGAGATTAGTCTAGTTTTAAACGTAAATTACTGCTAGTATAAATATGACACGCCATAAACAATTCAAATATTTATTGACCCTTCATATGAAATGTTTGGGCACCCTTGGCCTATATTAATTTTTTATTTATTTCGGAGATTGGTTGACATAGGTAAAATATATGTACAGTGCATTTTAGGAATGAATACAATATCATCTGCTGTTTATTTTATTTGTAGTTTGTTTTCTGTACTTAATGTTCATAATTATGGCAAGAACATATTATACTGGTAGTGAATTGGGGTTGACGGTGTTATTAACGATTAAATTATATTACAATTAAAGAAAATTAGTAGGCTACTTACATTTTTACTACAACTAATATTTCTGTGGCCATGATTTGTAAGGCAAACATAACCCTATATTTTTACATATATTATTTTAATGTGTTTTCATTAGTTTATTAAGTTTTAAATATTTTAATTAGTTATGCTTATGCATTAATAACACAAATTTAATAGAATGGCATTGTGTATTGCTTTCCTTCGTTATTTATATGACTTAGAAATTTCCAAACGAATGCGTGAGACCTCTCGGCAAGGATTCCGATCAGCCGCCATTACTATCGGTATGATTCCGATCGCTCGGAATCGGAATGGAGTTACAGAATACCAAAACATGGAAAAATCGGTTTCTTCGCCGATTCCGATTCCGATTCCGAAATCGAGAAGTTACAGAATAGGGCTGCAGGGTAGAAAATAACCTGCGAGGAACGAAGCTGCGCTTGCCGCAACAAACACAACTTCGCTTCACGCAGGTTATTTTCTAGATTGTAGGACTGTAAACGTAACGATCTATGTGGGATGTTGGCTGCAATCAATTTAAATGTCATCGAAGTGACACACCTCTGGCAGCTGTATCTCTTGCACGATATAGCCCAGTCAAATGTTACAAAAAAATGCGTGAACTTACATTAAATGGAGTATTAATGATTTTTGGAGGGGAGTTTAGGACCATTACTGGGATCACAAATCCAGATTTGCAACCCTCAGAAACCTGTGCTCGCTGAATGGCGGTCGAAATAAACCGGGTTTTTCGGACTTCTTTCGGTTTTTCGACAATATCTCCTAAACAATGCGTTTGTTGGAAAGAATTTTTCTTAGCTTTTTTAAAGTAAATTAAATTTTCTAAAATATGAGATCAAAATCGTTCTTGTAAGTCATGTAGTTACCGAGATACGGTTTTCAAAGATTGGCCTTTTTTCCAAAAAGTTTAAACTTTAAGTTTTCTTCGCGTTTCGAACTGAATACCGGAAAAATTACCCGTCATACAGAAAAGTCAAGAGTACAAAAGTTGTAGGCAATTTAATAAGCTTTAATTTTAGCTATAGCTCGTCCTTGTAGCTTAGATAGTCTCGTCATAAATGACAAAAACCGAAAAGATTAAAAATGCTTTTTTGGGTGAATGTTGAGTAACATCGTTTCCTCCACCCACACATTAATTTTTTTGGTAACATGTTGGAGGATAATGTCTTATAACTATGTACAGAAACTGCTTGTGTGTATATGTGTCTAAAGGAGATGGATTTTGCCAGACAATATTTAAGCAGAATATTTCATAAAAATGTATTTACTTTTAAACCAACAGGCATATTTAAACCATGTGTGAGGTTCCTGGTATGGGATGGTATGGGACCTGGGAAGTCGAGGGTGGGGTGATGTCTTCATCCTCACTTGAGGAACTATCATTCTGGGGTGTGGGCACATTGCATTTCAGCCCAGTTTTGCACTAGCTGCAGCCCCAGCGCAGCCCATCTTGCACTTGCACTTGCTCTTGCACTTGCAGTAGATTTGTGAAGCCACGACAAGTCGATCTTATATTGCAGCCTCTAGTTTGAGAGGCTTCTAAAAACTTCCTTTTTTATGCAATGATATTACATTAGAACATTCAATTTTAATACACATTAATAAACAATCATGCAATTCTATACAATTCAAATATGGGTCCAAAACAGTATCATCTACAAATTTGACATTCCCATGTGAACAGTGAAATGTCATTTGGTTTCTGTCAAGTCTGTAAATCTGACAGTTAGTCTGATAGCCAAACTGGAGAATGTTCTTTCAGCTTGTCGTTAAGTTATTTCGAATCTAATCTCGGGATAAGAATGCAGACTCACATATAAATGTGAATAACTAATCAGTGGTTTGCACATCGTGTTACAGGCCCTTGTTGATCTTGTTGTGTTTGCTAGGCTTTACTCTTTTTACAGTTTTGGAATAAAGCACAATGAAGAATATTATTCACCACAAGATGCTTTAATTAAACGTTTTTTAAATATGCCATGTTTATCACATTTCACATTTATATTTACAAATTTTATTATTATAAATTGCAATGTAAAATCTTTACAAATACAGTATAACAAATATAACAACACGAAAAAGCAAAGTTCATTTAGTTCACTACACAGAATTACACTAAAATATTTACAATGCAGAAAATGGAATTACAAACATAGAAAAGTGTGAGTTAAAAATATTTACAGTAAATACAGGACATGTTATAATTACAATAATGGAAATGTAGCCTACGAGTTAATAATACTTACAATAATATACTGCATTTAATTTCAACTTTTATTTTAAGACTAATAAAGGCCTAGGTGTTTTGAGATGCCATAGTACATTGCATAGAGTAGGGTTTGGAAATTTTTAAGCAGGTAGGCTATTTTAAATAAGTTTGTCACTTCAGACGCCAGGCAAAATACCGAAAAACAATGTCATTTGATTTGTATAATTGCAGGGAGTGATATTCACAGTTTCAATTCTGATCCATACCTCCCTATATATTTTCCATCCTCCTTGCAACTGTTATATTATACTTTGTTGATAGAAATAACTTCGATTTTTTACTACAGCTATCAAAGAGTGACTCTGAAGCAGCGAATCGTGGCTTCTTGAACCAGTTCACAACATTCGAATGATTTATTTTATTTTATGGTAATACATGAACATCTTTCAAGGAGGAAATTGTTGCATTTATTGATTGATCGTTTTGTTTGGTAAAAATTACTTGAGATTTAAACAAGGCCTTCAAGTCGCTCGCTGTTTTTTTTTTATATTATTTTTAAATCCACAGATAAACGCTCGTTAAAAGAGTTCATCTATATTGAAGTATCTCTCCACTCTGCTTTTCATGGGAACAGATACACTGACATCACATAGCGAACACACACAATTATGAGAATATTGGTATCAATAGTGGGGTAATGCGCAGGCATTTGGGGATATCGGTTAAAAAACATCAAGCCAGCTCCGTAGTCAGAGGGAAATCCTTCTACGACTACAGGAACTGACAGAACATCGGCGACTGATGCCTCAACCACAGTCCTTCAGGTCTTACCACTGGATCTCCTAAGGAAAAGGGAGCTACATTCTGGGCAAGAAAGAGATTACAGGCACAATAACCCGCGTGTGGATACGCGAACCGTTCGCTGAAATTACTTTCACAACGCTCCTCCCGCGTTCCATAGGAAAGCGAAGAACCTACTGCGAACCACCAGTTGTCATCACTAGGCGTAATATTTTGTATGTAGTCTTGCTAATATGTGAATTAAAATAAAACGTTTGTTAACGCAATCAAGAATGGGCATCCATACATACAGCTATATTAAGTGCCTTTCCGTTTCTAGCTAAGATGTATAGTTCGTTTTACTATGTTGTGAAATCTCAGAGTTGTTACTTCAGATGGTTACTTTCTGTGTTTTTTGTTAGTGATATCTTCCGTGTGAGAGCAGAAGTTACAATTACTGATAGGCCTACATCCCGGCAAATTTTTGCCGATACTATTCGTTTACCGTTATTCTATGTTACACTGGCTATAAGGCGTCGGCCGAGGCCGGTAAATTGTGCATGTTATTCCACTATAATAGACTTTAATATATTTTTTTCACTAACTAAAAAAAGTAAAGGGTTCCCTATACAGGCCATGGAGGCCCAGAGGGTTCCAGTGGGTTGAGACTACCAGATTTTAGACATTCGGCCCATGAAAGAGGTAAAGTTGTTAGCCTGACGCACCGGCCGCCTTTACCCCCAGGATTGATTCTGGTACTCATTTCTGTTAGAGGCTGAGTCAATCCCAGGGTCATAGTGCCACCAGAAGGAACCCGCGACCTTCCGGTTTGTAGCACATTGTCTCAACCACTACACTACGGCGTACCCCCTTTCACTAACTACATATTATTATTCTTGTTGAGGCCATTATGTTCAGTAAAAACTACAAGAAAGGGAAGAAGAACAATTTTAAGATCTCTGCGTGCACTAGATTTGGCTGGACATCGCTCACAAACAGACAACGGATTACTTGATCTGTAGACAACCAACCTTGTGATCTCCTTGAAAATTTTTCTCGCAAAAATGAAATAAGTTATATTATGTCTTCTTTTGAAGGGTTAAAGAGCAATAAATTAAGGACATTAACGTCTTAATCAAGCCCATGAATTTGTAATAAACTTTCTTTTACGGAATCTCAGGTCTGGAGCTGTCAACTGTTAAAAATCTATTTTACTTTCTGAGAAATATATAGATAAACTGAGTTGCAGCTGGATTCGATTTAATATTGCTCTTTGCCATCGCACTGCGAGGGCTACACACCCATCCATGCGCTACAGTATTTTATAACACGGTTCAGTGCACGCAGTTCTTATCTACAACACAATAAATATCACACAATGGAATATTCTGTCATATTTTATTTCACATTCCTTTATAATTTCAAAATGGAAGATGTCTGATATCCAGTGGTGTTAAAAAAAGGCTATTAGATAAATTTACTAGAGCGTTGTTAAAAGGTAAAAGGTTGGTTTTGTTTGTATACTTTAATCAAAACGAAGTTAGCTCTATGTAAAAGAAATCATCCAGTTTAGTTTTGTTGCAATTTACATTCTAAACTGCGCCTCTATTTATTAAAGAAAGGTTTTACGAGCTTGCATCAGAGGTTTATTCCCATCTTTTCTTTGGAGTTATATGAGGGTTAGTCCAAAAATAAGTTTCCTCTGGCGACTCTGGTGAAAGACAAAAAATGTAATGAGACATTAAAGTTAAGACATACCTTTATTTTTTCACATAATTACCACGTACATTGAGGCATTTGTCATACCGCTTTAGAAGTTTCAAAAAGCCCTCCAAGAAAAAATCATGGTTCTGCATACGCCAAGAGTCTTCTTCAAAGCCGGAAACAGTTGGAAGTCACTGGGTGCGAGATCAGGACTGTATGGCGGATGGGCTAGGCGCTCCTAATCAAGAGTTGCAATATGGTTTTGCGTTGCCGTCGCAGAGTGTGGTCTCACATTGTCATCCAACAACAGAACACCAGATTGGAGAAGACCAGGCCGCTTTTTCCGAATCGCCTCCTTCAATTTCGACAAGGTGTGACTTTACTGCGTAGCAGTGATGGTTCCATCCTCCAAAAAGTCCAGCAACAAAACGCCTTGGGCGTCCCAGAGCACTGTGTGGAGCAATTTACCTGCGGAGGGCGTTGTTTTAAACTTCTTTCGGACAGGTGATGACGGATGTTTCCACTCCATAGATGCGGCCTTCGATTCTTGTGTGAAATGGTGGAGCTTCTAAAGCGGTATGACATACGCCTCAATGTACGTGGTAAATATGTTGAAAAATAAAGGTACATCTTATCTTTATTGTCTCATTATATTTTTTGTCTTTCATCCACACTTCTGTACAAAGTCGCCAGGGGAAATTTATTTTCGGACTCCCCCTCGTAGTAGCGACGTTATAAAAGAGCTATATAAATGCACGTGGCAGATAAAAGTCACTTACCAAAGTTTAAGCATAACACACAACTTATGATGCATTGTTTCGAGAATCATAAGGAAGTAATAGAAAGAAGGATTTATTAAAGAACGCTAAAATCCTCTAAAACAACTAAAACAGATTAAACTTAGACAGTTAGGCATAATACAAGTTGGCTAAATTTTCAGAAAAAAATATTAAGATTTCTTCGTAATATAAAACCGCGTATACATTTACGCTCCTCTCGCGCTCCGCTCCGTTCGCGTGTCGCTACAGAGCGCAGATTGAGGTGTTCGCGAACCGCTCGTAAACCATTCTCCGCGAACCGTCTCTTGTCGGTTTTATCGATGAACACAAAGGATTTCTGATTTCACATTGGGACGCGAATCGTTTGTTGAAATTATTTTCACAGCGTTCCTCCTCAAACTTTAATGTATAATTATGTTGTACCAGGTAATTTTGTTAGTTATGGAGTGGTCAGAGGAAAAAGTACCGCAAATGATAGACATTTAAAAATAAAAAACAAAAACTTTACTGTGTGATCTAAACATAAGGACCATTTAAAAAAAAATTAAAGGAGGATGCTAGGAGAGAAATAGGTATTGAAATGAATGTGTCTGCGGATCAATGCAAGAGGAAGATGAGAAATTTGCTGTCTTGTCTAAAAACGGATTTGTTTCGATATTTAAGTCGTACACATTTTCTTCAAAGCCCGCTTTCTTCAAATATTGACAACATGAGTGTCAATAAACATAAACCTACTTTAGATCGCCTATTTGAAATAGCCTTTCTTCTAGGCACACTCCTGTGCCAGTTTTGCAAAATTCGGTGTATTCCAATGACTGATGGAAACGCGTATTGTGCCATATGCATATTGTTTTGATTTGGAACACCTGCAAGTATAGCATGCGGCAGCTGAGCACACAATGTTTATACAAAGTTCAATGATAATAATATGATTATTGTTAATAATGCTATTATTGTTATTAAGAAGTCAAAATTTTAATACAACGCTGTTGTAGGCCCTATTATACTATATTAGTGAACTGTTATGTCCACACAATTGAAAAGTTATATTTTTATACAGCACTAAGTTACAAAGCAAAATTTGTCTTTTACCTGGGCGTAGGATTTAAATACCGGCGGAAGATACTCCCTGAGGCGGCTGTGAGGCAATTAAATGTCCGGCTTGAAGGATTAAAATTACATTTGGACAATGAAGATAATAACACTGATTGCATCCATCCGATCTTGAAAAATCATAAGCTGCCAACATCCAATCAAAAATAACCCATTTATTGCTATCATCTGTTTATAAATTTACAAAATTCAAAATACAATTTACATTAGGCCTACAGTGTTAACTATATTCTCACATAAGGTTAATTTTCAGTCCAAATAACGAAGACATTTTACCTTAACTCGAAGCATCTCGGTACTTTTTGTTTCTGATTGTGGGTTTGTTACTTGTTACTAATAGGAAGGAAATTAACCTTAAACCCACTTTGAGAAGGAGATAATGGACATAAGAACATAAGGCTGATTTCCGGCAGTGTTCATGGGTTGTGATGTATCACATATTAGCAAGATTACATACAAAATATTAGATCTAGTGCTGACAACTGGTGGTTCGCAGTAGGTTCGTCGCTTTCCTATGGAACGCGATAGGAGCGCTGTGAAAATAATTTCAACGGACGGTTCGCGTATCGACACGCGAACGGAGCGGATCACGACAGGAGCGCAAATGTATACGCTGCTTAACGTTGCATATGGTTATTGTGCCAAGGGTTGGAAATTATGGCGCCCTCTTGACAGATTTTAGACGTCCGCCTTATATTCTGTACATTAAAAGATTTGCTTTCGTTTGATAAATAACAGGGAATAGTGATGAGCAAATGCAAGACCAAGACCAAGACCAAGGCGGTCTTGGTCTTGGTCTTGGTATTGCACTCTCAGTCTTGGTCTTGGTCTTGCATAGGTAACCCTGGTCTTGGTCTTGGTCTCGGTCTTGCATCAGTGGTCTTGGTCTTGGTCTCGGTCTTGCATACTCGGTCTTGGTCTTGTTGCAAGAGTCTTGCAGTCTTCTTTTACGCATCTTACATGATTTAAAGTTACACCGATTACATGTGTGTTATGGTTTGCGAAAGTGACGAAAGCTAATTACTTTTAGTTGCAGTAAACAGTAATGTGATGTCACGCTGTTTGCCGAAACGTCCATGGTGATATAAGCTAGAACAGTAAACTTTGAGTGTAAATTTAAATATTCTCTGTTATCCTATTGCAGAACTTTAAACCCAAAATCCCCGAGATGCTATACACTATTTGAGAGTGTAAAATTATGAATATTATATTGTAAAGTTACAAATTGAACGGCTGTGGAGGCAAGAAGTAACATTAACAGGATGTGTATGAAATGTTTAAAAGACATCCGCATAGGAGAGAGGTTCTATCTGACCTGTTTAAAACTGTATAATATAGTAACAAAACATAGCGGCATTGAAGCAGATGCTTTAGAAATTGTGCAATCTATAGAAATCACACAATGTCCATTAGAAACCCAAACCCATAGGTTGCAATAAATAATATTTCTCTTTTCATATACCCTGGTTCTAATTTATAACACATTGTGAAAAGATCATTTCTGCACTTTAAAGTTTTCCGCTACCTCCGATAAATTACTTTCTACTTACTTTCAAGTTTCGGCCCTTCAATTAATTGGGTCATAAATAATTATAATTATTCTTCGTGCAAGCAAATATTTCTAGACCAGGCATTTTCTACTTTTAGTATCTTTTCCCATTCGATATGAATCCTTAATATGAATCAGCAGCAAGAACTTAAACACCGCCACCGTCATGTGCCAATAACAAAATTGTAGTAGTAAAAAAAGGTTTTCAGTGGATGTCCTATCTATCATCAGCAAAATGTAGGCCTGTATAGCTACAGTACAATCAGATACGTAACTGTAAAGTAACAACTAGCAAATACCCGTCAAATAAGTTCCTGCTTTAATTAATCTACGGTTTAATTGTGTTTTATTGAATAATTATGAAGAATACCGGGCGTATAACCTGATTTTTTCAGACTTTACTTTATTTTGAAATTTTCTGCAAAGAGAATGGAATGAGCTGAATAGCTATGTTATATTTTGTTAAAGTAGACAGGAAAGATTCTATGTGAGAGTAGGCTATGAATATTAATGATAGGTGTAAAAATGGATACCATCGTTAATGAAATAGGATACTGAGCATGTTAATAGGCGTTTTAAGTTACGGGGGCTACTGTTTAAAGTTTCAAATCCTCAGTCATAGGCCGCCCCCATGGCTGAATGGTTAGAGCGCTCGCCCTCCACCGCTGGGACCCGGGATCGGATCTCGATGGATCCATGTGGAATTTGTGGTGGACAAAGTGGGGTCGGGCAGGCTTTCTCGGGGTGCTCCGGTTTCCCCTGCCATATATAATTCCATCGTTGCTCCAGTCATCGTAGTATGACCATTTGGTTGTAATTAAGAATTATTATAAATCCTCAGTCGTAGCTTTCTTTTAACCCAGTGAGAGGTTAGAGAAACTAGTTATTAAATAACTGTATGGCAGAATCTTTAAGTTTTATTGATAAATTATGTGGTCAGTATTTATATTGTACGCAAAATTAAATTTCATATATGGCTTTGGACCTTTGTTACATCTGTTTGTCTTTCGTACCTTAATACTAGAGAACTATTGCAATTAAACATTTTAAAAATGAATATGGAGTGTTTATCGTGAATTTAACTCCCACCAAATGAAGGAACTAGCTGTATGGAATGCCATTCAGGGAAATCCGTCAGATTAGTTGTAAGTTTTCATTGCAGTAATTTGTTTTAACGTAGTGGTGAGAGAGGTAGTATATGGATTTCATATGTATTATTTGAATGGTGCGCTCGTTTTTGGATACGGACAGCGTCAAGCACCGGGTCTGCTCTCATTGGTTACCGCACGATGAGGTAACCTCTACATTATAGGCCTACCAGCCTTGGGACTACCCCGGCTAGCGACACTGCGGTGCCTTTGAGTAGCGGTCGCTGGCTCGCTGCATACACAATGGGGCTTTATAAAACTTTTTCAAATAGCAAGACTCCAAGTGTCTTGCAGTTAGGTCTTGTTCTTGCCAGAGTCTTGCAGGGTTGGTCTTGGTCTCGGTCTCGGTCTTGCATGGTCGGTCTTGGTCTTGGTCTTGCTAACGCTGATGCGGTCTTGGTCTTGGTCTCGCTGCAAGATCAAGACCAAGACTGCAAGACCAAGACTGGTCTCGCTCATCACTAACAGGGAAGTTACCGATTTTTTAAATTCTATTCTTTGTACCACGGTCTTCGTTATTTAAACAATTTGAAACTCAAATCCGTTGTATTACTGACAATTGACTAATATGCTATAGTAATGTGGTAAAATAGAGCTATGGATATTGTGTGATTGTCTCGATCTATTCAAAACCGGCGATTGCCAATGTCTTTGTAGTGGCGGACAGTGCGGTTCAGTTTTAATGTGGAGTTTTAATAGTGAGAAATAAGAGGCAAAGAACTTATTGGGTTAATAATGAATTGGAGCAAAATATCTGTTTTACAAGTGAATCGCTAAAATCATGTCCAAAACTAGAAATTGTTCAGATAAACAAAATTTGAGTAATCGTCGTAGAAACAAAATCTGGAATTTATTGAGAAAAATCTTAAAATCAGTAGGCCTACTATAGATGATGTTATTCTAGAGCAGAAATGTCGCATATATTTATCAGAGAAACCGATATATTAACCGATTAATAACTCTTGGACATGAAGGATTTCTGCTTAAAAATGTGGGAATGAGGTGTTTCTGCATCAATTGAATTAAAACAATTGTTATTAAAATATTATTCTATATTAATAAAAGGAAGTGTCTCTCTTCCTTCTATCTGTCTGTCTGTCTGTCTGTCTGTCCGCGATGCCCAGCGAAATCTACTCAACGCAGAGATCTGAAATTTTAAACATATGTGGACTGAAGGGTCGGAAAATGCACCTCGAAGCCGGAATTTTAATTTTCGCTTCAGTTCGTGAGTTATGAGTGAAAAACGAGCAAAAAACGTGCATTTTTTCGTTTTTCAAGCATCGGTTTTCAGTTATACATTTCAATGTCAAATCAATTACAGTCGGCTTTGGCTATTTTTGTCATACCTTGGAGGACATAAAACCGTCGCGATCGCTTGAATGTTGTAGCTCACGCTGGTCGATTCGTTTGTTTATAATGTCAAGGCACGCAGACATATGAAATTTTCAACCTACGCCGAAGAGGATTATATTATTATTATTATTATTATTATTATTATTATTATTATTATTATTATTATAAGAGGGATGATCAATATAGGCCTAAATATGGTCAAACGTTGTTCGATTTGGACGAAACTCACTATACAGGGGGTTTCTGGGCCAAGGACCTCGAATCTGAGGTCGCTTTTACCAGGCGACGCTATCTAATCGTGGTATGTAGTCCACGGGATTTAGGTGTTAATAAATATAATGATTTAACTATTACGCTCTTAATTTTTAATTTTTTAAATAATTATCGCGGGCGATCGCTTGATTTTGTAAGTCCATCCTGGACGATTCATTTGTTTAGAGTATCAAGGCCCGCAGACGTATGAAATGTTCAACCTACACGGAAGAGGGCCCTAGTAGCACAGATCGTTGGGCCAATGTTGGGAAATGATCGCCATGTTTCGTTGGTCAACGGTTATGAATGTCCGTCGGGGTTCCGTTGCCAAGGAGCGTTTTTTCCAACCAATTGCCAACTGTAGCCAACCAATATACAACAAAATTCCAACAGTTGGGAGACATCTATTAGGTAATGGTGGAACTACAAGGAGCGCAGAGACATCTGGCGGAAATACTAGAAGCACAGAAAATTTAATTTTTTATTTTCCCTTTCATCCCTTTTCTCCTCTTTTCCCTATTACCTCCCTTCTCTCCTTCACCCTACCTACCTATTCCTATCGTATAAAATTCGCACCTATGGGGATTCGATCTCGAGACCGCTAGTGTTATAGTCTATCGATTTAACCACTACGCCATTAGTGATCGTTGCAACAAAAATCGAGAATTCTTCTAGCCTATTTACTACAGAGATGTGTAATACATGATAAATAGTAAGAAGGATATACATCTCGTATTTTGAATATTTGATGTGAATATATGATAACGTTATTTTCAGAGAACAAATAAAGGGCCCTAATATTAATAGAAGTAAAAACACCATTCGGATTCTTCAACATATCAAGATGGCGAATAACCTTTGTATCTTCATCGTCTACGTGATGACCTACGAAGTACGCCGGAAATTGCCGAAGACTGGCAGGAAGAGGTGGAGAAGTAAATTTTTAGCATGTAACGCGCACAAAGAGCTCGAATAATTAATGAATTAACACTGTTTTATTTTATAGGAAATGAAAATTTAACGCTTATAATGTTATTTCAACACTTTTTAATTTTAACATAAATGCGATTATATTTCAACGAAATGTATTGCTGGGCCAACAATCCTGTTGGTTGGTAACGCCAACGGAGGCTTAGCCAACGAAATGTATTGTTGGGGCAACAGCCCTATTGGTTGGAAACGCCAACAGTAGGACAAGCGCGCGACCCAGTCAAAAAATCCGTTGGCAAAACCGAGGGAATTACAACGAACCTTTTCCCAACATATCCCTTCCATGCCAACCAAATCCCTCCGTTGCGTTGGGCCAACGAAGTGTGCTACTAGGGGGATATTCAATATAGGCCTAAATAGTATCAAACATTGTTCGACTTGGACGAAACTCACTATGCAGGGGTTTTCTGGGCTAGGGAACTTGAATTGTGAGGTCGCTTTTACCAGGCGACGGTATCTAATCGTGGTATGTAGTCCATGTGATTTAGGTGTTAATAAATATAATGATTTAACTATTATGCTCTTAATTTTTTATTTTTGAGATAATTATCTCGGGCGAAGCCGCGGGCACATGCTAGTGTATTAATAAAAACAAATGTTTACACTTAAAAGTTGCTATATCGCCAGTACATTAGAAGGTCACTTCTATCCGAAGTTTTCCTGATTTGATGAACACAGAAGTCATTGTTCCACTTACGTAACATGGATGCAGTTTGCAATGAAATTCACAACGCTGACACATTAGAATACTAACATAGGTGCCGATGTAACTGGATTTCTACATTCACGGGGATCGACTGTCTCTTAGGCACAGCCTAAACTTACTTGAGCACGTGGCAGATTAGAAACTGCTAATGGCGAATACTGCACCCCAAGCCTCTTGCTTGTGTACCTAGTACGCACGTCATCACGACAAAGACTAAATAATGATGTACGGGAACTCCTGCTCCCTTGCTAAAGTGAAGCTTCCAGAAACAGAACTGCTCTAATCAGTTGAGAGCTTAAATGAAATACACACAAATTATCTTGTTATGAATATGAGCAAGATCTCCTCCATTAGAATTTTTTACAGTAAATAAAAAATGAAGGAAAGCTTTCTGCTTATTTATTGAATTCTAAATTCTTGCTTAAATGAAAGCTATGAAGAAAACATGTCATTTGACTACTCTGAAGACATACGCAGGCGGCCATGTTTTTGACATGCTTACAGACGATTCTAGCAAAGAATCTCCTTGCATAATATTTCACAAAATAAACAAAATGAAGAAAATTATTATATTTTTACTCCTTCCCGCTCACGTACTTGAACAGTAGGGCAAAAAAAAAATATTGTAGGCCTATGCAATAAAACAATGCTAAACTTTTTTCTAAAGTGGATCTAATATAAACATTTTTCATGTTGACTTAATCCTACAAATACATCGCCAGCCTTATGCGTGAAATGTGGACAGTGCAATATTGATACCAGGCATCAGCTGTGCAAACATCATACATGTGAAATGGATACTTATGTCCGGACGACGCAGCGCGGCGCCTTATCGCAGCGGGGCTGAAATACGGAAGCGATTTCCCGTAACCTGATACAACCACAGCCACCCATGGGAAATCTATTCCCTCTTCTATTTGTACACAACAGGCAGATCCATTACTCTGGCAAGATTAACTTCATGGAAAAAATCAAGATCATTGAAATTCCGTTAGAAAGTAATATAGATAGCTGTAGTAAATTATGGATTTAAGGAAAGAGAACAACACGAAATGGCAAGAGAGAAAGAAAGAGTGAATGGTAGTTAGACATAAAGCAAGAAAGAAAGAAAGAAAGAAAGAATGAAAGAAAGAAAGAATTAAAGAAAGAATGGAAGAAAGAAACAAAGAAAGAAACAAAGAAGGAACAAGCTAATTTCAAAATTTTGATAGAATGAATTTTAAAAAAAGAAATAAGTATACCTGATGTTCGGATTAAGAGTGAGCCGAAGATAAATCAATTAATGAGAACCGATTACAATAAATTGTTAACCCGGCATCAGTCGCGTATATGGCCATCATTTGCGCGTTATATTTGATCATATATGGGTTTTTGGTCTTTTATAGCTATTAAAAGCAATTCAAATGCATGGATTAAAATTACAATAGGATTATGTGTAGGCCTAACCATTTTAATATTAGTGTTTTGCACGACATAACTAATTAGTGGTACTTACGAATATTGTTGCCGTGGATCGTAACTTGACACTCCCGCACGCAATCTGGTTGCTATGGAAACAAAAGAAATCTCCATGCGGTAAGAATTACAAAAAGCACAAGTGCCGTAAGTAAAATCATCATACTACAAGCCTTTATGGAAGACCGGAACCAAGGCCCCCTAGTTTGTGGCGATTTGAACAGGACAAATATTCAGTCCCCATAACAACCAACACATGCGAATCACTTTCTGAAATAAACATCTATCTTCAATAATGTATATACATAATATTTTTAGCTAATATCTCAATTAATGTAATTAAATTGATATAAATAATCATCGTGCAAAAAATAGCATGCAATACTCGTGGTGTAAGCGCATAACGGATCTCGAAAATTGGATAAACTTGGCGCATCGCAATATACTATAATGTTCTTGGGTTGCTAGCCAGGTGAGTGATTGGAAGAGCTCCGACGTTTCAGAGGACCACGCTTCCTCCATCTTCAGGAAGACTGAAGTGTCGAGTGGACCAGACCAGACCAGACCAAATAAACCAACTGAGGTCAGAGCATTGCGGGCGAAGTCCGCAATGCGATGACCTCGACTCCGATTCCATACCTGCATACGAAATGCATTGCTGGAAATGAAAACGGGTTCCTTTCCTATAACTTAAATTTGCTTACGCTAACTGTGTGAAGCTCATAGGCTATTGTAGAAATAACGAAACCGGTTTTTCAAAAGGAGCCTATAACACCATAACTTTTCATTAAAATTATAGGATAATAACGAATTTTAAAGACAAACTTTGTATTACTGTCCCATCCTTAAATTGTACAATGATAATAAGTTTAATAGTATTAATCATAATAGTAGGATAACAGGATAATGTCTTTATTCCGATTCTGCAAATCTTTTATCGCTACGTAGGCCTATAACTTTCTCATTTATTCTGAGTGTACTGTATGTGCTGTACAGGCCTCATCCACTGTAAAGATTTATCTATACTTTACTGAATTGCACTTGCACAATTTACACCAGGGGGTTAAATTGAGCAGGTATTCACAGGTATGCAGTACCGGCTCTTTTCTATAGACCATTTTCAGTTTGAGTGTCACAACATTGTAAACTAAAGAGGGCTTACCGGTACTGTTCCCACTAGAATATACTGACAGACATTATTTATTAAGAATATTATTCTAAATAAAATTAGGTACAATTTGTTACAGAACGCCCTGCTTCTTTGAAGCAGTGGCGTACCAGTGCGCTCGAAATTCATTGCTCTCATTGGCTAATGGTACAGGATTCGTCTTGAACGTCCTACTCTGCATAATAATATATAATGACATGGCAGTGCGATATAGTGTTTGAAAAGTGTGCCCTGTTTGTCATCGTTTTCCGTGATTGTTCAAATTAAATACTTACAAAACGATTCTTTAAAATGGCTTAGGAAGACGGATAAACGCAAATGAGAAGTAAACATTGATAAGATATGCCTAGGCATTATCAAAGTGCAGAACGAGGAAATACTGAAAAATTTGACCGGGAGTCCACGAAGGTATTGAAACTTCATTTGAGAACCAGTTTTTTGTTTTTTTGTTTTTTTTTCCTCTAATTTGGACTAAATACTTTTTGTTGTTATGGTTTACCTGACCTTAACTTCCATGTTCTGTGTAAGTAAATTCGTTTTGATAAATGCCAGATTTGACTTGATTTGTAGCCAATGCGAGGACATTGCAATAATTATGATTCCCTCATTTCGTATTACGGATAATGAAGGAAGCTTATTTCATCTCAGCTTTAAGATGTTTGCCGAATCCCGTAAATCACTACACAGTGGCAGAGAATTCTTTGAAAAAAAAAACTATTATTTTAGGTATATTAATGCCTCGAAATTTGATGTCTTTAAATCAGCTGAAGACTATATTTTCTCACTTACGAAGCAAGCTTTCTGAAACAGCTCCTCCTTTCGTGTTTCCAATGTCTTGAGCGACAACTCTAAAAATATACGAGGAAGCTTCCTCATTCTAAATTTAAATTTACTGCATGGCTAAGTTTATTGTTTTTATAGTATGGCTTGTTGACATTGTGATTGTATATCAGAGCGATGAAGTGCTTTCCATATCCGATCGCCAGCGCTTTGTTAGCTTGTTTAGTAACACACCTTGGAAAAAGTGTTGGGGCATATGTCGTCTTGAGTGGAGTTTATTTTTGTCATAGTTCCAAGCATCAAAAGTTTGAATAAACATCTGCTTATGGGTACGAGTGAGATGATCGATGTGCGACTCATGTCGGAAAAGTCGCGGGTTGAATTCCAAGTACCAGCTAATCTGAATATTCAAGTTTTCTCCATTCTATGATGAATGTCTGCCTGCAATTTACTTAGCACCTACCTTGAACGTCCCCTGTCCATTGTAACCTATAGGTCTATGCATGTTTGTGTTTTCTGAGGAAATAAGTTATTGATCGGTGAGACTAACAGTTTCCTGAGATCGATTAACAAAGAAAAGTTACGACTATATGCTTGATCGGAAATTACTTATCAATCTCGAACGTTCCACGTCCATTCTCTAAAGCTTAATAGTTTGTTGGTTGGTTCCTTTTATGGTTATTTAACGACATTATGGTTACGGTTTACGTGACCTTCCCCGATGTGCAGGAATTTTGTCACCGGATGAGCTCTTTTACATTCCTGTATGTTTATAAATCCAAAGACGTGGGCCCATCACATTTATGCACACATAAATCCCATTGATCTAGGCCGGGATTGAACCTGTAGTGCGTAATGATCACGCCACCCAGGCCGACTAATGCTCGTGTTTACTTTGGAAACCTGGCTTTATGCTGATCACACATCAATGAGTCCCTCCATGTCATGTTTTTTTTAATAAGTGATCCCACAGGCGGAACTACGGGGTGTGCCGGGTGTGCCCAGACACTAGACGTGTACAAAACTCACTTTTAGCTTGCCCATTCTCGCTTGGACGGCAAGCAAGCAAGTTGCGAGCATCGCAGCAAGCATGCAGGAAGGCTTCTTTAGACCTGCATGGGTTGGGATCAACCCATCCCATTCAGGTCTGAACTAGTTCTTACTTTTTTACAAGATAAGACGTTTGTTGCCTTAGATATAGGGATATGCACATTAATATTACTTTAATTATTGCTATTAATATTTTTATTATTAATTAAAAGTATATGGAATGTTGATATGGGGTATTCTCTAAACGTATCCTTATGCTTAGATTGATTTTTACCAAACTTTGCGCTTAGACACTCTTCTACCAGAAAACTTTATAAATTAAAATTGAAAGAAACCATCCCTTCTCTTACTATCAAAACTTGTCCCAATGTTTTTCCTATTAAAATCTACTTACTCTGACCGTTGTACTCCAAATTTTACACACAGAGTCTGTAGAACAGGATGATGTTGTAGGCGACAATAATACTCGAACAAGCCCCCCACGGACTTATTTTTTCAAAACAATTATGTATTCTTTGACCGATTTTTACCAAACTGCACACACAGAGCTTTAGATCTAGGAAAAAATTGTAGGCAATAGTCATACTGGAACAAACAGATTGTATACACAGACCCCGTAAAAATTGAAAAGTTCTAAGGAACGATATATAATTCTATATTCTTTGACCGAGTTTTACCGTACTTTAGAACCGGAAGAAAGTTCTAGGGAACTTTAATATTAAAACAATCCACCCTAACTACCCATAATTATTATGTTATCTCTTTACGAATCTAAATTGATTCATTTTTAACACGTTCTACACACAGACTGTAGAACCAACAGAAATTCCCAGGAAACCTTAATATATAAGCTATCCTTCCCTTATCAGTATTCAACGCCTATTATTTGATCTGTTTACAACCCTAAATTCATTGACTTTTTTTTACGAAATCGTACACACATACGCACCTGTAGAATAATGAACATTTTAAAGAAAAATTATTATTGGAACAGACCACCCCTTGTGTGTTTTTAACACCCTATTATATATGTGTACAAATCTACATTCTCGGCCGATTTTTATCAAATTTTGTTCACAGACCCTGTAGAGCCAGGGAGAAATTCTAGGAAACATGAATATTCTAACAAATCACTCTAAACAGGTTTCTACCACTATTATCTACGCAAATATGCATTCTTTGACTATCCTTATTCAACCTCATTATAATAACATAACATCTATTTAAAATCTACTTTCTTTGACAGAATTTTACAAATTTTACACACCGATAATCGAGAACTAGGAAAATTTAACAATGTTAACATTCGAACAACTAATTCTTTTCATTTCTAACCCTATTATCAATTCTATATATATATATATCTGTATCCTTTCCTTTTCATCCCTTCTTTGAAAGTTCTCGATACCAATCTAATAAATAATAATAATAATAATCTAATAAATAATAGGCCATAACCACGATGAATATAAGAGAAACTAATAGAGGATAAAAACATTCAGAACACAGGAAATTATTAACACTTTCTATCGAAATTAATATCAGATTATAGAGAATTAATTTACAAATGATGTGCAATGAATAAGGAAATAATAAGCAATACATATGAAGTAATGGTAAAGTTAACATTAAGTACAAAAATGTAAGTGAAAGATGATAGCTGGCTGTAGAGGATCAGACAGAGTTATCCGTATTTCATAATAGCGAGCTCTTGTACACAATTCACTCGCTGCTTGACATCGGCGACACTCTTTGTCAGAATATGAACATCTTTTATGTCAAAAAGCTGAACAAAGGCTAGTAAGTCTTGCTCAAAGGAAAGTACTTAGAAAAAGAGCTGGGGAATAGTAAGTCAATAGCAATACTGAGAATTTACAGCCAATAAGCAGAACAGATGGACGCGTGGAAACTCAGAGTAAGAACATTGTAGCATCCAGAAGCTTGGTGCCCAAAAGTCAATGAAAAATGAATTATTAACTGAAATAACTAAGTAGATTATCATTTGCTAGAATAAGAGTGGGGATACCTTGGTGGAACTTACAAGGTGGTAGAACGATCGCCATTTTAAAATAACACTTCTCTACTGAACTCCGAACGGGGTGGAAGTGAAATACACACTTCCACTCAAATCTACATAATTCATGTTGGGATAGTTACCCAACCTGAATAAGGTATTCTTTAAACTAGAATCAATAAGTATTCGTGTGCTTTTAGGTAATAGCTTAGTTACAGCTATTACCGCTTGTAAAATCAGTGACAAAGTAAGTACATTGGTCGACGGAATAATTAAGTATAATTACGCCAATGCGGGTAATTAATAGACCACACGTACTACGCAAGAAGAGGTTAGTCATAGACAATACTGCGGCACTGTTCTACAATGTAGACGTCCCAATAAATTATTCGCCACTACTAGAAATAATTAAGCAGTTAAATAGACGTAGGATTAAATATCTGAATAAATTAGATCATACCAGTTTAAACCCAGTGATATCATTTCAAAGACTAGTAATAAGAGCCACTAATTTACCCACAGAAACCTAGAGAAAATAAAGAGTACCTTGTAGCTCAGCTGACTTCCGGAGCCGGTTCGAAGGGAGGACTTCACAGTGTAAGTACCACAAAAACCTACTTCTGCTTCTTTCTTTTGAAGAGGACGAACCGTTACAAACGATATTTACAAAAGCTTATGCGTAAGCCTCTACAACCATAAACATAATCTAGGCGAGGTTAGGCCTATAAGGCTATAAAACACTAAGTTGTTTTAATTCCCTATAAGATTGTTTCAGGTTTCGAGAACATATGCACTAAATACATGTGAATCTACTCGTGTGTTATGCACGCCAGGTTCAAGTCAGTTTAAAGTAAGCAAAAGGAAATTGAAAAAGTCTGCAGTACATTAAGTTCCTTTACTAGCGCACTTCTGTGCAGTTGCTCGTCAGGCCTAGCGGTTTCTCTAGTGCCGGGTTTCTGAAACGTTAGATATCTATTAGATTGCATTAATTCATCGATAAGTATTTCTGAAACGTCAGATGACGGTTATCCATTCAATGAAACACTCGAAAATTTATCGGTAGACAGATCACTAGATATCTCACGAAGCTCCAGATAAACATTCAATATGGCGGACGTGCGATACATTTATGTTGATGTATTTTTCGTTATTATGTAAGCATTTTACCTTACATGATGTTACTAGCTTGTTATGGTATTAAAATGAAAGTAGGAATGAAGCTGGCATTGGTTATTAATTTGTGTGTGAAATAATTCATAATACTAGAAAAATTGTATATTATCGGTTAGATGAACTTTGTTATAGCCTAGGCTATTAATGTATCCATCGTTTATGTGTATTAATTTCATTTTCTGTTGTAATACGTTTAGGAACACATCGCGAATATTAATTCACATCGTATTTTCTTGCTAGTCATCTTCAATGCCAGATCGTATAAAGCCTTGGTCTATACAGAAGTAAATATTCCCTGAAAGAAATACAGCAATCTTTTCAAGAAGTACGATGATATTCAGATTCGGAAAAATGTAGCTTAAGTATATTAATTTTATTTTCTGATTCAACACTTTATGAAGAAAATATTGCCATTTTACAGCACGAATATTAATACATAATCATATTCTTCCTCGTCATCTTCATCCTGAGGCAATAATTAGGCCTAGAGATGTGTAAAGCAAAAATATTCCCTGAAATAAATAGATCTTTGACGATATTGAGTTTCGGAAATAATCAGGCTGTCAAAGCAATGGCCTATGGATAAATAGGCCATCATATGAAATAAGGAACAACTGCAAGCATGCCTTTTTCAGCGTTATTAGAATTGGGAACAAGTCGAAGCATTTCTTTCTGAGTGGTAAATCAGTTATTATTGTGTTACGTTTTATGCATTATGTAGTCAGATTGTGATGGGTGACATTTTCTCTAATGCACAAGTATCGAAGTCGAAATTGCCGAAGTTTCTCTCACGTTTTAAATTCATTTTACCTGAGAAACAGCAGACAACAAAAAAGCAGACAGAAAATTCAGCCATGTTGATGCAATAGCTAGAAGCGCTCTCCTTGGTTGCTACTCAATCACGGCCAATTTGATATTACAGTATTCATCGTGTCTCCATCTATTGACAAAGTGCTCAACTCTATTATCTGACATTGGCTATTTATCGAGCGTATTCGCTTTCGGAAATGGGAAGGTGTTTATCGAGCATATAAGATGTAAAGAACCATTAGTAGTCTAGAAGATATCTGGAACTTTTATGCAACCGGGCCTAGGTCTCGCCAAACCCACTAGGTTTTCGAAGGCTTGTGACTCACAGCGATGATATTTTAGGCAGCAACAATCCAAGCCTGCTCTCTCTACAAACAAGTTAAATGCTCTGACTGGTTGCAGAGTTACAAAGGGGCAAGCAAGCTAAAATCACTATATGTACGCCTCTGCGGCAGACACTTAGTTGGAAATGCACGTGGCAGTTCCTGTCGCCATAGCTGAAATGTTGGCAGGCTGCTCACTCACTCAAAATGGCCAAAATTGAACTTCCAAAATTTAACATTCAAATACCGTAATTCATAATTTTTATGTATATTAAAATGGTAACCCTGTTAACAAACACCACATCGTTACACTTATTTGCCTCAGCACTTTTGCTTTAGTAGTAGAAAGAAGTGAACCGTGATTCAGAATACTGAGAAGACCAAAGGAATCACTGAATCAGCGCGTTTGAGAATTGAGAAGACTTTCGATTCACAAAAGTTTCAGTTAATTTCTTTAACCGGATCACGGATTTCATAATCTGTATTACGAAGTAAAGTTAAATTAATTTCAGTTACAAAAACTGGATCGTTTTATAGTGAACCTGGGTAAAGACACCAAGGAAGAAGTTGGTACTGGTATTTTAATTCTCCCTCCCACAAAGTTTGCTCATTAAGTTTACTATTGGCACACCCTAATGAATAGTTCTAGTTAGACCTATGGATGACCCTCCTTATAAGCATACGCTTGTAAGTAACGGGAGGTAAAACAGTGAAAAGTAGACTACGAATGAACTCACTCTTGTAATACCAGTTGGTTTTAGGCATACGCTTGTAAGTAACGGGAGGTAAAACAGTGAAAAGTAGACTACGAATGAACTCACTCTTGTAATACCAGTTGGTTTTAGCTCTTCTTCTGCGAGAAGCGCGAAAGCATTCGAACAAATCGATATCAAATTTGAGTTCTGTCTAAGTTACACAGTTCATCGTGCAATTGAGAGAATTCGAAGTAAATGTGCATATGGAAATTGCTACATAAAATAATTTAGAAACTCCTGGAAACCCTGCAAGCATTGTTTCTTGACGAATCTACATATTGTCGGAACAGCTTACAGCGATTATATGCTTACGCATCGCGATTACGTTTCCTAGGGTTACTGAATGATAGAAATCGATCTCAGTCAAGTCCGTTTATACATTTCCAGAGGCAAGATTGAAAGGCTTTTTATTCATTTATAGGGCTATGAAATCTCGATAGAGGAATTGATTCTGATCGGTTTGAATCCGGCATGGGAAATGTGGCATCAGTTAAGAGTTATGACACTTTAAACCGTTCATAGGTCTACTCAAGCCAGAAACATGCAGTACATATTTCTTTTTATTCTATACTTTGTTATTAGTCCATGTGCTTGATAACTATCAGGTGCCTCTACAAGCAGCAATAGATTTTTAAAGTGACGGATTTGCCTTAGAAAGTTATAATAATAATAATAATTAATCTTTAATCCTCAGTCTTAGCCAAGTTAGGTGGCAAAGACAGTAAATAAAACTCGCTTTCGGGAGTTCGCGGATTCAAATCTCTCTGCCAGCCACTCATATAAGTGAAAGCTGGACTGGAATTTCCTTATCCTTTACTTCAAGGATGAAAGCAAATAGGCCCACTTGACGTTTTGAGAGGCCTGAAAGCATTAATAAATGATTTTACCTAGATTGATTCCATTATAACGTGTGCAATGAAATAAGTGTTACCATGAACCCAGCGAGTAGAACTAAATTCACAACTTTTTGTTCTGTATATACTCAAGATCTGGTGCAATATGGTCAAATAATGGAAATGTAGTCTGTGTTGGTGGATTCTATCAGTTATTCTTGGAATAACTGCCATTTAGTTTTGTTTGTCAGAGTTAAAATATGGCTCATTGTGTGGTTACTATTAGAGTTAGGCACTTATTCTGCTGTTCAATTACAGCCTATTCTTCCAGTTTCTCCCAGTTTGTAATCCCCGATGAAGTAATTGGAATGTCTGAGTCGGCCTAATCCTTCTGTTGGTACTGTTGCCCTGGGGATGTCTTTACCTCTGACAGAAATTAAGTTAGTAGCCTACCATGTTCTATTCGGAACCAATATAAAGACGGCTGGTGCGCAAGGATGACAACAATCCTGCCCAACTATAAACAATCTTGAAACCTGCTAGGTCCTCTAGAGTCTCCATGGTCTGTAAACACGTCACTTTACTTTTATAAGATTGGAAATATCGATGAAATTGTTCTTTGTTTTAAGGAGACTTCGTCCCAATACCTTTGCTTTTTATAACACAATAATAGAATAAAACAATAATTATATAATCATTATTTTATATGTTATAAAGCAGAGTCTACTTCTTATAGATTTTTTTTTTTTTGAAGATAAAGTCTTTGAAAGTTTGTTGCACTTTTGCAAGCCATGTTAACGTAAAATTCAGCTAAAACTTATGTTGAGTTTGGTTTAAATGGTCACAAACATAGTTACTGATAGTATAATCAGTATTATACTGTATTAGAAGATATTAACTTGAAATAAGCTCCAATTTCTTTATTTATTAAAACATACTGAACTCTAACTTCAGAACGACACCGGCGAGATGACTTTTGATTGATATTAGTTACACATACAAATTTTCAGTATTTTCAAATTGTAATATTTTATTTCCTCACAGTATGCATGTTTTGTACTGCACTGAAAAATTCAAATAGAAGTTGTGTAATCAGCAACGCGTAATTTGCTTTCTCCTTAGAAATAGCGAGTAATGGAATGTCTGGATGGATGTCCTGTTCACTCCACACAAGAAGTGGCTTATAGGGGCTCGAGTGGAGGTTTAATTACCGAATACTAATTCATTTAAGCCTTTTCTAAAAATATTATTAACTGCATGTTCCATTAGATCAGAGGTGCGGCAACATAACTTCCTTTTTTGAAATGCGCGCCATTCAGGCAGTAGGGAGCGTAGCGGGGCTGAAGTGGTCTCATTTGACTGGCGTGGTTCTAAAGTTTTGTTCCTTCCTATGTCAGTCGCCAACATGCGTTGGAACAGTGAGGAGCGTGCCTTTGCCGTCGAGGCCTACTTTTCAAACGGATGTTCTGTGGTCACAACCTAGCGCGCCTTCGGAAATCGCTTTAATGTAGCCCCCTTGGGCCCTGTCCCGGACCGGAAATAAATTTTTACATGGGACACTACGGTCAGGCAAACCGCGAGTGTGACAAAATGAAGAACTGGAGTCCCACGGCCCATCAGATCACTTGAGAACATTGTGGCAGTGAGAGCTTCAATCTTGCGATCCCCACGGCGTTCTGCGCGCAAACATGAGTCCGATATGTGAACATGTTGAGGATTTTTTTCTTCCACAACTTGATGAATTGGACCTAGGGGACATTTGGTTCCAACATGACGTAGCAACGGCTCACACTTCAAAGGCATCGATGGCAGTTTTGAGGGAACACTTCCTGGAGCGCCTCACCTCAAGTGAGTGAACTGCCCACTCCCCAGATTTGGCACCATTCGATTTTTTGTGGGGTTATTTGAAATCCCGCGTTTATGTCAACCGTCCAAGGACCCTAGAAGACCTGAAGGCCAACATCCGGGCAGAAATTGCTAACATACCCGCTGCTATGCTATGACAAACTCCAGAAATCGGCTTATTCAGTGTATGGACAATTGGGGGCGTCACCTACCTAATATGATTTTCAAAACTGTGTGAAACAAAACTTTAGATATTTACCTACATTATAAAAAAATAAAATAAAAAATTCTGTTCCCTAAAATGGGGTTTATTGCGCTTTGAAAAAAGGAAGTTATGTTGCCGCACCCTGTACTTCTACTTGCTAGGTTTTACATTCTGTCATTTATTTTGTCGGTCTACACATTGTACAAAATATTTTTCAGATTGCTATATTTCTTATAAACTATTCTAATTCGCTCTTTATTTTTAAAATTCGTTTAAAGTAATTAATTCTTATTATCTGGTATTCTGATTATATTTTACAACCAACTATATAGATTCTTATCTTTCTTTAACTAAAATAATATAGTAGTTCTAAATCCTCGTATGTACAATATTTACATTTTAAGAAATCAAAGTTTAATTTATTTGCAAAATCAGCAAAATCTTTCCATTAATTCTTTATTCCCTGACTTTGATCTGCTGGCTATATTCTCCGTTTCACAATATTTTTGTTTGTTTGTTTCAGACTGTTTCTTTCTTTGGCTAATATTTTACAATCATAAATTATGTTGTGGGCCCGTGCGGCGTGTGTCGCTTAAATCCTAAAAGGGAGAGGTAAAACTAAGATCAAGAAAGAAAGAAATTATGTTGTGAACTGTCTGTACTGGACACACAGGTAAATCCCGGGTAAATCCATGGTCTTGAAGTGATGGATGTACGATCGTAGTTTTCCGTGGCCTGTAAGAATCGTAGTCATGTTTGGTGTTAATATGATGTTGGTTCCTAGCCTGTCCTTTACCTCGTGGAAGAATGCCTTCGTCGTTTCTGCATTCGTTTTTTGCCATTCGCCTTCCCACTTAGTGTGACTCATTTCATGAGCTTCTGTCAATAAGCGACCTTTGGGAATATTGTTATAGCATATTGCTAATTCGCTGTCCCTGCTGCTTCTTTCGCCAACTGATCTGTCAGTTCATTTCCATAGTGTCCTGAGCATACTTTTATCCAGCTGAATGAAATGTTCAATTTTCCTAAAAAATTCATGTTTTCTGCCAGTTTTTCACTCATAACTCGCGGACGAAAGGGAAAATTAAAAATTCGACTTCGTGGTGCATTCGGCAACCCTTCAGTCCATCTATGTTTAAATTTTCAGATCTCTACGTGCAGTAGATTTTGATGGGTATCGCGCACAGACAGACACACGCTTTCTATTATTATTATTATTATTATTATAGATGTCATTCTAATATTGTTTCTGACTGATAGAGCGAAGAGCAGGCCAATGGACAAAGCTTTACCAGGATAAATAAACAGACTAAATCAATAAAAACTGTGTAAGCAAACTATACAAGCAAATATACCGGTAGAAAGAAAGTTGTAGTAAAATTCGAATTATTTGTATGGAACTTTGCTTTTCTCCCTAAATAATGAGGTACGTAAGTTTACTTGACCTAAAAATAATGTCAGAAGGAAAAGGAATTTTTAAAGGAATAACAGTAACCAGATGGTCTAAGCAGAAATTTTCACAGCCGTTTGAATCGAGGCCAACTGAACCACTACAATACCGTGTGATTGAATAACAATAATAGTAGGTCTATGTCTTCATCAGGTCTACCCCAAGGAGCAGTTATGAGCTGCTCGCTCTTTAATATCTACATAAATGACCTGGTAGGTATACTGAACAGCATACCTGGAATTAAATGCCTCCTCTACGCAGATGACCTTGTCTTTTGGTGCGAATCTCCCAAACAAAATGCCAAAACTGACGCTACATCAAAATTAAATCAAGCACTGGAACTCCTTGCAAAATGGTGCACTGACAATAACATGAACGTGAATATCCAGAAAACAGCATACCAAACATTCTCCCTCACACATAACGCCCTTGATCTCCAACTGCATCTAAGAGGTTCCTATATCAGTAGAACAGATAACTACACTTACCTAGGAATGACGTTTGACAACAAACTCACCTGGAAGACTCACATAAATAGAACCTCCGAGCGAGCCAGCAACCGAATTTCCATCCTAAAACGCCTCGCAGGTAGCCAATGGGGATGCAACAGAACAACCCTGAACCTAACCTATAAAGCATATATACTACCACTGCTCACATACTGCTGTGAATCACTGATTACAGCCACTGACCAATCTCCTACTTGGTACTAATTCATAACCAAGCACTACGCCTTATCACTGGAGGAATTAAAACACCAATAGATGCAATGCTGTTCCTCACTGACAACTACCCCCTCCAATATACAATTCAAGAACGATGTCTACAGCTCTTTTAAAAATTCCTACGAATTCCCAATGACGCGTACAGGTCAACATATACAAGCACACCAGATGGTCGACTAGAAGTAGTGGAGAAGAAAGAAGGGAACAGTAAATATAAATCTCTATACTTAGGGTGTTTATAAGTGGTTGAACCACTAACGAATACGTAGCTAGGTTCAGCTGGAGATGCCTATAAATGCTTTTACATTTTTAAGACAGGTCGCGAGGAGAGTAAGGAAGAAACTATAAGGGGCATAAGAGTAATCCTTATTTGGGCTTCTCCCACTTGGGTTTTGTTCAGGTGACAGATGGATATCTACATGTTGGATGGCATGCTGGCCTGTAATGTTTAGTTGCTTTATTAATAAAGAGATTTATTAGGAGAAGGATTTGGAATAGAGCAGAACAAGTCTGAAAGTAGAGAAGGATAGGAATGAGAGAAAAGAAGTTTGGTTGGTAGTGACTCACTTAAGAATGAAAGTAAAGATTATCAGATGTGTAGTTCAAGTTCAGAGTTAGGTTAACAGAGGAGAAAAAGAAAAGAAAAAGAAGTGAGAGAGGGAGAAAATAGAGAGAGGTTACTTAGGTGGTGCTAATTAGTTTCGTATTGGAATTCAAAGGGAATTCAGAAACATAAATGGGCACAGATTGAAATTAAGTAACGGGAAGACATAATTGAATGTAAAGGGAAATTTTGTGAGTTTGTATTAGGAAGGAACTTGAATAAGCTACACCGAATAATACAGTACATTGAGTCAAGATAATTATAGTGAGTTAGAGAAAAGAACGTCGGGTTAATGGAAATTCACTTTGCAATTAAATTGGAAGAAAAGAATGTATAATTCAAATTCAAGGTTAGGTTAGAATAGAAAAGAATTTCACGAAGTTGGAGGATAGATAGAAGTTATTGAAAAGGGTGTAGATGGGTTTCAAATTAGAACTCAGGGGAATTCAGAAACATAAATGTACACAAAACCAAAAGTAGGTAACAGAAGAATTTAAGGGAAGTATAAGGAAGTAGTGAAATTAAAGTGAATAGGAATTTGAATAAATTTGGATCATAAATAAAAGTAAGGTGGGTTGAATATACCAAAGATTAAAAGAGAGTTAGAATGAAGGGTTAAGTGGTAATGGAAAGTCGCCGAGGGCGAATGTAATAAAAAAAAAGTAAAGGAAACCTGATAATTCTGTTATAGTTGTTACAAATTAATTATTTTTATTAATAACAAAGAATTATTAAGGTGAGGATACTATAAGGTGATGTGAACACCAGAAGTATCAAAGAAAATAAAATAAAAGTTAAGTCTAGTAGTAGGTTTAGTCCGAAGCTAGCAAGTTAGTAATAATTACTAAAAGATTTCCAGAGCTCATCGATGTCTGAGGCGTTTATCAGCCCCAAGAGCAGTTAGGAAACTTGTCAGGGACCTTGGGCATCGATCTATCAAAATTAAGTTTTTTTATTGGCCTTTAATATTTCACCGGTTGCAGGGGAGAGGTCAGGTTGACTGTAACTCAGAACCTAGACACCGCCACTGTATCGGAGGTCTATCGCCATAGTTCAATCTGTGGATATAGATCTAAATTTCCATTTCATTCTTCGATATATTGTCTTTACTGTCTATCTTTAAAAACATCGTCTTCTTCTTTGACTGAACGGACAAGGACAATCTAGTACAGTGGGAAAGGAAAATAAAATACATTATAATTGAGGCCTTCACGATGTTTTTGTCAGCCATTACACCAACATCTATAAAACATAAAATAAATTGACATATGCACATTAACATATAAACAACTAAAGTAATTACAAACAATCTTACAGTTCTCTAACATTTATATGCGCACATATTTTTAACTTTATAGCACCTTGTCACGGACTTACTTATTTTGGACCTAGGTTACATTTGTAGAAACTGACCAGCATGTGGATGCTAGGAATTCAAGAATTGCAAGAGACGAGGCAGATGTACAAGAAAGTAGTGAACAGGTTCTCATTCCATGACCCATTTCCAAGTTTTGAACATCTCATGTCAATATCAAGTGGTATTGTGGCAGATGAAAGCATAAATTGTCACAATGCTCACGAAATCGGAATTGATTCTTTGTAAAAAATGATTGGTAATAACTTTGCCGATGTTAAATTTAAAAGGAAAATCCGATTAATGCCTATTCGTGGTTCCAGTTCTAAAGTGGAAGTTCATAATGAATTTATTCCTGTAAATCCTGACACAATTTTCAGAAGAATCTCCCTACTGAAAATGTCGGATGCAGAGTTACAAAAATATTTCGAATTTGAGTTGGGTCCTTTACCATTATCACTCTTTGATGAAGGAGGATAGCGTAAAACCCGCAAGTCAGTATTTTATGACTTATTTTCTTCTACGACTGATGTTGCGCGTGTCAATACTGCTTGTCATGTGGTTGATGGTGGGTTTCTGTTGCAACGGTTAGTGTGGCAGGAAGGGGATTCATTTTCCTCCATCCTGCGAAAATACGTTGAATACGCCAAAAGGCACTTTAGTGCAAGATTTTTATGGGTACCCTGAAGATATTGCAGAAAAAAGTACAAAATCAGCAGAACGTAACAGACGAGCAAAGAAACACATAGGTGGTTATGTTATGTTTGACGAGTCTATGACAGCTCCTATGTCTCAAGAGAAGTTTCTATCAAATGATAAGAACAAGCAACAGTTTATAAGTACGTTATAGTGATGAGCGAGACCAGTCTTGGTCTTGGTCTTGCAGAAAATGCAAGACCGAGACCAAGACCAAGACAGCATCAGCGTTAGCAAGACCAAGACCAAGACCGACCATGCAAGACCGAGACCAAGACCGACCATGCAAGACCGAGACCAAGACCAAGACCAACTCTGCAAGACTCTGGCAAGAACAAGACCTAACTGCAAGACTCTTGCAGTCTTGCTATTTAAAAAGTTTCATAAAGCCCCGTTGTGTATGCAGCGAGCCAGAGACCGCTACTCAAAGGCGCCGCAGAGTCGCTAGCCGGGGTAGTCCCAAGGCTGGTAGGCCTGTAATGTAGAGGTTGCCTCATCGTGCGGTAACCAATGAGGCCTGGTATGGTAACCTGCGTGAACCATTAGTTTATAGTAACAACTCATTCGCGTCATCTGTTTCTATTGTTTAGTGATGTCTTCTTATGTGACATTCAGCTTAAACTATTATAATATCCAGTGACATAGCAGCGATGAGTTATGGAAAATAAGCAAGTCCTACAAACCCGTCGTTTGCTTTTGCGAACGAGGAAACCATGAAGAACCCAAGTCAATTTGGGTGGCCACGAGGTTTGATTTTAACTCAGGACCTCTTCCCTGTTAGCCCATAGGCTTACCACCTCGCTGTAATTGGTTTTAGTGTGTTCATTGCGACTGAGCTAAACTGATTGCATTTCACTATAGTTTTCTTGTTACTAGGGGCAACAAAATGTCATTCATATTTTAATTGACATGTAAGTTCTGAAATTCGCATTCAAGCCGTACTTATTTCCTTTTTATCTTGATATCTATTAAATGTATAAAGAAATGTTTTAAACAAAAAAATGTTCATTTTAATTTTCTTTACAACTTTACTATGTTAGGTTTTCATGTATCGCCTACTGTAATGGATATAATCTAGAAAAATTGAAAATGGATACAAGTAAAGTACCCCTTAAATCATTTTTGCAGAAATACAGATATAGCCATTTTATTAGTCATAAATAAGAGTTTTCAATTTTAAATTTTTATTAAAATCGTTAAAGCCATTTTTCTCAAAAATAAAAATTTTTAAAAACATTTTCATGAAAAGTCCCCTTAATATTTCAGTTGTAAAACTAAATTTCTGGGCGGTTCGACAAAATTTCGAAAAAAAGTCCTTAATTCAAAAAATAAAGTAAATACAATGAACCGTTTACCCGCTGTGCTTGTCCATAGACAGACGGACAGACGTCATTCCAAAAATACTTTTTTCGGTTTCTAGGCTTCATGAAACATGCTCTCCCGATGTTATCTCGACTTCGAATTTTTGTCACGATCACAATACTTTCTCTATACTACGTATATGCGAGAAAGTAAAACGAGACGCTTGCGTTTATTTATATCAATTAATTATATCAATTGAGATATTAGCTGAAAATATTATGTATATAGGCCTACATTATTGAAGATAGATGTTTATTTCAGAAAGTGATTCGCATGTGTTGGTTGTTATGGGACCTGAATATTTGTCCTGTTAAAGTTACCACAAACTAGGGAGCCTTGGTTCCGGTCTTCCATAAAGGCTTGTATTATGATGATTTTACTTACGGCATTTGTACTTTCTGTAATTGTTATCGCACGGAGATCTCTTTTGTTTTCATAGCAACCAGATTGCGTGCGGGAATGTCAAGTTACGATCCACGGCAACAATATTCGTAAGTACCACTAATTAGTTACGTCGTGCAAAATACGAGTAGTATATTGCGATATAAGTGCCGTAAGCGGTGCATACGGATCGAGGAAAGAGTTTTATTTAATTTCCCAGAGCCGTTATGCGCTTACGGCACGAGTATTGCATGCTATTTTTTGCACGATCAATATTTATATCAATTTATTTATATTAATTGAGATATTAGCTGAAAATATGATGTATATACACTATTGAAGATGGATGTTATATTTCAGAACGTGATTCTCATGTGTTGGTTGTTATGGGGACCGAATATTTGTTCTGTTAAAGTCGCCACAAACTGGGGGGCCTTGGTTTCGGTTTCCATAAAGGCTTGTATTATGATGATTTTACTTACGGCTCTTGTGCTTTTTGTAATTTTTACAGCACGGATATTTATTTTGTTTTCATATCAACCAGATTGCGTGCGGGAATGTCAATTTACGATCCAGAGCAACAATATTCGTAAGTACCACTAATTAGTTACGTCGTGCAAAATAGCTATTTATGTATCAAGTACGCAAAATAACGCTTTAGCGGACGAATCTAGTATAGCGGCCGAGGCGAAAGCCGAGGCTGAAATACTGGATGAGTCCGCTAAAGTTTTTGCGTATGTGGTGCATACAGTATTTTTTAGTGATAGCTCTCTAAATTATATGAAATGAAACAAAAATACCGTATATAATTAATTATAATGAAAGGTAGTCTACCATATTCTCACGGCCCTCTCAAACTTAAGGCAACAATGAACCATACGTACCAATACGAAATGGGGTAGGCTATAGATGAGTTATATGAGTCGCTGATCTGTAAACAATAATAAATACGAACTAGTATTTATGAAAAGCTTGTGAAAATATGAATAATAATCCCGAGGAAATTTCACTCCCAGTCAAAAACATTGAATTGGAGCTGTTGCCAGCAACATCACGGCAGAAGGAATCTATATTAACAAAAGGATGTGCCTGTCTTCCTCCGTCTGTATGTCTGTCTGTCCGCGATGCCCAGCGAAATCTACTGAACGCAGAGATCTGAAATTTTAAACATAGATGGACTAAAGGGTCGGAAAGTGCACCTCAAAGCCGGAATTTTAATTTTAGCTTTCCTTCGCGAGTTATGAGTGAAAAACGGGCTGAAAACGTGCATTTTATGCGTTTTCGAAGCATCAGGTAATGTCAAGGCACGCAGACATATGAAATTTTCAACCTACACCGAAGAGGATTATTAATATTAATATTATTATTATTATTATTATTATTATTATTATTATTATTATTATTATTATTATTATTATTATAAGAGGGATAATGAATATAGGCCTAAATATGGTCAAACGTTGCTCGATTTGGACGAAACTCACTATACAGGGGTTTTCTGGGCCAAGGACCTCGAATCTGAGGTCGCTTTTACCAGGCGACGCTATCTAATCGTGGTATGTAATTCACGTGATTTAGGTGTTAATAAATTTATTGATTCAACTATTATGCTCTTAATATTTTATTTTTGAAATCTTTATCGCGGGCGATCGCTTGATTTTGTGAGTCCATCCTGGACGATTTATTTGTTTAGAATATCAAGGCCCGCAGACGTATGAAATTTTGAACCTACACGGAAGAGGGATATTCAATATAGGCCTAACTATGGTCAAACATTGTTCGACTTGGACGAAACTCACTATGCAGGGGTTTTCTGGGCCAGGGAACTCGAATCTGAGGTCGCTTTTACCAGGCGACGCTATCTAATCGTGGTATGTAGCCCACGTGATTTAGGTGTTAATAAATATAATGATTTAACTATTATGCTCTTCATTTTAATTTTTAAAATAATTATCACGGGCGATCGCATGATTTTGTGAGTCCATCCTGGACGATCATTTGTTTAGAATGACAAGGCCCGCAGACATAAGTTATGAAATTTTCAACGTACACGGAAGAGGGATAATCAATATAGGCCTAAATATGGTCAAACATTGTCGATTTGGACGAAACTCACTGTAAGGGGTGTTCTGGGTCAAGAAATTCGAATCAGAGGTCGCTTTTATTAGGCGACGCTATCTAATCGTGGTATGTATGGGTAGTCCACGTGATTTAGATTTTAATAAATATATTGATTTAACTATTATGCTCTTGATTTTTAATTTTTGAAATAATTATCGCGGGCACATGCTAGTAGGGAATATATTGCAATTAAATGCTGGTGCATCCATGCTATGTGAACGAAGCTATGTGAACGAAGACGTGAAGATGTGAAAAGTTGTTGGCTTATATCTGTTGTAATATGATAAAGTACGCTACTCTGTTTTGCGAAAAACTCTGGTAAAGTTTCTGATTATCATAAAGAAACAAAATTCCATTGGTACCAACTCTGGTATCCATCCCATGGAAAGCACTAACTTAGTTAAAAATATTTGCATAGGCTACTTATTTGCTAAATTACAATAGACAATCCCTAACCAACTAAAGGGATATTACCTATTTTATGGAATCCGAAGTTTTATTGTCGCGCTTACTTAAGCCCGCCATTACACCCTATCTGTGCTAACTCCATCCAACCATCCCTCGCAAATCATACTTCCCTTAAATCTATCCTAATATTGCCCTCCCACCAACGTCTTCCTAGTGGTCTCTTCCATTCGGGTCTCCCAGTCAATATTTGTAGTTGTAATTATTAAATACTGATAAAAATTTACAATTTTAAAATTCACTTTTTTCAAATGTGAAATTTCTCACTCGCTACACTGATCTCGCAATCATTCCTACTCGCAAAGTAAAATTTCTTTTTTAACCGTTGTACCAAAAATAACTATTTTATATCTAAGTCTAGTAATTTGTATCATTTTTTTGTTTGCAATATGTAGCTGGTCGTCATCGGAAACATATCAAGAAAACAATTTTCCAAATCAGTTGAGTAATTTCGATATCACTTCAGGTAAATAGGCTATAGTCTACAAATAAAATGTTCCTTGTAGCCAACATTATCAATATAGTGAGTGGTAAGCGTCTAAGCGAGATCCTTTATAGGATAATATAAGCTAGGGTAAAAAAGATCTCTGCCGAATTGCTATATAAGACCCAACGAAAATAAGGTCACTACCTTTTTTTTTTTTCATTTCCATTTTTAAGCTGCTACGAAGAACTGTCTTACACTTTTATTTGCGTTGAAGAAATTGAGAAATTTGTAGGATTCCTTTCAGCGTTATGAAGCACTTGGCTATAAGAGAGGAAGGAACGTTGCCAGCCAGACGAACAGGCACCATCTTCTCAGAGTTTAAGAAGGGAACAAATACATAGCAATACCTCTTCATTACACATACTGGCAATCGTATTGCACTTTGCCTCTTTATGGAATATCCTGAGGTCCGAATATTAGGCTATATTACGTTAATAGATGTACAGGACTAGGTATTTAAAGACATATTTTATATTATTGGAAAGTAAGAAAAATGTAAATATTAGTAGCATATTTACTTTTCTTCGTGGATTGAGTGGAATAGCGCTACACGGAAGAGAACATTTCCAAGCCAAACAGTTAACGGATAGACAGACAGACGCCACAGGAAGTCTGAAAAACATTTCAAGGCAGGATTGTATAGCAACAGAACTTCACAGGAAATCTGTAATTCATCTAAAAATATATTTAAAATCTTATGTCAGATGTGTGATCTCCATATGATTATCTGTGAAAATGAAATAAACGTGCACAATGCAGCTCATGGTCATCTAGTATGTGTATGTGGACATTTATAGATTACACCAACTATTTGATACGAAATGTCAACGGCATTTTATGCTATATATCCTCCTTCGTATAAAAATAAAAAAATAAAAAAACTTCATCAGAAGAAAATACCCAGGATATTTCAATAGCTGGAAACACCACCCCCCCCCCCCTCCAGCACTACATACACTTGCCACTGAAACATTCCCACCACCACTACATACTCTAGCCGTAGAAGATGCATCCCCACCACCACTACATACCCTAACGCTAACCCATCCCTGCGCAACTGAGGGGAAACGCTTCAGTCTCCCATCCACTCCTGTGACGTAATGAAACTGCCCTTCATGTTCAGTGTCGAACTGCTTCGCCCTTGCGAATACTTGTGTGTTTACTAAATCGTAAAAAAGATCACCCTGCTTTAGTATTTGATTTTATATGAAGTAAAATTTATATACTTCTCCGTGATGACATTTCAAAGCGTTTGGATTTCGCTAATTCTTCAAAGGCAGGGAATAAAGCTGTTGTACTCAGTAGAATTAACGAACCTAAATGCTTGTCGGTTAATGTTGACCGAATCACTTTTATGAAACTCATTTCGAAAATGTTTGTTCACATAAGTATATCGTGCCAAAAATTGCACATTGAAAGTAATTATTATTTATTTAATTGAATGCATTTTATTCATGGAATAGTCGTAACAAATCTCGCTCGAGATTACCTATGGGAAGTCTGTATTTCAGAGATGATAAATAATCGTGTCTCTATGTTTTGTCACAGTTATTTAGTTGAAATTTTCAAGCGAAGGTTCAACTCCAAATGTAGCCTATTCAGGTACATTTTGGTACACCATGGTACATTACAATCGACTCAGTCTCTAACAGAAATGAGTGCTACGAGCAATCCTGGGGATAAAGGTGGCCGGTGCGTAAGACTGACAACCTTACCACCTTCATGTCCCGATTGTCTAAAAATATGGGATCCTCAATCTCCTGGAACCCTGTGGGCCTCCATAGCTTGTAATAGGGATCACTTTACTTTTATGGTACATTACAATAATAACGCACAAAGCTCAAACTCATGGACTCGCGTTCTTTTAACATAAAGTGATGAACTGATAAGAAATTTATTTGTCATAGTAATAGCATTTGTTTTGTATTCCAGGTAAGAACATCGTACTGTTATAGAAGGGCCAAGCATGTAAGTATAATCTTCATTCTGTACTAACAAAACCGGGTTTGCCTAATGGAGACAGAAAAACTGAATGAGTATATGAATAAAGGTTGCCCACCCCTTTATTAGCTCCAGCTTACCAGTCATACATCCATAATTCATTCAGTTCCTGAAGATCAACCATCACCAGTACGCAGTTCTAAGGAGCCGGTTTTACCTGTTCCACTCCCGCTAGCATCTACCACAAGGAAAGCTGAGCGGCTGGCCGGTTTTTAAACTTATTGGCGGTTCCTGTACCTGCACGGGAGTAATTTTTCGATAAAAATTATTCGAACTGAACCTGACCCGCCACTGCACTGAGGGAGGGTATGAATGACGTCAACATTTTTCCCTTTGCTCCTCTTTCCGTTGCTCCCATCACACTTATGTACTGAACAGGCAAGGTCCAAACCGGACTGCTCAGTACTTGACGATAGCTGCTGAAGATGGACACGCAGTCTGAATTGCACTAATCCTTTTAGATTCATCACTGGTGGGATCGAGCAGTGCTTGCAGTGCTCTAACGACTTAGGAGGTATGGCCAGTGCATTATTTCACTAGCGAAGGGATTGTCTCTTCCAAATATATCGTGGGGAAGTGGTCAAGTGCCCGATAGAATCCAGCCGCTAATGAGGGTGCACCAATGTGGTAACGCACTAGAATCGAAGCTTTAACTCATCGATGTACGCCTACTAAGCTCCGCCTGAGTCAGACTCAATTCAAGCAAGGTAGAGATCCAGTAGGCATCTCGAGTTGGCCGGGATAGGGGTAAATACTCGAATATTGCTAAGCGCACACATGTGACTTTAATCACGCGACAGTTTTGTCACTGCAATAACTTCCTTATTTAAGTGCGTACACGAGAAGTGACTGCCACAGATGACTTTCATTAAACCCTGAATAGTCATGATGGAGATATAGTAGCAATAGCTTGCGTTCTCGTGATCAGATACAGAAAATGTAAGAAAAATCAAGTTACGCCGAGTTACGTTACTTGTAAGTAGTAAGGGGTAGCGTTCATGGCGGTGAAAGTTTGGCAACTTCCCGCCGCCATCTTGGATGACGTCACTTCCGGTCGCCATCTTGGATGACGTCACTTCCGGTCGCTAGGTTTGCGTACGTACGCGCCTGCAGTTAAGCTCTTTTGCCAACGACGCCCAGAAACGCACTCTTACGCAAGGCTTTTTACCAATGTTGTTAAGCCCTTATGCCAAGGACGTCTGGATATGCACTCTTACGCAAGGGTTTTTACCAATTTTGTTACGCCCTTATGCCATGGACGTCTGGATACCCCCTCTTACGCTAGGCTTTTTACCAATTTTGTTACGCCCTTATGCCATGGACGTCTGGACACCCACTCTTACGCAAGGTCTTTTAATTTAAGTTGTTACGCCCTTATGGCATAGACGCCGGGGTACACACTCTTACGCGATGTTTTTTTGTCATTTTTTTTCGGGACGTTTGCATTTGGGTCCTTTGGCTATCCCATATGAAGTCCCTACACTTTGAACTTTTTTATCCCGCACCGTTATGACCTTTTGACAGCTGTAGTCGCTATCCCAGGACTTCCATATGACGTCATCATTATATTGCGTTCTTATGCATGTTGATTTTATATTTATATTTATTTAATAAAATCTTGTCAAGTTGTGATTACTGGGTACCTGTGTTTAACCGCGTGACCACGGTGACATCCTATGTTCCAAATGCTAACATTGTCTCATATAAAATTCAGTGCCGTCATGTTATCCAATCTTGTGCTTTCATAATTGCCTACTAGATCGCGCTAGTTAACAGTCATTACTTTAAGATTTGTCTCCTAGAAGGCAGTTTGTACCATGCTATAAGATGGCGACTACCGCTAAATTCAAAATTCAAAACATTGTCTCATATAATATTCAGTTTTTCTCAGTGCCGTCATGTTATTCAATCTTGTGCTTTCATAATTGTCTACTAGATCGCGCTAGTTAACAGTCATTACTTTCAGAATTGTCTCCTAGAAGGCAGTTGTGTACCATGCTATAAGATGGCGACTACCGGTAAATTAGAAAATTCAAAACATTGTCTCATATAATATTCAGTTTTTCTCAGTGCTGTCATGTTATTCAATCTTCTGCTTTCATAATTGTCTACTAGATCGCGCTAGTTAACAGTCATTACTTTCAGAATTGTCTCCTGGAAGACAGTTGTGTACCATGCTATAAGATGACGACTACAGCTAAATTCAAAATTCAAAACATTGGCCGAGATGGAGTCGAAATTTAATTTTTTTTTAAATGGAGGGGTGTTTGAAAAAAATTCAAAATGGGTGTAATATTTTGCCGCGTTGACACATTAATATGATTTAATATTCATTACAATGATGTTTTCAAACAAGTTTTCGTCGGAGGCCTCAAATGGTGGCTGGAGGGGCATAACAGCCTAATATGATTTAGTAATATTTAAAATACTGTCTTCAAAAATAGGTTTTCTAGATAAAGTCGAAACAAAAGCCCTAATTTTTGTAAAACTATTATGTAGGCCTATTTGTCATGCATAACAACCTATTATGTTATAATATTCCTTAAAAGAATGTCTTCAAATAAGATTTTCTATGCCAAGTCGACACAAAAGGCCTAATTCTGTAAATTAATACATAGGCCTATATGCCATGCATAACAGACTATTATGTTTTAGTATTCTTAAAAATACTGTCTTCAAAATAAGTTTTCTAGATAAAGTCAAAACTATTCCAAGTAACGATAGGGAACGTTTCCTGAATTTTGTGCGTGCAATGTCTTAAATCGAAACGTGTGATTTAATTTGCGAAAAACTGGAACATCTTCAGAGATGGTAAGTAGTGTGTGTTTTGCTTTTCAAATGAAAACTTATTTTTAGGTTTCCAGTGCAATTTGTTTTCTCAAACATAGCCTATATCTTTTAGACAGAGTGTTACAAAGTAGACCTACCGTATTGCACTTTACTGTTTTGACGTATTATGACTCTATTCAGTTTCCGTTTGAAGGTAGAGAGCGGTATAACTAGAAAGACAGATATCGCCTGGGAGGGGGAGAGTGAGTGGAAAGGAAGTCTACCATTGCAATGCATCACACTGTACCAAATACCAAGAGCATTTGCGTGTTCAAATGTCTTCCTAGCCGGTCAGATGTCTTTGGTACGACAGGACATTAACTTAGATAGGATGGATGCCTTTTTTTCAGAACTGCTTCTATCTGATGCCATTCTAATCCTCTTCGAACAGTCAATCAGTGAATGTAAGGGTAATTTTTTGCAGTCCAGTATAATGCTGCCAAATACGTACAACAGTAGTACTTCACAAAAGAAGTAGCGAATGACAGCGGCAACACCGGGGAAATCCATGCGACTACAACAGCACTTGTTCTTTGTTGGTGTCGAAGTCTGTGCAGATTTTCCTATTTTGGAACAATGCTTTTATATTCTTTTGTAGATAGACGACGGTATGGGACGAGGCCTTCTTAGGGGAAAAAAGAAATATCTGATTATGTTATATCTCCGTGAAATGATTAAAAAGTTTATACGTAACGTGTAAAGGTCTTTCAGGTTGTTCAGGAAAATGGTTCTACCCTTTTAGTACATATGGAGTAACAAAATGAATGTTTGACATACCCATTGCTACAGATGTTGTCTTGAAGACTGAAACCAGTAGCGAATTCACCGAGCTAATATTACAGAGTCATTGTGTTGAAAACTAAACTATGACATACCGTTAGTGTTCTCAATATGGTTTTGGATCATGAAAGGTATGTCGTGTCAAGGATATACATATTTCCATACGATACAAAGTTAATTCAGGATGTATGTTAATAACATATATAAATAAAAACTGTCTATTCTATAAGAATACACATACAATTTCGGGAACATTCCCAGGAACTGATATAACATTAGAAAAAACACATTCCTATGCTATTACTGGTAGTCATATAAGAAATCTGGACATTTCTGTATCATTACAAGTATTGCTCAGTTCAGTTTCCAAACACCTGGTCAATGTTTACAACATCTTCATAAATAACTTGATGTTATTTCACACAATTTAACGTTGGATTTTATTACTGCACAAACACTATGAAACCAATTAATTAGAAACATCTTAACCTAAATAGTTTTTGCCTACGAAAATGTTTTATCAGAACAGGATCTGTAACTCAGACAAACAAGGTGACGTTTTCATAATATTATTCCTATCGTAGCAAATGTTCACCAAAATTTTCTTTTGCTCAAACAGACATTATAACTTTTCGAAGTGAAACCTCAGAACAACAAAATATTGTCCATAAATTAGATTTCAGTATAGAATGGCTTTTAACACAGCCCTAAGGACATGAGATGTTCGGGGTTGAAATAATGTACCATATAATTTGACATTTGTCAGGAATAATAATTTATTTTTCACAACACACGTTATAGTACAAGAATGTAAAAGATATCTTACATTTATATCAGACGTATGTTCTATGAGATGTCTGTAAAAATCCTATCATTGATACGTTACTCATAGCTGTATGGTTTTTTTCTATGGTCAATGTTAAATAATTTCTACGAAACCAATTAAATAGAAACATCCTAACCAAAATTAGCATTGTTTACGTTTAACAGAATTGATCCTCTATATGTTCTGTATTTTGTCAGACGTAATTTATGTAAAATTGTTAGTTTTCTACATAATGTATAATCTACAAATTGAAATAAGAAAAGTAATTATATTTTCTTCTGTTATTCATGTGTTAAAGAAAACTTTCTACAGATTATTATTCATTAAACTAATCCTATATTTGTAAGAAGTTATAGTCGATCAGTCTTCAGCGCAAAGCTTTTTCTATAGACCTCTTCAATGTTAGTTTCCTTAAGCAATCAGCTTACCGACATTAATGAAAGAAAATATTGTATCTTAAATCGTCTACCTATTCTGTGAATACAAAATATTAAATGAGTTAGCAATTGATACAGAAAAAAATGAAATATGAGACTGTAGTGAACAATTTTAGAAGAAAAATTATTAAAATTTTGTTCTATAGGCCTAATTTTTTTTAAAATTACCTCTTAAGTTTGTTGGCAAATGTAATGCATGTCAATGGAAAGATAGGATAGGATAGGTATTTCATCTGGAATTTTATCCTAATATTAACAGAATGAAGAACCACCGCATAAACATTTTAAATTACCATTAATTTTAACTCCCAGTTTTAGGCCTACAAGTATATTCGTTGTAGCAATGCATTGTTAAGCAGCTAAAAGTTACGCATGAAAAGGATTCGTACTAAAATTTAAGGCACACGTTTTCAATTAATTGGATACTGTTCTGACAGAATTAAACACAACTTGTATCTGGTAACATACACCAGTTTTCATAATTAAAATTGTACTCGCAACTATGTAACGATAACCTGAAATGAACTTAATAAAATCTACATTATAATTTTTACCATATTGAAAGTTGACTTACAGTTTGTTTCGTGTACTCTCAACACCAAGACGTTTTCAGTCCAAAGCTTAAATGAATGTTCTGATTTCAGTTTTAAAATAATCACATAACTTTTCTCTGCTACTAAATTTTACATTCTAATGTATTCCGTCATGAAAGTTTTCGCAACTATGTAACGATAACTTGAAATGAACTTAACAAAATCTACATTATAATTTTTATAACATTGAAAGTTGACTTGCAGTTTGGTTCGTGTACTGTTAACACCAGACGTTTTCAGTCCCTAGCTTAAATGAATGTTCTGATTTCAGTTTTAAAATGATCACATAATTTTTCTCTGCTACTAAATTGGCATTCTAATTTATTGCGTCATGAAATTTTCGTAACTATGTAACGATAACTTGAAATGAACATAACAAAATCTACATTGTAATTTTTTTACCATATTGAAAGTTGACTTGTAGTTTGTTTCGTGTACTGTTAACACCAGACGTTTTCAGTCCCAAGCTTAAATGAATGCTCTGATTTCAGTTTTAAAATGATCACATAATTTTTCTCTGGTACTAAATTGACATTCTAATTTATTGCGTCATGAAATTTTCGTAACTATGTAATGATAACTTGAAATGAACATAAGAAAATATACATTGTAATTTTTTGCCATATTGAAAGTTGACTTGTAGTTTGTTTTGTTTACTGTTAACACCAGACGTTTTCAGTCCCTAGCTTAAATGAATGTTCTCATTTCAGTTTTAAAGTGATCACATAACTTTTCTCTGCTACTAAATTGACATTCTAATTTATTGCGTCATGAAAGTTAAATTCCATTTACAGTTGTATGCAAAGACAAAAATTTTATAACGTTATATGGAAATAATTTTTTAATAGTATCATTCTTTTTTTTTTTTAAGTTAAAGACAAAGTTTTGGAAAAACTTGTATGCAGAGACAAATATGTTATAATGTGTGTTTGAGCAAAAGAACATTCTGCTAAACACATGCATTCTGTTCTGAAAAACGTCGCACAGCTTGTTTGAAAAAGTTAGAGGAGAAGAGAAAAAATTTATAATGTGTCTTTGAACAAAATAAAATTCTAGTAAACATCTACATCCATGGAAATAATGTTTGGATAGTGTCATTGTGTTCTTTTAAGTTTTGTGAATACTTTTTTTATTTAAATAGTATTCTGTCAGTTTTTAACCATAACTTGCATAAATAATTTAGTTTGCATAGCGAGTGAAGTGTAGAAAGAAGACATTTTCAAAATAAATAGGTTCAAGTTGCTAATATTTTCTACATTTAAATCATATTATACAGTTTTTAATCACAAGTTGTGTAAAATAATTTAGTTTTCGTATTAACATGAGTGCAGAAGTAGTAAGTTTCTTGTTTTCGTATTAGCGTGAGTGCAGAAGTAGTAAGTTTCCTCTAATTAATAACAATTTAGAATATTATTTAGATCAAAAAGTATTGACAAAAATGTCTGTCAGTTTTTCAACCATGACTTGTATAAATCATTTAGTTTTTCTAGTGACTGAAGTGTACAAAGAAGACATTTTCAAATTAATTAGGTACACGTTAGTAATATTTTCTACATTTATATAATATTATACAGTTTTTAATCACAAGTTGTGTAAAATAATTTCGTTTTCGTATTAGCATGAGTGAAGAAGTAGTAAGTTTCTTCTAATTAACAACAATTTAGGCATTTTTGTAAATATATTTTTTATTTAAATAACATTTTCTCAGTTTTCAACCATGACTTGTATAAATAATTTAGCTTTCATAGCGATTGAAGTGTAGAAAGAAGACATTTTCAAATTAATTAGGTACACGTTAGTAATATTTTCTACATTTATATAATATTATACAGTTTTTAATCACAAGTTGTGTTAAATAATTTCGTTTTCGTATTAGCATGAATGAAGAAGTAGTAAGTTTCTTCTAATTAACAACAAGGTAGGCATTTTTGTAAATATATCTTTGATTTAAATAACATTTACTCAGTTTTCAACCATGACTTGTATAAATAATTTTGTTTTCATAGCGACTGAAGTGTAGAAAGAAGACATTTTCAAAATAACTATGTTCAAGTTAGTAATATTTTCTACATTTAAATAATATTATACAGTCTTTTATCACAAGTTGTGTAAAATAATTTTGTTTTCGTATTAGCGTGAGTGGAGAAGTAGTAAGTTTTCTTTTAATTAACAACAATTTAGACATTTTTGTGAATACTTTTTTGACTTAATTAATATTCCGTCAGTTTTCAACCAAGACTTTTATAAGTAATTTAGTTTTATAGCGATTGAAGTGTACAAAGAAGACCTTTTCAAATTAATTAGGTACACGTTAGTAATATTTTCTACATTTAAATAATATTAAACAGTTTTTAATCACAAGTTGTGTAAAATAATTTCGTTTTCGTATTAGAGTGAGTGCAGGAGTAGTAAGATTCTCCTAATTAACAACAAGTTAGAAATTTTTGTGAATACTTTTTTATTTAAATAATATTCTGCCAGTTTTCAAGCATGACTTGTATAAATAAATTAGTTTTCATAGCGAGTGAAGTGTACAAAGAAGATATTTTCAAATTAATTAGGCACAAGTTAGTAATATTTCTACATTTAAATAATATTATACACAAGTTCTGTAAAATAATTTAGTTTTCGTAATAGTGTGTGTGCAGAGGTAGTTAGTTTCTTTTTCATAGCGACTGAAGTGTACAAAGAAGATATTTTCAAAATTAATCAGGAACAAGTTAGTAATATTCCTACATTTAAATAATATTCTACAGTTTTTAATCACAAGTTGTGTAAAATAATTTAGTTTTCTTCAGGGGTAGAACCATGCTTACACAAACAAGTATAAGCTATCTTTTAAAAGATTAAAGTTTTGTACAGTATGTTTGCACAAGCATGTACCTTCAAAGACTCGTAGTGACCTGCTTCTGACGTTTCAAAACAAATAATTATGTTAGGACTCACGGTGTGCACGTCAGTGAAGACACTTCTGGCATCCTTTCCTTCAGCACTTTTGTTTCGGATGGCGTGTGAGCTTCTCTGTCTAGAGATGTCTTAAAGAGTTTCACAAAATTCGTAGGTGTTCGATCAGCAAATTCTTTATTTATGACATCACAGGATATTGCATCACTACAGACTTGTTCGAAACTATTTCATGCTCATACACTTGCGGGGCAGGTTCAAAAGTGTTTCAATGTCATACAGTATAAGAAGTTATAATCATAACTTTTTCTTTTTTTACCATACGTGAGGGAGAAGCTTAATGTGTAGGATGTCTATATTTTATGCCATATAATGGGACGACGCTTGATATGTCTAAACATTCTGATCGACGTAAAACTTTTAAAGACTGGCCCTTACCGTTTATGGACCTGGACAAAATGAGCGAAGATAGATTCTACTATACTGGATACTTGGATGTAGCCGAGTGGGTGGAGTGTCATACACAAATAGGACAATGAGAAGAAACGGACGATCCAGCAAATGAGCATAAAAGATGGGGCCCACTACTGCAAGTTTATAAATACAATTAAAGGTGAGGTGAGGTCCTCATAGACCTGGCCTGGGATGTTTGCTGTACAGGTGAAATGTCGCATTGTACTTGTGTTCCTGATAAACACGATTGTATGCAGTGAAAGTGATGTGTACTATGGTTAAGAACGGCACACATACAATTTTTTGTTTTGCATACAAATGTTTCCACAACTTTCTCTTTAACTTTAAAGAATAGAAAGACACTATCCAAAAATTATTTCCATGGATGTACTGTAGGTGTTTACCAGAATTTTATTTTGTTCAAACACACATTATAACTTTTTTCTCTTCTCCTAGAACTGTATTAAAACAAACAGTGCGATGTTTTTCAGAAAAGGATGCATGTGTTTAGCAGAATATTCTTTTGCTCAAACACATATTATAACATATTTGACTATGCATACGACTGTTTCCACAACTTTGTCTTTAACTTAAAAGAACTGAAAGACACTATCCAAAAATTATTTAAATGAATGTAAGTGTTTACCAGAATTTTATTTTGTTCCAAGACACATTATAACTTTTTCTCTTCTCCTGTAACTGATTTCAAACAAGCAGTGCGACATTTTTCAGAAAATATTCGTAAGGATGCCGGTGTTTAACAGAATTTTCTTTTGTTCAAACACCCGTTATAACATTTTTGTCTTTACATACAACTGTAAATCTAAATTATTCTTTCATGAAGGAATAAAATAGAATGTAAATTTAGTAGCAGAGAAAATTTATGTGATCATTTTAAAACTGAAATCAGAACATTCATTTAAGCTAGGGACTGAAAACGTCTGGTATTAACAGTACACGAACCAAACTGCAAGTCAGCTTTCAATATGATAAAAATTATAATGTAGATTTTGTTAAGTTCATTTCAAGTTATCGTTACATAGTTGCGAAAACTTTCATGACGGAATAAATTAGAATGTAAATTTATTAGCAGAGAAAAGTTATGTGATTATTTTAAAACTGAAATCAGAACCCTTATTTAAGCTTTGGACTGAAAACGTCTTGGTGTTAACAGTACACGAAACAAACTGCAAGTCAACTTTCAATACGGTAAAAATTATAATGTAGATTTTGTTAAGTTCATTTCAAGTTATCGTTACATAGTTGCGAAAACTTTCATGACGGAATAAATTAGAATGTAAAATTTAGTAGCAGAGGAAAGTTATGTGATTATTTTAAAACTGAAATCAGAACATTCATTTAAGCTTTGGACTGAAAACGTCTTGGTGTTAACAGTACACGAAACAAACTGTAAGTCAACTTTCAATATGGTAAAAATTATAATGTAGATTTTATTAAGTTCATTTCAGGTTATCGTTACATAGTTGCGAGTACAATTTTAATTATGAAAACTGGTGTATGTTACCAGATACAAGTTGTGTTTAATTCTGTCAGAAGAGTATCCAATTAATTGAAAACGTGTGCCTTAAATTTTAGTACGAATCCTTTTCATCTGTAACTTTTAGCTGCTTAACAATGCATTGCTACAACGAATATACTTGTAGGCCTAAAACTGGGAGTTAAAATTAATGGTAATTTAAAATGTTTATGCGGTGGATCTTCATTCAGTTAATATTAGGACAAAATTCCAGATAAAATACCTATCTTATCCTATCTTTCCATTGATATGCATTACATTTGCCAACAAACTTAAGAGGTAATTTTAAAAACAATTAGGCCTATAGAACAAAATTTTAATAATTTTTCTTCTAAAATTGTTCACTACAGTCTCATATTTCACTTTTTTCTGTATCAATTGCTAACTCATTTAATATTTTGTATTCACAGAAGAGGTAGACGATTTAAGATACAATATTTTCTTTTATGAATGTCGGTAAGCTGATTGCTTAAGGAAACTAACATTGAAGAGGTCTATAGAAAAAGCTTTGCGCTGAAGACTGATCGACTATAACTTCTTACAAATATAGGATTAGTTTAATGAATAATAATCTGTAGAAAGTTTTCTTTAACACATGAATAACAGAAGAAAATATAATTACTTTTCTTATTTCAATTTGTAGATTATACATTATGTAGAAAACTAACAATTTTACATAAATTACATCTGACAAAATACACGACACATAGAGGATCAATTCTGTTAAACGTAAACAATGCTAATTTTGGTTAGGATGTTTCTATTTAATTGGTTTCGTAGAAATTATTTAACATTGACCATAGAAAAAAACCATACAGCTATGAGTAACGTATCATTGATAGGATTTTTACAGACATCTCATAGAACAAACGTCTGATATAAATGTAAGATATCTTTTACATTCTTGTACTATAACGTGTGTTGTGAAAAATAAATTATTATTCCTGACTAATGTCAAATTATATGATACATTATTTCAACCCCGAACATCTCATGTCCTTAGGGCTGTGTTAAAAGCCATTCTATGCTGAAATCTAATTTATGGACAATATTCTGTTGTTCTGAGGTTTCACTTCGAAAAGTTACAATGTCTGTTTGAGCAAAAGAAAATTTTGGTGAACATTTGCTACGATAGGAATAATATTATGAAAACGTCACCTTGTTTGTCTGAGTTACAGATCCTGTTCTGATAAAACATTTTCGTAGGCAAAAACTATTTAGGTTAAGATGTTTCTAATTAATTGGTTTCATAGTGTTTGTGCAGTAATAAAATCCAACGTTAAATTGTGTGAAATAACATCAAGTTATTTATGAAGATGTTGTAAACATTGACCAGGTCTTTGGAAACTGAACTGAGCAATACTTGTAATGATACAGAAATGTCCAGATTTCTTATATGACTACCAGTAATAGCATAGGAATGTGTTTTTTCTAATGTTATATCAGTTCCTGGGAATGTTCCCGAAATTGTATGTGTATTCTTATAGAATAGACAGTTTTTATTTATATATGTTATTAACATACATCCTGAATTAACTTTGTATCGTATGGAAATATGTATATCCTTGACACGACATACCTTTCATGATCCAAAACCATATTGAGAACACTAACGGTATGTCATAGTTTAGTTTTCAACACAATGACTCTGTAATATTAGCTCGGTGAATTCGCTACTGGTTTCAGTCTTCAAGACAACATCTGTAGCAATGGGTATGTCAAACATTCATTTTGTTACTCCATATGTACTAAAAGGGTAGAACCATTTTCCTGAACAACCTGAAAGACCATTACACGTTACGTATAAACTTTTTAATCATTTCACGGAGATATAACATAATCAGATATTTCTTTTTTCCCCTAAGAAGGCCTCGTCCCATACCGTCGTCTATCTACAAAAGAATATAAAAGCATTGTTCCAAAATAGGAAAATCTGCACAGACTTCGACACCAACAAAGAACAAGTGCTGTTGTAGTCGCATGGATTTCCCCGGTGTTGCCGCTGTCATTCGCTACTTCTTTTGTGAAGTACTACTGTTGTAAGTATTTGGCAGCATTATACCGGACTGCAAAAAATTACCCTTACATTCACTGATTGACTGTTCGAAGAGGATTAGAATGGCATCAGATAGAAGCAGTTCTGAAAAAAAGGCATCCATCCTATCTAAGTTAATGTCCTGTCGTACCAAAGACATCTGACCGGCTAGGAAGACATTTGAACACGCAAATGCTCTTGGTATTTGGTACAGTGTAATGCATTGCAATGGTAGACTTCCTTTCCACTCACTCTCCCCCTCCCAGGCGATATCTGTCTTTCTAGTTATACCGCTCTCTACCTTCAAACGGAAACTGAATAGAGTCATAATATGTCAAAACAGTAAAGTGCAATACGGTAGGTCTACTTTGTAACACTCTGTCTAAAGATATAGGCTATGTTTGAGAAAACAAATTGCACTGGAAACCTAAAAATAAGTTTTCGTTTGAAAAGCAAAACACGCACTACTTACCATCTCTGAAGATGTTCTAGTTTTTCGCAAATTAAATCACACGTTTCGATTTAATACATTGCACGCACAAAATTCAGGAAACGTTCCCTATCGTTACTTGGAATAGTTTTGACTTTATCTAGAAAACTTATTTTGAAGACAGTATTTTAAAGAATACTAATACATAATAGGCTGTTATGCATGACATATAGGCCTATGTATTAATTTACAGAATTAGGCCTTTTGTGTCGACTTGGTATAAAAAATCTTATTTGAAGACATTCTTTTAAGGAATATAGGTTGTTATGCATGACAAATAGGCCTACATAATAATTTTACAAAAATTAGGGCTTTTGTGTCGACTTTATCTAGAAAACTTATTTGTGAAGACAGTATTTTAAATATTACTAAATCATATTAGGCTGTTATACCCCCCCAGCCACCATTTGAGGCCTCCGACGAAAACTTGTTTGAAAACATCAATTTAATGAATATTAAATCATATTAATGTGTCAACGCGGCAAAATATTACACCCATTTTGAATTTTTTTCAAACACCCCTCCATTAAAAAAAAATTAAATTTCGACTCCATTTTGGCCAATGTTTTGAATTTTGAATTTAGCTGTAGTCGTCATCTAATAGCATGGTACACAACTGTCTTCCAGGAGACAATTCTGAAAGTAATGACTGTTAACTAGCGCGATCTAGTAGACAATTATGAAAGCAGAAGATTGAATAACATGACAGCACTGAGAAAAACTGAATATTATATGAGACAATGTTTTGAATTTTTTAACTTACCGGTAGTCGCCATCTTATAGCATGGTACACAACTGCCTTCTAGGAGACAATTCTGAAAGTAATGACTGTTAACTAGCGCGATCTAGTAGACAATTATGAAAGCACAAGATTGAATAACATGGCGGCACTGAGAAAAACTGAATATTATATGAGACAATGTTTTGAATTTTGAATTTAGCGGTAGTCGCCATCTTATAGCATGGTACAAACTGCCTTCTAGGAGACAAATCTGAAAGTAATGACTGTTAACTAGCGCGATCTAGTAGACAATTATGAAAGCACAAGATTGGATAACATGACGGCACTGAATTTTATATGAGACAATTTTAGCATTTGGAACATAGGATGTCACCGTGGTCACGCGGTTAAACACAGGTACCCAGTAATCACAACTTGACTGGTTCGAGTCCACCCATGAGACAAGATTTTATTAAATAAATATAAATATAAAATCAACATGCATAAGAACGCAATATAATGATGACGTCATATGGAAGTCCTGGGATAGCGACTACAGCTGTCAAAAGGTCATAACGTTGCGGGATAAAAAAGTTCAAAGTGTAGGGACTTCATATGGGATAGCCAAAGGACCCAACTGCAAATGTCCCGAAAAAAAAGGACAAAAAAAACCTCGCGTAAGAGTGTATACCCCGGCGTCTATGCCATAAGGGCGTAACAACTTAAATTAAAAGACCGTGCGTAAGAGTGGGTGTCCAGACGTCCATGGCATAAGGGCGTAAAAAAATTGGTAAAAAGCCTAGCGTAAGAGGGGGTATCCAGACGTCCTTGGCATAAGAGCTTAACAACATTGGTAAAAAGCCTTGCGTAAGAGTGCGTTTCTTGCCGTCGATGGCAAAAGGGCTTCACTGCAGGTGCGTACGTACGCAAACCTGGCGACCGGAAGTGACGTCATCCAAGATGGCGACCGGAAGTGACGTCATCCAAGATGGCGGCGGGACGTTGCCAAACTTTCACCGCCATGAACGCTACCCCTTACTACTCTTGTATATTTTTCTTACCCTCTTAAGGTAAAGGATTTATACACAACTGCCTATAGGGGAGGGAGGAAACTCGGGTCAATACTAGACTCCCGATGAGAGACCAATACAACGCTCCTAGGACAACACAAACACCTAGGACAAAACACAGGACACAGCATCCAGTCCTTAACCGAAGAAGAAGACTTCTCATAATTGAAAAATCTCCAACTCGGCCATAAATGGAAGCCGGGCCATCGAATGAACGGCAGGCGCGCTACTAACTCACCTATGGTGGACGTGCTGTTGGTAATATATAAGAAAAAATCGTAGACAATTCAAGTAAACAAGTTTAATTATTTTGGGTTTTCTTGTTAATTTTTCCCATGTGGCAAGAAACAATTTCTCACACACCTATTCACATATCCACTTTACTATTTCTTACATTAATGTAGGTCTATCGTTATCAGTATTTTCTTCTCTTTTGTAATATTACCACTCACTTGTGGGAATAAACACAGATCTTCAAAGAATTTCTGAATTACCAAAACTTGGACAAAGAGTTTTCTGCTCTAAGGAAAATTCGAAATACTGTATCCCATGTTTTTTGCTTTATTTAATACTAGTGCTATGCGATGTTGACAAAATTTTATCTTATTCTCTGTATACTGAGATTAATGTAATATGTACGTAATAAAGTTAACATTACAGCATCAATAACCATATTCAACTCTTTATGTTTTATTTATTCGCCACTTCATTTACTGTCATTTTACCTCAGGTCTGATTTATATGTAAAAACTTTTGTAAATAAATTTCTATTCTAAATTACTTACTAACCTGGAAAAACCCTGGGCTGAATTGCTTAGCCATTACAGTCAAACCTCTGTATAGGAAAGATCGATATGACAATAAACTTGCATTTGCCATTTTTTTTTTTTTTTTTTTTTTTTTGTCCTGGCAAGTTTCTTATCTTTATAATGTTAAATTTCACCCACTATAACGATGAAGTTATTTGAGTAACATCCTTTTACAGCAATATTTTGAAGTTCAATTGATATTGCAGACCAATAGTTCAGACTGTGAAGGCAGCAGATTAGTATCCTTCACAATCACCAAAATCGTTTTCTGCAGCTTGAAATCGTTATATTTTTAAAAATTTCAGAAGAGAAGGATCAGTAGAGTGTGAAAAATAGAGCCAGCGAAGTGAAACATATCTTACTACGTGTGCAAAAGCATACAATGAGTTCTGCTGCTACTTAAACCTGCACAAGATGTGTAGTTCAAACACCATACCGAGCAAAATAATGTCTCAGCTATGCGATGAATTTGTCTCTTTCAACCCTCTTCCTACCCTTTGAAAGTTTAATTTTTTTGCATATGCCTAGGCTCAAAGCTCGTGATCCGCGATGATAAACAACGTAACGATCTTTTTAAGTAAACTACTCTGTGGGTGAGTCGGTAGCGCCCCTGCCTTCCACTCCGGCGGCCCGGGTTCGATTCACGGCCGGCTCGGGGATTTTTCAGTAGTGAAAAATCTCTTTCCCGGGTTCAGGACTGTACTTGGTCAAGTCTTAGGTTAAGATAATTCACATTGTGCGCGATTCCTTAATTATTTAAGTAAACTACTGGGATTTGTGATTATTTTTCGTTTTTTGTATGTCTGTTCTTTTAATTATCTTGTGATCACACTGTATTCTGCATGCACTCATGCTAATATGTGGTATGTCACAGTCTCCCGATATAACAATAATCCTCATATATCAGGCCCACAAATATCATTGTCTGGTGGTTTGACTGTATAATATGAAATTTTGTGAACTTTCTTTTTAGCCGAATACTGACAATAGCCTACATGAAATGGGTGACGACACTCACTACTAAAACAAACTTCAATACTGATACTAGTGATATTTTATCAATGTACAATAAGCCTAGGCCTATATTAAAATATTATCGTGCCTTAATAATGCATAATATTAATGAACGAAATATAGGAAATGAAAGTATTATTCTCGACAGTAAATATAAGCTAGTTAAATACCTGCAGATAGCACCAATTTGCCAAAAGCGTGCTGTTAAGTCTTCTGGTTATGTAACATTGCGACTTGTATTCATTCATCAATCTTGAGTTTAAAATTAGAATTTAGTGCTCGTCAGTTCACTTAAGTAAATAACTTTTCTAACGGGAAATTATGCAATAGCCTGTAATTTGTAAATACATAAATCTACCTCAAGGTTCACTCTGACAGTTACAACATTTTAACTTATTCATCGACTTTTATTCAGTCACACAGAAAGTTTTTACCTTTTCAAGATATTGCCAGAAAAACTTTTTTTACTGTACTTGGTTATCAGCAATATAGCCTACTATAAGTTATTTAAACAAGATTTGTGGTGTACTAAGTGAAGTCAGGGCAAATTTTCTAGAGAGCTTCAGTTCTGTTCTGTTTCTCAACACTCGACCTGAGGAAGTTCTCCCTTGTGTGGTATCACGAATTTATTATAATTCTGTGAGGTGTTAAATTGGCCTAAACAATGAGACTGTTAACGCCTTAATCTTGAATCTGTCTCTAAATAATTATGTATTATTAGTATACAAGAATCATTGCACAAAATCCTTATAATGGTCGACAGGATGAAAAATTCCAAACATGTCAACCTCTCCACTATATTTGTTTCGTATATAATTATATATATATATATATATAAAGGCGCTGTATTAGGGGCATGGTACTTCTCCACCAAATTTAGAAGTAGGGGCCTCGCCCCCCCCCCCAATATTTAAAACCGTATGATGCCGTATTATGTGTTGACTTATTAATGAACTTAGAGACTTAAAGGAGCATGATTGCCAACAGAAGTTAAATAAACATCTTCAGATTTATTTATATATTCATTTATTACTTACTTTTGTTTGTTTTTAGGCCTATTTCTAACTACTAACAACCCTCTTCATACTAAATTCTTGACTCCCCAAGAATATTTTCAAGTCTGCTCCTATGTGTATAGTGTAAATGGTCTCACGATGTAAATCTAATTGGATATGTCAGTAATAAACGCTCAAAAAGTTAATGTTATGCCAGACGTATACACTGCATCAGAATATCGCGCTTAAAAAGTTTTCTTGAGATCTCAAAAAACTTTTATCAAGTGATAATAATGTTCTACCAAAAGTCCAAAAGTGATTCTACTGAGTCTAATAACTAAATGATGTAGATTCAAAAGGTTTTACTAGTTCATTTTCCTTGTGGTGGCATGTTCCAGCTGGAGATGTACCACGCGTTATATTGACCATCTTCTAGACCTAAATGCGCTTTCAGAATGCATCGGTATCAAGGACATAAAAGATGCTTTCTGGTTGCTTTGAGAGAGTGCTTTACCGCTATTCTCTAAAACAGCATTATATTGTAACAAGGGCTCGTCGGGGTTCAAAATGAGAACACCGAGTTTATAATTGAAGGATGGAGGTTCCTTTATTTCCTGCAACAATTGTCGATACAGCCAGAAAACTCCAGACTACTTGCCAGTTCACTGTCCTGTTCAGTGCTCACTCTCACTGTGCTCAGTCCTAATTACAGCACTGTTCCAGTCCAATCCAGATCATCCCACGTCGCGCCGGTCAACTCCACAGTCCTCGCTGCCGCTGTGCGATCCACCCGTCGCGCCGAGTTCCCCGGGACGGCACTGCCTCAGCCCAGATCAGCTCACCAGCTCTTCCGTTCACCCTTCCTTCCGGTCACTAGTTCCCCGTTGACTAGCTATTCCGCTCTCGGGTCTGTCCGGTCACTGGCTCCTCAGCTTCCCAAGACACACTCACTTGAGGCCGCGCTGATCAGTCCTCTCCGTCCAGCTCACCCTCTGACGCTGACACTCGCCGCTACTCACGGACTGCCTCTCGGACTGTTCCCTCGTTGACCCTCCGGCTCTTCACGGACTGTCTCTCCTCTGATGTATTGAGTCTTCACACTGAACTGACTCTCCTTGACTGACCCTTCACTGTACTGAACTCCTTCACTCTGACTGCCGCTCCATCACTGACTGACTCTCCTCACTGAACTGACTGACTCTGCTCGCTCGCCGCCCTTATATAGCCCCGTCGAATGTTCCCGAGTCGAGATCTGGAAAGCTCCGCCCGCGTGGAATCTGGAATGTGCGCTGCGTTGCGCGGGCGCACCCCATAGCGCGAGCTCCTCCCAACAGGCCTTCCCCCGAAGCTTGGTCCAATAGCCGTGCTGCTGCCACGCCCACTGGCGCTCGTGCCCACGTGCGCTCGTCTGCCGCCCGCCCACTAGGGTCGCGATGTTTCTAGACTCCGTCGTTCTAGTTCTTTCTGCCTTACTCCTCCTATCAGTTTCTAGGTTTTTCTGGCTTTGTCACATTGCCCCCTCCTTAAGGGCCTTCGTCCCGAAGTGCCCCATGATATACCGCCAGACGGTCCTGGTGAACTACCGGCATCTTCCCTCTTGGCTGTCGTTGGATGCGGTAGACTTCTGGCTACTTGGTGAACTAATGCATGGCCCGCAACAGGTACCGATGTCCATCATCAGTAATGGAGCATGGGCCTGCCACGTTGTATTGCCGCATGGCCCCACGGCTGCAATTCCTAGGCCCTCTGCTGGCATCGCCGGTGTCGCAGTGTTGACGCCACCTCTCGACGTCACTGCATTCTTGCAACCAGTTAAGCCTTCTCCGCAGTTCGTCGAGGATCCGGTTCACTCCCAAGCGGTCACCTGTCGCTCCTGCGTGGACTTCCTCCAGGACCTCCTTGACTCCGGCTCTTGGAAGGGCTAGGTGCTCCGCAGCCATCTTCTCATCCGCAGACTCCCAGCTTCCTTTCAGGACCCTGTCCCTGACCAATAGGGCGTCCTGCAGGTTCCCATAGCCCTCGTAGATGGCGCCGCGACTGGCTACCTCGTCCAACGTCGGTCCCGTGCCTGACATGACGTCCCTCGATGTTTGTCCTACGTCCACGTCGTCCCGCGGTGTCTCTCCGGCGTCCACGTCGTCCCGCGGTGTCTTTCCTTCGTCCATGTCGTCACGCGGTGTCTCTTCAGCGTCCACGTCGTCCCGCGGTGCCTCCTCTACATCCACGTCGTCCCGCGGTGTATTTTCCTTCGTCCCCACCGTCTCGCGGTGTCTGTCCTTCATCAACGTCGCCACGCAGCGTCTCCCCGGCGTCCACGTCGTTCCGCGGTGACTGTGCTGCGTCTACGTCGTTCCGCTGTTGTCCACTCAGGGCGTGATCTTGCCCTTCGGTAGCTGGTGGTACGATGATGGCCATGTCCTCTTTCTGCACTTCCTGTTCTTCCACATTGGCCGGTCTCTCTAGTTCATTCTTCACGGCCACCAGTTCGCTGCCCGGTTCATTCGATATTTCATTGGCTGGTTTCAGTTTCTGCTTGAGTTCTTCCTTAGGCCTTAACTGCCGGTTCTTCACTTCACTTGTAAATTCTCTTATGGCCTCTATCCTTTCGGTGTGGCGCTTGTCCATTATCTCGCTCAGTCGATCATATCGCTGGTCCATTATCTCGCTCAGTCGGTCGTATCGCTGGTTCATTTCTCGCCTGATCTGGTCTTTCAGGTCGTTCAGTCGGTCATTTTGCTGGTCCATTTTCTCTGTCATCTGCTGAAGAAATGATTTGAACATGTCCTCCATCTTGTCTTCCTTCAATTATATCCCACTTCTGACACCAGTGTAACAAGGGCTCGTCGGGGTTCAAAATGAGAACACCGAGTTTATAATTGAAGGATGGAGGTTTCTTTATTTCCTGCAACAATTGTTGATACAGCCAGAAAACTCCAGACTACTTGCCAGTTCACTGTCCTGTTCAGTGCTCACTCTCACTGTGCTCAGTCCTAATTACAGCACTGTTCCAGTCCAATCCAGATCATCCCACGTCGCGCCGGTCAACTCCACAGTCCTCGCTGCCGCTGTGCGATCCACCCGTCGCGCCGAGTTCCCCGGGACGGCACTGCCTCAGCCCAGATCAGCTCACCAGCTCTTCCGTTCACCCTTCCTTCCGGTCACTAGTTCCCCGTTGACTAGCTATTCCGCTCTCGGGTCTCTCCGGTCACTGGCTCCTCAGCTTCCCAAGACACACTCACTTGAGGCCGCGCTGATCAGTCCTCTCCGTCCACCTCACCCTCTGACGCTGACACTCGCCGCTACTCACGGACTGCCTCTCGGACTGTTCCCTCGTTGACCCTCCGGCTCTTCACGGACTGTCTCTCCTCTGATGTACTGAGTCTTCACACTGAACTGACTCTCCTTGACTGACCCTTCACTGTACTGAACTCCTTCACTCTGACTGCCGCTCCATCACTGACTGACTCTCCTCACTGAACTGACTGACTCTGCTCGCTCGCCGCCCTTATATAGGCCCTTCGAATGTTCCCGAGTCGAGATCTGGAAAGCTCCGCCCGCGTGGAATCTGGAATGTGCGCTGCGTTGCGCGGGCGCACCCCATAGCGCGAGCTCCTCCCAACAGGCCTTCCCCCGAAGCTTGGTCCAATAGCCGTGCTGCTGCCACGCCCACTGGCGCTCGTGCCCACGTGCGCTCGTCTGCCGCCCGCCCACTAGGGTCGCGATGTTTCTAGACTCCGTCGTTCTAGTTCTTTCTGCCTTACTCCTCCTATCAGTTTCTAGGTTTTTCTGGCTTTGTCACAATATAAACCTGTCAACCAAAAGATGTGGAATCATAAGTTAGCCTCTAACTTTCACCTTTATGTTTTTCTTCCGATTTGGTCGCATGTACTAGCCCTACTGCATAAGGTCTTTCAGATTAAGTAACACAGGATTTAACATAAATAATAAGAGAATAGAAACATATAGTGGAATATATGGGCCTAATATATAATTATTATTATAATATTTAAATAAGCTAGCTAAAATAATAAAAAGTTAAAAGTCATGTGTCAAAATTGTATTTATAATGCTATAAGCTAGAAAAGAACCAGCAAGGAACCATGCTATATTTGCTGCGCATGATCTTCCTTTAGGTAGCAGCATATTCAAGTATTTGTGATAAGTTCATGCCGGAATTTAGGACAGTGTACACATGAAATTTGATGTTTTTTGCTATTCTCTTGCATGGAAGTTTAGTACTTGTTTAAGTGTTGGACTTGCATGTAAGAGCACTATTAGCAATTTACTAACTTCATGAGAAAGCCGATCTGAACACGCGAATGTTATTTCTGTCCCTGCATTGCCTTGACACTGAACTCAGCATGCGAGATTCAATAACATGTAAAGCAATGTAATAATTGTGCTCCCACTTTATACAGGTAACAACAGCTTAAACTATTCATTAAACAAGACTGAGCTCTCTTTTACATTCTCCCATAGGCTATACCTATAGAGGAAGTACCGGTACCGTGAATGCGAAAAAACTCGAAATCGAAATAGGCCTACATTGAAAAAACATGTTTCATGAGTGTATTCTGGATCGTATTTGTTTGTCCACTTTTGTCCGTCTATGCGTTTGTGTAGTCCTATTTTATGAACTTTATTTTGTTCCTATTAGATCCCATAGAATGTGTGTCTTCTTATTTTCCTTAGTTTTAGGTCTCACTTATAGGAACGTTTAAGCGGCCCATGTCGCCCGGGGTTTACAAGGTCGCGTCCAGTCCGGACAGGGGTTATCTATTGGACCAGATGAGTACTTTTTCGATCAGACAAGGACATGGAGGTCCTCCCTGGATGAGAGGTTAGCCCATTGCCGGGCCACCTCCAAGAGAACACGAACATATAGGACGAGATACACCACTCATTCACACACTCCCTCTGAACAAAGCGAGGATGGGATGAAGATGATAACGCAAACCATTTGAAATCCGGAGACCACAAGGGCCTAAAGTTACCCGACATTCGTCTCACAGTGAGGAAATACACCTGAAAAAAGAACCCACCTAGGTAACCTGTTCTGACCAGCATTCGAAACCGTGCCCGCTATATACAGTGAGTCCATTTTATGAGGAAACCTCGCATCACTGCCGCAGTGCAGTGTATTGGCGAAGCGGAATTACAGAAAGTGGCAAATAATTTGTTTAAACGATGTGAGGCATGTCTCACTGCTGACAGTATCTCAAATAAATGGTGAGTAATAAGCCTCTACATGTAGGCCTATTTTGATAATACATTGGTTGAGTTATTCTATTTTGTATTGTTTCCAAAGTCTTTGATTTGCCGGTAGTAACGGAGCACGGTCCCCGCCGGTGCAAGCACAACAGCGGGGAAAGTGTGAGCAGGGGCAACGCTGTTAAAAAGTGTCCGCATAAAATGACCTCCCTGTATATATATATTCTTTGTCAGCAACAAGTTGCTGTGCTATGGGTAGGTTAAACTTTTCAAAAAATAGGCTGAGAAGGAGCATGGAAGATGTTCGATAATCTAATATGCTCGTCTTATCTTCCGAAAATTACATTTTAAAGTAAATCCCCACATTGAAAATAGTAATTTTTTTTACCACTGTGCAAAGAAGAAAATTGTACCTCTTCAAAGACCATAGGGAGTAGGCCTATATTTTCTGAGTTTTCTAAGAAGAACACTATATAAGGGTTTATCCCCTTACGTCTTCGTGCCGAGGTGAATACATCCGTTTAGCGGGTGTGCAACATATCCGTCCGCACCCCTCCTGTGATTTACGGGAAGGTGCAGGGAAATCCTTAACACTAGAAATAATAAGTACTTAGTTTCCCCAGTTGGTGCCCGTTTATTTACAAGGCTATCTATGTACAGTTCCTACACTACAATAATCCCCTAGCTCTACATCTTCCGTGCCGTGAGCCTCGTCCACCCCCTAGAAATCCCTCCGGGGGTAAATTACCGAATATTAACCAAACACGTCCATAGCAAATAATGATCTAACTGAGACTGTCCGTCAGCCACGCGTCTCCTCTGATGAAAAACGAATTAAGTACATTGTAATTTTGAATCGTTTTATCGCATACTGTATAAGTTTATTATTAACCCCACTTGGAAAATGTTTAAGCACTTCCTCCCCAGTTTAGTTACACTTCATCAGAATAACCAGTTTATTATTAAGCCCACTTGGAAAATGTTTAAGCACTTCCTCCCCAGTTCAGTTACACTTCATCAGAATAACTTCAGCTTCGTTAGTTATTAAATTACAGTTATTGCTAAGCTTTTATAATATATTATAAAACTGTGATTTATTCACCTTACATATTGTAATTTGAAGAATAGAAGAATTTATAGCCCATTTAATATTCCGGACTACAAAATTAAAGGCTCCCATAGTGATAAACGCACTTCCTCTCATACCGTCCTTTTTTCCTACTACGAAATAAGTACAACTAACATGGCTGAATAGGATATAAAATTATGACGGTAAATGACTTCGCAGGACGATAGACAATACAGTAGAGACGGACAGATAGTCTACACAGAAATAACTATTCCCTAAACAGCCCATGGAGGCCCTTTTGTTTCCTGGAGGTTGAAATTCCCAATTTTTATACTTTTCGGCTCATGGTGGTGTATAGCTTTCATTCGCCATTGACAGCAGGATTATTTCTGGTACCCGTTTCTGCTAGAGGTTTAGTCGATCCTAGGGGCTTAATACCACCAGAAGAATTAGGCCAGTAATTGAAAAATCCCAGTAACTGAATCAGGAAATGAACCTGCGACCTTGAAGTGTATAGCGCAGTGCTTCATCACGGCATAGCCTATCCTGTACGAATATAGTCTCTAATGGCTTGGCCCTGAAAGAGCCAAAGTTAACCTTTTTGGAGAAAACTAGATATTTATACCTTTGATCTTGTCTCGGCGTGATCTTTAAACAAACAAGATGTAATTATTGGGATAAAGGTAAAGGTAAAGTGATCCCTTTATTAGCCATGGACACTCGTCGGGTTTCGGGAGGTTGAGGCTCCCAGATTGAGACATCGGCACAGGAAGGTAGTAAGTGTAGCAGATCAGTTCATATAGGCTTATATAAAATAAGGAATTAAATACAAGAAAATACATTCCTCGGACAATATTTGAACTTCCCGCAACATTATCGACTACTAAAAACTACCATTACGCCTAGACTATTACAATGACCATAAAACAAATTACATGACAAGACAGAGGACATTTACACGGACAATTTGATATGTAACACGACCATCTGAATTAAAAGACATTACCGGCAATTACAAATAATTAATCAAACGATTAATTATTAACACGACAACTTAGAAAATGACATCATTCAACACGTAATCAAGAAAGCTATACAACTACACTTATTACAGACAATAGTGACCAATACTTTATGAATTATTAAACTAAATAGAGGCATACAATGCATTGTAGGCGGTACTCTTCTGTCTGGAAAGACCATTGACGCCACCACTCGGCTTGACGTTGACATATGTGTTTCTCCCCAAATCTCATTCCACTTTAACGACAAATATTTTAAATCATAGCAGAAGACTTTGCTAATCCCCAATCATAAGAGACAAAGCTAACTGACAGAACCAATGGAAATGCAAGAATATTTTAACACAGAAACATATTAACAGGAACATGAGCAACGAACGCTGACTTGAAGACACTGATCGAGAGGACACGGACGTTATTTTTGTAGACGAAACAGGAGTTAGAAATATTGACTTTTAGACAGTGAAATAGTATATATCGACTTTTCAAGTAATACGGTTGAGGATAAAAAAAATTTATATAACGTAATAAGAAAAGATAATATATATTATTTTGTATTGTGAAGTGAAAAGAATATATACCGACATAAGATAAATAACGTAAAATTCCTGCGATAAAACGTGCAGATGTTGTAAGAATAATAAATAACCTAAAGAAATTTTGGCGACGACGAAGTAAATAGATAAAGACATTATATAAAGTAACTGTATTCTTCCTCCCGACATATTACGATAATTACAAACTAAGTGACTAAATTCAGAACAAAATAAACTTACAAATAGTATTATTCAAGTACCTAACGAATTGACATTATTGTACTACCTAGTATTCCCTAATCTTATATCCTGTATTAGCTTCGTCAAGCACGGCCCTAGAAAAAGAACTCTCGCTCTACCAACTGAGTAAGCACTAGCTGGACATTATCTTATTAATAATGTAATAATAAAGAAGAAAGGCGCTCACATAAATCAACGACACCCACCTTAACCAACGAACGGGTATAAATTGGTGCCCATCTCGGTGCTAATTACCTTACCACCCACCGATCAGATATCCCAAACATACGATCGGGTATATAAGGTGGTCAGCCATACGCACCGACCGCTTTTTACCCCCACGTATACTCCTGACACTCATTTCTGTTAGAGGCTGAGTCGACCCCAGGGCCATAATGCCACCAGAATGATTAGGCCAATGGAGAAATCCCACCGACCTCATCGGGAATCGAACCCTCGTGACCTTCCGGTTTGTAGCAGAGTGCCTCAACCACTACGCCACGGCGAACTCCAATTATTGGGATTGTTAAAGATTAGTAATAAGCCTATGTCAAACGATATTCATAAATATTTTCATTTCTACAAAGGTATTGGCATTGGCGTCTCTCGGCGCATAATAAGTTACAAGTGAAAATGATACCACACAAAGTACTTAATATTGACTTTTTTATTAAAATTCTTGCCTAATTTAAAGCCATTTACATCAAAACTAAGAGTTTTAACATTGAATCTTTCAGAACCAAGCCAGAGAATATCAGTGTATAGGATAGGTTATATGGGCCCACTCGATTGTATTATATAGGCCTATATAACTAATGCGGGTGTATGTGTGTGTGTGTGTATGTGTGTGTGTCCCCGTGTCCGCTTGTGTTGTTGCTTAAGAGTGATCTTAACTAATTTCAAGCTGAAGTTTCTTCTGAGGTTATAGCGTAGCCTGAAAAGCACTTAGCTTGCAGTGCAATAAATCGGCCAGCAACTTCCACACTTAATTTCCACACTATCCTATTGACCCACTAATACAATTTGATTTGCTGCTCCGATTGCTTCCAGTATCGAGGAAATGAACTTACAGTCTCCAAGGCGAGATTGTGATACAGAAATATCAGTTTTGGGATAGAATCGCTTCATCGCATGGCACGAGACGAATCTAATGACAAATCGACGGAATAACCATTCGTTAAATCCGTATTGTATTCATGTGTTGCAGACTAATTTTAAATTCAGTATTTTTACAAAATGCTCAAGCTTTTTACACAATGACAGCAAATTATGAAACATCCATTCTGCAATTTGACTGGTTACTCTTCAGGTAGGGGCTATTTTTAAAAAGGAGGAACCGAGTCACCCAACGTTTTTGTATTATTTTAATTTTTTATTTCAGCTGTACACTCCTTTTAGCTACGAGGCCACAAAAGGAGTTAGGGATCTGTGTCTATACAGTAGGGTAGGCCATGGAACTATTGATTGGCAATTATTTTCTATTGTTAGTGTAAGGCATGGAGTAAATTTCAACTGATATATTAATTTAAATGGATATGATACAGGATGAAATGGTGAAGATGATCCATGGTATGTGGAAATATCCAATTCGGCATTTGCCTTTACGATTGGGGAAACCATGAAAAAACCCATGTCAAATTGGCCGGCCACGCAATTTGAACCTGGGACCTCCCGAATGCGAATCCACCATCTCGGTCACCTCTCTTGGTGTCTATTTTTTATTGATGCAAGTTACACTGAAATTACATTTGAAATTACGTGGTTGTTCATTTCTAAAACGTGCAGATTTCTTACTTTTGCATCGCAGTTTCCTTGGCTTACATGAACACTTTCGACAGCCTTGTCCTCCAAAAGGTGACAAATTTGCAACGGCTTCAAGTAATGTAGGCCTAATACACTATATACACTGTAATCAACTATATCTCCGGTAGATGGAGAGGTACAATTTTGTAACTCAAAGCGTAACCGACAGTAGTCTAGTACCATGGCTGGTATATACAAGGTTGCCTCGTTCGACGCGCATGCGTATTGAGCACGAGGGATGTGACGTGGCCCCTAGCCCTGCAGGAGGATTTAAACACCTACATACAATGGCAATGATGGGAATAAAACTTATTTTTAACTAAAATAATGCATGTATCTGTAAAGATAGACTACATATGATCTTACAGGGGGTATGGCATAATAGAGGGACCACTTCTGAGTGCTCAGGCCTCAAATGAATAAGCTGTAACAAAATATATTGAGACATTTGAAACAAAATATTTAAGCTGCTGGTTTCTGTAAAACATACTGTGGATGTCAAAATAAAGAACACGCACAAACATCTTACATTTCTCTTTAAATTTATTGGGGTACTTTTACAACTCTTTGGTTATGACTCAGAAAATGGGAAGTAGCCTATACGACTTTTTTTTGTCTTATGCAGAGGGGAGTTTGCCCTTTTGTAAATAATTCTTAATTCATACACATTTCCAGCAGAAACTTAAAGAGCCTGTCCATTTTATTTATAGACAGCAGAAAAGTATTGAAAATTTTCCTTGCTGAGCTGACCACCTACACTATATTTGACAACAGAAAATTTCTATTCAAAAAGATGGGTTAAGGGTTAGAAAATGTTATTTTACCCTTCAGATGTAAAAAATGTACATTGTGAAGCAATACTCCATTTTAAAAATCTTTAAAACATCAGTTCACAGTCAGACAGCTCTAGTTTCAAGTGTCGTGCACAAGTTCTGTGTTAATACTGATTCAAAGTTCTGATTAGTTACGTCATATATGTGCTATAATTATCACCTGAATTTAATAGTTGGGGAATTCTTATAGCCTATATATAACTTTATCACCTCAAGTGTCAGTGTACCAGAGTGTGTGTTTTTTTTTAAAGAGTGGCTCACTATTGAATTCCATTACTGCTTTAATGCCGCTTAAATAATTACAATGTTAGTGTACTGTACAGTATAATGTTTTAATAACGCTTCGAGGAATTATGAATCCTCTTTTTCAGTATATACCAGTATTAAAGTAAAAATCCTTCAACATTTTATTTATGGACTCCCCTAATAAAACATCTGTCAGAAACTGAATATCTACATGTACCCATAAACCTGACTGGGGCTCACTCACTGGGGTGGGGGGAAGAATATTCAACAATGGATCTGTTGTTAACTGGAAAAGAAGTCACTTCCTACTGAAGGTGAGTTATTGACTCATTATTTTATTATAAGCGCGTCTTAAAATCCATATTTACATGTAAACTTGACTAAATTGAGTCTTGGACTGTTCGACCATTTAAATGCTTTCGGTCGGTATACATTTAAAGATATACCTGTTATATTTATGATCACTTTGATTCATTTGTAAATGTTTATTTCAAAGTGTTCTACAAACAGAATACAGATTGGTTTATAATATAATAATTGTTATTCCGTGCGCAGATTTTATTTATCTTCCAGTTTTCTGCCTCTGGAAAGCATTATTCCATGTTGTCTATTCCTCTTTGGTTTTAATAATTGTTTAGTATCTATGATTATAAGCTCTGTAATTAAATTGTGACAAGTACATTGCAATCAGAGGTGACTTCGTTCATCTTATAGACGTTTAATTTAACTTAATTTCATGTAAAATAAATGCAGAAAATACACAACTGCGCATCGATCTCATTGAGAAATTTATTTTTCTAAGTCAAGACGAATATTGCAAAGTATACCAAAGTCTATTCTTTTTAAACCTCCTTCCATAATGTAGAATAATTTACCTGAAATAAGTAAACATACCTAGAAATGTAAAATTAAAAATCTTTCAACATAATCTAAGCTATATCTACTGGACTACTTTTTCCTGAGTCAGACAAACTTTTTCCTAACTTTTTAAATCTGCACTATTCTTATTTGTACCTGTATTAAATATTTATTTTAATTTGTGTTAAATCCTCTTTATATGCAGGGTCTTATGCATTCTATCTTCACCTCGGAAACATGTATTAGGGGCCGATTGTTGGTAAAACGATGGTGTTTTCGTGTTATTTCTTCCCACCATCTGGAACAGTGACAACACCTGGGCTCGCAGTGGGAAGGAAAAAGCAGAACGGTTTGCAGAACATCTAGCAACGGTTTTCGAACCTTCTACTCAAAAGAGCTCTTCTGAGGACGACATTATTAAGTATTTGTCTGCTCCACTTCAATTATCACCTCCCATTAAACCTTTCTCTTCAAGTGAAGTTAAAAGGACAATAAAGAATCATGTTAATCCTGCAAAAAGTCCAGGTTACGACCTAATTACTGGTAGAATCCTACAAGAATTACCGAAGAAAGGATATGCATTTATTACATCAATTTTTAATGCTATTCTCCGATGTAGCCATTTTCCAAATCAATGGAAGATAGCACAGATAATTTGTATTCTTAAACCTGGTAAACCACCCACTGAAGCAGCATCCTATCGTCCGATTAGTCTCTTGCCTGTACTCTCCAAAGTGTTTGAAAAATTGCTCCTGCAACGACTAAAAAAATTGCACTCTGAAATAATTCCTGACATTCAATTTGGTTTCCGAGAATGCCATTCTACTGTTGAACAAACCCATCGCATTGTTAACATTGTACAACAGGATTTTGAATCACGTCGTTACTGCACAGCAGCTTTCCTGGATATTCAACAAGCATTTGATAAAATCTGGCATATGGGCCTTCTGTACAAAATAAAACTAAAACTTCCTCATCCTTATTATCTGCTGCTTACATCATACTTAAGTGATCGACATTTTCAAGTTAGAGTTAAAGACGAACTCTCCATATTCCATCCCATAAAGTCAGGTGTCCCACAGGGTAGTGTTTTGGGACCAGTTCTGTATCTTCTTTATACACACGATCTACCAACAACAGAAAATACTGTAATAAGGGCTCGTCGGGGTTCAAAATCAGAACACCGAGTTTCTAATTGAAGGATGGAGGATTCTTTATTTCCTATAAACAATGGTCAATACAGTCAGAAAACTCCAGACTGTTCGCCAGTTCAGTGTCCTGTTCAGTGCTCACTCTCACTGTGCTCAGTCCTAATTACAGCACTGTTCCGTTCGCACACACTGTGCGGACTCCCAGTCGAGATAATTCCACGTCGCGCCGGTCAACTCCACAGTCCTCGCTGCCGATGTACGATCCGCCCGTCGCGCAGAGTTCCCTGGGAAGGCACTGCCTCAGCCCAGATCAGCTCACCAGCTCTTCCGTTCACTAGTTCCTCCGTTCACCCTTCTCTCTGGTCACTAGTTCCCCGTTGACTAGGTCTTCCGCTCGCGGGTCCCTCCATTGACTAGTCTCTACGGTCACCGGCTCTCCAGCTCCGCAAGTCACAGTCACTTGAGGCCGCGCTGATCAGACCTCTCCGTCCAGCTCACCCTCTGACGCTGACGCTCGCCGCTACTCACGGACTGCCTCTCGCTGACTCTGACTCTTCACGGACTCTTCACTGTACTGAACTGAACTGCCTCCGTCGGTTGCTCCCGCTCCTTATATAGTCTCGACGAATGTTCCAGAGTCGAGGTCTGGAAAGCTCTCCGCCCGCGCGGAATCTGGAATGTGCGCTGCGCTGCGCGGGCACACCCCTTAGCGCGAGCTCCTCCTCCGGCCTCTCCCACGAGCGCGCACTGTCCACTCACCGCGCCGTGCCTATAGCAGGCCGCGCCAATCGGCGCGCAGCTCCAATCAGCAATAAGAGGGCCGTCTCTTTCTGGATGTCTCTAATTCTAGCTCTTTCCGGCCGAGTCCTTTTTCTATCAGTTTCTAGGCTTTTCTGGGCTTTGTGACATTGCCCCCTCCTTAAGGGCCTTCGTCCCGAAGTGCCCCATGATATGCCGCCAGACGGTCCAGGTGAACTACCAGCATCTTCACTCTTGGCTGTCGTTGGATGCGGTAGACTTCTGGCCACTTCGTGAACTAATCCATGGCCAACAACAGGTACTGATTTCCCTCATCAGTAATGGGGCATGGGCCTGCCACGTTGTATTGCCTCATGGCCCCACGGCTGCGAGTTCTAGGCCCTCTGCTGTCATCGCCGGTGTCGTATTGTTGACGCCATCTCTCGACGTCACTCCATTGGTACAACCAGTTGAACCTTCTCCGCAGTTTGTCGAGGATCCGGTTCACTCCCAAGCGGTCGCTTGTTGCTCCTGCGTAGACTTCCTCCAGGACCTCCTTGACTCCGGCTCTTGGAAGGACTAGGCGCTCCGCAGTCATCTTCCCATCCGCAGACTCCCAGCTTCCTTTCGGGACCCCGTCCCTGGCCACTAGAGCGTCCTGCTGGGCCCCATAGCCCTCGTAGTTGGCGCTGCAACTGGCTACCTCTTCCCACGTCGGTCCCGTACCCGACATGACGTCCCGCAGTGTCTGCCGCTCGTCCACGCCGTCACGCGGTGTCTCTCCGGCGTCCACATCGTCCCGCGGTGCCCGTCCTACGTCCACATCGTCCCGCGATGTCTCTCCTACATCCACGTCGTCCCGCGGTGTCTGTCCTTCGTTCACGTCGTCACGCAGCGTCTCTGCGGCGTCCACGTCGTCCCGCGGTGCCTGTCCTACGTCCACGCCGTCCCGCGGTGTCTGTGCTACGTCTACGTCGTCCCGCTGTTGTTCACTCAGGGTGTTACGTCATGTAATACCTACTCAATGCTGGCTATGAATTTAGTTCAGTGGGCTTTGGTTTTTCATGTAATTTTTAAAGCCTCATAGTTTTAATTATTCTAAGTATGTCTTGATAATTGTTGCTTTTAACCTCAATACCAAAACTATTTCATTTTATTTCTAAATACTTGCACATTTTAATATTTCTTTGTTTATTTTTTATTTTCTCTTGCAATTACATATTTAGTATAGTGTTTTTTCATGTATTGATTGATTATCTTAATATTAGGATCAAGTTATTGTCTTGGGTTGGAGATTTTTTAATTATTTCAACCTTCTGTTGTTTTTTAATAACATTCTACTCTTTCTTCTTAAAAAATGGACTACAAAAATGTACGTTCTTTTCTCCTATTTAAGAGCAATGGGCTCTTTCAACTTACAAGCTTCCTAGCATCACAAAACAATGCTAAATTCGGGCGAAAAGCCTTTTATCTTCAACTTTATTGTGGATTAAGTGATTCAACTAACTTCAAGATCGCATTCAACGCAATTTAAGGATCTTAAGGATTCCTTTCGAAGTTTAATAGTGCTTCACCAATTCTCTGGACATTGGTAATTTCAAAGGGAAATCATTCAATCCGTGAGTAATATCATAAACCACATACAAAAGGTACGTTCCAAGGACCATGGATTAGTTTGACTTCGATGAGACTGGCAATCCTAAGGAATGTATGTAACGGCAATTTATAACTAAATATAGACATTTTATCGTTTAGAAGGCAAGGTGTGAATCATTTATTTTAAACCATTGCTTTGAACTTCTTGTGTTGTGAATACAATTTTTTTCCTAGCTGTTGAAGTGACATTTCAGCAAGTTCATATTTATTTCTGGTCCTCCGATTGAATACAGTCTGCCAATACATTTAAATGTGTATCTGGATAGAGCAATAACTTCAAGATTCACGAAGAACATTTTCATCTCAAATCGCATGTTTATGGTAACCAAGCAGCATTATCACTCTATGTGCATATAAACAAACTGTTATACTTTCTTTGTGGTTCGAAAAGCAATAGAATTTGTGTTTCGAACTGCAAATCATTCAATCTAATCTATTCTCGACATGTTATCGCCGGGAATCGCACCCTAAATTATTCCAAGGTCCGCTATTCGCACCAGAGGCCGGGTCGCCTGGCGGTAACATGTTCTTGGTCCTCCGGGCCGTTGATATTACTAACATGTTGTAGGTCCATCGGGCCGTTGATATTACTAACATGTTTAGATATTACTGGCTGCTCCGAACCTGAATTATAATCAGTGCATTTGCTTGATTATCATAAATAATTCATCTTATACTATATAATACATTAAGTCTCTCCAGGCATTTGCAAGCCTGTTTGAATTCATGCAAAGTGTTGCATTTAGCAACAATATAAGTGTTGTTTCATAAACATTAGCATCACTATTATTTTCAAGTTTTAATAATATCAAACATATCTCCGTGTCCTCAACACGTTTGAGATCTAGGTACGGAGCTACCTGACTATCATATTGTAATACATGTCTATTTGTAAAATATTGTACAATCTCACAGACAACAATACAAACACCTGATACAGATTCTACACAATTTCAAGTGTATTTAACTGTTTTGTCTGTTTATCTCAATCATTACCATTGTAAACGTCTATGTGTAATTCCCGAAACGCGGGCAATTAATTTAACACTGAGCAATTATTTATTGTAAAAGACTTTGCAAATCTCATCAAATATGACTAATCCGGGTCCTGAATTTGCGGCCCTTAAGGCTAAACGAACCCCTGTTAAGAGTCGTATTACCCGCCAAGCCAATATAATAGCTGATCTCACTAGTTCTAGTGAAATTTCTATTCAAGACCTGCTTAGGCGCAAAGATACCATGACAAAACTTAGTAATGATTTTCAAGACATACAATCTCAGATCGAGGAGATAGAATTTTCTGATGCCGAAATGGCTTATAGGGAGGAAGTCGAAGAAACCGTTTTCCAAGCCCTCTCTCACCTAGATAATTTAATTTTCCAAAGGCAAGCCCAGCAGGAAGCTGAGGCTAAGTTAGTTGCGGCCCAGCAGGAAGCTGAGGCTAAGTTAGTTGCGGCCCAGCAAGAATCTCAGGCTAAGCTATCTAGTGTCGAGTTTATAAAGACACGTTTCTTCAATTATGTTCAGGCAATTCAAGCCCTTGTCATAGAAGATAGAGAATCTTATTGCAAGGCTCTGAGTCTGCGCACATCCTTCGAGGAATTATTCAGTGAGTACAAGACTTAATACTCACGTATCGACGTACTAGAACTCAATGAATCTATCAAACTTCAAAGGCTTCAAGTCGAATCTGCCTTTCATGAAACCATTGGTATTCTTCGAAGTTCAATTGATGAAACCAAGCATCATTATGAGCCCAACCAAGCTATCCTTGCTAATCAATCATTGCCTCAATTTGTCCCCTCTCTCCCTAAACTTCCAGAAATTCGGCTTCCTCATTTCAGTGGCGACCCAGCAACCTGGATTGAGTTTAGGGACACTTTCAATTCACTAATCATAGAGCATAAACACATATCTAACATGGACAAATTTCAATATTTGAAGTCCTGTCTAGCACCAGAAGTTATGACAGTGATTCAAAACATTCCTGTCTCTGCTGCTACGTTTGATGTAGCATGGAGCACGCTGTCGGCTAGGTTTGATAATGACCGACTTATCGCTAATACCCACTTGGAGAAGCTATTTTCACCTCCTGTATTAGAAAGGAATTCCGCTGAATCTCTTCAGAAGTTCGTTGACCATTTTATAAGCACTGTTCATGCTTTGAACTCGCTTAATGTTGGTGTAGAACTGTCTGACTTGATTATAGCAAAGATTGTACTCGACAAGCTTCCCCCATTCTTGATAAAGGAATGGGAATCCTCTCTCGCTCCAGGTAAAATGCCTAGTCTCAAAGACTTATTCACATTTTTAGAATCCAGGATACGGGTTTTTCAGATGACTGACTCAGCTTTAAGGAGTCAGCCAGTAAAGCCTATTGTAACTAATACAACCATTCCTAAAGGCAAGGTTGCCTCCTCCAAGCCTAAATGCCTCTGTTGTAACAATGGATTCCATGAGCTGCAACATTGTGAAGTTTTCAAAGCCATGGATTTCTCTAATAGAGACAATTTTGTCAAAACACAACGATTATGTCAAGTGTGCTATTACTCTAAGGGTCACGCCCCCTATTGTAGCACTTATACTTGCAAGATTTGTAAGGGTAAACATGGCACTTACCTTCATAATCCAGCACATATTAACGGCAACCAATCTGCCAATACTGCTGGGGTAATGTCAGTCTTCCAACCTCAACCAAGCTGTTTGCTCCCTACCGCCACTGTTTTAGTCATGCACAGGGATGGCCATTCTGTTGAAGCCACCGCATTGCTTGACAGTGGTTCTGATTGTAACCTCATGTCTAATAGGTTATTCAACCACTTAAAATTATCGCCTCATCACCAGCGCACTACTTTAGCTGGTATATTGTCATCTAAGGCAGACAGTCTTAAGATGACGTCAATTTCAATTAAGTCTGTCACTACTTCATGGCATTGCAACACCAACGTCATAATCGTACCGGAAATTTCAACCTCGAAATTTCCACGCAAGCCTGTCAATACTACAAATTGGAATATTCCACCAAATCTTTCATTGGCTGACGCCAGTTTCAATACTCCTAAGTACGTAGACTTGTTATTAGGCGTTGAAATATATTCACAGATTGTCTGTGCAGGTCAGATATCTGCTCCTAATATGCCTGTAATTCAGAACTCGCATTTGGGTTGGTATTTTGCTGGTAAATTACCACAACCCGCCAGGTCTGAACATAACATGGCTTTGCAAAATATGCACAACCGCCAACCTAAGTCAAGGCCTTCTAATAAGGTTTCTAAGGAACCCGACCATTCTAGCGGGTCTCCCACACATTATTCTGCCTTCCTCACTGCTGATCAAGACATTAGCAGGCAACTTTCTCAGTTTTGGGAATTAGAAAAAATTTCTAACTCCGATTCCTTTCTCGACGACTCTATATGCGAAAAGCATTTCGTAGATAATACTCAACGGGACTCAGAAGGAAGATATGTGGTAAAACTTCCTTTCTTGTCTGATCCTCAGACCCTGGGCAGTACAAAACTCCAGGCTTATAAAAGATTCTCCTCATTGGAGAAACGCCTCAATTCTAATCCCACTCTTAGTGAAGATTATCATAAGTTCATGGACGAATATATCGCTCTAGGCCATATGGAGCCTTTAGAGCAATCCTCAAACGATAACTTCGACTATATCATTCCTCACCATCCTGTATTAAAACCGTCGAGCACCACCACGAAACTTCGTGTGGTATTCTATGCTTCGGCTAAATCTTCCAACGGCAAGTCACTCAATGAAATACTTGCCGTAGGGCCAACTGTTCAGCCGGATTTGTTCTCTATCCTTCTCCGTTTTAGATTCAAGCCTATAGCATTCACTGCAGACATCGCAAAGATGTATAGGCAGGTCAAGGTAAATCCTGATCATCAAGTGTACCAGAAAATCCTTTGGAGAAGTTCTTTGAATGAACCTATACAGACTTTCAAGCTCAAAACCGTCACTTACGGCACTTCTTCAGCTGCATTTCTTTCCACCAGAGCTCTCAAGCAACTCACAATAGACGAGGGAGCTCGGTTTCCTTTAGCTAGCACTATCATCAACAATTCTACCTACGTTGATGATATTGTGGCTACCGCTGATAGCCTATGTGAGGCTAAGGCAGCTGTTGCTGAATTGCGTACCTTACTCCCTTTAGGTGGTTTCAACCCCCGTAAGTGGAGTTCTAACTCTCTTGAGTTACTTACGGAAATTCCCCCTGAACTTCAGGAACCCCTTGACTGCCGTTCTTTTGGCGAATCTCAAGCAGACTTTCTGAAGGCGCTGGGTCTAATATGGCAGCCTTCAAATGACATTCTTAGAATTGAAACCGCAATTGACTTCACGAAACCTTTTAAGACATGTTCTAGGAGGACTTTACTTTCTTGTATCGCCTCCATCTTCGATCCTCTGGGTTTAATTTCCCCTATAGTCGTCTATTGCAAGAATATATTTCAATCTTTGTGGAAGATTACGACTTCTTGGGATGATCCCATTCCTTCTCCAGTAATTGATAAATGGCTAAAGATTCATAATCAATTAAATAAGATTTCATGTATAGCTATTCCTCGACTGGCATTATTAGAAAATGCTAATGAAATTCAAATTCATGGCTTCTGTGACGCCAGTGAAGTCGCTTATGGAGCTTGCTTATATCTACGCTCCTCAGATCATTCTGGGAATGTTATGAGCTCTCTACTTTGTGCTAAATCTAGAGTTGCTCCCATCAAAGCTACTACCATTCCTAGGCTAGAGCTTCTAGCCGCTCATCTGCTTGCTAATCTTATTCATAAGATTTTACCTGCGCTCCAATTAAATATCAGATCGATTTATCTGTGGAGTGATTCCACTATAGTTCTGAGCTGGTTAATTCGTCCACTTCATACTTTGAATACATTCGTCAGAAACAGAATTGCTGATATCTTAGATCACACTTCACCTAATCAGTGGCATCATGTTTCGTCTCAAGACAATCCTGCAGATATCATCTCCAGAGGAAGCACTCCTCACGACTTAATCCATAACACATTGTGGTGGTCAGGACCTAATTGGCTCAAAGACCATAATTCTCACTGGCCAATCAGTGATTCTTTTGTGGAGCCTGACTTGGTTCCAGAAACTAGAGTAGTGTCCCTAATGGAGGCTACTAACTCCAACCTAAACTCTTATCTTTTCAAATTTGAATATTTGAAAACTATTCGTGTTATGTCTTACGTATTGAGATTCATGAATAACTCTCGTAAGATTCATAACTCTATAAAAGGCCCCTTAATGCCTTCTGAACTCAACAAGGCCCTTCAATGCTGTGTTAGGCTAATACAGCAAGAGGTTTATGCATCAGAAATCCGTGATTTATTGTCAAATCATGACGTCAATTCTTCAAGCAAATTGAAGCAACTAGACCCGTTTCTTGACAAGGATTCGGTAATTCGTGTAGGCGGACGTCTTGAACGATCCAGCATACCTTTCGAAGCCAAACATCAGATGTTGTTACCAGCTGATCATGCCTTCACTAAGCAGCTTATACATTTCAATCATATCAAGTTGAATCATGCTGGATCCCAACTTGTTATTTCTCACTTAAGAGAAAGATTTTGGATACCATCTATTAGGAAGGTGGTACGTAGTGTTATAAGAAAATGCACTACAGGTTTTCGTTTCAATATTCAAACCTTTCAGCAAAAAATGGCTGATTTGCCTGTTTATAGAGTAAATCCCATTTCTCCTTTCACCAACGTAAGCATAGATTATGCGGGTCCTTATCCAATCAAATTTGGAGGTCCTCGCTCCAAGATCACTGTCAAAGCTTACCTCGCCATATTCGTATGCATGTCCACTAAGGCCATTCATATTGAATTGGTCACCAACCTCACATCTCGTGCTTTCCTTGCTGCATTTTCAAGATTCACAGGACGTAGAGGCCTTCCAAGTTCAGTGACCTCAGACAATGGCACTAACTTCGTTGGCGCTCAGACTGACCTCAAGCAGTTAGCTTTGCTATTGCAGTCTCCTGAGCATCATTCTGTGGTTCAAGATGCCACATCCCATTTGAATATACATTGGCATTTCCTTCCTCCAAATGCCCCCCACATGGGAGGTCTTCACGAGGCCGCAGTCAAATCGGTCAAGTTTCATCTAAAAGGGATGCTGCCCTCTTTTAACTTTACATTTGAAGAGATGCTTACTATGCTGATTCAAGTGGAAGCTATCTTAAATTCACGTCCCCTCATTCCATTGAATGAGGACGTTAACGACATTAGCTATCTTTCACCTGGTCATTTCCTGATTGGGAAAGCCATCATTTCATTACCAAGCCCTGACTTGTCTGGTGGTTACACCACACGTTCTCGTTGGAATACTCTCCAACAACTTACAAATAATTTATGGAAGAAATGGTCTACTGACTATCTCCACACACTACAAAGACGTTCTAAGTGGACCAAAGTCCTTTCTGACATTCCTTTAGGTACCCCAGTCCTAATCATTGAGGACAATCTCCCTCCTCAAAGGTGGTCCCTAGGGATTGTTCATTGTACTCATCCTGGCCCTGACGGTCTTATTCGTGTTGTTACTGTGCGTACTGCCACAGGCTTATTCAAGAGGCCCATTGTAAAACTGGCTCCTCTTCCCAATTCTGAGGCTGATGACTAACCCTATCATGTCTTTGGTGTTGTTGCCTTTTTGGTTAGCAACCCTCAATTCATTTCTTAGTCTTTAAGTTTATTTTTCTTATTCTACTCATTCCCCTTTCTCATATCATAATTCTCTTTAGGTATCACATGACTTCACATCACTTTAGATTATTTCACAAATGAAATAATCGCGGGCAATATGTTACGTCATGTAATACCTACTCAATGCTGGCTATGAATTTAGTTCAGTGGGCTTTGGTTTTTCATGTAATTTTTAAAGCCTCATAGTTTTAATTATTCTAAGTATGTCTTGATAATTGTTGCTTTTAACCTCAATACCAAAACTATTTCATTTTATTTCTAAATACTTGCACATTTTAATATTTCTTTGTTTATTTTTTATTTTCTCTTGCAATTACATATTTAGTATAGTGTTTTTTCATGTATTGATTGATTATCTTAATATTAGGATCAAGTTATTGTCTTGGGTTGGAGATTTTTTAATTATTTCAACCTTCTGTTGTTTTTTAATAACATTCTACTCTTTCTTCTTAAAAAATGGACTACAAAAATGTACGTTCTTTTCTCCTATTTAAGAGCAATGGGCTCTTTCAACTTACAAGCTTCCTAGCATCACAAAACAATGCTAAATTCGGGCGAAAAGCCTTTTATCTTCAACTTTATTGTGGATTAAGTGATTCAACTAACTTCAAGATCGCATTCAACGCAATTTAAGGATCTTAAGGATTCCTTTCGAAGTTTAATAGTGCTTCACCAATTCTCTGGACATTGGTAATTTCAAAGGGAAATCATTCAATCCGTGAGTAATATCATAAACCACATACAAAAGGTACGTTCCAAGGACCATGGATTAGTTTGACTTCGATGAGACTGGCAATCCTAAGGAATGTATGTAACGGCAATTTATAACTAAATATAGACATTTTATCGTTTAGAAGGCAAGGTGTGAATCATTTATTTTAAACCATTGCTTTGAACTTCTTGTGTTGTGAATACAATTTTTTTCCTAGCTGTTGAAGTGACATTTCAGCAAGTTCATATTTATTTCTGGTCCTCCGATTGAATACAGTCTGCCAATACATTTAAATGTGTATCTGGATAGAGCAATAACTTCAAGATTCACGAAGAACATTTTCATCTCAAATCGCATGTTTATGGTAACCAAGCAGCATTATCACTCTATGTGCATATAAACAAACTGTTATACTTTCTTTGTGGTTCGAAAAGCAATAGAATTTGTGTTTCGAACTGCAAATCATTCAATCTAATCTATTCTCGACATGTTATCGCCGGGAATCGCACCCTAAATTATTCCAAGGTCCGCTATTCGCACCAGAGGCCGGGTCGCCTGGCGGTAACACAGGGCGTGATCTTCCCCTTCGGTAGCTGGTGGTACGGTGATGGCCTGGTCCTCTTCCGGCTCTTCCTTATCTTCCACCTCGGCCTGTCCCTCTGGTTCACTTTTCACGGCCACCAGTTCGCTGCCCGGTTCATTCGATCTTTCCTTGGCCGGTTTCAGTTCCTGCTTGAGTTCTTCCTTAGGGCTTAAGTGTAGGTTCTTCAGTTCACTTTTCATTTCCCTGCTCAGGGCCTCTCTCGTTTCGGCCAGGGCATCTCTCATCTGCTGGTCCATTTCTCGCCTGATCTGGTCTTTCAGGTCGTCCAGTCGGTCATTCAGTCGGTCATTCTGCTGGTCCATTTTCTCGTTCTGCTGTTCATATCGCTGGTCCATTTTCTCCTTCAGGTCGTTCACGGCGTGGAGTAATGATTTAAACATGTCCTCCATCTTGCGTTCCTTCAATTATATCCCACTTATGACACCAGTGTAACAAGGGCACGTCGGGGTTCAAAATCAGAACACCGAGTTTCTAATTGAAGTATGGAGGATTCTTTATTTCCTATAGACAATGGTCAATACAGTCAGAAAACTCCAGACTGTTCGCCAGTTCACTGTCCTGTTCAGTGCTCACTCTTACTATGCTCAGTCCTAATTACAGCACTGTTCCGTTCGCACACTCTGTGCGGACTCCCAGTCGAGATAATTCCACGTCGCGCCGGTCAACTCCACAGTCCTCGCTGCCACTGTACGATCCACCCGTCGCGCAGAGTTCCCCTGGACGGCACTGCCCCAGCCCAGATCAGCTCACCAGCTCTTCCGTTCAGTAGTTCCTCCGTTCACCCTTCTCTCCGGTCACTAGTTCCCCGTTGACTAGGTCTTCCGCTCGCGGGTCCCTCCGTTGACTAGTCTCTACGGTCACCGGCTCTCCAGCTCCCCAAGTCACACTCACTTGAGGCCGCGCTGATCAGTCCTCTACGTCCAGCTCACCCTCTGACGCTGACGCTCGCCGCTACTCACGGACTGCCTCTCGCTGACACTGACTCTTCACGGACTCTTCACTGTACTGAACTGAACTGCCTCCGTCGGCGGTTGCTCCCGATCCTTATATAGTCTCGACGAATGTTCCAGAGTCGAGGTCTGGAAAGCTCTCCGCCCGCGCGGAATCTGGAATGTGCGCTGCGCTGCGCGGGCACATCCCTTAGCGCGAGCTCCTCCTCCGGCCTCTCCCACGAGCGCGCACTGTCCACTCACCGCGCCGTGCCTATAGCAGGCCGCGCCAATCGGCGCGCAGCTGCAATCAGCAATAAGAGGGCCGTCCCTTTCTGGATGTCTCTAATTCTAGCGCTTTCCGGCCGAGTCCTTCTTCTATCAGTTTCTAGGCTTTTCTGGGCTTTGTGACAATACCATAACTGCAACATTTGCAGATGATACTGCTATTCTTGCTTCAAATGAAAATCCTACTTTAGCCTCAGGATACTTACAGAATCACTTAGATTTATTACAACGCTGGCTAAATCAATGGCTCATTCAGGTAAATAGTTCAAAATCTCGGCATATCACTTTTTCTTTACGCCGAGAAAAATACCCAAGAATACAAATAAATAACGAAGAAATTCCAATTGTAGAGCATGTAAAATACCTTGGTTTTCATTTAGATGTACATCTAACCTGGAGACATCACATTATTACGAAAAGCAAAGAAGCCAAACTAAAGTTTCAACAATTTACAGGGCCCTATTTCATAAAACTCTACAGGTGTGACATATACGACAATTATGTCAAATCTGACAAATTTGTCAATATGTCATGACAATTCTATTTTTCATAAATATTACAACTTTTCCTTACATTACAGCCAAATTAATGTAAATTGTCAAGACTGAAAGAGCCCTTTTCATAAACGTGACAATTTTATGTCAAACCTAAAGATTACTTTAGTACACTGTAGATGGCTCTCATATACGCGTGCGATAATTGATCTCCACATCGAATGTGATACCTAAGTAATCAATTATTACTATCGAAAATAATTTAATTATATTTATCTTTGCAAAGTCACTGAAATTGAAAGTTAGGTTAACCCGTTGCCTAAAAACCCTGTGCGGTCTCTTGTCTATTTTTTCATCACACTCACTACTACCAAAGAATATCTCTACTACTAGTTTTCACTATTAACAAAACAATTTAGCAAGTTTATTAACAAGAAAGAGTTTGCCAAGTTATGTCACATATTTACATAACTTACTAACTTGCCCTACATATGAAAGATTGCCTGTCACTTCTGTAATGACAATTCTACATTTTTTGTAAACTTGTAAATATGTCACCAAAATCTAATGTTTCATAAATGGTAGGTATCCTAAGATTTGACATATTTGTCAGACTTTTACCTGTAAACTCAAAAGTTTTGAGAAACAGCTATATGTAAAATTGCCATAAAATTCTACAAAATTGTCATGACATTTATGTAAAGTTGTCAGCTTTTATGAAAAACGCAATTGTCAAAGTGTAAACTTGTAAAACAATTATGTCACCTGTCACCTGTAAAATTGTAACTTTTATGAAATAGGCCCCTGGTTATTAAATAAGCAATCTCAGCTATCCCTGTATAATAAAGTTACACTTTACAAGACCATAATAAGGCCAGTATGGACATATGAACTTCAGCTTTGGGGCACTGCCAGCAATTCCAATATTGACATCTTAAGAAGATTTGAATCCAAATCTCTTCGCCGACTTGCTAACGCACCGTGGTATGTTTCCAATGCTACATTACACCACGACCTGGACATCCCTACTATTAAAGAAGAAATCACCTTGTACAGCATTCGATACCAGCAACGCCTAAACAATCATCCCAATTCCCTAGCCATCAATCTATTGGACAATAGTTCCTCAATCAACCGTTTACATCGATATAAGATTTTAGACTTGGCATTCCGATTCAGTGACTTACCTTAAAGAGTTGTTATTCAATGACTTACCTTAAAGAGTTGTATTTTACAGCTCTCATATCATGACTGTGACATTTATACCATTTACTGATTGTTCATATTTGAACAGATTGTAAATCTGCAGAATAAATTAAAAAAAAATCATTACCATTGTATGTAGCTGCTTAATTCTCGCGCGGGCTGGGGGCGACGTCACACAGCAGTGTAGGACTCTCCCCACAGCTCTTACGGGTATGAGGCAATTTTACAAATATTAGCCTTCGTCTAGTACCACTAGAGGTGAATTTTTTTTACTAACACATTCCATCCTAACTAACTCACTCCATTCCTTCTAACTCACTCCATTCCTTCCTACTCACTCCATTCCTTCTAACTCACTTCATTCCTTCTAACTCACTCCATTCCTTCTAACTCACTCCATTCCTTCCATTTTAATATGCCTGAAGGGTAACCAGTCAAATGTAGAATGTATGTTTTAATAATAATTTTCCGGCATTTTGTTAAAAGCCTGGACATTATGTAAAAAACAATTTTCCAGCGACATATACATAATCGAATAACCAATCATAGGTCTAATCTTGTTTAGAAATCGACATTGTGTTTCTCTTTCCCTCTGGGTTGGTTCTAGTTGGATAACTTAGAAGTAGGGTTTCATTAATTACCTTTAAAATTGTTCAAAAGTCACATGTAAGCCTACATAATTATTTTTAATCGAGTAATGTAAGTCAAATAATGGACAACGTGTTGCAAACCTGTTGGAAGCAAGAACTGCGGGGATTTCGATGTGGCGAGAACAGGCTTCATGATTCTATATGAGGGTGAATGAAACAAGGAAAAGGTTTCACCTCCGCTGTACTTCTATAGGATCCAGTGTTTATAAATAGCCCTATAATAGGCCAATGAGCTTCCTCCAAGGCAGAGGGTTTAAAACAATAACCCCACTGCTTCCTTTACTTACTTTTAAGATGCATATAGTTCGTGAACAATTTCTATTAGTCCAACAATTAACGAATATAATTTTTAAAGAAAACTATCCACTTGATTTTAAATAGCCTATCTGAACCATGATCGTTAATATTTTTCTATTTAATTCAGCTTTCCATTAACCTAGAAATCCAATGACATGTATTAAGCCTATGCCTGAGTTTCTATGAAGTCAGTGTATGGCAATGACTTCTTTTTCCCGACGTTAAATGGAATCCATAATATCAGGCAACATTTTAGTAATGAATAATTTGTCTTACATCATTTTTAATGACTTGAAGTAATGTTAATGTTGTACCTGTTTTGTAATGTAAACGATCTAGTGGAAATTCCAAACTATTTACTGAGGAGAAAAGTTAATTCAAGTATGGTGCCTCTTTTCTAATGTTTTCAATCGTATTATTAATCTTTAGAGAACATTTCCTTTTGATGAACCATGGGCATCCATGAACCTTAAATTTACGTCTAAAGTTATTTTTTAAGCTTTAACAACAATAATAATAATAATAATAATAATAATAATCTTAATAATAATGTACTGCACTTAATAAATTCCTTAAGTCGGAAAGTTACCGTTTAACCCTTCGAAAAAGTTTAGTTGATGATCAGCATACACGACATTCCAGTACTGATATTGTCAAGAGAATGTTTAGTATTAATAGTATACAGATTATTATCAGATTACTACCTGCATAATCTACTTTTCGCAGATCAAGTAATAATTACAGATGATGCGTCATATATGCTCAGAAAGTTGGTAGAAGAGTACAGGATATGGGGAAATTTCAGTAAAACTGAATATTTGTCAATGGGTTTGGAGGAAAAGTTAATATGTAATACAGAAGAAATTGTACATGTTGAATATTTTAAATATGTAGGATCTATTATACAAAAAGATGCAACAACAAATTTAGAGAATCAAAGAAGAATAACGGATGGGAAGAGAATTATTGGAATGCTAAATTCATTCTTATGGAGTAAAAATATTTTACATAGAACTAAAAATATAATATACAGTATCAGGCATTATTCCAAAGTACATTATATGGCGCTGAAACTTTGACCATAAGTAGACAACAATAAGGAGAAACAGTGGGCCGTGCTTCTTGTTGTCTCGTTGAATTTTCACTTCTCATTAATTTTGAAATATTATTTATTTACAGCTATAAGTTAGTTATTTCAATCATGTGAACAGAAAGTTAAGTGGATATTACTACTTATAAACATTGCAATTAGTGTGTTGCGTTTCAAATACAGACATATTCATTAGTTAATTTTGTTGGTTCTTGAACTTGTGTTTAATGGCGTGTGATTGTTTACATTTCTGTCAGTTTCCTTTTGTTCGTTACACAATTTCTGGTTACTTTCTTGTTTATTATCAAATATAATTTCGATAAGTTACGCAAAATGGCATCTACCTCTGTTGGAGACTTTGAAAACTGCCTTGGCATTCTTTTAAACGTCAATGAAGGAACTCCCAGACTTAAGAGAGATCTAAAGCAGAATATTACAGACAGTGTTAGCAAACTTCGAGAGATATTCAATGGTCTGATTAATGACATAGCATCAAAGGACAGCAAGATAAAAGAATTAGAAAAGGAAATTACAGAAGCACAAAAAATAAATCCCGTGGAGACACAGGTGAAGAGAAGATTGTTCTCAGAAGCTGTCACTTGCGGACAGAAGCCTACACAATGGCAGCAAGTACAACAAAAGTCGACAAAATTTAATGTTATTGTCAAATCTAAGAGCAAACCGAGTACGGAATACATTAAGACGTATATTAAGTCGAAGGTCAGACCAGCAGAAATGAAGGTCGGAGTAAGTAACATGAAAGTGCTCAAAAACGGCAATCTTATAATACAGACCGTAAGTAAAAGTGACATGGATGTTATTTGTCAGAACTTAAATGAAAGGTGTGGAGACGAAATTGAGGCTAATGGCACTAAATTGTGGAATCCACGGCTAATAATTTACAACGTGGGAGACGACATGGATATGGACGCTTTAACGGATGCTATTACCCGACAAAATACAGAACTGGATCTCCAAGAAGGTGACATAACGCCGAAATTTCTTTTTAAAGACAGGAAGGGAAACAATAACCTTATAATAGAGGTGACTCCTGAAACTAGGAAGAAATTACTTGGGAAAAAACTCAAAGTGGGGTGGAACATATGTGGACACTCTGATTACATAAAAATAATGAGATGCTACAAGTGCAATAAATTTAATCATCGGGCTAATGACTGCACAGGTACCCAAACCTGCCCTCTTTGCGCAGGAAATCACTTAATGCGAGAATGTACGGCTCCAAGGGATCAACACAGATGTACCAATTGCATTAATTTTAATAAATACAACACTAAAGAACCTGTAAACGAGCAGCATTCTGCACTAAATAAAGATTGCAGCTATTATAAAATAAAGGTAAAGCAGTACATCGAACACATTTATTATTAGTATGGGAAGTCTTTTCCAAAATCCAAAAAGCAGAAGACAGTTGAAACCTTTACAATGCATGCAGATAAATGTACAGCATTCTAGAGCAGCCACAAACAATTTAATCCAGCTGATCTCTGCATATGATGCCGATCTAATTTTTATTCAGGAACCATATATAATTAATAACCAACCAGCTGGAATTCCGACTAATCTTAAAACAGTTACTCATGGCAACGACAGAAAAAGAGCAGCGATTATTGTGAATAACCCTGAGATGGATATAATAACGGTGAACCAATTTTCGGATGAAGACTGTGTAGTAGCGGAAGTTATTATCCACGAGTTCCAATTCTTTATTTTATGCAAATATTTCGATATTACTAAAGATATAGATGAGGATATTAAGAAAATGGAAACTATATTGAACTTTACCAATGGTAAACCAGTGCTAATTGCAGCCGATACCAATGCACGAAGCCAGACATGGTTTGACAAGTTAACTAACCCCCGTGGTAGGAAACTTGAAGAATTTATTGTTACTAGCTGCCTACATGTCAACAATGAAGACAACGGCTTGCCGACATTCGAAACTATTAGAGGTAGTAGTAAAATAGATTTAACCTTATCAAATAATGCGATGGTCCGCTTGGTAACCGAGTGGAACAGTGGCGTGGAAGAAAGCTGTTCAGACCATAAAATAATAACATTCCAGATAGAAACTAACAAATTTCGAACATCTATTAAACCCTCCCAACAAACCTTCGGAGGATTAAAATACATTATAAATAAAGGGGATTTTCCCAAGTTCGATTCAATCTTGATGAAGAATCTGATATCTAAGTTTCACTTAGGAAACACGGACGCCCCTAAACTACTAGAAGAAGAACTCATTGGAAAAGTTATCAACAAAATGAACATAGAAGATATAATAAATCACTTCTTTTCTTGCATAAAATCTGCATGTAAATCTTCTTTTCGAACTTCAATGTCCAGGAAAAAACCAACCAAAGGCAGAACGGTCCCATGGTGGAATGACAATCTAACAGTACACCGTAAAAAAGTAAATGCCATGAGGAGGCGTTACCAAAGAACGCAAAACAACGAGAACTTAAGACTTCAAAGGAAAACCCAGTATCTAGAAGAAAAGCATCTATATCAATCAAATATTCAACAACAGAAAACTAAGTCATGGAAACAGTTTTGCACCTCTACGCCGGGCTCTAGCCCATGGAATGCGGCATACAAGATATCAGCCGGGAAAATAAGAAAGCATTGTAATCTTTCTACAATAATAAAAACAGATGGGACGTATACGGAAGGTTTGGAAAGTACACTAGGTTATATGATGGAATACTTTATTCCTGAGGACAACAAGAAGAGCGATAATGACTATCATAGAGAAGTAAGGAGATTAGTAGCGGAACCCACCGAAGTACATGATGATAGTATCTTTACAACAGAGGAGATATATACCACTATTAAACATTTAAACACTAAAAAAGCCCCTGGCGAGGATGGAATTAGTAGTGAGATACTTCTGAGGGTCTTCGAACTTTTCTCCTCGTTCGTTACGAGAATATACAACGAATGTTTAGCGAAGGGATGCTTCCCAAAGCTCTGGAAAAAATCACTCATAATACCCATAATCAAACCAGGAAGAAATCAGAGCAGAGAAGTATCTAAATACAGACCCATATGTCTAATAAATGTGGCAGGAAAAGTCCTTGAAAAGCTGCTAATAGAAAGAATACTACATAATTTACACAAACAGTTTAATGTACCCCAACCAATATGGTTTTACTCCACAAAGAGGAACCATTGATGCTGCTATGGATGCAAAGCAATTCATATCACATAGTTTGGAAGAACGGAAATGTGTTGTCATGGTCAGTCTAGACGTACGAGGCGCATTCGACGCTGCCTGGTGGCCTAGTATACTTAAAAATCTGAAAGAACTAAAATGCCCAAGAAATCTCTACAAGCTTACACAAAGCTATTTTAGCGAAAGATTTGCTACATTGCATACAAATACTTATCAAGTCATAAAGCAGGTGCACAAGGGATGCCCTCAGGGATCTTGTTGTGGCCCTGGCTTTTGGAACATTATGTATAATTCATTGTTAAATCTTAACTACTCAAAACATTCACACGCACTGGCCTTTGCAGATGATCTTATACTGCTGACCAAGGGAGCTACTCGTCTTGAAGCAGAAAATTATGCTAATTCGGATATTTACAAAATACAGAATTGGGCTTACCAGAACAAAGTTGACTTTAATGAAAGTAAATCAAAGGTCTTAATAATTTCAAAGAAGAAGAAAGACCGGGCTGAGAAAACAAATATCTTTTTAAACTACAAAGCCTTGGAACAGGTTAGAGAATTAAAATATCTAGGAATTTACTTCAACGAAAAATTCAACTTTGGTAAACATATCGACAAAATAACTGAAAAAGCACTACAAGTAGTAAATATCTTGAGTAGAGCAGCGAAATTACAATGGGGACTAGGGCACTGTGCCTTAAAGACAATTTATAAAGGAGCCCTGCTCCCAATGTTAACATACGGCTGCCCAGTTTGGTATGAGGCATTGCAAACACAGAAAAATTTAAGGAAACTGCAGCGTATACAAAGATTAATTAATATAAGAATGGCCAAGGCTCACAGGACGCTGTCATTTGAAGCCTCGTGCGTGGCTGCCGGAGTTCAGCCTATAGGTATAATAGTGACACAATCTGTAAAGATCTATGAAGCAACTCATCGAAGTAAAGATTTCCGTGCAGATTATGACACGCCTCTACAAGTTAAGGACTGGCCTCATCCTGCAGACAGAACATCAATTGAAGAAATTAATAGTTCTCTAGCATATGAGTTAGAAATCTACACAGATGGCAGTAAAATTCACGGAAAAGTAGGCGCAGCAGCAGCATTTTATAAACGACGACAATTAATTCATACCATGAAGAACAGACTTCTCAGTGATTGTTCCAACAATCAGGCGGAACAGATTGCGATATTAAAAGCTATTGAAGCAATCAATGATCTACCTATCCCACTCGAAGAGAACAAGGTAGCAATCTATACGGACAGTAAAATTATCCTGGACTTACTTCAGAACAACCGCAATCACAGCTACCTTATCGAGCAGATCAGGAACTTAGTTAGAAAACTCAAGGATCACAAAATACATTTTGGATGGATAAAGGCCCATGTGGGATTTGCTGGTAACGAGATGGCAGATAAGCTAGCTAAGGAAGCAGCAGGAGAAGAAGATACAGAACCGGTATACTCAAAAATTCCCAAAACTGCAATAGTTCGAGAAATTAAAGAAGAAGGTCTAACAAAATGGCAGGCGGATTGGACCAACACGACTAAGGGAGCTACCTGTAGGGCCTTCTTCCCATCAGTTCGTCAGAGAATAAGACAAAGGATCATAATGACAGCACCAATCGCAACAATAGTTACTGGACATGGAATAACCAAATCCTACCTTAAGAGATTCCACATAATGAATGATGACACGTGCTCCTGTCTTCAAGAGGCCCAAACTGTAGACCACCTATTATACAGATGCAGTAAACTCCAACAACAGAGATACAATTTAAAAAAGCACATTGCAATCAAACACGGGCAATGGCCGGTTCCTCCAGATCAACTCATTGTGAAACACTATACATCATTTAAACGCTTTATACACGCAATAGACTTCAGTTCATTATAGTTAATAACAATACAAGTTTAGATAACACAGATGTACAATGATAGAATTTTATAAGAAAGTTGTAATTATTGGAATTTGCTCAGAAACTATTACCTTAATGATTTAATGTATCCAACATTGTAGATACTTGTATATAGGCTACTTAACTTTAATGAGACATAGCATGTAGTATTGCAGCACTTAAGCAATGGAACATGCTGTATTAATTCCATTAAATACAAAAAAAAAAAAAAGTAGACAACAAGCAAACAAATTAATGGTATTAGAAATGGATTTTTGGAGACGTTCAGCAGGAAAATCCAGGAAAGAAAAAATTCGGAATAATAGAATAAGGGAAATAATGCAAGTTGAAAAGAATATCTTGGAAATTGTAGAAGAAAGACGCTTGAGATGGTATGGACATGTACTCAGAATGACAGAGGATAGAATACCCAAGAAAATTTTGGATTGGAAAGAAGAAGGAAAAAGAAGAGGGAAACCCAAATAGTGCTGGATGGACGGGGTGAAAAGGATTATGGAGAGAAGAGGGTTAAGTGAAGAAGATGCTATGGACAGGGACTTATGGAGGCAGAAGATTGTTGTGGGATGAAGGAAAACCATTGTATTGTGGAATATCCCTTAATAAAAAAAAATATTATGCTGTCGCAAAACAAACTCAAGTGAGCCAAGAAGAACTTGTTTATGCGTGTGGATGTAGAATGATTTGACATGCACTGTACTACCAGGCACGATTGTAGCGGGGGAAAGAGAACAGGTCTGGTGGCTACTGACCCGAGCGAGCGGCTCGAGGTGCGTGTGGCAGCCTCGTAGCGAGTCGGTACTGCGCAAGTTCCGGGGAGTGAGTGCTCAGCCTTGGCTCAGTGAGAACGTGTTTATTTCTGTTAGATAAGTTAAGTGAAAATTGGTACACGTCATACACATAAAACACCAGGCGCACTGAAGACATCAGGGCCCTATTTCATAAAACACTACAGGTGTGACAAATACGACAGTTATGTCAAGTCTGACAAATTTGTTAATGTGTCATGACAATTGTATTTTTCATAAATATTACAACTTTTCCTTATATTACAGGCAAATTATTGTAAATTGTCAGACTAAAAGAACCCTTTTCATAAACACGACAATTTTATGTCAAACCTAAAGATTACGCGTGCTATAATAATAATTGATCTCAACATCAAATGTGATACAGGCAACCAACTATTATCATAGAAAATAATTGAATTACATCTCTTTGAATAAAGTCACTAAAATTGAAAGTTAGGTTAAATCGTTGCCTGAAAACCCTGTGTGGTATCATGTTCATTTTTAACAAGACAATTTAGCAAGTTTCATTAACAAGAAAGTTTAAATCACAAAAGAAAAAAACAGTTTGCCTAATTATGCCACACATTTACAAAAATTACTGTCTTAGCCTAAATATGAAAGATTGCCTGTCACTTCTGTAATGATAATTCTACTTTTTTTTGTAAATTTGTAAACATATCAATAAAAATTAATGTTTTATAAATTATAGGTATCTTAAGATTTGACATATTTGTCAGACTTTTACCTGTAAACTCAAAAGTTTTTAGAAACAACAATATGTAAAATTGTCATATAAATCTACAAAATTGTCATGGCATTTATGTAAAGTTGTCACCTTTATGAAAAACACAATTGTCAAAATGTAAACCTGTAAAACAATTTACTGATACTTGTTACCTGTAAAATTGTAACTTTTATGAAAGAGGGTTCAGGAGTAAGGTAAGACATTATCTTAGCTATTTTTGCTTCTTACAAAGTATCTGTCTAGTATCAATCCTTTATAGGACTCATTATTTACAACTAGTCAAACTCACTATGTTAATTTCAGGAATTTTAAGGGACCTCATTCACCGTCCTCGCATGCTGGATTATACAATTAATCCAAATGTTGATATAATTATTCAATGCCTGAATTATACATAAACATTAGAAATCTCTCTTGTATTAAACCCAGAATTAGTTTATGTAATTTTTATTTTTATATTTAATTATATTCGTGAACAAAAGATGTTAAGAAAAGTTTAAAGTGAATTGGATTAAACATTTCGGTTAAATTGCGATTTTTGTGGAACGTAACAAAATATTAAAATAATAATTTGATTTATTTGTTTCTTGTATAATATAAATGATAATAGGCTAAATGTTTATGTTTTAAATGCATGTCTCGACTGCCTGACTGATGCACCAACGCCGAACCGCTGTAGCTATAAAATATATGAAGTTTGGTCAGTGATTTTATTTTATAATGCAGAAACTCAATTAGAAAGGGGATTTCAAAATTCTTATTTAATGGTTCTTTTTACTTTAAACTTGGCAAAAGTACTCCAAAACATAAATAATTAAAGAAGTATTTCTTTTTTTGGAAATCAATGCCTAAAGGGTGAAAAGGGGGTATAAACATTTGTATTGGTAGTGATACTTCATTTGTTCAGATTTCCTTGAAACTTAGCATAATACTGTAAATCATATTTAAGTATTTCCAAAAATTTATCCTTTAATTAAGTGGTCTTAAGGAAGTTAAAAGTTTATATGGCGAACATTATTTTATGGTTCTATTGACTTACAGCTTGGTGAAAGTAGGCTACTCCAAAACATAAACAAATTTTTTAACGAGTATTTCTTATTAATTTGGAAATCAACCCTCTAAGGGGTGAAAAGAGGGTTATAAATGTTGGAAACTGCAAAAAATATTCTCTTGGTTGGTTTTTCTTCATACTTACCATAAATACTCTATAAAATATGCCAAAATTTGTATGAATAATGGTAAAGAGTTTAGTTCAGGAAATAGGGGGAACGCCCGAAACCCTGGTTTGTACATCGGGTTATAGTTCATGGTTATAACCTAATTATGGTTAGAAAATCTGTTATTTTAATGTAAAAACCATTTCACCAAAACGTTTAGGTTAGGCTACATCAGTATCATCAGTAGGCTATAATTTCTTATGAAAACTCGACACTAAAGGTTCGTGTCTTCAAATACTTTCCCAACTTAAGCAATTAGGCTACTATACATATCTTTATTAACGAATTACTTAAGCGTTTACTATTTGAATGTTAAAATGGCATCAACTCTGATCACTACATTCTGTATGTGCGTTAGAAGATTCATAAATTCAATAAGATAAGCAGACTAATGTGGTTAGAAGCAAAAAATAAACAATAATTAGTAACAATACTCAAAGTTTTAATTAAAAAATCCTGTCGTCTAAGAAGTTAAATATTTTTTTCATTAAATTTGCATACTAATAAATTTATTGCTCCCTATAGGCTAAGTAGGACCTCACCATTGCTTGAGGTTGAGGCTCCTGAATTTTATCAATGAGGTAGACCATTAAGGGTATCAGTAATAGGAGATTCCAACTGTGGATGGAACTCGAGTTAACTCAGAGCATCGGCACGGAAAGCCGAAGGTCATGGGTTCGAATCCCAGTGTCAGAGGAAATGTTCTCCTAAAATATTACGGCGAAACGTCATATTTTATTCCATTTTAAAATATCCTTCACTTTGGAGGGATTTAGTACTGTTCCAAACTTGAAAACAAACTGCAGTAATCGTACTAGGCTTGAGAACATTGAAAGAATATTGGGAAAAATCAGTTGCAGTGAAAAAAAACTTTTATCACGGAAAGTAGTAAAGAAGGTTTAGGGACAAAGCGTCAAGCGTATAGTGCTCTCGTTTTCACCGAACCACTCGGCGAGTCAAACGTCGGCATTTCCTTTTGCGGTCTTCCGGATTGTATTGAGTGTAAACAGTAGTTTTCACTCTCAAATCCAAGCAGGTGGTAAACTCTGTTGGCAAGTCAATCGAATAGCAATAGTAATATAATACAAAATTTTGGCGTTTCTTTCATTCTCATTCTGACTGAGACATGACAACACTTCAACACGCGTATATTAATGAGTGTATCTTTATTGCATTAAACAAACAACAGTTCAAAGACAGCATCGCTGGGGACAATGATAGCAAGACAACTATAATAGAGTCATAGATCTCAAACGTTCCTTACAACAACAAAAATATGTAGGTCTATTTTACTGCCAGGACTTTAAATAAGGATTTATTATTTTATGTGTGATCATATTTGCATTATTACTAATGTTAAGTTCTAGGCCTACAGCTTTAGCATTCATAATTACTTTTTTTTATTGAAATTGCAGGACCCTGATCATATTTCCTGAAATAATACCCAATTTACCCTAAAAGTCTGTCTAAGAAGGTTAATTGCAGGGTTTGCTGTAAAGCTGCATTACTTGTAAACCGCCAGGGTTTAGAGGTTGGTTCATATAAGCCTACAGTTGGAATGTTCATGATTTTAAGTTTTAAATGCAATTTTTTGCAGAATGCTTCAAAGTGACTTGGATAAACATTACAGTGCCCATATTTGCCAAGTTTACGCAAGTATTAATCGTACCGGTACCGTACAGAGTTAATTGGTCTTACTTACGCTTGTAAAATATGGCTTGCTCGTTTTTTCAATGCTTCATTTGGGATTAGTTCAGTTCACAATGAATTGTTCTGCATACATGCTCTTAGGCCTAAGTTTTGAAGTCGTTTCAAATAACCTCCTAGGTTTACAACTGGTGGAGGTTCTATTTTTAATAACCTACAGTAATCTATACCTCTGTAAATTTTCATGTAAACTTCGTTTTATTTCTACCTTACATCTAACAGAAGTGCTGAAAGTGGTTATATTGAAGAATAACGACCCATTTTTTATCGCTACGGTTTAAAACACATTTATTGGACTAATGTTTCCTAGGTGACTATCGTGCAGCGGCATTGCAATGGAATGGACGACAACTGCATCTCTCGAACTAATCGACGCTTACCACGAACAATCTGTCTTATGGGATCCTAAACACCCACACTATTACTCAAAAACCAGGAAAATCGAAGCATGGAAAGCTGTGGCGCAGACAATGAACACAGATGTGGAAGAAGTTAGGAAGAAAATGGTGAGCCTTTTGGGGTCATTCCGGCGGGAAAAATCCAAGGAGAGGAGAAGTGCTTTCACTAATATTGGTATGATATAAATAATTTAATATAGCTTACTAGTTACTCTTGTTGGATGTAAAATTTAAAGAGTACGTCAGGTGACTTTTATTCTAAAACATTTCACGGAGTCAATTGAAAAAGCAACCGAGGCAATTGAAAAAGCAATCGGAGCCACTAATATTATTAATTACAGATACAAAAAATATATATATTGAATATATATATAGACTATACGAGGGTCATTTCAGAAGTCATGGCAACTATTATTTATCAGTCAATAAAGCTGCAAGAAACAAAAATCAGGATATACGATTGAAAGTCGTTGGAATGTTCTTCGCAATGCTGGTACTAAATTGGGATCCGGATACAAGGTGCTATGGGTAAGGGACAACGGAAGATGCGTAAATAGAGATAATTGTTTTACTCGTATTACATATGCACAAAACAGTACGCGTAATACTCTTACTCTTACGAGCTAACAACCTTCAAAATAATCCCCCGAGGCTTCCACACATTTTTGCCAACGATGAGGAAAGCGCTGAATACCATCAGATGCGTCTATGCGTGCCACCTCTCGTCGATGCGCTGTTAGGATGTCCTATCACCCAATGCTTCTCGTAGCTCGGGATGACACTCACGGGCATCTCTGCGTGGCAGAAATGCAATTTTTACATATGCTCGCTGTGCAATTTTAATGAGATCCATTTCGGAACACAGCCTCTAGGATACTAACGTTTGCATGTGTTGTCTCCTGGACACCAATGCACTCAGACGCCATCTGAGTGCATCCCGTACTGTGTACACCATGTTTTCAAATGTATATAGTGCAATAACCGCATATATGGTTATTCGGAATATATAAAATAGTTGCCATGACTTCTTAAATGACCCTCGTATATGGACTGTACCGCATACCGAGAATGATTCTTTTTTCCTAATTCCTTTTAGCGCCGTTCCTGTAGACCTATAAGCTAAAGTAAAATATTGATGGCCGAGTGCACCAACCTCGGTATTCAGAATACCCCGGTAAAGTCATACTTTCGTTGCACCGTGCTCGTTTTCGACTTTTACCGCGGTAAGATGCCAACCGGCCGTGAAGGAGCTGTAAAGTGAGAAACCCGCTGTTTTATTTCCAAGATGGAGATCATATTTACGATATCTAGGCCAAAAGCTAATTGTATATAATAAATAACGAGAGAAAGGAGGGATCTATTTGAAGAATGAACGACGGTACATATCCTTGCAAATACTGTGCTGTATCATCGATTGAAATGACCTTCCTGTGCTGTATCATCTTCCCTCAACCAAACCGGGTCCATTAAATAGCGGGCGTAACCAACTCATTTTCACGATTGGTACAGTATCTATGGTGTTTGAATTCAAAGATTGAATTCAGACATATATACGCAATATAATATTCCATTTTATCCTTATGAATATTTATTACTGCACAATAAGGCAACAAATAAACGAAATATGGAAAGTCAATGGACCTAGGCCAAATTTACCGTGAAGTGCTACATGCGTCACGATATAGCCTGTATATCGGTATATACGGTATGTGATCAATTCATCATACTTGCACGTACACGAACATAATTATAACAGCCCTTTCTTGGCTATGTACATGACTTAGCACCTAAAATTTCCACTTTTCGAACGGGCATAAAAGCGAGGCTATGTCGAACCCAGAACAGAGATTTCGTGGTGTTTGCTTTGCCTTGGCAAGGTTGCTTTGGATTGCCCACGTGTGAGAATTATTCTTTAAAACATAAGTATTATTTTACTTAAATGTACAGTCTGTTAAAGAGGATTACATTAACACAAATAAAGAGCAGAAACTTAGTGAACATTGCATCTTATTGAGTCGCCGTGGCTGGCAGACGAGCAGGGAGAGAGAGAACCTAGCGGCCGAGAGAGAGCCTGGAAGAAATCAGCACACATTCCTCCATGGGAATGGCTTCATAGCAGAGTAATCACGAAATATTTGAACATTTTGAAACCGCGGTATTGTAGTGATGGTGCACAGGTTTTCTTAGAATATCCCGATATTACTTTTACCCTGGTTACGAAACAGGTGGGAATACCGGAGAATGGTGCACTCGGGCATAAGTGTTTTTAAATTGTATTAATAGTCCTTTTAATAGTCCTGTTAATGATATTAATTCTTACGCAACACGTGGAAAACTAGGTTATAAGTTCTTTGCTAGTTTGTTGACTTAGTTGATCTCACACAGACCTAAACTAAGACTACACTTCAGAACTAGGCAACATCTTACATCAAATAATTTTTCAATATTACCTTAAGAGAGATGACTTTTTACAGCATTAAAAATTTACTTCAATATCTTAATGACGTAGACTAATATCATTATGATAATAAGATTTATCTCTCTCGGGATTCCATCTGGTCAAATGTACAATTCTTAAGCTTTCGAACAGAAATCTTTCCTTCTTAAAGGCAAGTTTTTACAAACTTGCTGGAGCAAAAGGGAGTTTAATCAGGCGGATTCTCAGCCAGTATACTACCTAGGTAGATTGAATGAGCGCATTAAAACTAAATATATATTTTCGCTCAATCTGATTTCAGGAGGAAGTAATAAGCAAGCTTATGTTTCCAAATGGTTTGCATACGAAAGACTGATGTTTCTATTGACACGGCAAAATGACTACAAACACGAAGGAGGTCTGATGGATATGGAAACTGTAAGCATGGGTGATATATTTTTTCATGCATTGCTTTTTAGGCTATTTTATGCGTTAATTATATTTAAGATACCGTGATGTACAATATCACGGTATCTGCTTTGTTCTAGGTATATTAATTTGTTAGTTCTGACGTTTAGGTAAGTCAGTATCCTACGATGACAGTGGTGTTGATACTTGACTTGGGCCCTATTTCATAAACATGACAATTCTACAATAATTGTCGGGTGACAATAAAATGTCTGACAATCCTACAATGCGACAAATTGCTGTTTCTCAAAGCAATGTATATGTCAGAAAAATAGTTGACAATTATGTAAGTTGTCATGACAATTTATCACTTTTCTGTTTCACAAAATTCTACAATTGACATACGAAAATATGACAGAAATGTGGTGCTTTCCGACAATATTCATTTACAAAACACCTAACTATGCAGTCATTTGTTTACATAGTTGTAAAATTGTCATGTTTCATTTTGACAATTGTGAAATCAGAAGAAAAACTGAAAAGTTGGAATTCAGTTATTACAATAAAATAATTTATGATGTTGATGTGTGAGATACGTAGGCCTACAGTAGTGGTAGCGGTGACAAATTGATTAGAAAGTGAAATGTACATTTTCAGTGATAAAATTAATTTATGAATTAATTTGGATGATATTGTTTTCAAAGAAAAATTCCGAATCAACAAAATCAGAGTCTAAGAAATAGGGGACAGATTACAAGAAGCCATACACAGAAATAAATCTGTGAGGCCGATAGAATGTGGAACATATTTTATTCATTAGTACCACTTATTCCCGGCAATAATTAGATTAAGGTTAAAACGTCAACAAAAATGAATAATTTATCATTTCACAAAGCACGGTAATCGATTGTTTCCATGTTCCGACAATCGATTTGCATTCTTTGACAGACAAAATTATACAATTATTATAGTGTTTAGAAACGGCCTTGCCAATTTATAATTACTTACCTGTAAAGTATGAGAAATTTATATATTTAAAAATAGACAATAGTCTATCTAAATGACATAAGGGCCAATCAGGTTTATGAAATAGGGCCTTGGAGTATTATTGTACTCCGTTTGGATTAGTTATTACTACAGTCAACCCTTGATACAATGCAACCATCCGTTCTCTAACATTTACTGGCACAAAGCGAGGGTGGCACTAAAACGAAATTTAATTTTTAAAATTAAAATGGCAAAAAACAGTGCTATATTAATTTACTGTACTGTATCAGGAAATAAAAAAGTAAATAGAGAACTTTAGCACAAAATAAAATACTGTACAGTTACTCAGTTCAGTATATGTCCAGTGCTACGTTATACAAAGGGGCTGAAAATAATGTGGGTCCATGTAAGTGATTAACTGTAACTGAGTAACTGTAGTGTAATGTTTAACAGCTGAATGGACACTGGACTAAAAGAAGTGAAAGTTTGGAATGTATCATTGTATGAAGGGCTCTTTCTACCTGCTCCACCCTCACGCAGTCTTTCTGTCCGACTTCTTAAAATAGGTTCCTCATTCCACCGCAGTACATTTATACCCACGTCTCGGAAATACAGTACAGTATGTCTCTTAAATAATCTTACTAACATTCACGCCAGTTTTAAAAGAAGTCTGAAACTAGAAAGGAATCATTGCAAGCTACATTTTGTAAACATATTGTTTTATATTCACTGCCACTAAATGAATTGACACAGTAACGAGGTTTCTTATGTATTTTATATAGGAGAAGATCTGTTCACTTGCATTCATTGGTGCAGTGAGAGGGTGGCACTGTAAAGAGGGGCATTATATCGAGGGTTGACTGTATAGCATTATTATTATTATTATTATTATTATTATTATTGAGCCATTAAGTAAAATAACAATAGGCTACGTCAATACATAAAAACACAAACATTACATAATTATATAAAAACACATAACTTACATACTAGACAAATCAACATTAAAAAACTCTTTAACTTCATACATAGGATTATTGAGAAGCCACGTTCTAAGTCTGTTCTTGAATACACTATTGGGCTGAGCTATATGGTGTGGTGGCAAACAATTATAAAGCCTACAACCCATATACATAAAATTCTGAGCAGTCTTGTGCAATCTAACCTGAGGCATCTGTAGCAAATGGGCATTTCTTGTTCTGTAAGAGTGGATAACATTCCTTTCATCAAACAGATTAAGATTTTGTCTAATGTATAAAATTAATTCAAAAATGTATAGATTAATAACTGTCATAATCTGCAAGTTTTTAAAAAGCTGTCTACAATGAACATTCTGTCCTGAGTTTGTGATTGATCTTATGGCTCTCTTCTGTAAAATTAAAATCTTGGAAATTTGGCAACTGTTTCCCCAGAAAATAATACCGTAAGCTATTACACTCTGAAAGAAGGCAAAGTAAGTACTTCGCAAGTGATATACTGGTAACACATACTTAAGATTTCTTAATAAAAAAACAATCCTGCTGATTCTTGTGCAGAGATACGTTACATGCTTGTCCCAGTTTAGCTTGTTATCAAGGCAGACTCCTAAAAATTTTACATCATCATTATAGGTGGAAGAAATATCATTATTAGTTGGTTTTAGGCTAAAAAGAATAGACTGTGTTTTTTCTTGATTTAAAAATAATTCATTAGAATTAAACCATAGTTGCACATTATCCAACGTATCTTTGCTAAGAATTTCTAACTCATTCAAACAGGAACTTCTATTTAACAGACAAGTATCATCCGCATATAAAGTACAGGCAGTAGTACAATTTATAACCAGGTCATTTATGTACACTAAGAACAAAAAAGGTCCCAAAACTGAACCTTGGGGGACTCCATATTTAACTATTGCAGCTTCTGACAAATTATTTCCTACTTGAACTATCTGCCTTCTTTCAAACAAATATGATTTTAAAAATTCAAGTTCAACTCCTTTTATGCCATAAAAATTCAATTTATTTATTAGTATGGAATGTGATACTGTGTCGAAGGCTTTTGTTAAATCGCATAGATCTGCCTTTACATAGTTCTTGTTTTCAAAACCTTCCAAGATATAAGTGACCATATTACTAATTGCATCTATTGTATCATGTCCCTTTCGATAGCCATACTGAAATTCCGTCAACAAATTGTTGTCTTCAAAGAAAGTGCATAACTGTACTTTAACTACTGTTTCCAAAACTTTGCTGAATATAGGGACTAATGAAATCGGACGATAATTACCCAAGTTACCTTTATCGCCTTTTTTGTAAATTGGTACAACCTTTGAAATTTTTAAGCTTTGTGGAAAATTTCCCAGTTGCAGACATTGATTAACACAATAGGTGACTGGTTCCAAAATGGCTCCGATGACGCTTTTTACAAATTTGTTTGACATTTGATAATAGTCTTGACTGCAGGAGTTCTTCATTTTTCTTACAGTATTAAAAATGTCATCAGGTGTCACATAATTCCATTTAAATTCAATGTTATTCCTAGGTAGCTTTCTTAAAAGAACCTCTACATTAGTTTTGTTACCAGTAATGTTATTTATAATATCTTCTGGAGAATTAACAAAGTATTCGTTGAAGGCCTTAGGACTGATAGACTCACAATCACTTGTCTTAAAATTATTTGCTCCATTTGCTTTTCTGATAAGTGCCCAAGTTGCTTTGCATTGATTTGTCGAACTATTTATGTAATTGACATTGGCTTCCATTTTAGCATTTGCTAAAGCTTCATAGTATGCTTTCCTATTTGTAATGTATAACTGCCTATGCTCTTCTTTCTTGGTACATTTATATAAAGTCAACAATTTCATTAGCTTTTTTTTCATTGTTTTCAAATTATCATTGTACCAGCTCTTTACTTTTGGAAAATTATCCTTGCGTTTGTCCTTGACCATTTTGAATGGAAAATAACAATTAAAAATGTTGTAAAACCAATCAAAAAAGTAATCAAAAGGATTACTAAAGTGGTTACTTATATCAGAATTCAAATCAGTAAAAAATATATCCCACACAACACTATATAAAAAATTTAAAAACAAACCCAGACCAGTTGGATTAAAAACACGAATTCGTTTATAAACATTACTACATGCATCTTCTTTTTCAGGCTTAAATATCTCAATATCAATAGCAGCATGATCTGATATGGCTAAATCGTGTACTTCGGTCTTGTAGGTGCCTATGGGTAAATTAGTAGCTATATTATCTAAACAGGATGATAATCTTGTGGGCTTGCTTATAGTACAATAAAAATCAAAACTACGAAGAAGATTTTTGAAGTCAACAACTTCATGTGTTTCTCTTAGGACATTTATATTATAGTCACCACATATCACAGTTTTACAGTTAGGCTTAAATCTTTCAAGTGTAGTCAACAGCATTTCAAGGTTAGAAAAGAACTAACTAATGTCACTATTCGGAGACCTGTATAGAACGGCAACAAATAAATGAAGCTGTTCAAGTAAAATTACTGATACTTCAAAATCACATTCAGTACTCACATAATCAACAGGGACGCATTTGATTTGATTTTTTACATAAATGCAGACTCCACCATGAATCATTTGCTTACGGCAGAAAAAGTTGGCTAATGTATAACCATCAAACGTAATAAGGTTCAACTCATCATCAGTCATCCAATGTTCGCTGAAGCATAACACATCGTAGTTACAATTCATAATAGACACCTCTATGTCATTTACTTTGTTCCTCAAGCACTGAGAATTTAAATGAAATACTCTAATAGAACTTGATGCATTATCTTTAATCATATTTTTATTTGTGGTTGTTGGCGCGGGTATAAAAAACGTCTGACTCTCACATATTCTGGCCACATGCTTGCATTCAGTGCAGATTCCAGATTATGTTCAGATATTTCTACTTTGAACGACGAGTAAACATCTGGTTGTCTAGAATTTAACTTCTCGCACTTCACCTCAGGGAAGTTGGGTTTCAGGAAATTCGTTACTTGTTCAGCTGTTACACTTGGTGGAAAACGACACACATGTAGAGGGACAGTTTTTGCAACTCCTCTAAGGACATTAACCTCCTCACCGGAATGATTTTTGTTTCCAATAATCGTAATACGTTTTTCTTTCCTACCTATAACTTTTGACCAAGGAACTTCTTTGTTTACAGCACTTATATCATCACAAACAGAATTACCACACTGTTCACTGCTTCTTTCATTTAATTCAGACAAAACTTCTTCTGCACGTTTGTGTTCACTGTCTTTCTTTGGTTTGTTATGGTTAACAACATTTTTGTTCACGATCGGGTTTTCATTCCTCTTACCTTCTGTGAACTTGTTACTAGCAGACTTACATTCTTTTACATTTTCCATTTGTGCCTTATTTTCACTGTTTTCTGTCACTATTTTTTCACACTGAGAAATCTTTGTTAGCAATTCTATTTTCTCTCCCAGTATCTGCACTTTATCTTGAAGTTCACTAATAATACAGTCCTTTTGCTTAATAATGTATTTCACTAATCGAATGTCAACTTTATTTTCGGAGTCAGCAGTTTCGAACAAAGCATCAAACAAATCAACATCATCATCGTCTTCCTTCCCAGTTCCATCACTGACTTCACAACACAAGATGACCTTGTCCTGCAGAAATTTCACATTACTGGATAACTTTGCACAACTTAAATGGAAATAACTTTCACATTTACTACATTTAATTCCATTCGCTAGTTTAGCTTTTGCTTTACACCTTTTGCAGGTTTGCGTACCGCTTGTGGTAGTCATAGCTTTGTGTACAATGTAAGCAAGCAGAGAGCTCCCTAAACACGTCTGCTTCCGCCCGCGTCCAAACTAATATTCACTAATATTATAATATTACTTCTCACTCTCCATTCCCCACTTTACGAGAGTAGTCTATGCTTGTACTCTACTTCGAATGTAATTATTGTAACATTAGTTCTCACTATCTATACTACAGTTTAGGAGAGTATGCTTGTAACTCCGCTTGGATTAGTCATTACCAGGACCCGGATTTTTAGGTTTTTATAAACCCTGCTTAAGTTTCTTAAACATGTTAAAATAGTTTAGTTTTAGGTGTTTATTATTTTCAGACAGGTTTTTTTAGGTTTCACTTTAATATGTACAATAAATTATTATTATTATTATTATTATTATTAGCCTAATAACACCCCAGTGCGGGCTAGGGCCCCTTGTTACAGGGTGGCTTACAAAAAAGTGCCTCGGACCAGCCTTTCCGTGACACAAAACTTTCACACAAGTTTCCTAATGCTTGCAGCTTCTTTCCACTTTTGTCTGTTTGCTGCTATTCTAGACCACTGGCCTCCTAGTTGATTCTCAAAAATATCACACCATCGCGTCCTTTATCTTCCCACGTTCCTGCTCCCTAACCTGGGTTCCCACACAGTTACACCATATGTCCATTTTTGGGGTCCATTCTAAGTACATGTCCTGTCCAACTCCATTTTGAATGTATTGCTGTTCTCACTGCGTCTTTCAACTTCGTTGTCTTACGTATGTCTTCGTTTCTTATCCGGTCTCTTCGCGTGATGTTAAGTAACTTCCTTTCCATTTTCCTCTGGCAAACTTGTATTATGGTTATTTCCTTTTTAGTTAGTGACCATGACTACGATCCGTACAGTAGCACCGGTAATATACACATAGCCATAACATCTTTCTTAACCTTCATATTAATGGATTTGTCTAGTAAGATAAATTTTAAGCTCCAAAATTTCTTCCATGCCTGCGCGATTCTTCTTTCTATTTCTTTCTGAATTTGATTTTTGAATGAGACTGTTTGGCCTAAATAGATGTATTCTTTAATGTACTTAATTTTATTATTGTTGATCTGAATGGGTATTTCGCCACTGTTGGTCATTATTTTTGTTTTTGTCACATTGATTTGAAGGCTCATTTGCTTGCTCTGCATGCAAAGTTCTCCTAATACTTCCATGGCCTCTCTATCTGTATCAGTTATGATAGCAATATAATCTGCAAGGTGGAGGTTGAACAGCATTCTTCCATTAATATTCACTCCATAATCTTCCTTCATTCTACAGAAAACTTCTTCCATTAAAGATATGAATAAAATTATACAGAGGACTACAGAGTTTTACAAAGAACTCTACACAAGCACAATTCCAAATGCAAAAGATCAACTGACACAGTACATAGCTACCTTAGATGGAGAAGCGGAGGACATACCCCCATTTTTATCATCTGAAATAGAAGCAGCAATTAAAAACCTGAAAAAAGAAAAGTGCCCTGGCGAAGATGGAATAACCAATGAATAGGTCTACCTCAAAGTTGAATCACAAGAACTTATTGAAATATTGGTTCTCCTGTTCAACAAGATAATGAAAACGGAAGAGTTGCCCGAACAATGGCTCTCAAGCACTACTATTCTCCTCCATAAAAATGGCCCAACAGAAAACATAGATAACTACCGTCCAATAAGCTTGATGGCTAATATATACAGTTTGTTCTCAGCAGTGATTACCAAACGAATAAGTCCAATGATAGAAGATAGTCAACCACCTGAGCAAGCAGGTTTTCGACGAGGCTACTCAACAATGGATCACCTTCAAGTGCTGACACAACTAATAGAGAAAGTAAATGAACATAACCTAAAGCTATATATATAATATTTGTAGATTTTGCAAAGGCTTTTGACTCAGTTGAACATGTTTCCATTTTACAAGCATTGCAACGTCAAGGTATACATAAAAAGTACATCAGAATTCTAGGTAAACTATACCTAAACAACAAAGCTAGTGTCAAAATGGACAAGACGGGGGAAGAAATCCCACTACAAAGGGGGGTCAGAAAGGGAGACCCGATATCTCCAAAGTACAATAAATAAATTATAACAAATATATTAATTTTATTGTTACTTACAATTTCCGTGGCTGTGGACTACAAAAGTACAGAAAAAACTATTTTGGTTAGTTTCGTACAGTTTATACTATATAGAACTTATTAAATTTTATAATTAACTTGTCATTTTCAATTCCACTACTTAAACTCAACAAGAAAGTTTCCAAATGATTAATACATTTTTAGAATACTTTATTTTCGGCGTTTTGTTGGAACAAAGATCGTGAATAAACTGCAAGTGAAAGTTTCTTAACAATGTTTTTAATTTGCTTCTACAGAAACCGGGGATTTCACTAACGATTTCCTAAACCGGAACAGTGGATGACAAAATGACAAAACATAATGATATACAGTAATTTCTCTTACAAATGTAGGCTACTGGCAGCAATGAGGAAGACGCAAAATGTAGCAGAAATTTAAAAAGTAATTTTTAGAAAAACAATAATTAGATTAATTACGTATTATTATGTTAAGTATTTTATTTTATTTTATTTTTAAAACAGGTTTAACTACTTTTAGTTTGTACCGTCTTATTTAGCCATTTTTTAGGTTTTATAAAATTCACTCCCATGAGGACAATGAAACGGATAATTATGTTAACATATCACAATTACCTAACAAGGAACAAAATAGTTTAAAACCTAAGGATTTCGGGCCCTAGTCATTACTATAACATACTTCTCACTCTCCATTCTCCACTTTACGGGAGTATGGTTGTACTCTACTTGAATTAGTTATTACTAGGGGGCGGATTTCTATGACCTAAAAAATAGAATATATGCCTGCATTTATGACCTGAACAATAAAATATGACCAATAAAATTGAAAATATGACTATACCACTTACACGTTGTGTATATTTTTTATTTAAAGTTTGGTTACAATACATTTTATTAAAATATAGTGTTAATTATTTTAAATATCTGTCTTTAAGTGGTAATACAAAATACCTGTACTGTTCTCTTCTACAGCATGAAACCTGTTGGGGGGGGGGGATAAAAACAATTAGTTTACTTGCATAGAGCATAAGTACCTTACATCGACATCCGTCGTTTCATCGTTCAGCATCCATATTTTATTGTCTCCGACACCATGGGCGTATGGTATGGGGGGGTTCAGGGGGTCGAAACCCCCCCCCCCCGAAACATCTTCAATATTTTTAAGATTATATCATATAATGAAATAAAAGAACACTGTGATTCGGTTGTTATTTTAATATTTCTGTATCTGTATCTGTACCCTATGATCCCCAGGTGGGGCGAAGGGGCCTCCAAGTGGAGGTTTCATTACCTATATTAATTTTGATATGCTTATTTTCCGAGAGAGGGTAGAGGGACAGGTGGTAAGCCCATCGCCACGCAGCCCCCCTCTGGAAACTAAGTATTTCTTGGACGTGAAAGGGCCGAGAAACTTTGTCCAGAGGCTCTAATTTAGGCTTGGAGTTCTTTTACGTGCCGTAAATCTACGACACGGGACCCCCAGCTTAAAGTCCCTCCCGGAGGACTCCGTGCCCAGGATTTTTACGTCCTGAAAAATCCTTCGACCGCGGCCGGGTTTGATCCCGCGCCCTGCGGATCTAGAGGCGGGCACGCTACCTCTAGACCACCGCGGCCGACATTTTAATATTTAGTACATATCAAAACATTATTTAAGATTGGTTTTCATAATTGTTCAGTGATGTATTACTAGTAAATAAAACCCCTTTTGGAATCTCCCGAACGATTCGGCGGCCTGGTTATCCATGTGGTGTAATCGTTAGGATATCAGGATTTCATTGCATTTCAGCTTAATTCCTGCAAAATTTGAATGTATATAAAAACTTAATCGGGAATGGACTTACGAAATTATTACATCTGCTATCTACTTGTCGATACAGATATACTAATTCATTAGACTCGGTACTTGTGTAACTTCAAATCTGATTAGAGCTTATAAACCTGCTAGTGTCACCACTACTTATGGTTCACACCTTGGATCTCGATATTACCTGATTTCAGTGTTCGGCATAAAGAGTTCGTGTGGATTCTAGCCCATGGTGTGCATATATCATATAGTATTATGATAATTTTTGTCAAAAGAAAGTTTTTATTTAGACTCTATGAGAAATGGACAGAAACCTCGAGAAAATGAGTTTCAAAGACTATGCTGCATATTAATTATAGTGCATTATTGACCACAATACAACTGTTTAGTTAGTAAGTGCCATTATGGTACTTTATGAGATTGTGTGGGGGACGGGAAAATGTCTGTCCGTCTGTCTGCCCGCCCATCTGCCAGTCTATCCGTCTGTCCGTGTGTCTGTATGCACGATAACTCAAATACGCTTTATTGGATTTTAATGAAATTGGTATACGCGTTTATAATGTCCATGAAAAGAAGCCTATTGATACTGGACCAAATCGATTGAACAGTACCGGAATAAAACCCAATTTAGTGTCTAAAAGGCGCGATAACTGAAATACGCTTTATCGGATTTTAATGAAACTTGGTATACGCATTTATAATGTCCATGGGAAGAAATCTATTGATACTTGACCAAATGCGTTCACCGGTATCAGTGTAATGCCCAATTTAGTGCCTATTTTATGGTAATATATTAGAATTCAACAAATGCAAATCGGTTATCCTGAAAACATATTGTTTTATACTGATCATATAAGGCTATTTAAACTTGGTGGAGATTATCAAATGAAGAGATTGTCTCCTCTCTGAAATCAATGTTTTGTACCTCCACTAGAGGTTTTTTCTTTAATTATAATTTTTTTTAATGTAGTTCAGTTCTAAATACACATTTAAGGAAAGGTTAGCATCTATCCTGCAAGTCTGCTTTCTTTCCTATGGACGTTATTTTCTTATAAAGTTATAATAATCAAACATGAAAAATATAAATAATAATGAAAATTCAAAATATAACGTAATGTAATTGATTATTTAAAATAGGCCTACTGTAGAAAGCGCCAAAAATGACCTAACATGCCTAACAAGGCATATCTCTTTAAAATGACGAAAAATTCAAAATAATGCCAAAATAAGTTGCCCTTAATTAATCATGTAATTCATGATACGCATTTGTAATATTCGACCTATCTTTCAATGTTCAAATACAAAAGATGCAAATTCATCAAATGTCTTGCCCTATTCATTACTATAACATTACTGCTCACTCTTAAAGGTGTACAAATCTCGATTTTAGCTTGCCCATACCCGCTTGAACGCCAGGCAAGCAAGTTGCCAGTGTCACAGCTAGCAAGCAGGCAGGTTGGGATGGAACAGGTTAAACCCAACTTATGCAAGCCAGAATAAGTTTGCGACATTCCTATCAGCTAAACAACTGTAAGTGTAGGTAATAATTTCTTGCTTTTCTACATGCTGGTAGAAGAAATTCATCATGCAGATAAATAAAAGGTGGATAAAGTATTAAAAATCGTTTTAGCGTCTTAACACATTTATTATTTTTATTATTAGGTAGATTTCGAAGAAAATTCTACCTATTGCAATCGATACCATGTCAATACTTTCGAAACATTCTTTCATATCTTTACGTTTCATGCCTCCATAAGTACGAAACCACCGCCTGTTAAAAAAAAATGTAATATATGTATATACATATATATCTTTACATGCTACGGTAATTTTGAAGATATTTGAACCAAATTTTATTATGTTATTTCTAGGCCCAATAGTTTGGACAAGTTCGTTAATGAGCAAAATTGGCCCAAGGGGGTGGTCGGGGAAGTGGGTTGAAATTTTAAAACATTTATATCTCGGCCCATATGAAGTATAGAGGGAAACTTTGCTTGAATAAATTAGAGTACTGCTTATGGAGTTCACAGTGACACCAACGATTCGGGGGTTTTGGGGGTACGAGTGGGGGTGGGATGGGGGGATGGAAATTCTAAATTTTTGAAACTACGTCTAGTGGGGTATCGTTGAAAAGCTCTTGATGAATACTCTACAAATCAATAACTAGTTTCTGGATAGTTCTCATATAAGGCGAGATTTGAATGTTTGAAAAAGTTCTCTTTCCTCTTTTTTGCAGTTAAAATTGCGGGTTTGTCATGCCAAGGCTAAAGAAGAAAAGTGCTACGCAGCGACAGTAAATTAAACCAAAAGCACTTCGAAATCTACCTCAGCCTGTAGGCTTGCCTAAAGGGATTTTTGTTATTAAGTGCCAGTATGGTACTTTATGAGATTGTGTGTGGGGGACGAAAAATGTCTGTCCGTCTGTCTGTCCGTCCGTGTGTCTGTACGCGCCATAACTCAAATACGCTTTATCGGATTTTCATGAAACTTTGTATACGCATTTATAATATCCATGGAAAGAACCCTATTGTTATTGAAACAAATCGGTTCACCGGTACCGGCGTCAAACCCAATTTAGTATTTTTATTTAAAAGCGCCATAACTCAAATACGCTTTATTGGATTTTCATGAAACTTGGTATACCTATTTATAACGTCCATGGTAAGAAGCCTATTAATTTTGGACCTAATCGGTTGGCCGGTACCAGAGTAACGACTAATTAAAGGTCACTTGCTTTTTAATTGTTGTCTACTGGTATAATTTGACAGTTAACACTATTCCTTCACTTATGCTTATCAAATGACACCATTAAACTGACTGAGTTGGCCATACGGTAACGCCTTGAACTTGTATTCTGGAGGTCCCCGGATCAAATCCCGAAGCCGGCAGATTTGACATGGATTTTTTTATTTTATTTTTATGTGAGTGCGCGATTGTCAAGGTATCACGAATCTGTAGTTCTGCTGACGCTGGTCGATTTTAATCTGATTAGAAAAACCTATTTTCTGCATATCATAATTGCAATTATAATTGATTCAACAAAAACATACTGGCACTTTTTTATATCAGTTTACCTGATTTTATTGTTATTATTGATTTTATAATGTTTTCTTGAAAATTTTTCCCATGCCGGACTAGTACCTTTGTTCATTGATAATCCAAACTCTCCATTCTCCTTTTGCTTGGACTCTAAACACATCTGAAGTTCCTCAACTACGTAACTGCATGACTTACCAGTGCACTGATATGCCCAGTTTCATATTCTTTCCGTCAGGCCTTGCAGTTTCTTTAGGTTCTGTGAAACCCACCAGGTTATGAAGAGCTTGTGACTCATAGCGACAGTATTTCATTTCATCGCTCCAACGAAGCTTGCTCTCTTGTCAAGCAAGTTAAAAGCTGTGGCTGGTTGCAGAAATTCAAAGGGGCAAGCAAGCTAAAATCAGAATATGTACACCTCTACTCACTCTCCATGCACCAATTTAAGAGAGTAGGCTTGTACTCTGCTTGGAATAGTCAATACGTTACTGAAGCATTACTTCTTACTTTCTATGTTCCAATTCAGAAAAGTCTTTTGCACCATACCTCTTTCATCAGCAGGGTTAAATAAAATAAAATGTTCCAATTCAGAAAAGTCTTTTACACCATACCTCTTTCATCAGCAGGGTTAAATAAAATAAAATGTTCTCAATTTGTTTTCGTGTTATGTCTCTAAAGTAACATCACTAGTGGGCCTCTACCTAATATTGTCAGAAATATAATAATTAAGGAATATATGAAATAATTTTAACCCAGAATTTCATATTGACCAACGAGGGGCTAAGATATAAATGTGAAGAATCACCTTATACCTATGTTAAAACATAATTGGCCTTTGCTCAACCCAGTAACTATAGGGTCTGGTAATGAGTAAGAAACTATGTTGCCAGGTAATGGAAGTCATTGTTATTGTCGTTAAAGTGGAGGTTAAGGAGAGTTACAATGAAAAGGTTAACATTAGGGGGAGCTAGGTAATACGAAATCATGCATGCCAGATTTGGGTAATGCCATCTTGTGAAACTCATCCGGCGTCCTTTCCGGTGAGCACAGGTGGGTGGCATGCAGTGATCTCGGTGGCATGCCATAGGCTAGTCAGAGTGGTTGAAGATCTCCCCAGGACGGTAAAATAACTGTTCTTCATTCTCAAGGTGCATCCCGTGGCTCACGGGTCCATATCTTTGTCAAGTAGCATCGGATGAAGTTCTGAGTTATCGGTGCGTTAATGATGTAGGCCTGCATAATAATATTGTTGTGCACCAGAAATTATATTCAGTCTTTGCCGGGCAATTAGTCGCGAAACTAACACGATATTGTTTCCTGGTACATCGAATGTAGTTGTAATTGCTAAGTAAATCTTCTTGCATAATATTCTCATACGTATCTGTTGTAAAATACATATGAATAACTATAGGCCTACTCAGGATAGGGCATTCTTCTTGTTCGACGTCCCTTTGCTCTATATAATAAATGTCTACTATTTATTACAGGTTGATATCGTTGATGCGGATATAATTGACGATGAGACTGAAGATATGATTCCTTTCGAAAATCACTATCTAGAAGATAGTAAGATGCAAGCAAACAAAGTTGTCCAGTATGAGACAGATCAAGGTGAAGATGTTCATACAGCCGCAGTCGAAACGTTTCATGTTCCAGAGCCTCCTAGACCTAAAAGACAGAAGAGTTACTCAGAAGAATCTCAATCCTCCAGAGCTATGCAGCCTCCCGATTGGTCGTATGACGAGTGTTCAGTGTATGGACAGTATGTGGCTAACAAGATGCGACATTACAAATCCAGAACGCGTTCTTTGGTTGAGCATGCGATAAATAACATCCTGTTCGAAGCTGACATGGGACGCTATGATAATGCGACTCCAAATTCCTCATTCCAGAGCGTCGACAGTCATGAGTGATTAAACTTATTAGTGATACTGATTACCAAAGAGCGAGGCAAGTCCCAGGACGACGAGGTTCGGTATATCCGGAGTGTTTGTAAGAGTGAGGTTTCGCATGCGAAAGATAGCACGCTTCTTCACTAATATAGTCCGATTGAAAACAAATGTGGAGCACTCTCACAAGTCTTTCATAGAGTGTCAAGAAATAAATTGACTTCCACTACAGTGCACTACGACATGCTTGCTAGTAATCACCATGCAATACTTACACTGTAAACGGTTTGAGCTTTACAGCATGAATCTTTGTAGTCTAATACAAACATACTCTATTTCTGCCGCTGCAAAGCGAACCATTACTGGAATAATTGGATCCGGAAGTATCTGTGATCTTTCATCGTACTTTACATCACTATAATCTATGCACAGTCTTACCTAGTTTCTGTATAGGATATTACTCGGTCTTTGGTGATTAGTGATCACTTTTTTCGAAGTTAAAATCGTGATCTCATAACTTCGCGTCTGATATGAGCACGGGCAGATCTTACAGCTGATTCTATTAAGATGAGGGACCACTAAAATATTTGTTTTCTCGGCAGAATTTTACGAAATTGTTTCTTCATTCCTGAGCAAACAGAGGGACAATTACTCCTACTTTCATTAAAATATGTTAAAAATTAGTTTGAAGAATCCTAATTATTATATGAATTAATTTGTTATTCTGTAATTTTCTTTTTAGGAGAAAATATTTAGGGAAATATTTTAAACAAATCATTAATTAGTTCCCAAGAATGGTCATAAAAACAGCATTGCTTATCATTTAAAATAAATGTGTGTTGTGTCGTTATCCATCATGGAAAGGACTCCATGCTAAGTTGTTTGTTGGTACAAGCCTGTACAAATTCTTTGTTTCAAATCGCAAATATAATTCAGAAATAATATGCAAAAATGTCGGAAATAATACGGTACTTCCTCGACTGAATATAATAAACCATTCTCCTTATAAATGGATGACAAAAACTGCTATATAATAATAAGAGGAAGTTTTTGTTTGTTTGTCTGTCTGTCTGTCTGTCTGTCTGTCTGACTGTGCTTGTTCCAGCGAAATCTACTGCACGCAGAGATGTAAAATTATAAACGTAATCCTAGATGGACTCGAGGGTGGCCGAATGCACCTTGAAGCCGGATTTTTAATTTTCGCTTTCGTTCGCGAGTTATGAGTATAAAACTGGCAGAAAACGTAAATTGTTTGCACTATCGAAGCATCAGTTTTCGGTCAGAGATTTCAATTGTGAAATCAATTGCAGGTGGCTTTGACTTTTTCTGTCATAACTTTGAAATGAAAGCATCGCGATATTCTCAATGTATCGCATGGAATTATGGATCGTTTCATTTCTCTGAGCTCATCCTGGTCGATTCGTGTGTTTATAATGACAAATACAGTAGATGCGCTTTCTAATCGTGGAATGCACTCCAAACCCGGATTTTTACCTGCTTCGTTATAAATATTAATCGTTTAGGTTATGAATGATTCGCGTGCTAATAAATATAATGTTTTAATTATCTTGCTCTTAATTTTTAATCTTCGAATTAATTATCGTGGACGAAGCCGCGGCAACTGCTAGTATGATAAAACTTCTTTTCAAAACAGCTCGCGTTTGTTAAAAAGTGAAACCATGATTATCTAGCTTGAGAGACGGAAGCAAGTTCGAGGATGCCAATCAATAAAAGGACTCTCTGTGAGATTTAAATTACATTTTTGTTTGTTTATTATTAGATACTAAAATACGATATCGTGTGAACTTCTAGGTAATTTATTGTGAATAACTCCTTTAACTAATGCCCGCGAGTTTAACCAAATAACATTGCTTAAAAGTTAGTGATGCATGGAGTAGTGCGAAACTCTTCGTACATGAGAAGGAACGAAATTCCTTTATTAACATACTGCAGCAAGTTCCAACGTTAACGTATTGTAACTATCTAATTACTGTGTAGTACAGTGAAATTAAAAAATAAATACTGTACTCCTCTCAAATAGCGAGCTCAGTGAAATCACAAGTGAAGGGAAAAGGCAAAATGCATACTTACTGTTAGTAATAAATTATTATGCATCTTTACCGTTATGTAGGACATATGTACACATAGGTTTCATTTTATAAATTCTACACAACTATCAGACGTAAATAAAAATCTACATTTAATGTATTGATAGGTTACATATAACTTTGGCTATATCATAATCCTGTTGCAATATAAGCACATGTAATGCTATTGGGATATGTCATTTTATGTTTCATATTCTTTATTTCAGTGGGTTACAACGTACATTCTCGAATTCTGGAATGAAAAGTGTCTTATATTTTCTGGAAAAAAACATTTGAACTGAAAAAAGTTTTTCTCAACCCACCAAGTCATAGAGGCGGTATTAATGTTTCCTTCGGTTACACTAATATGTTTGTCTTTGTTAAAACTTCTCCAATATTACAAAGAATGGAAAATATCACATTTTTTTTTCAAGAATATTTTGAAGTTTTTGCTGCTCCATCAACATTATTCTCTCACCTGCTTCATTTATGGCTAGGGATAATTTCTCCACGAGTCTATGGCTTAGGTTAATTCCGTACTTCTTGACTTTAAAAGAATGACGGTCTCTTACAGGTCTTTGAAATGACTGTTAATGATATTAAAAATTCCTAGTGGCTCTTCCGCAGTCAGTGAAGTCGTAGACTTTCCCACAGAATTGGGTTGGGAGCTGACGAGATGATCCCTGGCATTACTATGGGGCTCTTATCTGTAGCCAATAGCAGCGCTTCCCTACACTTGCAGTTATAGCACAACACCGTCTTCCCCCTGCATGCCACCACCAAATCACGGATATCTCGTCAGCTCCCAACAATAACTGTAGCATCTTTCCTACTGTTTGCCCACAACTCTCCTGCGCTGCTGTCTGCATGGGAGGTAACCACTTGCATACAAATGGCTTAACTTCCGGGCCCTAGTGTTTATCATGCCCTTTGTATGCGATCCCATTTTGTCTATCAGAAATTGTATAAGGATACGCTGAGATTCGATCCTGGGTCCCAGCGATGGAATGCAAAGGGAGGCGAGTGGGCTATCGTGGTAACATCACAGCCATAGGGGAGGTCTTCAAAAGACTAGGCTAGACGTGGCAAGAACTGTAACAACACGGCAAGAGGCTTGGTGCTGCAGTATGGAGTCAGCAATGCAGCAGAGTTAAATTATTGAACACAAATTGCTGAGGTAATTAGTTCTCGGGAAGGATGCCGTTACAGGCTGTAATGTTGCATTAATTTTTCGTATACAGTACCTGTATAATCAAATGTGTATTAAGCGAAATGTGCCCTGAAGATTACCTGAAAATCGGTATGAAAGTTGTATACGAGTTTTCTTAGCCGAAAGTACGTAGCCTACATAAACACACAAAGAGGCCCATTCCAACATAAAATGCACAACGAAATGTATCCCTGTATCGGTATTACAATATAGTTAAGACTAATCCATCACTTAATTATTCTGTAATTTCATCATTCTAAAATAATTGGCTGTCCTCGAGATACAGTATGCCATTTTTAGTCAAAAATTCCAAATACCTGTTAGTGTAAACCATACAGTCACAATATGTGACAAATGAAATATGTGAAATATGTATTTATTTAATAAGAACATCTGTACGTTATAAAAATTATTAAATTGGACATGACAATGATGGTGAAATTTAAGGAACTGTTTTATAGGTAATAAGAATCTACGCCCAGCCAATTCCTCAAGGGATATTGCGCCAGGAATGTTTATATAATTATTATTGAACATGCGAGCCCATGATACCATAGTTAAAGGCATCAAAATAATCGTCCAGGGTAGATTAGTAGTGCATCTTGATGAAGAATTTTCAAATAAAACACCTACCGGTATCAGATTTACATGCGATGGATAGTTTCGAGAGCTACACTTTTGTTTCGACAAATCAAGCATACTTAAAAACCTGGTTGAGACTGATGTACAGTGTTAGGTTATTGTGTACTCTTTCATCTAATGGCTAATGTTGTTCAAGGTCATTAGTCTAATGCCAAACAGTCTTAATAGCCTATTATAAAAGTTTATAACCCATTATAAGATAATGTCCAAATTTGGTCTAAGAACAAAAAATACTCCCAAATTATGTAAATTTAAATAAAGTCTAATTTGGGTAAACATCTGGAACAAAAGTCTAATTAGAAGAAAATCTACATTAAAAGGTGTATTGTTCGTTTCGGACAAGATGTTAAATAGAAAACATTCCTAAAATTTTTCCATGCTTATGAAAAACGATTATTATTAAAGTACATAACCTTAGTAATAAAACCCTCAGTATGGTCACATACACTTTTATTTCGAATAAAATCAGGTAAACTGATGTAACAAAATCCCAGATGGAGTTAAAAGGCCATATTTCACATGCTTCTGTTATACATTGCACAGACTTTATACTATTAATATTATTATATAGGACTACATAAAACATAAATGTTTATTATAATATAGTACCCTATTTAAATATTATAATAATACGTTTAGTAAGCAGTTCATTAGCAACAATGTAATTAAATACCCTTCACAAACTGTAAATCACCAACGTATGGGCTTAACAAATACTGACAAATATTTATCATTAACGTGTATTTTTTACCATGAGTTATCTGAAAGGTATACAATTTTCTCTGTGAAATGCAGATATCCATTTAAGCCATCTGGATTCATTTTTAGAAATTTTAAACACGTGGACAGACTCTTTGTTGGCATTATTATTGCTATAGTACAGCCAGGAACACAACACTTATTGTTATCATCTTCTAATATATAAAACTGAAAGTGTGGATTTATGTGGGAAAGTATGTTCACTATACAAATCTACATGCTTTGACCAATTTGCACGAAAATGTGCACACATGCCTACTCCAACCCGGAAAGTAACGCGGTCAACAGTAAAATTCAAACAAATCACTCCTTCTCTTGAAAAATTTAATTATTTCCGAAAATATTACACAGAATTCATCAAATTAAATTCAGTTCTCATGACGACAGTATTTTCTGCAGTGTTCACATAGGAGCTTGAAAGTGCGATACTGGGCTTTGACAAATTAGAGAAGCTATTGATATAATTCATTGGTGTATATAGGCCTATAATAAAGAATGAAATCCACGAAAATAATTCACAAAGAGATGACAGTCACATAATTTTCTCTACCCTGGACAGGGAGAATAACATTTTCTCATTTCAAATTTTGACGTAGAATAAGAGGTCGTATTGCAGGGACAGATTAATCCAGTTGTCTCAGCCTGAGTGTGCCAACGAGTATGTTATATCAGAAGTAGGCTAGATAAAAAATCCTTTCTACAGATACTTTATTCATAGTTGAAGGCTTTGTATTAGTTGATAAATACGGATGTTTATCATAGGACCTAAGCATGTAAAAGGAGAAAAAATAGGATAGAACTTTTTCAGTCCTATATGCGCACTAAATTATAATGTCCAGGTTTTCGGGGAGAAAAATATTAACGCGATATTGAAATTACGCGAAACGGTTGTGTGGTAACGTGAGAGTAAAAATATAATATTCCGTAAAAGACCGTTAATTTTATGTTACCGTAATTTCTGTTTCTCCTTATTTCAACCCCTCCCAGGAAAGGGGTGAAAAATTCTAGGCCCTCTATGAGCCGAAAAAAGCGTTTTCTGAGGGAATAGTTGGAGTCTCATAAGTTGTTATTCCTCATTTCAAATTCTACATACCTATATAAGGATATAGAATTTGAAAATCAAAGTCCTTCATAAGTTAATTTCTAATTACAAAATACAAAACCCGGGTGACACCGCCTTAAAAGCTGGTTCTATACTTTTCTGTGTAAAAAGACAATTTTCATCCAGCATTAAGTGATGACTAATTCATGTTTTCGGCCTGTTATGAAGTGTACTCGTATATGACGTCTTAACTGAACTGGGAGGCCGTGTTTATGGCTAGCAAACGCGGCTTTGTTGTATAGTGATGATTTGTAATTTAAAAAGCGTTTGACCGTTAATTATTCGTTCCTCGAGTACCGGTCAACCCATTTGGCCCAAAATCAATATGCTTCTTTCCAAGGACGTATAAATGCATATACCAAGTTTCATGAAAATCTTAAAAAGCGTGTTCGAGTTATCACGCTTACAGACACACGGGCGCGGACAGATATTCGATCTAAATATAAAGTACCGTACCATTCTTTCAATTAATAAACGTAAAATCATTTTAATGCACGACATTCGGGAGTATTACTTCAGATTGAAGAACAGAGATGGCATGGAAACACTACTCTACTCTACACTACTCTACTCTACACTACTCTACACTACTCTATGTATGATTGGAAGTAATCTAAAGGGAAATACTGGCCTCCAAACATTGAAAGTTTGGACACATGTTCATCGAGCCCAAATTCAATGAAGTAAATCATAGGTTAACATTAAAAGAAGGGATAGTGAAAATCCAATACATGTGTTGTAGACAAGTAGAAGACAGTCTTATAGTATGTGAGGGATCAGTAGTTTTGGTGTTTTCAAGACAGTCGATGTTCAGTACTATCAACAAACAGCAGAATCTAACAAGGCCTCCCTTGCCTTATATTTATATATTTGTAGACTATATTTTACTGTCACACATTAAGGCTGTTAACATATAGGAATTTCCGAAGTATGACTCAGGCTGTAATCAACCCAATAGATTATTATTTTGTCATTGAAATTGCTTTCTCTCAGTCCCTTAAACCTTGGCGATGGGACTTACAAAAATTGTCCTATTTTCTGAGCTTCGTACATGTATAGCATATCATTATTAAAAATGATCATCTCGAAATGCCATCGGGAGTTTAGTCAAAAAATTCTTTACGTGACAGTGGAAATTTAGACTTTTGCCTTAGTGCATAAGGTATTATTGGTTTAAACATTTTTCCCTAGACCAAATTAATGGCAATGTATTTATAAATTATAATTTTTATTATACTTTTGTCCTGAGACAAATATACCGTGGATCGCTAGTATACCGGTATACACCTTCAGGTAAGTGGTGTACAAAATGTTTGCTTCCATTCACTGCTATTTCCCGTAAGATGGAAGAAATTTAAATTAAACGTTGATAATTTATTATTTAGAATTGAACTAAACTGGAATCTAAGTAACCTCTGTTATCTTATCCCTTGGGTATCTGATAGAAGTGTATGGTTATGGTTTATCACGATTTAAACTAATAAGACTTCTGACCTCATATTGTAATGGACCCTAGATATTAGTTTCAGTTTTACTGCATTATTAATCTACTGTTACTAGAAAAACGTAAACTTGCAGGTTGTCTGCATATAAATAGTATTGAGTACGCAAGTATTGGATCATTGGTTGCGTTCTATCGTTAACATACATCATGAATAGTAATGGTCCCGTAAACGATCCTTGGGGAACTGCAGACCTCAGAGTGTGCCATAAAAACTTAGCCAAGATAAATACTCATTGGATTTAATAGCCGAACTGGGTACCATCGAGATATAATAGAATATGATGATCATATGCTGCTGTGTTTTCCTCAACCTTATCGTGCTTTATATTTCTCAGTGCATTATCACAACGCTGTTAAGCGACAGCTCAAGGCCTTTTTTATCTCTTCTCATTAATTTTTACTTCTATTCATAAAAACTCTTTTTCTTTCACTTTGAATAATGGAAATTGTCCTACCATAATAGTTGAGCAACAAATTTACTCGTACATTCTTAAGGTCAGTATTCCATTATCGAAGTCCGTTTTATCAAATTGCTTTGAGCAAAGAAAATGGCTGCCCTTGGTTTCCAAAAGTTGAAAAACAAACCCTATTGGAATAATTCTTTGACCGCTTACCGCATGTTGTTACATTGGATTAAATAATTCTCTGTTACCATAGCAACGGATCTAAGATGAAGAATAAACTTAAACTGTTTTCAAAATACATCAACGATTTCGAAGTTATAAGAAGTGGAAGGCGCCAAAATAGTTGGTAGACCTAATAATTATTACAGTTGAAGTGACAGAGAAAATACGATGGAATGTTAGAGGGATGAAACTCTTCATAGAGTTTTATAAGGAGCATGAGTTCCTGTACAATTCAAAACACCTGAGTTATAAAAAAAGAGACCTCGATTGAAGAAACTTAGGAATATTCAAGGGAGTGGATGGTGTGAAGGAAAAATAAACTGTCTGAGAACTCAATACATGGCGTGAAAAATTAAGGTAAATTGTTGATAATACGATATTTCTTTTTAATTATACGCCACTGTTAACGTTTTCACTGCTACGGACATACATTTGCGTCACCACAAAAATTTGTATAAAAGCCAAAATATAAGCTTAACATAATACTTTCTTATTAAATAACAATCATATGTGAAACTTACAGGTGCATAACTTTATCTGCCCAAATATAGTTTGCTTCTTAGTAAATATTATACATTCTCTTCATGTAAATTGGTTCTAAAAATGAAGAGAATGTCGTCACCACATCATATCACATCCCCGAAGTTGGATTAAGATAAATTATGGGTGAAGACGTTTATTAAATTAGGTCTGTTCGACCTTTAAAATCTTACATGATCTGAGTTCAAATCGGTGTAAGCCAGGTTGGTTTCTATCTATTAATCCAAATAAAATCTGAGTAATGCACTCACGTAGCTTACTTTCTATAAACAGCTTATAATTACCCTTCAGAGATTTTTTCGAAAAAATGTTTCAAATAAAAGTTTTAGTTCTTGACGTAAGAACCCCATGTACAAAATTTAAAGAAAATCGTCAGATCCGTTTTCGAGTAAATCGCGAAAAACATTTTCTTCATGTAAAGATCCCTTAAAAGTAAGAGGAAGTTGTCTCCAATCTTCGTGTCACATCCTAAGAAGTTACCTAATCCATTTACAAAATTTTGTTCTCATACTTTTTAAGTTCTGGAGCTAAGCTGTTCACAGACACACACACATACATGTTTGCGAAAATAGTATTTTTGGATTAAGAGGAACTCAACAAGTGTATTTGTGTTAAAAACTCAACTTCAAATTTGGGGGTCGAAAACAATACTTCCTCTCCCTTTAGTACCTATGGTACGGGCAGAGGAAGTAAAAATTGTATTACAGCCAAATTATAAGCTTAACAGCATAATGGTTTCTATATTATATGAGGATTATCATCCACATGTTAGAATTGCCATTTATGGAAGTCATGTAATTTGCTAAAATCTTCATCAATTTCAAATTTAGATATCCCTGATTAATTCAGTTGATGATTGCTTTTATTAATATATAAATTCTAAAGGGTTTTTTCAATGTCACAATCCGTGTCCAATCCTTCTACATAATCTCTTGTATTTTGCAGAAAACTGTTTTCCTAAAAGATTTTTTATATAGTCTAATGTCATATCTCCAGTTATGAAAACCACCTTTAACGGCCGTGGGTGTCGGCATGCTGACCACATGCCCCCAATCCTGCCGTCTGCCTGTGGTAGATGACGCAGCGGTCGGGTGGTAGGCCAAGTCCCTCCAGGGATGTAGCACCACGGAGTTTAGTTTAGTTTTAGTAGTGTCATATCTTTGATTCAAATGGGCTATTGCCTTTTAATCATGTTCAAGTTGGTGGAATACATTGTATTGTAATGCAATACATTGTAATGTTGCTATACATTGTAATGTTGTCTTCGCGAAGACAACATTATAATGTATATCAACGTCAATATAATAACAATAAAGATTTAAAATTTAAAAATTCTTAATTACAATGCAAGTTTATGGCATGTTAACATCAGTCAAATTGAACTATTCTGCTATTGAAAATCTCATCAAGGCTATAAACAGGGTTAGGCATCAGTGTTGAACTGATTGTTCTTTTAAAGACCGGTAGCGATAGGATTTTTAATTCATCTGGGAAAATATTGTATAATTTTAAAGCTACTGTTACAAAACTATTTTGTGTTTTACTGTATTTACATCTGTCTACATAAATATTCGAACATGCTCGTGTAGGGTAGTTATGGATTGCTGTACATAGTTTAAAACTATTTAAGTTTCTCTTAACGTAAGTCAGGCAGTCTAAGATAATAAATTTTATGAATAAAGGTTTACAGTGGGTTCTTCGAGGAACCCCACATATAATTATGATAGCCCTCTTTTGTAGCATGAGAAGTTTATACGCTGAAGCTTGGTTTGCCCACACTAGGATCCCATAATCAAGATGGCTGTGTACATATCCAAAATATAGTCTACAATCTTTAAAGACACAACAGGAAGGTTATTTTTTAAAACTCTCAAAATAAATATACCCTTGGGTATTTTGATAAAATGTAATTTACATGGGATTGCCACCTAAAGTAGGCTCACGATGCATGCCTAAAACCCTAATAGATTTATCAATTGTAGAACAAAATCATGAAAAATTAAACGTAAGATCAGCCGTTTTTGTTTCATTGATAGCAAGATTATTGGAATTGCACCATGAAGTTATTCTACCGGTTATGCCATCGACTTTTATATTTAGACTAGTGATATCATTACACGAGAAACTGACTTCAAGATCGTCAGCAAATAAGTAGCGTTCTAGACATGGATCTTGAATATGTTTTGCAAGGTCATTAATATAACTAATAAAAAATAAAGGCCCCAATACAGATCCCAGTTAATGGAATAAAATTAAACAAAATCGCTGGAGCCTTTTCAAAGTTTCCTTCACATAACGTGACAGTAAGAGTAAAGGAAAATCGTCGACGCACTTCGTGTTATATCCCCGAAAGATGTTTAACCCAAAAAATAAAATTTCATTTTGATGCAATTTTTATTTTTCTAGTTAGGTTGACACACAAAATTTGAAAATGGTATTTTGGACTCTACCTATAATTGTGCAATATGTTAAAAATCTGAACATTTATATTAACTCTAGAACACAGTACTTTATCATACCTGTAGTACGGCTTTGGGTGTATCTTTTTCAATTTTATTAATTTAGTGGATTTTAAATTTTTATTTTTGTTGTTTGGAATTATATTCATAACAATAAATTTTTCAACAACAATACAAAAAATAAAAATATACTAATTTCATGATAATTATAATAAATAAATAAATTATTAGTAGTACCTATAGACAATGTAGGCCTAACAACATTAATTCTAGCGACATGCATCCCGTGCATACTATTCATTTAACCCATAAGGTAAAACAGAAATATGATATTAAAGAGGGAAATTTAATCCTTCTGTTTGATAAAACAGGACAGGAAGAGGCAACGTGATGTGCAAATAATACTTAATAGCATGGGGTGAAACACGGAGATAATCGTATTTTATGGTGACATCGTTCAACGATGAAACATTCAGGGCTAGCGCCGGATATGAAACTCTGCTCTGGCTTTGTGCTCTGAATTCAGTATGCAGAAAAACAAATAAATACTGGAAATTGAAAGCAGCAAACAAAAGAAGGTTATTTATGCAAATCTCCATGCTGTTGCCATTCCTATAATCTCTATTTGCAACTAAATTGCCCTCGGTAATATCGCTGAAATGAAAATTAATTGTTCTTCATTAAACCAATCGTTTTAATTTCTGTTAATAATAATAATAATAATAATAATAATATATTACAATTCCTATCCAGCAAATGGAGCGCTAATTGTTTATAGTTCCTGTCCTTAAACTCTCTTTCGATTGTTATTTTAACTCTAACTCCTGACAAGTTTGATATTTAAACGAATGATATGCAAACATTATTTCGCTTAAAGTCATTTTGCAATTAAATCAGTTTGATAAAATTGAAATGTAGGAAGTTTATTTGTGGCAGAATCTTAATGACCTTTTTGCTCAACCCTTGGTGTTTATAATAACAAGACTGATCGCCCCAAAACCCCTTAAAACACAAAACAGTCATGTGGCAGTTTCTTTGTGTTCCCTTAACTTTCTTCCCAATGTTTTCTATCAACACTCCCTCCCACTGTTAAAAGACAATAAAAGAATGTGAACCCAGGAGAAAGGCCATTAAGGAGTGACAGAAATGTCGATTTTTAAATTCAGTGACAAAATAGGGCTGAATGGCGGGATCATGCAAGTGCGACAATGAACCTCCGGGTTCCTTAAAAAAATAATATTCCTTTAGCTTGCTTAGGAATTGTCTATTGTCATTGAGTGAGTAAGTAAGTATCATAAACTTAAGCATAGCTTAAAGTACAACTTATAACTGTGCCATACTTTATGCCATTTGGGTATAGAGCTTTGCGCTTTTAAGATGGCCGCCGAGAATGAGGTATTATCCACTTCCGGTTATCTCAGAGGCCTGTGTTTACAATACAGTTCTGTGCTTGTGTCTTGTTTTGGAAGTAATTATGCCGATTAACTGCTATGTTTTCGGCTGTTCAGCCGTTCCAAACAAAAATAAGGACTTAGTTTTCCAAAAGAAAGGGCTTTTTTTCAAGAATGGATGGCAAAATTACGCCATGGAAAAACACTTTCCCAGTATTCTCGTTTTTGCAGATTTCTGAAGATATTAATGATTAACAGGTATTCAGTCTCTGGCCTATCATACTGAAAAGATTTATATTAAATTTGTCCTGGAGGGAATCGAACTCTTGTTTTCAGCTTAGTATGATGAAAACCTCGGGCTCCAATCCCGTCTGGGACAAAATTTCCTCTAAGGAATTTAATAAAAATCAACAAAACATTTACATAATAAATTCCTAACATGCACAAATTGCACACATAAGTAAAGTGCAATATACAGTAAACCTTTCATTAATGAAAGGGGGTTTTTATACAAATGTCAGTAAATATATTACTCTAGTTCAGACTTCAGTTACCGTTGGTTTAGATTATAATTACACTATATAGCCTAATAATACGTACGGTAGTTTTAATGTCAGGTCACCACTATGATGCCAAACATCATGAAATGGGGCCGAATAAAGATAGAAGCTATCGGTCAACATGCACCAATATCTTAAAAACCACTTGACCTAAATTTTAAGATATTCCAGAATTCAACATTTAGAATTCCTTTTAACATATAAAATACTAATTTTTAAACATTAATGCTTTCGATTGGTACAGACTTCATCAAAGCTAAATTATTTGGGTTCATTTTGAGAGCATTCTCAAATCCTAAATATTTACTCAAAGATAGATGGTACAGCACATGGAAATGAATATGGATGAGTTCGACGTGTCAAAGTGTTGCGAAAAAAATATTGTATACGTAACAAATATCACTTGTTCGCTATTAATGAAACTTTCACCATCAGTATCATTTCTAGTTCATACAGACATGGCAACAGTGCCGTATTTAAGCCTAGGCAGACTAGGCAGCTGCCAAGGGCGGCAGATTTGAAGGGGCGGCTGTTAAGCTGTTACTGTTTTTTTAATATTATATTAAACATTTTATTCGTAACTCTTCAAAATAGTAAACTAATGTAACGCACAATGAAATAGTAATGACTAATACGCTCAAATTTAATCAGCGATCTACCAACGAGTAACCTCCTTCGCTAAAAGCAATTAGCAGTTCCATTGTTGTTGTCAATAAAAATGGAACTCTCTTTCCATTTAACCGCCTTTTAGACCATGGGCTACCAATGGCAAACCCTCCCCCCCCCCCAGTGGGATTTTCTGACACACATATTTTTTTGTTGGTATTGTCGTCTAGTTTAAGGTTTCAGTTGTTTGCCCCTTACCAATTACAGCATATCCCCGGAAAACACGGAAAACCACGTATATACGGAGAAAATGACTATGTTTTCTTTTTAAAACTTTGTTCTTTTCTCCTAATATTCGAAGAGAATTTTTGACTCATATGTTTTTTTGTTGGCATTACCATCTAGATTAAGGTTTCAGTTGTTTGCCCCTTATATCTCCAGAAAACTCCGAAAACTACGGAAATCCGAAGAAATTGACTTTTAAAAAATTTCTTTAAAATCTTTGTTCTTTGCTCCTAATATTCCCAGGGAATTTCTCACTCATATGTTTTTTTGTTGGTATTGCCATCTAGTTTAAGGTTTCAGTTTTTTGCCCGTTATCAATTACAGCAAATCCACGTAAACCCTGAAAACCACGGAAATCCGGAGAAAATTACTTTGTTTTAATTTTTTAAAATCTTAGTTCTTTGCTCCTAATATTCAAAGGGAATTTGTGACTCATAATATGCTTTTGTGTTGGTAATGCCATCTAGATTAAGGGATCAGTTGTTTTCCCCTTATCAATTACAGCATATCTCCGGAAATCTCCGAAAAGCACGAATATCCGGAGAAAATTAGTTTGTTTTAATTTTCTAAAAATCTTTGTTCTTTGATACTAATATTCCTAGTGAATTTCTGAATCACATACTTTTTGTTGCTATTGCCATATATGTGAGTCAAAAATTCCCTGAGCATATTAGAAGCAAAGAACAAAGACAAATTAAAACAAAGTCATTTCTCCGGATTTCCGTTGTTTTCCGGGGATATGATGTAATTGATAAGGGGAAAACAACTAAAAACTTAATCTAGATGGCAATACTAACAAAAATATGTGATTCAGAAATTCCCTGGGCATATTAGGAGCAAAGAACAAAGAAAACTTAAACAAACTATAGTTTTCTCCGGATTTCCGTAGTTTTCCGGGGTTTCAGGGTAAATGCTGCAATTGATAAGGGGCAAACAACTAAAAACTGAAACTAGATGTCAATACCAACAAGAAAATATGTGAGTCGGAAAATTCCACGGGGGGAGATGGGGGGTATACAGTAGCCCACGCTCTATTTGATTAAACTCTGACATTCTGATTTCAAGGCGGTCTTCGTTATGACACTGTTATCACTGTTATAAGACTAGCCAGTATCAGTAATTCAATACTCATCAGTGCTAATTCATACTTATTATTATTATTATTATTATTATTATTATTATTATTATTATTATTATATGGGGCAGAGACGTGGACAGTAAATTCACACCATAACAGAAAATTAAGTGCTACAGAAATGGATTTTTGGAGAAGAGCTGCAAGAAAAACAAGAATACTAAGAATTCGAAATTCAGAAATAAGGGAGATAATGAAAGCAGAGGAAACAATTTTAACAACAATAGACAAAAAAAGACTAAATTGGTATGGACATCTACAAAGAATGCCGGAGAATAGGATACCAAAAGCTATAATTAATTGGCAACCAGAGGAGGGGAGAAGGAAAAAGGGAAGACCTGCTAGAAAATGGGATCATTGTGTTCGAGACTCCTTACAAAATTATCAGTTAAACCCAGAAGATGTAATGGACAGGGATAAGTTGTACCATGCAACACATTGAACATTCTTTGGAAATATATTAATTTTATTAAATTATGTAAAAATTTGGGTAAATTTTAATTTAAAATTTGGTTAGAAATTACTGAACTTTTATACAAATGTTATTGTAATAGAGTTGTTGTGTTGGTGGAGTTTAACCTCAGAAATTAGGAAATCGCTCAATAAATAATAATAATAATTATTATTATTATTACTATTATTATTATTAGCCTACTATTTCAGTTACAATAATGCTTCTTATGTTGAGAGTGTGATCTTTGGGGCTAACCTGTAGGATTGCCATGACTGCACTAATGTCTGGTATTGGTGTCCTGTGTGTATTAGTTGTCTTTATAGGCAGAATCTTTGTTTTTCTTGTGAGTTCTTTTGTGCTCTGTGTATCGTGTTTCGGCTTGTTTGAATTTTGGGCATTCATTGAATTTCAGTTTCTAAGACTCATGAAATAATGCAGTTAAAGTATTCTTAGTTCATAAATTGATATAAGTTACATCATTTCCAACTAGACAGCATTCAAAGAGCTGAATAATACCTGTAAAATTATTGTAAACTTAGTGGATTTATTCATAAAACAACTCCACATTATCACCCACAGGTGATGTGACTCTGTAATAAAGCGACTATTTAGCTCATGCGACAGTGACCAATTCAGTATAAGGATATGTGGAATTTTAACCAATCGCAAGTATTTATCGTCATAATATTATAGTTTTATTTTTATCACTTTCATTTTATCGCACCTACGTCCACTTGTTTGTACGTAAATTCATAAGGACTGAACACTGAATTTTTTTCACACCTATAACTTCTTTGATCAAATACATTTTACACAATTAATAATAATTTAACAGAGCGACTGGGTATATATAAGCTGAATATCAGCAAAAGGCATTGACGGATCTAGAGGGCGGGTGGGGGCAAACTGCCTAGGGCGCACATATAAGGGGGCGCAAAATGGCCAAAAGAGTTTTTTTTATTGTTGTGGATTTGGGGGGTAAACAAACAAAATAAACTAGTTTTGTCATATTATTAATACTTTAATTTTTATTTCTAGTTCCACCCATTTCGAAGCCTTTTTAAAGATATGAAAATAATTTATCATTGTGTGATGAATACAATATTGATAACTACTTTGGCAATGAGGTTAATCTAACCGGCTGATTAAGATGAAAACGTTGAAAAGACACACGCAGCGCGACTATTGACAGGGTGATTGTTATATCGATATATCGATTGTTTCCCCTGAACTATCTTGCTTACGGTGACAAAAATAGCTTAGTTTTATTCATTTTCATGGTTTTATATTATTCATTACATGCTTAAAATGTCACTAAATGTCGCTAAATAGTCACAAAAAATTATTTGAGGTCTGGATTCTTCAAAGATAAATCAGTAAAATCCAGACATCTGGTTGTATGATAGGTCTATGAAAATAAAAGTCGTGTCAAAGTAGCTCCAAGGTGTAAATCAATTTTCTTCGAGGATTAAGAATTAAGGCTTCTGGGAATCCTCGAGAGTTTGTAGGCAAAAGATAATTTGGTGCAATCAACTATAAAAGAAATCAGTTTGGCGTAGACATAAATCACAATAGTTTAGTCTAAATCCTTAAAATAATATATGTTAGGGTGGCTTCGGTATATCAGTTCTACTCGACCTACTCAATTTTGTACCCCCTTAAAAGCACTTCTCTCGGAACTCGGTTGCTTCTCATGGCTGTAACATATAGCGGTCGTTACGAGAGATATGCGCTCAGGGCCTGTGTAATGAATGTCTGCTTGTAATCAGGAGAGTTGGCCACCTCGCAGCCATTTGTCTCTACGTTTCCTAGCATCGCGACCCTTTGACGCAATCCGTGTCATTCTGATTAAGTGCGAAACACAATCTGCACGCTAGAAATTACAAAATTCTCAGAAAAATTTTAAACCCATCGTGTTTGAAGCCTAGAAGTCTGCTTATGCAGACATCAGATTAATGTAGCCTACTTACAGCAACTGTCTTGTTTACGAGATAGATCGCTAATTTGTTCGCTATTCTAATAATCGACTTCGCAAATAAGTTAATAACTATGGCGTTGTGGTGGTGCTTATTCAAATCAGGACTCAAATTATGCAATTACAACACGAGACAATAAATAGTAGATAAATGCCATTATTAAAATTCCCGTAATTTTTTCCCCTTATGTGCCCTAGATCTTGCAAAAGAAAAAGAAATTAGATTTTGAAGGATATTATGTTGCCTAAGTCAGAGAAAATAGATTGGATGAATCTATCCATTTGTGTATGTCCAGATATTTATATGGGTATAGCCTATGTGCCAAAAATATTTTGTGGTAACGATAGATCTATGAATGGAGAGCAAGAAAACATAATAATATTTATTGTACTAGTCTAATAAAAATTTGATCAATACTTATAGCACTTTCAATGATAACAGCTGTTCAAAATGTCGTTTTTCTGCATTCTAAATGTTTGTATCATCATTTTGAAATCACTTTTAGTCTTGCTAACAGACCTAATCCATGCGTAACTTCTATACAGAAATATACACGGCCGTAAATGCTTCCATGTGTTTAACTCAGTATTGGCAAGTTACATGAGCTTTACATTGTCAAAAAGGCTATTTTAACTTTACGGAAATAATCAAGATGACTGGCTTAGGCTTGGCAGGTAATTCCGATTGATTTATGCTGTGATTTAATTCATCCAGTCATAATTATTTTTGCTCTGAAACATTGCTAGCTGCTTGTAAGATTTTGTTAACAGCCAGCTCCTAGTTTTCTAGTCTTATTTTTCTTTTACCCATGATTCCAGCTACTAAAACCAAATTAATGCACTGTTGAAACTAAATTTATCTAATATATAAAATTGCGAGTATGTGGGTATGTATTTATAAGTATATGCGTATGTATGTGTTTTCTTTATTATACTTTATTCATCAGCATGCCCCATTACTATCGTAATATTACATGCTATACAGTATCTTCGTACAAAATATGTTCATAATATTATTAAGATGCTGTAGTTTGTCATTGTTTGAGCCAAATATATCTTAACTATAACATTGTCGATTATAGAGTGTCCAGATCAATTGATGCTTTTCATTAGTTCATAATTTATCGGCCATTTACCACGTGTCTTTTAGCACTTAGTTGTTCACATTCCCAGATGATCAGTTGTCTCTATATTTTTGTTACATAAACAATATGGATTATTAGTGATTTTGAACCTATGTAAATACTCTTTCAGTTTGCCACGTTCAGTGAGGAAAGTTATTAAGGGACCTGTTAATTGCAAGTTTAGGGATAGTCTGTGTTGAACATTAGGAAAGAATGATTTTGTAACTTTACCCTTTTTCTACACTTTCTTCTTTCACTGTTCTATACACTGCACTTTTGGCATTTTCTTGTAAAACACCCGAAGGGCCTCGTTGCATGCTGCTTCTTTAGCTAGCTGGTCTGCTAGCTCATTTTCCTGGATCCCCACATGAGCCTTCACCCAGGTGAAGTGTATCGTCCATCCTTCCTCTTTTCTGCTTCTTAGTTGCTGCCTGATGTCTTCATTCAGTTTCTGGTGGTTGTTGTAATTTACCAGTGAGTCAAGCGTATTTTCCCTATCTGTGTGGATAGAGGCTGTCTTTACTTTCCTTCCATGTACCCAATTTTTCCTTTTGTTTCTAGTGCTTTATCAATGGCTAGTTCTTCTGCTTGGTTATTTGAACAGTTGTGATTTAGTTTATATTGAAGCTGATGAGAGATATGTTCCATTATGACCACTCTTGCGCCTACCTCTCTGTCGCAGTTGCTGCCATCTGTATAGATTTCAAGTGTATAAATTATATTTTGTGCTTTTTCCTCTATCATGATAGTGTCAGCAGGATTGTTCCATTCTTTATAGTTCTTTGCCGCATCCAGTTCATGGTATTTTTCGAGCTCTTTAATTTTCTTCCTGTATCTCACTTCTGTTTTTAATTGTATAATTATTGGAGTAATTCCGGTTACTATACAGAGTGCTTCATAGGATGTTGTGCGGAAGGCCTAAGCTACCTTAATGTTAACCAATCTCTGCACCCTCTTCAATTTCATTGCATTGCTACCTATACAGGCATAGTAGATCCATACCGGAGCTGCATATGGCATTAAGGGAAGTATTGCCCCTTGATACATCATGTTTGAGACCCCAGTTAGTTTTTGAGTTCATTGCTAATGCATACAAGAGCTTCTTACATTTTTCCGTTATGTATTCAATGTGTTCATTGAAATCGAATCTATTATCAGTAATGACCCCCAGATACGTCATTGTATGGGTCTCTTCAATGACTTTCCTGCTCAGATATATCTTGATCTCTTTCTGGTTTTCTGTTCTTCTTAGTGAAACTATCGTCTTTGATTTTTGTTCGTTGAACTTAATCTTGTTTTTAACTGCCTATGCTGTCACTTTCTCTAGTTCCACATTAGCACGGTTTTCTACTTCTAACAGGCTTTCTTCTGCAACAGTTATCAGCAAGTCATCAGCAAATGCTATTGCCTTGGTGCTTTTCATAAAGTCCAGCTTAAGCAATGAATCATACATTATATTCCAATAACTTGGCCCACAGCATGAGCCTTGAGGATATCCTTTGCTTATTTTCCTTTCAGTGAAATAGCTATTAGTGGCCATGAAAGCGCTTCTATTGCTGAAATAGTTCCTTGATATGTTATATAGATTCCTAGGACACTCAAATGACCTAAGTTTATTCAGTATGCTCGGCCACCGTTGTTAACGTCGAGACTGATCAGTGGTACATAGCGTCCATGTGAAAGGCTTGGTTCCAGAAAGTTCTTGAGAGTCATCAATGTAACTACCGTGCTCGTTTGCGGTGTAATGTTTAAATATAAGTTATCCATTATCCGTTTTATGACCAGGCTCTCCAATACTTTGCCCGCGACATTTAACAGGCTGATAGGACGAAATTTCGATATTTCTGCGCTGTTTCTTTCCCCGGCTTAATTATAGGTATGATCTTTCCCTTCTTCCATATTTTTTTTAAAACAACCATTCTTGAGGCATCCGTTGTAAGATACCTGTTGTGCATATGGGTAGCACAGAGAATACCTGGCGAAGAATTTCACGTGTAATACCATCTTCTCCAGGAACTTTATTTTTTTCAGTCCATTTATGGTAGAATGAACTTCTGACTGTGTAAATGGCCTATCATCTTGGGTGTAGATTGGTTGATCTACTTTCCTTCTAATTTCTTTGTGGTACTCATTGTCTTCCATTTCGTCGTCCACTGGTGTGAATGAATCCATAATGTAATTTATAGTTTTTTCTAAGTCTCTGGTTGTAGTTCCATCTGGTTTCTTTATCGTCAATAATGTAAAGCTGTTTTAATTGTTTCTCTTGCTATATTATATACTGCATTCCATGGATTTGCTTTTGTTGTTAAATTACAGTTTTCTTTCCAAGATTCAAATTTTGTTCTACTCTTCGTAATTTCATATCTGGTTCGTGCATATCTTCGTCTTAACGCATTCGTTTTCTTCCTCAACAAGGTAAGTTGCTGGGTCCACCAAGGTATAGATCTATATTTCACTGTCTTATTTGCTTCTACTGGTTCTAACTGGTGGAACTTTGCGGCGACTGTTTCAGTATCAGTATCTTGTTCATCATCATCATCAATCCAGGGATTAGGCTAAAAAGCCTGTTCCGTCCACACTTAATTATTCCCACCTCTTCATAGGGCGTCCAATGCTTCTCTTTCGCTCTAGGTTTATAATTATATACAAATCATTGTATTCTATGATGTTCCATTCTACTAATGTGGTATTTCCAATTTTCTTTTTCTCGATTATTTTTTCATTTAATTCAAATATATCCAAATCTTCCCTTATTGTTTCATTTCTTATCTGATCTATTTTTGTACATCCCTTAACCCATCTTAAAACCCGCATTTCAGTCGCTTGTATCTTATTTTTATCTTTCTGTCGTCTTATCCATGTTTCGCTTCCATACATGAGCACTGGAAAAACCATTATCTTGTAGAACTTCAGTTTTGTATCTCTACGTGTCTTGTTTTGTAACGTTCTGTTTATTGTTCCGCAAATATGTTGAAATTTATTAATTTTATTTTCGATATAAGTATATTAGTATGTATGTACGTATGTATGTATGTATGTATGTATGTATGTATTTTTATATTTATTTATTTATTTATTTATTCCTTTATTATACGCATGCCCCATTGCTTTATGTAATACTACATGCCGATTCTACTAACTTATCACTACGTATTCTAAATTGTATCGATCGCCTAACTCACCTGATTCTTATATGTGTTGCGGTGGTCTCGGTTGCGGTCTTCAACACATCCTAACATGAAAAGATTTTATAAACAATACCTTTCTGTTCCTTCAATAGTAGTGGGTATCCCGCTGTGGGTCATGGATCTTCCTTCCTTCCTTCCTTCCTTCCTTCCTTCCTTCCTTCAGTCCGTCAGCCAGCTGTTGCTCTCGTTCTAATCCCAGAATGCCTGCCTAATTTTCTCTAACACACGTCTTTTATGATTTTTATTCTGTCTATCCGTATAAATGTCCAAATAAATTTTTCTGTATGCAATTTCAATGTCCAATTTGAAAAAAATTTTAAGTGTTGTTTCCTTTATTCTTTATTGTCTTTAAATTGTCGCTGAAAAGTTCGTGAAATTTACCTTTAATTCGAAAAAATCGAGCCCCACGTTGGGCGCCTGCATGCGGCGGTCTCGGTTGCGGTCTTCAACACAACCTAACCGCCCTCCGATAATTCGGGTTGTTATCACAACTTCACCGATCTGCGGGCGCCAATCTGCGTTGGGCAGATAAATTTATTTGCAGATCAGTTCCGAATCGCCAGAGTTTGCGTAGCTAATCTCAGATGGTAGAGACGAGTACCCTTTCTCCGTGGTGCTTTCGAATTAAAGGAATGTCGAACTCTGTTTGAATAACAACACAAAATATCTCTAAAAGTTCAATGTTTAATGTCCACTTTACTGTAAATTAGTTTATTAGGCTTTATAAACGTCCGTTGCACAAATGATGCGAATCTTTAGTGTTTTATACTTTGTCAGAGTGCATTATTGCCCTGTGTATAATAAACTTCCTATCTTTTATGTATTAAATGGCCCAATACACCTATACTTTACGATGACGTTGATCTCTATTATGACGCGCTTCCGATTTCAAATATATACTTAATACTTGTGGCCTATCTGATTTCTATAGCGCGGATAATAACTAAGTCTTCTTCCCTCGGAGTTCGGTGCAACAAGAGATGCTGGGTCGCTTCCCCAGTTTTCTATTTTCATTTTCTCTGCGATGCCTGTTCCTTCTTTTCTGTCATTCGATTGGCTAACTATAATTCACATGTGCCCTTCTTGGTCTCATGTGTGTCCTTATTGGTTCTCTTAAATTTGTTCCTTTCGCGTCTTTCCAAGATTCTGCCGTTAAAAGATGCGGTTTCTCCCCTCATTCCATAGCTCAAAAGTGACATTTTTGTTCCGAGACACCAAGTCGGGACTCGGTCCATCCCATTTCCTGTTAAATCTAAATCACGTTATAAGTCTTTTAATTGAAGTCTTGTTGTCATATGAGGATCTTAAGAATGTCGGTCTCATCTGTGGGAGTATTTTGATATAAGTATCTCTTCTGTCCGATAATTATTACTGTGTATAAATAAATTCTGATATCAAAGGGTTATTTAATTAAGTAGCGTAATGTGATGTGGTATGTCATCTTTTAGGTCTTAATGTCCTCTGTCTGCAGGTGTAATTCGTTTGATTCTGTAATATGTCGTTCTGGCGTAATTATTCATGAATGGTACCTGGTGTAGTGCGTGTTGCGTGCATGTAGGATTCGTAATCTGGTCCAAGTCGTGAAACGATCTCAGTGTTAATTATAACCAGGGCCCGGATTCTGATGACCTAAAATTGTTCTAAAAATGACCTATAAAATGATCCTAAATTTTAAAGAATAATTTTAAAAAATGACATAAAAACTTATATTTTATTTATAAAAAAATATTATTGTACACACAAAGGTATAGACTAGTTTGTATATAATTGTAAAAACTGTAAATAACTGTAATGTTGTGTATGTTCTTTTCTCACGGAAATTTATACTGGCACTGAGGCACTGGTGAGTCAAAATACGGTACATCCTTTTGTGGTCTGCCGGATTATATTGTTGTTTATTGAAGGTAAACAATAGTTTTCACTCTCAAATCCAAGCAGGTGGCAGATTCTGTTGCCAAGTATTCTAATAACAATAGTAATATAATACAAAATTTTGGCGTTTCTTTGATTTTCACTTCCGACTGAGACATGTCAACACTTTAACGCCGAATTTTTCCTTCTTGCATTAAACAAACAACACCTCAAAGACAGCACCGCTAGTGACGGAAAAAAGTTAAATCACTCAACGTACATACATGAAAATGACTAAATAAGGAAGCAAATGGCACGAAAATGACAAAATAATAACCCAAAATTGAAATAAATGCCCTAAAATTATAAAATTGCATGAAATGCCAAAAAATGACCTAATAACAATGCATTTCTATAGTCTAGAGGCCATGATTAGGATTTATCCACAAGTTGGCAATGTCTATGCAGCATCAATAAAAAGATGACATGTAATTAGATTCCGGGCCCTGATTATAACTATCTTAACATTCTAAATGCTTAAAATCTATATCTTGTCCAAATCTATTGCTCTTATAAATCTAATCAAACAATTGAAATGTATTTTGACTAGTTCATTGTTTGTAATTGGCCACTTTCCACCATTTATTATTACATCTAACCTCAAAGTCCGTCTTTTCTCTTCTAATAATTCAAAATTCCATATAAGATGATTTACTGTTTGTACGTCTTTGTTGCAGGAATAGATCGGGTTATTTGATATTTTAAATCTGTGACAATATTCATTTAGCTTTCCATACATGATTGATTAATTGAAGAGGAAGCAAATTTAGAAACAGCTGCAGAGAAACTCCATGGAGCCTTAATAAGAGCTTGTAACAAGACTTTCAAAATAAAGAAAGTTGGACAAAAAAAGCATAAAACATAAATCTGTTCCTTGGTGGTCTGATCAGCTCACCGCAATGAGAAGCAGAACAAACGCACTGAGAAGAAGATATAAAACTCACACAAAATGACGAAAGGTTAAGGGAACAAAGAAAACAACAATATCATGAAGGCAAAAGACAATACGAACTAGCAATTAGGCGAGCAAAACTCGACTCATGGAAGGAGTACTGCAATGTAACCTCAGCAGCCAATCCTTGGAACGAGATATACAAACTCGCAGGCGGGAAAACAAAAACCTGTTGTAATCTGACAACGCTGAGGAAAGCAGATGGCACTCAGACCAAGGATCTGTAAGAAACAATGAACATCATAATGGACTCATTCATCCCAATTGATGATGAATCCGAGGATAGCGAGGTCCATAAAATTATAAGACAAAAAACTGAAGAACCAATTATGACACAAGACGACATTCCATTGAAACAGGAAGAGATTGAGGACGTAATAAATGGAATGAAGAAAAATAAGCCCCAGGAGAGGATGGAATTACAAGCGAGATACTGCGCCAGGTCTTTGCTACTCCACCTATGTATGTATGGATGTATGTATGTATGTATGTAGGCTATGTATGTAGGCTATGTATGTATTTTTATATGTATGTTTGTATGTATGTATTTTTTTCTATTTTATTTAATTCCTGCATGTCCCATTACATTCGTAATACTACATGCAATGTCTAAACATATTTACATTCAATATTATATGAAATCTAGAGTTATAACATCTGAATCATTTAACAAATTATGGCATTACTGTGGTTTCATGCATATAGGTACATTTAAACTTATAGTTTGTCAAATGGTATGGAGTTCGTGAATTTTAAGAAGTTCTTAAGGTATTTGTTTATAGGCTCATGTTTCTCTATCGGCCAGTTTTCATTTTTTAACACTGCTGCTATTAATAGTCTCTTTCCATTTTCAAAATTTCGCACTGAAATAACAAATGTTCCACAGTTTGTTCACCTTTATTGCACACACATTCAGAAACGTCTGATATTTTAAACCTTTTAAGATATGTTCTGAGTTTTCCGTGCCCAGTAACTATCGTAGTAAAATTTGGTGATACATTTATTTTCACGTTTAGCCGGTCTTGTATGTTTGGGAAGAATGTCTTGGAGATTGCACCGTTGTTAGTTTGGTCCCAGTCTATTTGCCACTTCATCAAGCTCTCCTTTATCAACTCTCGTGCTATAGCGCTTTTTGGGATCTTCCTGTAGCTTACACTATCTGTGCTAGCCGCTCCATTCTTAGCAAGTTGATCTGCTAACTCATTTCCCTGAATTCCGACGTGCGCCTTCACCCAATAAAAGACTATATCGTAATTAGCTTCTCTTGTCATTATCGAGACCATCTTCCTGATTTCGTCGATTAGATGTGCGTTGTTCTTTCTGTTTTTTAAAGCATCCAAAGTTACTCGGCTGTCTGTATGAATTAAAATTTTACTTTTATTGGTTCTTTGTGTTTTTATTTTCTTTAGGGCCATTAATATTGCAAATTGCTCGGCCTGATTGTTGGAGCACTTATCATTTAGTTTATAACGGAGCTCTTCTATAAGGTTTCCTTCTGTGTATATGGCAATTCCTGATCCTACACCGTGTTCATTCTTGCTACCGTCTGTGAATACTTGTAGTGACTGCATCGGATCCTCGCTTACATCATCTTCACTCACTTTAACAGTTTCTGCTGGATGAGGCCAGTGCTTGACTTCCATGTCATGATCAAACATGTGTTGGTTTTCTTTGCTTCTTATAGTATGGAAAAGTTTGACTGATTCTTTTATTTTTATGATTATAGGTGTGAGTCCACTAATCACACAAAGGACTTCATTCGACACTGTTCTGTAAGATTTTGCGATTTTTATGTTAATTAATCTCTGCACTCTGATAAGTTTCAGCTGATTAGATCTTTTGTCCAGTGCTCTTATCCAAACTGGTGCTCCATATAGTATGAGAGGTAGTATTCCTCCTTTATATATTGTTTTTAGAGCCTCGTGCTTTAGTCCCCAGTTAAGCTTGGCCGACTTTGATACAGTGAATATCAATTTTGAGCATTTTTCAACTATATGTTCGATGTATGTATGTATGTACGTATGTATGTATGCATGTATGTATGCATGTATGTATGTATGTATGTATGTATGTATGTATGTATGCATGTATGTATGTATGTATGTATGTATGTATGTATTTTTAATTCACTTTATTTACTGCATGTTCCGTTACATGTAATACTACATGTATTTCTTTATCTTCTACAACTGGTTTTGTTCTATTTTACAATTTTGTTTGTTCATAAACTAACTTTGATCAAGATAAGATTTGATTACAACAATGGTGCCAAAAGGTAAACTGTTTGTGAATTAGTAAAGTTCTTGAAGTATATTTTTGATAGATCTTTTTTGTTGGGCCAGTTTTCAGTCTTTAGTACTGTTGCGATTAGTGAGTCTCTTTTTGTTTCGATTAATTTGCAGTCATATAATAGGTGGTCTACTGTTTGCAGGTCGTTGTCGCAAGGGCATGTGGGGTTTTCTATAATTTTAAATCTGTGTAGAGAAGCTCTATTCTTGCAGTGACCAGTTTTCATTGCAGTTATATTAGGGGTTTAATTAATTTTGTATATTTAGTCTCTCTGCTATTGTTGGGATGAAAGTTTTTGTTATCACACCTTTGGTTGATTTGTCCCACTCGTTTTGCCATGTATGTATGTATGTGTGTATGTATGTCTGTATGTATGTAAGTATGTTCCCTACACAAATCTACATGCCTTGAGCAATTTGCACGAAATTTTACACACATACCCACTTCAACCAGGAAAGAAACGTAGGCACATTCAAATTCAAACAAACTACCTTTTACTTTGTAAAATTATATCATTCCTAAAAAATTACACTGAATTCACCAAATTCTCATGGCAACACTATTGTTTGCAGTGTTCACATAGGGGCTTAAGAAGTTGCATGATACTGGGCTTTGACAAATAATTAGATAGGCTAGCCATATAAATAATTTCCGTAAAACAATAATGGAGAAAGAAATCCACGAAAATAAATATCGGATGTCATGCATAAACAATACTTTCTCATATCACATTTGATTTAGGATAAGACGTATTGCGGGGAGAGCGTTTTCAGTTATCACAGCCCGTTACAGCCTGAGTTGTTCCAACATGGGTAGCGAGTATGCTATCTCAGAAGTCTGTAAAAAGTTATTCATCGCTGTAGGCTGTGTATTGTATTATTTAAGAAAGACGTAGGCCTATACTTATTGTAAGCCCTAATCATGCAAAAAGTGACAAAATAGGATGGAACATTTCTAGTCCTATGTCCGCAGTAAATTAGGTCCCCGGTTTTGGGGGAGGAAAGTGTGCAGGTGACAATGATTTTCTTTTTTATTTCAGACCCGAAACGATTGTGTGAGGACAAGAGAGTGGGGAATAAAATATGTGTGGGGAGTAAAATTTTATGTTACCGGAATGTCTGTTTCTTATCACTATCTACCATGTTTTGTACAAGCAATTAATAATAAATAATTCTAAGATCTCTATGAGCGATAAGAAACTATATCTAGCGTTTCCTGAGGGAATAGTTTCCTATAGGTATAAATGGCAAATGTGATAGGCCATTCTTCTTCTTTGCTTCAAACTCTAGATACCTATGGAGGGACTTGTAAATCGGATGTCCTCCAAAAGTTAATTTCGAATTATAAGCAGAAAACAAAAAACAAAAAAACTTCGTGGTGCTACATCCCTGAAGAGACTAGGCCTACCACCTGACCGCTGCGTCATCTACCATAGGGGGCTTATGGTCAGCTTTATTTGCAGCTTAGAGAACACACTATAAACAAGTGGGAAGACCGTTGGAGGCATACTACAACGGGCTTAATCACAAGAGAGTTCTTCCCAACTGATAGAGATAGGCTTAAACAGAAACATTTGCAGATAGATTACGCGGCAGCACAGTTCTATTCAGGCCATGGATACTTCACAGCAAACCTAAATAGGTTCAACCTGGCAGAGGACTTCCTCTGTTACTGTGAAGATTCCGAGTTAGATACAAAATGTATCTTGCGCTATATAAGTTTACGTGCGCGAGACTTAGAGAGGCACGCCGAAATCTTATTCAGGTGGCAACACAAGTAGGAGAACGATGGCCGCCAGAACTCAAGTTCTGGACAACTAAAGCAGCAAACACAGTATTTAAAGATTTTGCAGTGTATGTAATAGGAATTAGAAAAGAACAGGAGATTGACGATGTCTAAACATACCAGATTCGAAACAGCCTAATTATGAGACTATCTCAGGAGAAAGCTCAGACTCCTGGGATTAAACCTAGCACTACTATATGGGCAATAGTCCAAGTCTCTGGGTTGCTGTGGGAAACTCTCACAGCAGCCAGAACTCAAGTTCCGAGTGGGATTTTTCGGGGATTTTCCTCACTCATTAGGTGAATACCGGATCGGAGAGACGACCCCCGACAGACAGATGACAAAACACAAACAGAGTTACACAGATCTATTAGTGCTGAATTAAACAGCTGGCTCTAATCACATTACCACAAGCTCAAAGTACAGAAGAGCGAAAAATAGAGCAATAGAACACAACCGCCGAAAAGTTGTTGGGACCGGAGTATGGCCTATGGTCGAGGGTGGAGAACCCAAAAACAAAAACAAACAAACAAAAACAAAAAAACAGCATGCCGACACCCACGGCCGTTATTGGTGGTTTCCGTCGCCGGAGCCGCTACTTCTCTATCCTGTAGCTTCTCAGTTTGTATCACGAAGCTGAGTGCATCCCGTTCCAGACCTCCTTACCTGAGAAAAATTCGAGGAGGTACCGGGGATCGAATCCGGGCCTACGGATCCGTAGCCAGCAATGCTAACCACGAGACCACGCAGGCGGTCACAGGAAACAAACCCCGGGCGAAATATTCATGTAAACAAATAGACTATTCATGTAAATAAATCAGAGTTTTTCTTATATAATACTGTTTTGGGGATGCCTTACACTTTCGTGTTTATTCCCTCCTCTGCCCGTACCATAGGTACTAGGCCTATAGGTAGAGAAGCTAGTTTGCGATAAATGGCATCGCAGTTGATTATCTTGTTTCTACAAGACCTATGAGGGAAGGCAATGTATTTTTCCATGTTAAAACTACGACTTATTTATGATATCTCGTGCGCGAACTTGGTATAATTTTTAGCCAACTAAACAGAGATTAATGAAAACTAAACTGGGCACAGATTACACAGTGAGTCCATTTTATGAGGAAACCTCGCATCACTGCCGCATTGCCGCGCTAGCATCGCATTGCATCGCAGTTGTACAAAGCATACAAGCGGTTAGTTGTTTCGGTGTGTTGTAGTGAGACATTGTCTATTGTTGTCGTGTGTTACATAATGTAATGTATACGGTTGAACAGCGAATTCATTTGGTGGAATGTTACTTATTGAGAAATAACCATAGAAGGCGCGTTCGGAGATTTTCTCGTAAATATCCTGACTGTACCATCCCTACAAAATCGTGTCTTTCGAAGTTGATGGAAAAGTGGCGTATAACAGGTTCAGTTTGTGATATACCGAAGAAGCGTGAAAGGCACGTTTTAACAGTAGAGAAACTTGTGGATAAGCAGGTGCGATTAGAAGTAAGTCCTAGAAAATCACTGAAACGTTTGGCGCAGGAAACTAACATATCCAAGGGGTCAGCCCACAAAGCGACCAGACTGCTGAAATTTCGAAATTTGGTGAGTAATAAGCCTCTATATGTAGGCCTATTTTGATAATAAATTGGTTGAGTTATTCTACGAGTATTTTGTATTGTTTCTAAAGTCTTGATTTGCCGGTAGTAACAGAACACGGTCCCCGCCAGTGCAAGCACAACAGCGGGGAAAGAGTGAGCAGGGGCATCGCTGTTAAAAAGTTTCTGCATAAAATGGCCTCCCTGTATTAACGATCACCCAAACAACATTCATATCACCAGCTGTCGGTACCATATGGTTTTGGACAATCCGAAAAGTTTGGTGCAACATTCTTTAGCGAAGTCCGATTAGTGATTATCTGATTATCCATTTGACCATAATTGAAAAACTAAACGACTAAATTGAACTGTAAGTATGAAATGAGTTGAAACTAGCGTCTGTATCGTGTTATTTTTTCTCCTGAATTTTCATCCCACTATTTCGATATTTCACTGCTTCAAGTCATTTCTAGTAAGTTCGGGGTGACAGTTTGGCTTTGCATACGCATGTAGCGTAAATATGTCTCGAGATAATAAATTCTCGTTCGCCTGAGTGTGCAGCTAATTCCGGATCCGGCTCTGACATGAACACGTCTTTTTAATGCGGTAATAAAGTTTTTTGGGTCACACCAGATGTCGAAGTGGGCTGTACAGCTGTGTAGCAGAATCTTGACGACATCTCTCCACTTCAGACTCAAGGGCCTGGCTGCCACTGTTCTTACTATAAAGAAGATAAACTCAAGGTCATTGTTAGTCTGCACTGGGCAAGGTCGAAATGACGTAATTCAGATGCAGGCAGTACTGTATCAGTTCATCGTTATTAATTACATACGACGGAATCACTCGTCAAGAATACAAAATTGGAACCTAATATAAATTGATGTTGCCGTGCACCACATTATGTTGCCAGAAATTTATGAAAAATCATATTTTTAATAGTGTACTCTATTACACCCATACTCTAGTATTAAAATGTGTAAAAAGACATAAAAGAAACACAGAAAATTGATGTTTTCGATTTTGCATATTGTTGCATGTTTTGTTAGTTTTGGGATAATGTTTCATATTTGCTTCATATTTAAATATTTGTGGATATTTTATCAATTTGTCATATTTTAAGGACATACTTCTTACATATATTAAATACTGTTCATATCTATGTTCATTAAAACATTTACAGCATATTTGGTTAAGTGAATATTTGAGAACCGATTGTACAGTAATAGACAGTAAATAGCCGAATATTGTCGGAACTAACTGAATAATATTAGAGCGACGTTTCAGTTAATTAGTTTTTAATTTACTAAAAATCTGTTGTATTAACCTTGCCTTTTTTAGAAGTTTTCTATTGTAATTTATACAACTTGTACTGTTTTTTTTGTAATTTATAATGCAATTCAGCTAAAAAGAGAACGTAAGGCATTTAAATTACTTAAATATTATTTATTTATTGAATATCCACATTACGCAAACCCTATTTCAGCCGAAGGTACATTAGGGTTGGAGATGTACAATGTTATTTTACAATAAATTATCCTGATACTAGAATCTGAAAGCTTGTTTTGTCTCTTGTCTGTTATACACTATTTACAATACTGTACAGTTCTTACAAGGCTTAATGTCTACAAAAGTCCTGCAGTTTCTTACGCCTTTCGATATGGTAAGTCTTAAGTTAACAGATACAAATTAAGATAAACAGCATAATTAGAACATACTTCATTGCTTACTGAACATACTTTTACAAATCTTAGAGCATATTTGCATGCATATTTCGTCTCCTGATAGGACATTAACTTCTGGGCCTTAGTTATAAGAATTTTAGTGTTAATAAACGGGCTATTATCTTATCTATTTAAGGGCCGGGACGCGCGGCACCGAAAGTGCGAAATGCTCAACCATTACGTTCGTCCCCTTCTCTTTTCCTTCTACCCGCCACGATACTAGTCCCATTTTCTCTCGGACTCATTTAGTGGAATTTTAAAAATCTTTAAGTAGGCCTAACAATTTATTTATGATCCTTAAGCTTTAAACCTAAATAGGCTATATCAATAAATTTTAAAGAACTATTTCAAGTAATGCTTTGAAATTTGGCATTGAACATCCAGTGTATCGTAAATTTTCATTACCGCTACACATTATTTTTGAAAATATTTGCACACATGAATCCCGTTGAGGTACAAGTTATCCCTCATAATATAGGCATAATATAGGGTACGGACTAGGCAGACTACTATTATTCCACCGTCTGGGGCTAAAGACAAAAAGATTCCAGTACTCACCTAAAATGTCAAAACCTCCCTTAGGGGATCATATTCGTGGCTTCCTAGGTCAAGTTTTCTTTCCTTGCAACGGGTTTCAAGAGCAGATTGTCTTCAGTCACCAGTCAGACTTTCACTTGCGGTTCAGGGTTGAAATTTTGAAGATATGGTCCCACAAGATAAATGAACATCACATCAGACACATGTTCAACTATAAGACTGCTTCGCAAGGAAATTACAGATAGGCTATGTCATTCATAGAACTAAATGAAATGTCTCCTCACTCTGCACCTCACTACTACTTTTGGCTGCCATATTAAGCAATTTTAATAAGCTTTTAAAAAAGAAAATCTTAATTTCACTCGCTAATTTCGCTCGGTTGACAACAAATACATCGCGCCGGACGTGTTAAGAAGCCATATTGCGACGATGGGAAGAGTTGTTATTGGACTATGACCAGAAAATTTCCATAGTATTAATTTTACATTAAAACTGTTATCATGTCGGACGTAAATGCCAGTACATTTCATTTTTTCACACTACTCTCTTGGTGTATTGTGTAGAATGTGTAGCTTAAATTCCCACTCATGTGATTTTTTTTTAGACTTCTGTGAATATTAATACACATTCATTGCTTCTCCTTCTAAAATGATTTTGTTCGGAATATTATCTAATACTTCCAAATCCATTTTTCCAGCTTATAATAAACAAAGCATTCCCACAGAAACGTGAACAATGAGATCAGTGACGTGATCAAAAGGTGTCATCGAATAATTTGTTCTGTAAATTTATTTATTTATTACGTCTTATTTATTTATTATAAATTTCTTTCTTTTTTCAGACAAAATATACATACCTAGGCCCTATGTATACAACGCCAAAGAGCAAAGCTCGTGTTAGGAGTGACATACATTCATTGGTTCAAAGAAAAAATGTTACATACTACAATAATTTATCTTATGCCTATACAAAAATGTACTATTTACAAACATAACTAACTTACATACCAGAAAAAAAAAACACTTCAAATTTTCTGATCAATTTTCAAATGTGCAGACAAATTTTTAACGACTTTACAGGCATATATTATATCTATTCTATTGATTAAAGGGAAACATCTAAAAAATATAATGCTTTTGGTTAAATATTTCTAACAGAACCGGACACACTTTCAGGTAACATGTTATAAAATGTTATAGCAAGAAGTAATATTCCTTTTAGGTCATACATAGTGGATTCGCTATGAGTTACAAAAAATGACTGACTTGTATCGTGTAATTGAGATGAACATCTTCTGGTGTAGTTAAAGTGGTGTTGGATTTAATAAGATTATGTTTGATGGAATGTAAATGATTATTTCTACAGGTATATTTGTAGAGAGAGTGACTAGTTAGTATAGACTATTTTATTTATTAATTCGCAATGCATAATTTAAAAATTACACAATATATAGGTTACCTTGACTACAAATTTATTCTCTTGTTACTTAAATAACTATTTTATTTCCGGGAAGGCCTACTTACTATTAGTCCATATTGTTATATTCGAGAGTGACACGTACACATGTACAGTAGAATAATGTAGTACATGTCCTTTTCATTTGCAGTGCGTTCGTAACTTGACTGATCGCTGTCCTGTCATTACATGCACACTTCTTGAAACAGAACGGTGCACAAAAGAGTAGCCAGGAACGGAAATCTGAAAAGTTGAAATGACTCCAGCACGGATAGCAGGAGACAATTTAGCCTGGCTGCACACTGTAATAATACGAATACGAACGTTATAAGCTCCATTCTCCTGTGTATGTTACCGCACGACATGCAAATAGATCTCACCTTATCTGAACGAAACGCTGATAATGATAACTTCCATTAAAAGAATTTTTGTGTATCTAGGATCCATGTAAGTCACAATGAAGAAAAATTTAATGGAAAGTTGGTTTTCATGAAAGGCAAACCCATGACTGCTTGATGATTTGTTGTAGGCCTACTGCGCATGACCAATTCATTAACTTATCTGTAATTTTGCCCTTTGGGAATGGTTAGAAACATGCGGAATCGATAGTTTCTACTTTCTATAATTAAATATGAGATATCGTTCGATATTTACGAATACTTTAAACATGAATAATAACTAAATTTGTGGGTTAATAAGTTACAAATAAATAATAATCTTAACAAAATTCATGTAGGCCTAATTTATATTTCTTATGTCGTTTATTATTTACTAAAGATTTTGTAGCATTAAGGTACAGAAGAGACCAGACGTCCCGATTTGGCCGGGACACCAGAATGTTCCGATTTTTATCAAACAAAACTAATTTCTGGTCATTTGAGGTTTCAACATATGATTTGTGTACCAATAGGCCTATCAGTCATGAAGTCAGTACAGTTACTTCAGAACTCGTACCATAACTCGCCATATTATGAAATGCGTTCACACGCCTACTTGAAGATGCGTGATGCGTTTAAGTTCGAGAGCTTCATTAATACTTGCAGTTGGTGTTGTATTACTGGGCTGGATTTTCTTTAAAATACGTTATGCGACGGGTAGAAATGTCCAGCGCTTCACAGATAATAATTATATTATGGAAATATTTCTAGAATTGTAGAATTTATATCTTTCCAGACAAACAGAGCCGTCAATTGTGTTTTTTTATGAATAAGACATGGACAGGCGAGAAAACTGCAATGAAAGTGAACACTTTGAAGGTAAGACGGATGGTCAAAATTAATTTGAAATACAGTAGTTCAGAGTTTTTTTTTTTACTTCTCAAAGAGAAACAAACATCTGCTGAATTAAATTCATTCGTCACAGAACTATTGGGGCATTAAAACGGTGTGCAGTACCGATATGCCCTGTAGTAATCTTTAAGTGTGTTATTAAATTACACAGTAACTGTGAATAAACTTAAGTTTAAGAAGGTTTATAATTTATTTTTTGTTCGACCATACTACAATACGCTTATTACATGTGCCGTAACGGTGTCATAATGATACTCATTTCGAAACTGATCTTCATTGTGTTATCGGTGTGTTATCGATTATTGTCGAACACGGAACGATTTTGAGACCTTGAGGGTAGCAGCTGAAAACTACGTAATAAATAACCTATATTTAAAATAAAATCAATTCTGTTCGTGTTAATTTTAATATCATACTAAAATGAATTGATTTCGCGTTGTCAAAATAATTGATTTAAAGAAAATGACCAAAAGGAAGCTTCTGTTTGAACGACGACATGAGCTGTCATCTTTCATGAAAGGCAAGAACTGCAACCAGCTGATACAAAGCTCAGGTGCGCTGAAGCGTGGCCGTTTGTTTGAGTGAATCTAAAGTCTCAAAATTTAAACATTTTGACTAATTATGGTCGAAAAAAAAACAGTCGTAAGCAACTTGCCTATAATGGTAATTAAGATAGTAGGTTAAGATACTCGTAAGAAAACCATGAAACTCGCGCATTGCTCGTATCATAAACATATTCGTATCTTAATAAATGCCATTATAGGCTTGTTGCATAATGTACTATTATTCAGTTCGTCGTAGATTTAATAATGTGGAACAATTACAGTGCATTGTTGCATTCCGGGTAGAGAGCAGTTATTCAATTGGTCCCAACTTAGGGTGACCAGGGGCTGAAATTAATATGGGGGACAAAATGAATGAAAATGGAAGACATTTCCTTAAAATGGAGGACATACCATTATAATAAACATTTATCGTTCTTTAGGTTCATGTGTTAAGAATCTGGTAAAAAAATCTATATACAAGAAAATAAAATCAGGTAAACTGATGTAAAAAAGTGCCAGTATGTTTTTGTTTAATCAGTTATGACTGCAATTATGATATGCAGAATATTTTTTTTTTCAATTGATTTCCAAGTTAAGCTCCAGATTTATTCATTAAGCAGGGCTTACGGAGGAAGAAAGGTCTACCATCTCGGCCACCTGGGTCATTTTAACGGTCTAGTTGGATAAGCGCATGTAAAACAATAGTTTTTTTGTCATAGCTACCTGTATTTTAATTTCCAAGGCCTTATAAGATCACAGTAAAACAATAGGCTATGTTGTCAAGATAACTGATTTTCATTTTTTTTATAAATTCTTTCGAATACGTATATTACCATGAAATAGGCACTAAATTGAGCATTACTCCGAAACAGATCAACCGATTTTATCCATTATGAATAGACGTCTTCCCATGGACATTATAAATGTGTATACCAAGTTTCATAAAAATCCGGTAAAGCGTATTTGAGTTACCGCGTTATTAAAATATACACTAAATTGGATTTTACTCCGGTACCGGTCAACAGATTAGGTTCAAATTCAATAGGGCACTTTTCATGGACGTCATAAATGGGTATACCAAGTTTCATGAAAATCCGTTACAGCGTATTTGAGTGATGGCGCCTTTCTCATAGAAAGGCATAATCTATTAAAATAATCTATTAAATAATCTATTAATCTAAAATAATCTATTAAAATAGGCACTAAATTGGGCATTACTCCGGTACCGGCGATTTGGTTCAATATCAATAGGGTTCTTCCCATCGACATTATGAATGTTTATACCAAGTTTCATGAAAATCCGAAAAAGCGTACTTGAGTTATGGTGCGTACAGACGCACGGACAGACGGACGGACAGACAGACAGACAGACAGACGGACAGACATTTTTTCGTCCCCCACACAATCTCATAAAGTACCATACTGGCACTTAATAAATATGTTAACATTTTATTACTATAATTTATTTTTTAAACCGGTTAGGATTGTACTGTTTATTATATGTTTTCACATTAAGTATAACAAGCACATTTCACTTAAATAGACAATAGTTTAATCGAGATATCTAGACAAGAAAACATGTTGACCAGCTATTTAAGTGTTGGTTTCATGCTAATAATAGTAGAAACATAAAACGTCTTTGATGTTGGTAATAATCATAAGTTCATAACAAACAGTTTAAAAAAAGCATTGATCCAAAATACCGGACATTTTGGGAATATTTTAAATGTCTGGAGGACGGAAGTACTGTGCTTTAAAGGATGACCAGCTTCGACTACCAGAAATATGGTCACCTTAATTAAGGTGAACTTCGCCTTAAAATTTCATCAGAAAGTGATGCTGGATGAGTTACATCATCCTGATGTATAATGCATTACTTAACATGTTTTATACCCTCAAAATCACATAAGCCAAAGAAGAAATCAGATTTGGGGTGGCCTACCTAAATAATGGAAACTTTTCTAACTGACAGTTGGTGGATCACAGAACACTGCCATGCTACAGTTAATGTAATATGAAATGAACCGTTTTATAATGTTCTTCCAAAAATGCAGATATTTGTTTAAATCCTTAGATACCAATTCCTCTGGCATACTAATTAGCTTATTCTTTTAGCTTCATTTATACATTTTAGCGACAAATTTTCTTATTAAACTCAAATTCAATTACTTTATTGCCAAGACATTTACAATAAATGTATAGCAATATCACAAATCAAATACGCACTAAAACTGCAAGTCATAAAATTCCTGTAGGCCTACTCTTTAAAGAGGATTTGCCAACAAAATAGATATAATATGCTTTTTAAAAGAAACTTAATTTAACTGTCTAATGCCTTCAGTTAAGATATTAAATAAACTTAGTGACATATATTCAAAACTTTTCTGAGTTTAGAAAACTTACACTTATGAATATATAATTTGGATCTAGTATGCGTTAAATGATTTTGAATATTAGAGTAATCAGTGTTTCTATCAATATTGTTTTTAACATACATAACACACATAACTGATGGCAGAGTTAAGATGTGAAATTTAATAATGAGTGGTTTACGATGAAATACATGTGAGACACCACAAAATAATTTTTCTTAATTAGATATTTGTAAAATAAGAATCTTTTTTGCATGTGAGTGCCCTCCCCATAATAATAAACCATAACTAAGATGGGAATGTACTACATATACATAATACACCATTAACAGAGAACTTAGGCCAACAGAATTTCTAAGCACTCTGAGCTTTGTTGATCTTAACAGCAACATGCTCTATGTGAGTTTGCCACTGTAAATTAGACTGAAGACGAATACCTAAAATGTATACAGATGCAGCTTTGTCATGATCTACAGGGTTAAGACAAAACCTCGTATCAAATTGCTTTATTGAAATTCAAACAAAAATTGTAGCACTTTACCATTCAATAATCTTACCTGAAGTGCTTTAAAGTTTACTTTTAGAAATATCTATAATATATTGGGCATGGCACATTTAAGGCAAGGTCATCAGCACACATATAAGTAGTAACGCAGGCTTCCTGTATATTAGAGAGAACATTTAACATTTATTACAGCCGAAAATAGACCCATGAGGAACACCAAATTTTTCCAGTTTGAGGTCAGAACTTAAATTATTATAATGTTCATATTGACATCTTTGATTTAAGTAGGAATTAAACCATTTTAAGTTAACATCATTTAAGCCATAACCACGTAGTTTCATTAACAGTAATTCATGAGATACAGTGCAAATGCTTTGGTTAGATCGAAAAACTATTTATTACTTGATTACAATTCTCAATACTTGGAAAACATTGCTTTACCAATCCCAATGCAGCATCTACTGTGTAATGCCCCTTTCTAAATCCAAACTGGACAGGGATGTGTAAATGATTACTTTCAAAGTAATAAATCAGTGTTTGTTTAACAATATTTCAAAAACCTTTTGACACAATTGGCACGATGCTAATAGGTCTGTAATTAGAATAGTCAATTCTACTACCCTTCTTATGTACAGGAATGATTTTAATAATTTTAAACGCATCAGGGAAATTGCCAATGTCGATGTGAATATTAAAAATGTGTGTCAAAGGTTCACAAATGAAAGCAGCAGCGATCTTTAACATTTTAGCATTAAAACCATAAACCATAATGCGCTAGAGTGATACAGACATACTTGTTTACTTCAGGGACTCACTAAAACATTTGCGCGCCGACTATAATAGAGTAAACGCCTTCAACCTAAAGGCTTCACTCCATTTAAAAAAAACTCATTGGATTTATATTGCTATTAATATTTGTGGCAATTTCATAAGTCTATCAATGAAATATGAGTTGAGCTTCTCAACGTCCTACTTTTCGTTCATAGTGTCATCTTTGTTATTTTTGTTTAACATGCTGGCGATTATTGACCAAGTAGGCCTACCTCACAAGGGACACGCTCTCAATATTTGTCTAAGTTGTAAGGCTAATTTATTTTCTAATATCTATTCAAGTTTTAAAAAAGAATATGCTATTTTATTCCTCCTGACATCATGGAAAACGCATGAAATAAGTTATTATTTTCTATTGCAAAGCTGTCGGAGAAATTCAGCTAACTCTAGAAGATAAGCAGGTACAATTTTACCTAATCAGTGACATAATCTCTCATAATTGTCAGTGGTCCTATTTCGAAGATTAGGTAACCCTTCAACCAATTATGAAACAAATACGTTTTTATTTTAATTATTAATAACCCTAAACAGATTTATGTAAGATATGACAGTGTGCCTGCTTACCAGAAACTTCCTAGTGTATGATACGCATTTTAGATTAGATAACTGTCAATTTCTTCACGATTTTACTTATACTCGTACTTATATTTCTAGAAACAAGCTTCTAAACATATATCACAACCTTATACTGTATTTCTCCGTTTTTAGTGTTTTAAAGAAAATAAATAAATTGAGCAGCATAAAAAATACGTTCATGGTCGGGGGGGGGCTTTTAAAATATTCTCGTGTAATCGCCATGAACGGAATAGTACTCATCTGACCAGAACAGAATCTGTATTTTCCATTAACATATTACACATGCAATAGGCATCGTCATTATAAACCGTATTTTCGGAAACTGGTCTCTGATAAGTAATTCATGGTAGAACCTGGAAACTTTTCGTATACTGAATAAATTGCCCGTGAGAATACACGAAACAGAAGACTGGAAATCAGATTTAATTAATTCTCGCTTTGCGCTTTGTGAAGATCGTGCGCAAGCGCGATGTGTTCGTTGTACTGAGTACTTTGGGAACAAACCTTATAAAATTCCTCATATTATAACATAAAGCTTTACTGTATTGATTTTTTATCTCTCCTTTTATGGAACTTTTCAGTTACGCATAGGCCTATGTAGGAGGCTACGTCAGTAGCAGTGAAAACGTTAGGCTAAACGTCCAAGTCTAAGATAAAGTTGTTTTAGTCAAAGGTCGAAAATATCGTATTGGGATTATTATTCATTGCGTTTTCGTGTACGGTTTAATGGAGGTAACGTTTACAATTTTGAACATTTAACGCAGGATCAGGACACGCAGCACTGGAAGTGCGAAATGCTCTACTCCTACATTCGCCCCCTTCCCTTTTCTTTCTGCCTGCCACGCTACTAGTCCCATAACACAAGTCAACAGCCAAAATGTATTCGAGATAAAATTAACCATACAATACTAATTTGTGATCGCTAAACACGAAAATGACATCCATTTTTGTCTATTAGTTCTCATTTCTACAATACACAGGTCAGGTTGTTTTACTAAAAACAGGATTTTAGCCGAGTAACTTTGTTTGAAACAGAATGTACCGGAAACTTAAGGGTGAATTTATGGCTCTAGCAGGTAAATCCAACTCTTAAACTGACATTCCTTTATAAATTCAGTTCAATTCTTGCTTTGTGAGTGAGAAAACAGGGTATCAGTGCGCTTTGAAATAGTTAAAATAGGGAGTGATTGAATTGTTATTGTGAGTGATTATAATTATAATTATAAAATAACATATATGCGTCCTTTCTGTAATAGAATTGGCATGAAAGGCACAGAATGCCGCGTAAGCGTGTTAACAATCCAAATAACTTTTGTTTTATCTGTGGAGAAGTGTCTTTTAAATCGCAATAGGTACAGTTAACTCCTATTATTAAAAATGCCTATCATCTTTATTTTGGTTGCAAGGTTGGTGATCAGGACAATCGTTTGCACCCCATATTTGTTGTCGTACTTGTTCCACAAACCTACGCGAGTGGCTAAATGGAAACGGGTGATATATGAATTTTGGTATACCAATGATGTGGAGGGAACAAAGCAACCATGTAGATGATTGCTACTTCTGTCTGGTTCCTCCTGTAGTTGGAATGAATAGTAAGAAGAAGCACGTATTAACTTACCCAAATATCCCCTCAGCTCTCCGCCCTGTGCCCCATAGCCATGAATTACCTATACCTAATCCTCCAGCCTCCTTCACAATTGATTCTGACAATGAGTACAACACACTACTACCCCCCTCTGACAAAGCAATGCAGAGACCATCAACACCTCAACATACAGATATTGTGTCTGATACAGTGAATCTAAAATCAGAGAGGGAACATCCATAGGTCCCCAAATAAGAAAACTAATGGCTGATGGACATTTTCATAGACTTCTAACAGGCAAAGAGATAACTGCATGGGTAGCGTTCACTAGAGTTGTACTTAATTTCATTGGCAACAAAAGGGCGTCTAATTACAGAACATTAGTGGACAATATGTTGATGGCTTATAATAGAATGGGGTGCAACATGTCTCTCAAGATGCATTTCCTTCACTCTCACGTGGACTACTTCCCTGACAATCTTGGAGCAGTAAGCGACGAGCATGGTGAACGTTTCCACCAAGACATCGCTACTCTAGAACGACGTTATCAGGGGAAATGGAACACGAATATGATTGCTGACTACTGCTGGTCTGTAGTAAGAGATGCTCCTGAGATAAAGTACAACGAGAACTAATAATGTTACCGCCAGGCGACCCTTCCTCTGTTAGCGGACCGTAAAGAATTAGTTGTGGGTTCGATTCCCGGCGATAACATGCGAGGAGAAATAATATGAGGAGAAGATTGGAAACACAAACTCTACTGCATTTCCAATCTTGAATAGATAGAATAACATACAAGATTTATGCACACATGGATGATGACGCTGCTCGAATAACATAAACGTGAGGTTTGAAATTGTAGATGCACTTCTTGAATCTTGAAGTTCTGATTGTATCCAGCTACACATATATAAATGCACTGGCAGACTGTATTAATCGGAGGACCATTTATTGACGTAATAAAGAATAGCGTGTTGAAATTGTTCTTTTCAAGATAGCTAGAAGATTGTATATTTAATGCTTAATGCTGAATTTAAACTATTCACAGCACTACTTCAAAGCAATCTTATGAATAAGCGATTAACACCTTATTTCTAAAAGATAAATCGTCTGTATTTATTCACAAGCAGCAGTTAAATAAAATCCCTTTATGACTGCTAATCTCACCGAACTAAACTAATCGTAGTCCTTGAAAACGTACCTTTGTTTTGTGAATTATAAGATTACTCACAGGTATGAATGATTTCCCATTTTTATGGCATAAATGTCCGGAGAATTGAACGAAGCACTTTTAACGACTTCGTAGATGAATCCTTGAGATGTTTAAATTATGTTGAATGTGATGTTGAAGGTAATTGGATCTCTTAATCCAATAAAAATGAAGTTGAAAGGCTTTTTCGCCCGAAATTAGCACTGTGTGACATGCTAGAAGGTTTGTTGATTGAACAAGAGCCCATTACTCTTGAATATGAAGAATGAAATATCCATAACGTTGTCCATTTTGAAGAGGTGATATTGGAATATAGTAAAAAAAACTGAAGGTTGAAATAATTAAAAATCACTAACCCAATAATAGCTTGACCTAAACTTTAGGTTAATTAATCAATACATTAAAAAACACACTATACTAAATATATAATAAATTAAATAAAGACAGAATTGATAAAATGAATAGTTATTTTAAAATAAATAAAATCATTTTGGTGTTGAGGTTAAAGCAACAATTGTCAAGACATACCTTGAATTGATTAAAACTGTAAGCCTTTAAAATGACAAATGAAAACCAAAGCCATCTGAACTAATTTCATGGCAAGCATAGAGAAAGGTATTACATGACGTAACACATTGCCCGCGATTATTTCGCTTGTGAAATAATCTAAAGTTATGTGAAGTCATGTGATACCTAAAGAGAATTATGATATAAGAAAAGGGAATAAGTAGTATAAGAAAATAAACTTAAAATTAAGAAATGAATTGAGGGTTGCTAACCAAAAGGCAACAACACCATTGACATAATTGGGCTAGTCATTAGCCTCAGAAATAGGAAGAGGAGCCAGTTTAACAATGGGCCTCTTGAATAAGCCTGTGGCAGTACTCGCAGTGACAACACGAATAAGGCCGTCAGGGCCAGGATGAATTTGATGAACAATCCCTAGGGACCACCTTTGAGGAGGGAGATTGTTCTCTATGATTAGAACTGGAGTGCCCAAAGGAATGTCAGAAAGGACCTTGGTCCACTTAGAGCGTCTTTGTAATGTGTGGAGATAGTCAGTAGACCATTTCTTCCATATATTATTTGTAAGTTGTTGGAGAGTATTCCAACGAGAACGTGTGGTGTAACCACCAGACAAGTCAGGACTTGGTAAGGAAATGATGGCTTTCCCAATCAGGAAATGACCAGGTGAAAGGTAACTAAGGTCGTTAACATCTTCATTCAACGGAATGAGTGGACGTGAATTTAAGATAGTTTCCACTTGAATCAGCATAGTAAGCATCTCTTCAAAGGTAAAGTTAAAAGAGGGTAGCATCCTTTTTAGTTGAAACTTGACCGATTTAACTGCGGCCTCGTGAAGACCTCCCATGTGTGGGGCATTTGGAGGAATGAAATGCCAATGTATATTCAAATGAGATGTGGCATCTTGAACCACAGAATGATGCTCAGGAGACTGCAGTAGTAGTATGGTTTTGTCAGTGACGTCACAGGTGGCCCCGGTGGCCCGGTAGGGGAAACGGATCTCGTGACAGGGGGCGCTGGAGGGGAAGGCGGCGCGGCTATGACGTCATGGAGGGGAGGGAGGCGCAACTATAACGTCACAAGTGGGCGTGGCTTATGACGTCACGGATTCTGATTGGTTGGATTGGGTCACGTGACAGGTGGCCCGGTAGGGGAAGGCGGCGCGGCTATGAAGTCAGGGAGGGGAGGGAGGCGCGGCTATGACGTCACGGATCACGTGACAGGTGGCCCGGTAGGGGAGGGTGGCGCGGTTATGACGTCACAAGTGGGCGTGGCTATGACGTCATGACCTTTGTCATGATCACGTGAATCATAATGGCGTCGGTTCCGGTTCCTATTGCAAATGGCGGACCAACCGCGAAATTCAAAATTTGGAAATTCATAATAGCGGTATATATGAAAATGGCTACGTTTCCGGTTCCTATTTCAAATGGCGGACCAAGCGCGAAATTTAAAAATTGTATTTTGGTAGATGGTGGGTGATTTGAAAATTGTGAATGGTGGAAATTGGATATTACAATTACAAATGGCGTAAGGTGGGAAATTTAAAGTTTGTATATTGTAAGATGGCGGGTGATTTGAAATTTGCAAAAGGTGGAAATTGGATATTACAATTACAAATGGTGTAAGGTGGGAAATTTAAAGTTTATATATTGCTAGATGGCAGGTGGAATGTTTTACGTCATAATTCAAAATGGTGGCATTGCTTACGTCACAAGTGGATTGCTATGACCTACCTCAACAGTGGAGTGTTTTATGACGTCACAGCTTACGTCACAAGTGGATTGAGCGGATTAGATCATGTGACAGGAGGAATGATTTACGTCATAATTCAAAATGGTGGCATTGCTTACGTCATCAGAGGAATGCTATCGTCTTAAAACTATATTTCATCATACAATTTTGTTCGTAAGATTATAATCATAACCCTGAGGTCTACTCAGCCTCGTTCTTGTCGGTCATTGTATAATATTAAGTCGTAAACTTTGTTAATGTGATCGGTGAACAATCTTACGTATCGAATAAGCTTCAAACCCTCGGTATAATGAGGGAATAATATTATATTAATAATTACAGGTTTTTATAATGCCGATACCGTATGTGTTATATCAATACAGAACTGTGCTAGCGATGTTTCAACGCAGAGAGTTTGCTGAGGTAAGCTAGCCTTGACGTATAAGATTTCAGCTTGTTATCTCTCTTACTATGCGGCAGTCATATGATGTTGTAGTAGCCTTGAACGCTCGTGTAACATTCTCATTCAGTGAGACTCTGTCCTTTTAAAACTACATCATAATATTATAACACTCACATTCCCTTTAATTTTTAAAATGCTTTTTCATACAGACTCTCCGAAGAAAATGTCATACTATAAATACAGTTATTTGGAAATTCTAGACGCGAGTTCCAATATTTTTTGCTACGGAACCGCAGGTTCGGGTTCGATTCCTGACCGGGTAGAGGGCTTTTCAGTAATGAAGATTCCCCGATATATGTCTTGTGTATTATAAATATTAATCCATTCTTTCATCTGTAAAGGAACCCTATATTATTATTAATGTATTCATATAGATATAACATAACACCGTTGTCAGCATTTATTGCAGGAAAATGAATATTTTATTTCCGTATCTTATACCGGAAGACACGTTTTCAGAATTAAATATCGGATGTCAAGTTTCCGTTGCAAGGATATAATTTACATACGTCAACAATTTATTGTGAGAAATTACAATCATGCATTTTCACAGGCTTCACGCTTTGAGGAAAAGTGAAATATCTAATTACTGCTGAATTAAACTTTACCGAATATTTCCCCGTTGTGAGGCTAGAATTCATTACGTCATATTATTTCTCATTGGTGGAAAATATATTTGTACCATTGCGAGGCTTGAAGTCATTACGTCATCATTATTTCTCATTGGTGGATTTTATTCCTACCATCGCGAGGCTATTTCAAAGCGTCACTATATAAACCAATGACGTCATGCATTAGGCTCACTTCTTATTCAACCGTCATCAGCTGCAGATCTCTTCGGAAAAATGGAAAGCGTCAATTTTGTTCAGTGCTCCGAGTGTGATGCCAAATTTAGGTATAAGAAGGATCTGAACAGGCATATTAATCAGAAACATAAAAAATCTGAGTACAAATGCGAAACCTGCGGCGTATCTTTTACACGAAGTGATGTACTAAAAAGACACGACCGTGAAAATCACTCCAACGTTAATGTCGTTTGTAAAATATGCAACGGCACATTCAAGACGGAGAGATATTTGGTTGACCATATGAGACCGTCCACCACCCATCGCCATATATGTGGCGAGGGTAACTTTACCGATGTGAACTATAAAGTAAGGGGCCATTGTCATGTTAGTGGTCGGTTCCGAGGAGCCGCCCACAGGAATTGTAATTTAAACTATAGAAACCAGGCATTTGTCCCTGTTGTATTGCATAACCTATGTAACTATGACGCTCATTTTATTGTGACAGAACTAGGATTCGATCAGAATAGAATCAACGTCATATGCAGTACACAAGAAAAGTATGTGAAATTTTCAAAATTTATTCCCTCCTCCTATTTGAGAAGGGGAGGTATGGAGTTGAGGTTTGTAGATTCGTTTCGGTTCATGGCAAGCAGCCTGGAAAAGTTGGCAAACAATCTGCCCAAGGATAAATTTATGGAATCAGTAAAAGTGTTTGGTGAAAACGCCATTTGGTGGGTCGAAAGGGTGTGTTCCCCTACGACTACGTCACCTCTGTTGAAATTTTGAAGAAGAAATTACCTCCGAAAGATTCATTTTATAATAGACTCGCGAATGAGAACGTCTCTGACCAAGACTACTCTCACGCGAGGAACGTCTGGAATTATTTTTCGATCACCTCATTAGGCGAATATTCAGACTTATATTTGAAATCTGATGTTTTGATTCTAACAGATGTCTTTGAAAACTTTAGACAGATGTGTTTTGAGACCTACGGGATGGATTGTTTGTACTATTCCACTGTTCCAGGCTTCGCATTTCTGCGATCCTAAAGTTCACAAAGGTAAAATTACCGCTTTTGACCGATATGGATATGATTCAGATGTTTGAACGAGGGATACGAGGAGGAATTTGTCAGTGTGTCACAAGGCACGCTGTAGCAAACAACGAATTGTTTGAGGAATTTGATGAGTCTGTAAAAAAATATTTTCTCTATTACGTCGATGCCAATGATCTTTATGGGTATGCAATGTCACAGGCATTGCCAACAGGTGAGTTTCGTTGGCTCGATAAAGATGAAATCGACTCGTTTGATATCATGTCCATACCGGTCAATTCTAAATTAGGATATGTACTTGAGGTTGACATTGAGTATCCAGATCATCTGCACGATGCTCATTCTGATCTACCGTTCTGTGCGAAGATGAAAATTCCTCCAGGTGGCAAAAACAAAAAATTATTGACTACTTTAGATCCAAAAGAAAAATATGTCGTTCATCACACGGTACTTATGCAAGCCGTGCAACACGGATTGAGGTTATCCAAGATCCATAGAGTTATAGAATTTCAACAAAGCTGCTGGTTGAAACCCTACATTGACTATAACACGGTGAAGCGTAGGGCTGCAGCCAACAACTTCGAGAAAGAATTTTTTAAATCAATGAATAACGCTGTTTTTGGCAAGACTATAAAAAATGTGAGGAAACATAAATTTTAGACTTGTATCAAGTGAAAAAGAAATTCGAAAGCTGGTAGCCAAAAGTAAGTTTATGGATACGACAATTTATAGTGAAAACTTGGTTGGTGTCCATCTAGCAAAAACTAGTTTAGTGTTTGATAAGGCCATCTATGTTGGCATGTCGATTTTGGAAATTTCTAAAACTAGGATGTTTGAGTTCCATTATGACACGATGAAAATTTTTTATAAAGAAGGTATGAAATTGTGCTACATAGATACTGACAGTTTCGTCTATAGGATTGAAACGGATGACCTCTTCCGTGATAAGATGCATTTCCGAGATGAGCTGGATACTAGTGTCTACCCACCTGAACATCCCTTGTATTCAAACGAAAACAAGGCGGTGGTCGGGAAATTAAAGGATGAAGGAGCTGGTCACTCCATAAAGGCGTTCGTAGGTCTGCGAGCGAAAATGTACGCCATAAAATTTAATGATATGGTAAAAAAATTGAAAGGCGTTAAGAAAAACGTCATTGACAAAGATGTCAACTTTGAAGATTATGTTGGTTGTCTACAGAGCGGACTGACTGTCTCGTTAAACAGATCCATCAGATCATACAAGCATAATGTATTTTCGATTTCTATGAATAAATTAACTTTATCTGGCAACGACGATAAACGTCATATTATGGAAAATTGTGTGGACACTCTCGCTCACGGACACTACAAACTCAGGGAGGAGGAATGTGATGATGAACCTCCTAGTAAGAAATGTAAATTGTAAAAAATGTATATTTGTATGTATGAAATGTGTAAAAAATGTATTTTTATGTGTATGAAATGTGTAAAAATGTATATTTATGTTTCAAACAATATGTGTAAATTTATATGATTTATGATGATAAAGAACAGATGTGAAAGAATAAAATGTATATATGATGTTGTGTAAGACAGTAAACTATGATAACTTTGGGTTCATGCAGGATATAAATAAAAGAAAAGTTATAAAAATGAATCTATCTTTTATTTTCCCTAATCAGATACAATGTCCTTAATATTAACCCATGAATTTTTAGAGCTTGGAAATCCCATCCACTTTACAAACACCTTCTGTCCTTTGTTCTTTAACACTTTTTCAATTAAATAACAGTCTGGAAACTTAGTTTTCTGGAGTTCTTCGGTATAAAAAGCACCTTCAATGTTGCTACCCTCCAAATCCTGAAGCAAATATGTCGGAGGAAATGTCGATTGGATCTTCTGAATCTTGAAAATCTCCGTAGTCCACGACGGTAAGTATCCTTTATTAAATAATTTCCTATGTTTTGAAACTCTTACGTAATCGCCTTTAGCAAACTTTGGTTTCGTATAGCATTCCTTGTAGCGATACACTGTTTTAAGTAGACTATCATCCTTTACTTGGTTAGGTTTCATTTTAATGGTAAAGTGATACCTATCGTTGTAATGTCTAATGAGTTCTTGCAACATGTCCAACCATTTGTAACTGCCTCTTGAATAAAATTCTCGATACATGTTAGTTTTTAAAGTTCTGATGAAGCGTTCAGCAATGCATGCCTTAATATTAGAGTATGTAGAATAATGATTGATACCATATTGTTTCATTGACGCTTTAAAATTAACGTTATAATATTCCTTTCCCATGTCGGTCTGTAAATTTTTGGGTGGAATATTAACAGATTGAAGTATATCTTGCATGGCTGCGGTAACATCTTTGCCGCTTTTACTTTTCAACGGTCTGGCATAAGCAAACTTGGAATATACGTTTATGCAGACCAAAATATACTTGAAACCTCTGTTCTCTCTATGATATGGAATCATTTCAATCAAGTCGCTTTGCCACAAATCGTTTAGTCCTTTCATTGTAACATGACGTCTTTGATAATTTATTCTCGCTGGTGTATGAAGTTCGTACGCGATTATTCGCTTTTTCATGCTATGATTTTTCTCTCCTTCAATTCAGATAAGATTTCTTGTATCTCGTTGTGGTGAGAATTATTCCCTGCTGCAGACGAGGACACTAGAAGCCTAAGTCGTTCAATGAGCTCATTCGGATCATCCCAATATTTATATTCAATTTTATGATGGGGATGTACTCCTTTCATCATACCGTTACCTAATACACGATGTGGTGATCCCTCATCGGATGATTCTTCATCAGAAAACAATTTCTTGATGACGTGTAGATATTTGTGAGTATTGACTCTACGAATGTTTTCGCTTTCGTCATAATTTACTTTGTGCACGCTAGTTTTTTTCAAAATCTCTTTATACACATCTAAATAACGATCGTTGTACAATTTTTTGTCAGGAATATTTTGCGTAAGCAATTCATACAACCCAGGGCGTCCAATATATGTCTTCTTGCCGATAACGAGGCGATCGTTTCTAATGGTCACAGGTGTTGATCCAATGTAGAATAATTGTCTGTCAGTGTCCATTCTCAACCCATAGATTGGATCGATATTTCTCGGCTTATGCGATATGAGTTTTTGAATGTAAGGTGTAATCACTGGCCCGTAAACTCTTTGCAGCATCGATTTATAATGTTTATGAGGAGATTGTTTAGAGGACTGAAACGTTCCGTATTCCATCTCCGACTCTTCAGATTCATGTTTACCGATGTTCACGAGCTCTTCCAAGGGTTTCGTTATCGGGTTTATAATTTCACCAATTTCTTGTTTGTCTGAAGATTGGATTTTTAGCGCTAAATATTTATTCCGTATAGATTTAACATGTTTGGCAATGTCTTGTTTCACTTGTATCTGGTCCTTGCTCAACGAGGGATTCATTTCGACTGATGCGTATTTAGGCTTTACATAACAATATATTCATCTATACCACGTCTGTATATTCCATGTTCACGATCGTTTTCTTTACAAATTGTTAAGAATACATACTTTTCAGATGACCAACATTCACGACATAACTGTTGAAATTTATCGAACGTCATGTCTGCATTTACGTAGTCGTTGTATAAATGCCTTAAATTTAACGCGTCCTGGTTAAATACGATCACCAAGTTACAATTGTCTCTTGTCAGATGTTTAGGTATTCTCGCATACGATTGTGCAAGATAAAACATATCTACAGATTTATGTCGTCCCATGCTAAAGTAATTTCTAATAGGTCCTTGCGGATCGAACTTCACATCGTCGAAAATCTCCACTGAATTCTCTTTGACTTCTGTCGGCTCAGGCATGGTTTGGTCGCTGCTTTCAAACTTGAAGTAACCAATTTCTGGAACGTTTGCTAAAATATCTTCAAGCATTTTGTACTTTGGTTGAAACAGAGATCTCGGAAATATGTAAATATTTGAAAACTTTATTCCGTTAGGATGGAGAAGAATATTTATAAGCACGTTGGTCTTTCCGGAATTACTAGGCCCACATATAATACACCTAGTACTGCTGGGAAATAGTACGCTGTGCTTGCATTCGTCTTCTTCTCGACATAAACTATCCATTGGGAGGATCTCCAGAGACACGTTTTGCTTCTCAACCTTCATGACTGTAAATGAGATTTTTACAATGATGCAAATGCATTTATATAAAAAGTTAAAACATGAGGATAATGTAATCAGTATGGCGCCGCGAGTAGAACGAAGCAGACGTCGACACAGCGCTCGTGGAGGTAAATTAATAAACACTTTGATTGATAAATTGCCTGTGGAATTACACATACCTGGGTATCGCTTTTGCGGACCTGGAACTAAATTGGAAAAACGACTGCGAAGAGGTGATAAGGGTATCAATCCTCTAGACGAAGCCTGTAAGGAGCACGATATAAGTTACGCACAGAGCTCAGATATAAGCGATCGACATAAAGCAGACTTTAAATTGGCACAACAAGCCTCCAATCGTGTCAAGGCTGCCGACGCGAGTCTTGGGGAACGTGTTGCAGCTTACACCGTTTCTAAAATTATGAAAGGAAAAGCGAAAATGGGTGCTGGAATGGATACATTTAAAAAAACTAAAAGCGGCATATAGAAAGTTACTATCGAATAAGAAGAACAAGAAAAAGAAGAGAGTGATAAAATCGCCGAAGAAAATTTGTGGTATACTACCTCTGCTACCTATATTTGCAGGTTTATCTGCACTTGGGGCTCTCGGTGGTGCAGGAGCACATATCGCTAAAGCTGTAAATTCTGCAAAGTCCAACAAGAAACAGGTGCGAGAAAACATTCGTCATAACCATATGATGGAGAGCATAGCCTTAGGAAAAAAAAGCCTTAACTAACTACGACTTGGAACGATACGCTAGAAAACTAGATATTCCACATTTTAGAGGCGTGTACATGAGAAACGACTTACTATCAAAGCCATATAAGCAGGAGCGAATCATTATAAACCTCGATGTCAAAGGTCCTGGTACGCATTGGGTAGCCTTAAAAAAAGGGTAACAAGAATGCTTTCTATTTCGACAGCTACGGAGACTTGCCACCTCCTATGGAAATAGTAAATTACGTTGGACCGCATACAAAACTACTTTACAACGTTACACGTTATCAGAAATACAACACTTTGATTTGTGGACATTTGTGTCTAGCATTTTTACTATAAAAACCACCAGCTCTAACATTTAGGTGTTAAAATGACTTTTACGTTCACACTAAGCGGATCCACGTCCGAAATCTCCAACACGTTTCATCCACCTATCGAGCTGAAAGATGGAGGAGACTACGAGATTGCTTTGCTGCGGTTTGAAGCATACAATTCGATACCTAATGTGTCTGAAAACAACAATTCGTTGATAGTGTTCGATGAAGGAGGCAAGGAACATGTCATCACCATTCCAACTGGAACGTACGAGATTGAAGATATTTCTGATTATATATCGTACGAAATAAAAGCTATGACAAATTCAACTAGAGACCTTAGTGAAATATTTAGAGTTATTGCCAACACCAACACGTTGCTAACAACAATCTACTCTTTCCTCGAAGTTTCTTTCGACGTTCCAAACTCTGTGGCTAATTTACTGGGATTTGAAAAGACCGATAGCATTCCTAAAAGGACCGCCGGCATTTCCAAGAGACCTCCAGACATAAACGGTGTTAACGTTATAAGAGTAGAGTGTAATCTCGCAAGCGGTTCATTTCTGAATGGACAGTCGACTCATACCATTCATGAATTTTTCCCCACGGTGCCTCCTGGATACAAGATCACCGAAGTTCCATCATATTTGATTTTCTTACCTTTAATCAACATACAAAAAATATCTGACATTACAGTCTCTCTTGTGAACCAGAAAGGACGTCTTATCGACTTTAGAGGAGAGCGTGTATCTGTGAGAATTGCAATTAGGAAAAATGGGTCTTAATTTCAACAAATACGTTCCCACCACGGACCAATCTCAAAAAATAAGTCTTGACACCGTTAAGATTAAAAAGGTTTATAAGCCTATGCAATGTGAAAGAGGTCACACTCCAAGTCGTAACGTCGTTAGGTAACACGTGGGAATAAGAAGTATCTCAAGTCTCTAGGATACAAAGTGTGCTAATATGGATATCCTCGCTGTACACTCCAAGGCTATATTTGAAGATGCCATAGAAAATTTTCAATATCATGGTTTTAAACCGTAAAACAACACGGTTCTTGGTGAAAATGATGAAATACGGATTCCTATTCAGGCTGAAAACTCGTATGCATTAGTAAGCAGGAGTTTTGTTATGGTTTCTGGAAATATAACCGACTCTAAGGATGCTGAATATAAGGGAAAGGTGGTAAATAATGGTTTCCTGTATCTATTCGACGAATTAAAATTAAATCTTCATGGAGAAACAGTTGATCGTAGCAGAAACCCTGGAATTACAAGCTTATTGAAAGCAATTTGTTCTTACACCGTTCTGGATAGTGAAAAATTGGAAAACGCTGGGTGGATTCACCCTCCGATGGAGACTATAATAAAAAACAAAAAATTTAATGTATGCATTCCTCTAAGCCACATCCTTGGAATCGCTGAAGATTATAATAAAATATTCGTCAATTGTAAGATGGAAGTTGTTCTCATGAGATCGAAGAACACAATCAATGTCACCAAAGGAGAAGTTAGTAAAATTACCATCACGTATATCGAGTGGATGGTGCCTATCATTAAGGTCTCCGATGTTGAAAGAATAAAACTACTGAATATGTTGGGATCTGATCGTTCGCTGACAATAGATTTCAGAAGCTGGCAATTGTATGAACATCCATCATTACCTCAGTGTGTTCCCTATTACAGGCCATGGAGGCCCAGAGGGTTCCAGGAGGTTGAGGCTCTCAGATTTTTAGAAATCGGCACATGAAGGTGGTAAGGTTGTCATCCTTCCGCACCGGCCGCCTTTACCCCCAGGATTGCTCCTGGTACTCATTTCTGTTAGAGGCTGAGTCGACCCTAGGGCCATATTGCCACCAGAAGGATTAGGCCAATTCATCATTACCTCAAGCAACCAACATTTCATGGAACGTTACGACATCTCCTCAGTTGCAGAAACCTAGGATGGTTATCATTGGATTTCAAACTGCTAGGAATAAAAAGGAAGCCGACTGCTCAAAGTTTGATTTATGTGATATCCAGAACGTATCCGTATACTTGAACGATAGAAAGTACCCCTATCACTCTTTCATGGTAGACACTACAAATGGTTCGTATGGAATCCTTTATGAAATGTATGCTAGATTTCAAGAGTCGTACTATCAAAAACCATCCAATCCTCTCCTTAAAAGAAGCGATTTTATCACGCATACACCAGTCTTTGTCATTGACTGCACCAAGCAGAACGAAGATCTGAAATCGGGGGCTTGTACCACCAGAATTGAAATTTCTGCAGCAAACAATATACCAGCAAACACAAAGGCTTATTGCTTAATTCTACACGATCGAAGTGTAGAGTATACTGCTTTAACCAACATCGTTACCAATGTCGTGTGACAACATGATTATAATCGACTGTCAAGGATATCAGTCAAGGTACAAGCAATTTATAGCTAAAGAGGTTGCAGTGTCTTCGGTGGATGATAGAATTGCACATTTTGTTCTCCGACCACCTAAAAACATTTACCCAGATACAAAGTCGCAGCGGTACATCGAATCCAACATCCATGGAATTCCGTGGCAGAGTGGATACTTACCCTACGACGATTTGAAGCCTGTCCTTGAAAGTGTTTTAAAACCAGTGGATGTTCTTCATTGTAAAGGACTGGAAAAGGTTCGGTTTTTTGAAAAACTGTTGCAGAGACCTGTTATAAGCATGGACGATCCTGGTGTTCCAAAGCTTGACAAATTAAGAGACTGTGAATCCAAATGTCTTTTTCATAATGAACCTAATATGAAATGTGCATTGCGAAATGTTATTGTGCTTACGCTGTGGATGAAATCCTAGTAAGATTGTAATAAAGTGAATAAAATTCTAAAAAAACCTGAGATGTATTTTTTTCACAGCCCATCATCCTAGGAATTAGGAATAGGAGAGGTTAGGTAAAACTGGACTTTGTCAAACGTAAATCATTTTTGAGAAAATCCAGTTATGAAATAACTTACAAAAGAATACATTTTTTATCACTTTGGTTTTATTGAACATTTACAAGTTGAATTTCACTTGAAAGTCTCCTATTTCTAAAATGAATATCACTCATGATCTTGAGAGTCTCCAACTTCTGAAACACAGAAAAATAAAAAACACATAAGAATTTAGCATACGATGGATAAGAATGGGAAATGGTTCATGTTAATAATACATACCTTTCTAGAGAAGTCGATGGACGTAGGGTGCCGGTTTTCGTGTTGTATAGTCACTTTTAGCCTGTTACACACACTTCACACTGAGTCTAAAATCTCAAGACGTTTCCCACTGTTCTACATAAAACATCCATTCCATATTACACAAAGTTGAGAACGTGGTAGTAGTAACCAGCTGACTTCGGCTCCTTACCGTAGTACACCAATGAAAGTTTCTCCTCGTTCATCTGTTGAAGCTGATCTTCACTCAACTTCCCGAACCTTGGTGGTAGAAAAACGCTGCGTCCAATCATTAAGTCTATAACGATTCTCCTTCCATACCTTGTATACACGGAACGAGCTTCCTTCACCGGATACGCAAGTCCAATTTGCAGCTCGCTCAACGGTTTGGTACAATTCACATCGGGGATGTACACAGTTGAAAAACGTTCTAGAGTGGATACTATAGGCGTCTTCTTATTCTTGTTTTCTTGTGCATTTGGCAAATCCGCTTGTGATGTTTGTATGGTGGAGGACTGCAGCGTATCCCACAAGTCCTGCGTTGTAATATCTATTATATCAGCAGCAGCTGTAGTAGATTTAGGTGCACTTTTACGACCACGCTTCGATGTTGACGTGTTGTAAGCTTGAAGATCACTGAGGATATAACGGTTGTCTCGCAAATATTTTAAAACGTTCACTCATAGATCATCCATTCGGTTTCACTTACGACTAACCTTGAAACAAGTTTGAACCTGTCCTGCACGTGCCGTGTATGACCTTGAAACAAGTTTGAACAAGTCCATAGTGATGACGTCATACATAAAGAATTCATGATTCAGATGTAATGTGAGGTGCACTTCCAGCCAGGTGTTGCGTCCACTTGTTCTGGTGTACGTGACAAAACGTGGGAACAAAACTGATGACGTAGAGTAATACTTCCTACTGCTTCTTTAATGCTTCCATTGTATGATGAAATATAGTTTTAAGACGTTAGCTACCATATTCATAAAAAAATTTACGAAGGAATAAAATATCGCTATCTCGTAAAACATTCCACCTGTCACGTGATGCATCCCACTGTTGAGATAGGTCATAACAATCCACTTTTGACGTAAGCAATGCCACCATTTTGAATTATGACGTAAAACATTCCACCTACCGTCTACCAATATATAAACTTTAAATTTCCCACATTCCGCCATTTGTAATTGTAATATCCAATTTCCACCTTTCGCAATTTTCAAATCACTTGCCACCAACCAAAATACAATTTTTAAATTTCCCACCTTACGCCATTTGTAATTGTAATATCCAATTTCCACCTTTTGCAATTTTCAAATCACCCGCCATCTACCAAAATACAAATTTTAAATTTCCCACCTTACGCCATTTGAAATAGGAACCGGAAACGACGCCATTTTCATTATGAATTTCCAAATTTTGAATTTCGCGCTTGGTCCGCCATTTGAAATAGGAACCGGAAACGATGCCATTTTGATTCACGTGATCATGACAAAGGTCATGACGACATAGCCACGCCCACTTGTGACGTAAGTCGTGACGTCATAACCGCGCCACCCTCCCCTCCAGCGCCACCTGTGGTGACGTCATAACCGGGCCACCTTCCCCTCCGTGACGTCATAGCCACGCCGCCTTCCCCAACCGGACCACCTGTCACGTGAACTGTGACTTCATAGCCGCGCCCACCTTCTCCTCCAGCGCCACCTGTCACGTGATCCGATTCCCCTACCGGGCCACCGGGGCCACCTGTGACGTCACTGACAAAACCATACTACTCACTGCAACAGCAAAGCTAACTGCTTGAGGTCAGTCTGAGAGCCTACGAAGTTAGTGCCATTGTATGAGTTCACTGAACTTGGAAGGCCTCTACGTCCCGTGAATCGTGAAAATGCGGCAAGGAAAGCACAAGATGTGAGGTTGGTGACAATTCAATATGAATGGCCTTAGTGGACATGTATACGAATATGGCGAGGAAAGCTTTGATAGTGAACTTGGAGCGAGGACCTCCAAATTTGATTGGATAAGGACCCGCATAATTAATGCTTACGTTGATGAAAGGAGAAATTGGATTTACTCTATAAACAGGCAAATCAGCCATTTTTTGTTGAAAGGTTTGAATGTTGAAACGAAAGCATGTAGTGATTTCCTTAGAACACTACGCACCACTTTCCTAATAGATGGTATCCAAAATCTTTCTCTTAAGTGAGAAATAACAAGTTGGGATCCAGCATGATACAACTTTATATGATTGAAATGTATAAGCTGTTTAGTGAAGGTATGATCAGCTGGTAAACAACAACTGATTTTTGGCTTCAAAAGGTATGCTGGATCGTTCAAGACGTCCGCCTACCCGAATTACAGAATCCTTGTCAAGAAATGGGTCTAGTTGCTTCAATTTGCTTGAACAAGTGACGTCATGATTTGACAATAAATCACGGATCTCTGACGCATAAAAGTCTTGCTGTATTAGCCTAACACAGCATTGAAGCGCCTTGTTGAGTTCAGAAGGCATTAAGGGGCCTTTTATAGAGTTATAAATCTTACGAGAGTTATTCATGAATCTCAATACGTAAGACATAACACGAATAGTTTTCAAATATTCAAATTTGAAAAGGCAAGAGTTTAGGTTAGAGGTAGTGGCCTCCTTTAGGGACATTACTCTAGTTTCTGGAAGCAAGTCGGGCTCCACAAAAGAATCACTGATTGGCCAGTGAGAATCATGGTCTTTGAGCCAATTAGGTCCTGACCACCACAATGTGTTATGAATTAAGTCGTGAGGAGTGCTTCCTCTGGAGATGATATCTGCTGGATTATCTTGAGACGAAACATCATGCCACTGATTAGGCGAAGTGTGATCTAAAATATCAGCTATTCTGTTTCTGACGAATGTATTCAAAGTATGAAGTGGACGAATTAACCAGCTCAGAACTATAGTGGAATCACTCCACAGATATATTGCTCTGATATTTATGATATTTATGAATAAGATTAGCAAGCAGATGAGCGGCTAAAAGCTCTAGCCTAGGAATGGTAGTAGCTTTGATAGGAGCAACTCTAGACTTAGCACAAAGTAGAGAGCTCATGACATTTCCAGAATGATCTGAGGTGCGCAGATATAAGCAAGCTCCATAAGCGACCTCACTGGCGTCACAGAAGCCATGAATTTGAATTTCATTACCATTTTCTAATAATGCCAGTCGAGGAATAGCTATATATGAAATCATATTTAATTGATTGTGAATCTTGAGCCATTTATCGATTACTGGAGAAGGAATGGGATCATCCCAAGAAGTCGTAATCTTCCACAAAGATTGATATATAATCTCGCAATAGACGACTATAGGGGAAATTAAACCCAGAGAATCGAAGATGGAGGCGATACAAGAAAGTAAAGTCCTCCTAGAACATGTCTTAAAGGGTTTCGTGAAATCAATTGCGGTTTCGATTCTGAGAATGTCAAATGAAGGCTGCCATATTAGGCCCAGCGCCTTCAGAAAGTCTGCTTGAGAGTCACCAAAAGAACGGCAATCAAGAGGTTCCTGAAGTTCAGGGGGAATTTCCCCAAGTAACTCAATTTCCCTAAGAACTCCACTTACGGGGATTGAAACCACCTAAAGGAAGTAAGGTTCGCAATTCAGCGACAGCTGCCTTAGCCACACATAGGCTATCAGCGGTAGCTACAATATCATCAACGTAGGTAGAATTGCTGATGATAGTGCTAGCTAAAGGAAACCGAGCTCCTTCGTCTATTGTAAGTTGCTTAAGAGCTCTGGTGGAAAGAAAGGCAGCTGAAGAAGTGCCGTAAGTGACGGTTTTGAGCTTGAAAGTCTGTATACGTTCATTCAAAGAACTTCTCCAAAGGATTTTCTGGTAAACTTGATGATCAGGATTTACCTTAACTTGCCTATACATCTTTGCGATGTCTGCAGTGAATGCTATAGGCTTGAATCTAAAACGGAGAAGGATAGAAAACAAGTCTGGCTGGACAGTTGGCCCTACGGCAAGTATTTCATTGAGTGACTTGCCGTTGGAAGATTCAGCCGAAGCATCGAATAGCCTACCACACGAAGTTTCGTGGTGGTGCTCGACGGTTTTAATACAGGATGGTGAGGAATGATGTAGTCGAAGTTATCGTTTGAAGATTGATCTAAAGGCTCCATATGGCCTAGAGCGATATATTCGTCCATGAACTTATGATAATCTTCACTAAGAGTGGGATTAGAATTGAAACGTTTCTCCAATGAGGAGAATCTTTTATAAGCCTGGAGTTTTGTGCTGCCCAGGGTCTGAGGATCAGACAAGAAAGGAAGTTTTACCACATATCTTCCTTCTGAGTCCCGTTGAGTATTATCTACGAAATGCTTTTCGCATATAGAGTCGTCGAGAATGGAATCAGAATTAGAATTTTTTTCTAATTCCCAAAACTGAGAAAGTAGTCTGCTAATGTCTTGATCTGCAGTGAGGCAGGCAGAATAATGGGTGGGAGACCAACTAGAATGGTCGGGTTCCTTAGAAACCTTATTAGAAGGCCTTGAATTAGGTTGGCGGTTGTGCATATCTTGCAGAACCATGTTATGTTCAGACCTGGCTGGTTGTGGTAATTTACCAGCGAAATACCAACCCAAATGCGAGTTCTGAATTACAGGCATATTAGGTGCAGATATCTGACCTGCACAGACAATCTGTGAATATATTTCAACACCTAATAACAAGTCTACATACTTAGGAATATTGAATCTGGCATCAGCCAATTAAAGATTTGGTGGAATATTCCAATATGTAGTATTGACAGGCTTGCGTGGAAATTTAGAGTTAGAAATTTCAGGTACAATTATGACATTGGTGTTGCAATGCCATGAAGTAGTGACAGACTTAATGGAAATCGACGTCATCTTAAGACTGTCTGCCTTAGATGACAATATAACAGCTAAAGTAGTACGCTGGTGATGAGGCGATAATTTTAAATGATAGAATAGCCTATTAGACATTAGGTTACAATCAGAACCACTATCAAGCAATGCGGTGGCTTCAACAGAATGGCCATCCCTGTGCATGACTAGAACAGTGGCGGTTGGGAGTAAACAGCTTTGTTGAGGTTGGAAGACTGACATTACCCCAGCAGTATTGACAGCTTGGTTGCCGTTAATATGTGCTGGATTATGAAGGTAAGTGCCATGTTTCCCCTTACAAATATTGCACGTATATGTGCTACAATAGGGGGCATGACCCTTAGAGTAATAACACACTTGACATAATCGTTGTGTTTTGACAAAATTGTCTCTATTAGAAAAATCCATGGCCTTGAAAACCTCACAATGTTGCAGTTCATGGAATCCATTGTTACAACAGAAGCACTTAGGCTTGGAGGAGACAACCTTGCCTTTAGGAATGGTTGTATTGGATACAATAGGCTTTGCTGGCTGACTCCTTAAAGCTGAGTCAGTCATCTGAAAAACCCGTACGCTAGATTCTAAAAATGTGAATAAGTCTTTGAGACTAGGCATTTTCCCTGGGGCGAGAGAGGATTCCCATTCCTTTAGCAAGAATGGAGGAAGCTTGTCGAGCACAATCTTAGCTATTATCAAGTCAGATAGTTCCACACCGACATTAAGCGATTTCAAAGCATGAACAGTGCTTATAAAATGGTCAACGAAGTTCTGAAGAGATTCAGCGGAATTCCTTTCTAAGACAGGAGGTGGAAATAGCTTCTCCAAGTGGGTATTGGCGATAAGTCGGTCATTATCAAACCTAGCCGACAGCGTGCTCCATGCTACATCAAACGTAGCAGAAGAGACAGGAATGTTTTGAATCACTGTCATAACTTCTGGTGCTAGACAGGACTTCAAATATTGGAATTTGTCCATGCTGGATATGTGTTTATGCTCTATGATTAGCGAATTGAAAGTGTCCCTAAACTCAATCCAGGTTGCTGGGTCACCAGTGAAATGAGGGAGGCTAATCTCTGGGAGTTTAGGGAGAGAGGGGACAAATTGAGGCGATGATTGATTAACAGGAATAGCTTGGTTGGGCTCATAATGATGCTTAGTTTCATCAATTGAACTTCGAAGAATAGCAATGGTTTCATGAAAGTCAGACTCGACTTCAAGCCTTTGAAGTTTAATGGGTTCATTGAGCTCCTGAACGTTAATACGTGAATGCTCAGTCTTGTACTCACTAAATAATTCTTCGAAGGATGTACGCAGACTCAGAGCCTTACAGTAAGATTCTCTGTCTTCTATAACAAGTGCTTGGATTGCTTGAACATAATGGAAGAATCGCGTCTCTATAAAATCGACACTAGCTAGCTTAGCCTGAAATTCTTCTTGGGCTGTAACTGACTTAGCCTGAGCCTCCTCTCGGGCTGCAACTAACTTAGTCTGAGCCTCCTCTCGGGCTGCAATTGACTTAGCCTCAGCTTCCTGTTGGGCTTGCTTTTGGAAAATTAAATTGTCTAAGTGAGAGAGGGCTTGGAAAACTGTTTCTTCGACTTCCTCCCTATAAGCCATTTCGGCATCTGAAAATTATATCTGCTCGATTTGAGATTGTATGTCTTGAAAATCATTTCTAAGTTTTGTCATAGTATCTTTGCGCCTAAGCAGGTCTTGAATAGAAACTTCGCTAGAACTAGTGAGATCAGCTATTATATTGGCGGGTAATTCGACTCTTAATAAGGGTTCGTTTAGCCTTAAGGGCCGCGAATTCTGGACCCGGATTAGTCATATTTGATGAGATTTTCAAAGTCTTTACAATATATAATTGTTCAGTGTTAAATTAATTGCCCGCGTTTCGGGAATTACACATAGCAGTTTACAATATTCGTGATTGAGAAGAACAGACAGAACAGTTAAATACACTTGAAATTGTATAGAAACTGTATCAGGTGTTTGTACTGTTTTCTGTGAAATTATACAATGTTCACAAATTAACAAGTATTACAGTATGATAGTTAGGTAGCTCCGTACCTAGATCTCAAACTTGTTGAGGACACGGAGATATGATTGATATTATTAAAACTTGATAATAATAGTGATGCTAATGTTTATAAGATAATACTTATATTGTTGCCAAATGCAGTACTTTGCATGAATTCAAACAGGCTAGCAAATGCCTGGAGAAACTTAATGTACTATATAAGAAGAATTATTTATGTTAGTCAAGCAAATGCACTGATTATAATTCAGGTTCGGAGCGGCCAGCAATATCTATGGCCCGGTGAACCAACAACATGTTACCGCCAGGCGACCCTTCCTCTGTTAGCGGACCGTAAAGAATTAGTTGTGGGTTCGATTCCCGGCGATAACATGCGAGGAGAAATAATATGAGGAGAAGATTGGAAACACAAACTCTACTGCATTTCCAATCTTGAATAGCTAGAATAACATACAATATTTATTCACACATGGATGATGACGCTGCTCGAATAACATAAACGTGAGGTTTGAAATTGTAGATGCACTTCTTGAATCTTGAAGTTCTGATTGTATCCAGGTACACATATATAAATGTACTGGTAGACTGTATTAATCGGAGGACCATTTATTGACGTAATAAAGAATAGCGTGTTGAAATTGTTCTTTTCAAGATAGCTAGAAGATTGTATATTTAATGCTTAATGCTGAATTTAAACTATTCACAGCACTAGTTCAAAGCAATGTTATGAATAAGCGATTAACACCTTATTTCTAAAAGATAAATCGTCTGTATTTATTCACAAGTAGCAGTTACATAAAATCCCTTTATGACTGCTAATCTCACCGAACTAAACTAATCGTAGTCCTTGAAAACGTACCTTTGGTTTTGTGAATTATAAGATTACTCACAGGTATGAATGATTTCCCCTTTTTATGGCACAAATCTCCGGAGAATTGAACGAAGCACTTTTAACGACTTCGTAGATGAATCCTTGAGATGTTTAAATTATGTTGAATGTGATGTTGAAGGTAATTGGATCTCTTAATCCAATAAAAATGAAGTTGAAAGGCTTTTTCGCCCGAAATTAGCACTGTGTGACATGCTAGAAGGTTTGATGATTGAACAAGAGCCCATTACTCTTGAATATGAAGAATGGAACATCCATAACGTTGTCCATTTTGAAGAGGTGATATTGGAATATAGTAAAAAAAAAATGAAGGTTGAAATAATTAAAAATCTCTAACCCAATAATAGCTTGACCTAAACATTAGGTTAATTAATCAATATATTAAAAAACACACTATACTAAATATGTAATAAATAAAATATAGACAGAATTGATAAAATGAACAGTTATTTTAAAATAAGTAAAATCATTTTGGTGTTGAGGTTAAAGCAACAATTGTCAAGACATACCTTGAATTGATTAAAACTGTAAGCCTTTAAAATGACAAATGAAAACCAAAGCCATCTGAACTAAATTCATGGCAAGCATAAAGAAAGGTATTACATGACGTAACAAATAAAAAAAATGTATTGCCATTTTCGAATTTAGGAGGCCAAATTACGTAAGATTTGGTACATTTTATTTCGGATACAAAAATTTTTTTTTTTAATTTTGTTAACTTGTGTAATCAACCGGTTTAGTTGTTTCTGCTTGCTGTTGAACGAGAGTAGTAGGGACGAGATGGAGGTTAACTTCGCACTTCCAGTGACGCCTCTTCCGGGCTTGATTTAACGTTTTCAATCTTAAGTAGTTGTAGTGATTTCTTCTTTGTTTTTTTTTTCTACCTTACCCTGCTCAGAGAAATGCGCAGGAGCATTATATGGACGAGTCTATATCGAAATATTGTAATTTGAAGGGGCGATCTTTCATTCGTGCGCCAGTCTTGAAGGGAGTCAATCGCGCCGACTGGTATACAGGTATGGTAGTCATGACGGGCGGGAGGGTATTTGTTCTGTTTATTTAAACTGGCAGAGCTAAGGCCATTAGACCTTCTCTTCCGCTCAACCAGTCAAACACAATATAACAAATACACAATTTAAATATTTAAAACCTAAATACAATAAACTAAATTACTATTAAAATACATGTTGACTTAAACAATACACTCCTAGTACAATTACTTAAACCTTAATGACAAAAACAAAAAATTACTAAACACTAAAAGTTAGATACATTCCTAATATATATTTAAAGTACATTATTTAGAATTAGGCTACTGACTTCTCTCTTAAATTCACCAAGCGTTCGACAGCCTCTGACTGTGCGAGGGATGGAATTCCATAAGCGAACTAATGATACAGAGAATGAAGATGAATAGGATGAAGAGCGGTGTAAAGGGATAGAAAGTACAATACTAAACTCTGATCGTGTGTTTAGGGTGTGATGACAGGACAGGTTATGGAAGCGACTAGATAGATATGATGGTGATGAAGTATGAAGAATTTTGAAGAGGAGACAAAGACAGTGAAATCTTCTTCGGTCATTCAGACGGAACCATGACAGCATTTCGAAAGATGGCGGTACATGATCGTACAGTCTTATATTACAAATGAAGCGTAAACACATATTATGAACACGTTGCAGCCTTTGGGATAAGTTAGTGCTCAAGTCTGTAAGCAGGACATCACAGTAATCGAAATGGGGCATGATCAGGGATTGTATTAAAGTCTTTTTTGCAGCAGTGGGTAAAGGCATATTTAATCTTTTAAGTATATGGATTAACGAGTTCACTTTTTTACAAGTTTCGTTAATTTGATTTTCCCAAGTTAAGTTTTTGTCTATCAGAACACCAAGATTTTTTACCGAATCGCCGAAAGGAATTACTGAATTATGGATTTTAATGGGAGGTAGATTGATTTCATTCAGCTTGTTTCTCAGCCGCTGATGTCCCACAACTATTGCCTTTGATTTCGCTGGATTCAGATTGAGTCCCAAACTGTGCGTCCATACGTCTATTGAGTTAAGGTCTTCGTTCATGCTAGTTACTGCGTTATTGATGTTGTTAGTATTTGAATGTATGTACAGTTGTAAGTCATCCGCGTATAGATGGTATTTACTATGTCGTGTACAATTAGTAATGTCATTTATGTACAGAGAAAACAGTAAGGGCCCGAGAATGCTTCCCTGTGGAACTCCTGCCTTTGCGAGACGCCATGTAGACGAACGATTATTGGAAACAACACATTGTTGGCGTTCGCACAGGTATGAGCTGAACCACAGAACAGCATTATCTCACAGGTTCAACGTCTTAAGTTTAGCAATAAGAATGTCTGTGTCTACTGAATCGAAAGCTTTAGTCATATCAAGTAAGACAAGTACTGTCAATTTCCGTACGGCGTATATCTTCACAAATATTCAGTAATGCTGTGGTCGTGCTATGCCCTGCTCTGAAACCGGATTGATAGTGATCTACTAGGTCTTTTTATTAAGGTAGTCAGTCAGTTGATTATGTATAATTCATTCAAGGGCTTTGGAAAAGGTAGGAAGAATACTGATAGGCCTATAGTCTTTAGGAGTTTCGGGGGATTTTGTTTTGGGAAGGGGTTTTACGTAAACTTGTTTCTACTGTTTAAGGTAGGATGAAGTCTTAAGGGAGGCGTTAAAAATATGGGTGACTATAGGTAGTATTAAATGTATTATTTTATTGATTAGATTTATGTTTATTCGGTCCGGGCCCTCTGCTTTAGTCTTTATGCGTTTCAATGCTTTAAATACGTCATCTTCACTTACGAGGGTTGATCCAGAAATAAGGTTCCCATCAATATTACAAATAGACAACATTGTTTATTCTCATAGTAATGTACATCGTTGGAAAGAAGACACTTTGCTCTATTTTTCTACATATTCGCCATCTTTTTCTAGGCATTTTTGTAGACGGTGCTCCAATTTTTGTAACCAATCTCGTAGAATTCCGCCGCCAATCCGTTGAGGAAGCGTTTCACCCCGACTTTGACTTTATCGTCGCTCCGAAAGCGTTGGCCACCCAAGTGTTCCTTTAACTTCGGGATCAAGTGATAATCGCTAGGCGCGAGGTCCGGACTATACGGTGGGTGACAGTCCACCCAAAGTTTGTCAAAAGGTCCTGAGTTTGACGGGAGACGTGAGGTCGGGCGTTGTCGTGAAGCAGCGTTACACCGGCTGTCAGTCGTCCTCGCCGGCGGTTCTGGATTTCTCGCCTGAGTTCCCTTAGTGTTGCACAACAACTGTCTGAGTTGATTGTTGTCCCAGGTTCCATGAAATCGACCCTGAGTGACGCCATTGTTTGGACTTTTCTTTCATTTCGGGAGTGAAATGAAACACCCACGTTTCGTCTCCCCAACAATGGAGTCCAACAGTCCTTACTGAACGAATCTCGCACTTGGCGGGAGCAACAACGAACACCTTCATCTCGAACGGCTGCTGAGCCCAGGCTCAGCGGCGCAGAAAAGCGCGGCTAGGCGGAATCGAAAGAGGGAGAACAGCCGCGCACATCGGTGTTGCCGGATTTTGCCTCGCCGTGCGGCTGGAGCTCTTTGGGAACCTTATTTCTGGATCAACCCTCGTACATATGTAAATTAAAATTTGTCTCTGTTTGCTGTTGTATTATGTAGTAGTTGTTGAATGGTTTGCTCTTTGTCAACATTGTCTATTTCTGAGGGAATTTTTGTGAAGTGGTATGTAGGGATCAGGGGCTTATAATTGTATGAGCGGACTGTAAGAGTCCCTAATACCACACGAGTTTGAACTTTAGTTGTGCTTAGCACTTCTCGTGCAAACCACAACTAATGATATCTCTGGTGGAGGCAAGGAATTGAGTTGAATAAATTGTATGAACACGCTTCACTCCATGAAAACAACGATATGACAGATAACCTTTAATTATAAACTAAAAAAACACACGAGATTGGTACACTTTCACTTTCTTGAAATTCGTTGGAATGAAGAAAGTATGCTTCTTAGCTGAAAGTGTTCTTGAAGATAGCAATTACAATCTGAGTTGAAAGTCTTCTTGAAAATAACAATTACAGTTTAATGTAATGATTAACAAGCTTCTTAGTGTAGTGTGTGTGTAATGTCACATGTGGATCCATCTATGATTGGAGCACGTGAACCTTGTCACCATCTTTCAATATTAACGATTGAATCAAAGTTTGTGGTTAATGAATTGAAAGTTTTAGTAATAATGTCACATATAATCACGTTTGTGAATAAATACACATCTGTTCGTGAATCATGACACTTGTAAAGATAGTTTTCACGACTAGAAATTGAATGTCAAGTCTGATGAATAGGCTATTTATTGATAACCTAATCACAACAATGAAGTCAATGTTTAAGGCGTAGATGAATGAAGATTGGATTCACTTCTTGTGATACCAATGATTACTTACTTAAAGCGAAGTATGTGTCCTTGTTTAGTTTGATATTAGCAGAATCCTTTTCTGCTATATGAATTAGAATATATGTCGTGATGTCCCAGCTATTCAGTGATTAGCAAAACACAACACAGAAACGCCATTTTGAAGGCGTGTAAATTGAATGAAATGTCCAAGTACATTTCTTGATCCACTAGTACTTGCTTACTTAAATAAATGTGTGATGATGAAGTACAGAACTCGTAGAATGCATTATGCACCAAAGTAGTTGAATGACTGCAGTGATGTCAGATTATATTGTGGTAATCTGAACACCGACTAGACATGGGTCCATCCATGTCTGGAAAAAGAATGTTTGGTAATGATGAAGAAAGGAAATCAAGTCAATGAGCTATATGAAATGCATATAAACTGCTCAAGAAATGTATCCCGAAGACTGGATACAAACATAATAATCAAAATATGAATAATAAAAGACAATGAATAGGGTTTAATAGCTTACAAGCTAGAAAATATATGTTATTTAGTAATTTGAGTCATGTTGACTTCAGAAACAGGAAGAAGAGAAAAATGGCCGCAGCCAACATGATAGGCTTAAATCTGAATAAATATTCTTGAAACTTCAAATATTAATAAATAGAAAATAATGAACAATATCTACTAATTGCAAATAATAAATCTAATGTTGTAAGTCATTAATAAACATAAATTTGTTAAAGGGAAATTACGAGTGAGTTAAAATATCACTAAAACCCGCATGTCATTGCACATAGCATTAAGCAATTATAGCTTTTGATATAGAATGAATATCTTACAACTAATATTAATTGAGAATTAAAAATGAATAAGGAATGTAATGCAATAACCTAAAAAGTCTAAACTTATATAACAATAAAACTAGAGAAAATGATGACTAGCATTCACAGCCGTCAAGTTGGCAGCGAAATATAACCAAACTTGTACAGAGTTTAAAGACATGATTGAACATGGTCATTAAGCCGCGTTCACACCTGTGCAACGTTGCATGCGCACAAGAGGCATGCGCCTGTCACGTGGAGATGCAAGCCGGGGCATGCAACGGTGCAGGGTAAGGCATGCGTGGAATCTGTGCGCACGGACCAGTGTTGCCATACGTACGACTATAGTCCTACACATACGACTATTTCATAGATTTGTACGACGTACGACGCAACCATGTGTCGTATGCCTATTCATACGACTATTTTTAATATTAGCATTTTATAGGCCTACTACCATTTTCTGTTAATTTTTTAGCAATCTACTGCAGAATTTTCAATTTGGATAAACATTAAGTTTTTTTTTCGTAGTTTATTTTGTATATGCCTACATATCGCTAAATGAATGGCGGAATGTTATAATAGCCATTGTCAAATAAAATTCAGTCCACTTATATATTACAGGCTTTCACGGACCGGTGCCGCACTTCGCTTAAGTTGTATTGTTGTATTGTTATTGCTACTTCTCTCATTCTTCTCCAAATATTTTAAATTTTAGCCGCCCGTGTGCTAAACGAAGCAATCCAAACCTCTAAAGAAATTATACCGATAAAAAAGAGCAGCTGGTCTTATTGTTTTTCTTTTATTTTGACCAAACATAATAATCATATGATTGTTATTATTAATAACATAATTACAGTATGTTGACACGTGCATATCAAAAGTGGCTGTATACTTTACTTTAAATAATATTTGGAAATCTTACTTTCTTATGGTTTGTAATGTATTAATATTTTATTATTAATATTTTATTATTAATATTTTATTTCTTCCTGGAACATCTGCAGGTAGCCGATGACAAAGAGTACCAACAACAATGGGTATATGTATACAGTTACGAGAGACCAGTTATCTGAGTAGTAGCGGTGAACAATTAAGTCAGCATGCGTGAGCAGTAGCACATTATAGAACTTACAAAAGCAAATTTTAACCATTTATAGAAAAAATGTCTGTACAGAGTACCTCACTTGGCAATCATTATTATTATTATTATTATTATTATTATTATTATTATTATCATCATCATCATCTTCATCCTGACAATTCGCAAAGTGTACGACGATTTTAACTAGGGTACGACTATTTTCAGTTGTTGGTACGACTGTTTTATGTTTCTGATCTGGCAACCCTGGCACGGACCACCTTGCGCCGGTGCACGTAGGCGCAAGTAGCTCCCCATTTGAAACGGGGAGCTACGTGCAACAGTCCTGCGTCTTCCAAAGTTCTGTTCTGATTTTTCATTATGGCGGAGTGGTCTAATGAAAGGAATATTGAGTTCATGGAGGATTATCACTGTTGTCCATGTTTGTGGATGGCTAGCTCCCCGGACTACAAGGACAGGACAAAAAGGAGCGATTCCTTGCAGTTTTTAAAAGACAAATATGCTTTGGGAACAACGAAAGCGGTATTAAATAAAATAAAAAGCCTCCGATCATACTTTCGTAGAGTCATAATGAACATCTCTCAAAGAGGAAAAGTGGGTGCGGAACGGATAATTTTATATTATATTAATATTAATATATTATATTTATTGTTATTAACATTAATTTTAAAGAGAGGTAATCAATGAAAACAATCAAAACCACATTGTCAGTCATTATTAACAGTTAACATTAGCATAGGCGTAACGAGGGGGGGGGGTTTGGGGGTTTGAACCCCCCCCCCCCATTGATTAAAAAATGGAAAATTGTACTATTTATTTCATTATTGTGATATATCACATTTTTTTAAAAAATCTGCTTATAAATTACTTAATGAGTTTAAAGTGTGGGAAGCTTAAAACTCGTTATTGTGCATCTTCATTTTTAAAATTTTCCGGGGGGAGGACCCTGGTACCCCCTCTCCAGATGTTATAACCCCCCCCCCCATACGGTCGGCCTGGTTACGCCTATGAACATTAGGGTAAGGTGGTACATTTTCGAACATGGCACAATTCTGAACGAACTAAGATTTTTATCCACTTTTGGGTTGCAAACGTAATAATTATAAATTATTTATAAATATTATTACTCTTTTTTAATAATACATTATTTAAAATAATGAAATTCTTTTATAGCATAAATTATTATATAAATTATTAATTATTAATATAAATTGACGATAAATTATTAGCTTATTTTCCAATCGAAGGTAAGAACTCCATGCTTGAAAAATGGCACGTTATAAAATTGCTTATAATTCCACCTTGTGTTACTGGAATATATTTTTGAGGAACAATTTTTAACTCATACCAAGAAATAGTGTAGTCTAAAGTCTTTAATACGTAAGTCTTTGGCACAACATGTGTCATTCTTGAGCGGAATTTGTAACTATGTGGTAATTTACAAAAACTAGCGCAAAGTACAAATAGGCTACAAAAACATTTTAGGTACAAATTCGTACGATTTGGTACGAATTAGGTACGATTGCTCACTTACGTCTTAAATGGAAAAGCTGTTATGCCATCACAGCATTCTGCATGTTTATTATTATTAACTGCGCTAATCATATATAAAAGGTTGACAATCATACGTCTTTCAGCAGTGGTATTATTTCACCGAATAGCCCTTTTAAGGCTTTTTAAACAAACGAGTTTAGCCATCTTAGTAAAAAATAATAATGGACACTAATATAACACAGAAAATTGTATTATAATTTTGACAGAGATATTCTAGTTTTTAGGTAGATTTCGAAGAAAAATCTACCTATTGCAATCGATACCATGTCATGACTTTCGAAAAATTCTTTCATATCTTTACGTTTCATGCCTCCCTAAGTACGAAACCACCGCCTGTTCAAAAAGAAAAAAAAAATTGTGATATACAGGGTGTTAATGAATAACACCGAAATATTTTACCTGTGTATAGAGGGGACATAGACTAGCAACTTTTATTAGGAGATTTTTGCTCTATTGATTCAATTTTTCCTGTTACAGCATAAAATCTCCCAGGGCTTGGCCGCCACTGACTTCTAACATTAGAAAGAAAAGCAAAACAAAGGAACTTCGTTGTTAAGACTGTAGTGAGTAGTTATGAATAAAAAAAAAGATTAATGCAGTGGCGACCAGTCATGTGATTAGTCTGTAAACATTGCAGATTATGTAAACACTAAATTATGATATAGCTGTTGACAAATGATTAGAAGTCAGGTTTTTATTGATCACTAGGAAGGCATGAAGTCAATTTAATAAACATTTTAACCCTATTTCGCGTAATTATTGATTTATGAGCACCAAATTATAATGACTTTAATGCCCTTTAGCATACACATTTTACGTCGTAGAGTAAAAATCTCCTAATAAAAGTTGCTTGTCTAAGTCCCCTCTATATACAGGTAAATTATTTCGGTGTTATTTATTAACACCCTATATATATATATATATATATATATATATATATATATATATATATATATATATATATATATTTACACGATAGCGGCCGTAATTTTGTAGATATTTGAACCAAATTTTATTATGTCATTTCTTGGCCCAATAGTTCGGACAAGTTGGTTAATGAGCAAAATTGGCCCAAGGGGGTGGTCGGGGGAGGGGGTTGAAATTTTAAAACATTTATATCTCGGCCCCTATGAACTATAGAGGGAAACTTTGTTTGAATAAATTAGAGTACTCCCTATGGAGATCACAGTGACACCAACGATTCGGGGGTTTTGGGGGTACGGGTGGGGGGATGGAAATTCGTCTTGTGGAGTTTCGTTGAAAAGCTCTTGATGAGTACTCTACAAATCAATAACTATATAGTTTCTTGGTAGTTCTCATATAAGGCGAGATTTGAATGTTTGAAAAAGTGCTCTTTCCTTTTTTTTTTTTGCAGTTATTATTGCGGGTTTGTTATGCCAATGCGAAAGAAGAAGAAATAGGCATTAAACCAAAAGCTCTTCGAAATCTACCTCAGCCTGTAGGCTTGCCTAAAGGGATTTTTTAAATGATACAATTGTTCAATACCCACTCAGTTCACTTCCTATCTACAAAAATAAGTTGACTGAAATTGTATTGTTCCTTTAATATACTTCTTTGTCGTTGGTCGGCAAATTGTTATTTTAAAGTTTAAACGACAATGAATTATTTGCACATTTCACGCTTCTTACGGTTTCGTCTTTGTCGCAAAATAACAACAGCTGCAACAGCATCCATATCCAAAGCGGACATTTCATCTGCGCACTTCTAGCAGGTGTGAACAGAAAGAGGCATGCGCCTACAATAATGGAGCCGCAAGAGACTAGGTGCATGCGTGAGCTTGCACCGTTGCATGCGCAGATGCACTGGAGAGGCACGGCAACTAGGCGCAAGGCGCACAGGTCTGAACGCGGCTTTAAGGAGTTCCAGTGACAGGGTGCGGTCGTCTACCTGTGTCGTGGGTTTACACAGTCCCATTGCTTTAAGATCTTGCCACAATGCTGCAGGGTTAGCACCTGGTTCAATGAGACTGTATGCATGTCTGAGTTTAGCATTTCTGATGGTTTGGTTTGTCTTGTTACGGTGATGTTTATAGTGATTTAAGTTATCGTTATTTTTATCTCGTCTGTAAGTCCTGTAAGCCAGGTCTCTTTGCGCCATCATGTTGCGTATGTCATCTGTTAACCAAGGGACAGACCGCCTATATACTCGTTTTGTGCCTATTGGAGCATGTTTGTCATACAGTTTCATAATGTACATAGGGTACAATGCCTTGTCTCTCTGTATTATTCAAATCCTACCTCTGTATGTCATTCACCTCACTCGCGTTTTGCCAGTGTCAGGAAGGGGAAAAAATACTGTAAATTATAGTATTCCTTCAGATCTATCCAAGAATCCGAGGGAATTTTGCTGGCATCGAAATATGAAAGAGATTTCACAGGCAACGAATACCCAAAGTATTTTTGAGCAGGAAACCGAAACACTACAAGGAAAGTTTTCGAACGACAATAGGCCTTTCAATTTAATACCATTAGCATATACAGCATATACAGCCCCCCCCCCCCCCACAGAGTTGGATGATGTTGAATGCGGCCAGAGATTATCTGTAGGCCTACCCGAGTGGCACGGTGTCGCGCGCGGCGTGTTTGCATGCGTGCGTATGGACATAGGGCGGCAGTGACGGGGTTAGCATTTTAGATCAATACCCTTCCCCATCTTCACTACACCAATTGCAAAAAACACTGTCCCTTTTCTTCAGAGGGCTTTTGTGTACCAGTAATTCGTTTCTAACTTTTAATTTGACCTTGGCACAGTTCATAGTGTGGAACGCTGCCATTAACTCTCCTTGATCTCTTTCAGCGAGTGTACCATGGCCAGGTAATCCATCTTCAAGCAGGAGCGTGTGGAACTTTATGGGGAAGAGGCAACAAAATGTAACCTGCATAAATTTTATTTATGTATCATTTATTTGTTTAAACCAGGGTTCCTGGGCCAATGGCTATACCCCCTGTCATACATTGAAATTTACATTAATTTTCATTCATTAACACGATCCTTCGCTTCTTGCAATTTCAGGATTGTGTTTTTCTTCCATCCTATTTCATCAGAGTGTCTGGCTGGCACATTTACTAGCTCTCGTTGTATACATGTATACATAGGAGGGCCGTCCATAAAGTAAGTTTCCCTAAGGCCGTTTACACAAACAAAACAACATTTCATGGAAATATGTATTGCAACTGATGCAGCAAGTGTTCAGCTATTTTTCAACATATTTGCCACAGGAATTGCGATATTGTCATACCATGGGACCAACTTTTGAACACTTGTGTCGTAGAAGTCTGCCGCCTGGGATTTGAACCATTGTGTGATAACCTCCGTGCCAATCTCTACCATTCCCTGTCATTCACTGTCATTTCTTGAGGGGTAGGAAAATATTAAAATCTCTGGGTGCGCGGTCCGAGCTGTAGGGTGGAAGCTTCAACACCTTCCTGCAAGTCTCCTGCAAAAGCTCGGCTAGGAGATGTTTCAACATCCACCCTACAACCCGAACTTCGCTCCCAGTGAATTCCATGTTTTCTACACCTCAATAAATGACAGAGAAGTGGGGATGATTGTCACACAGTGGTTCAAATTCCAGGCAGCAGACTTCTACGACACAAGTGTTCAAAAGTTGGTCCCAAGGTATGACAAATGTCTCAATTCCTGTGGCGAATATGTTGGAAAATAGTTGAACACTTGCTATATCTGTTGCAATAAATATTTCCATGAAATTTTGTTTTGTTTGTGTAAACGGCCCTAGGGAAACTTACTTTGTGGACGGTCCTTGTATATATCCACTGGAAACACCACTGATGATCTTTAACTTGCTGTTTCCTTTCTAAAACCACTATCAGGGTGTACTTCGTGCAAGCCTTGTAGGGGTCTCTCTGAGTCCAGAAAGCTAGTCCTTTCTTGTGACCTGCTGTGTTACTTATTGCCACCTTCTCTGCCAATTTTTGATGGTTGGTTGCCGAATTTTCCTTCTATTCTCGGCTGAGCTTGAGATTTCATACTTTATTCTGACAAATGGATAGGTTCATAGTTTATGGCAATTTTCTTTCTTGTCCTAAATAGTGCGATTCTTTCCTCAGCAGAAGGTCAGCTGGCAGCACTCCTGCTATGACTGGCAGTGACTCAGTTGGGGCAGTGGAATATGCTTTGGTTACTCTGAACAAGGCTTGCCTTTGTGCTGATAAGATCTTCTTCCGCTGCATTCCATTGAGATAAGGTGCCCAGGCCTTTGCTCCATACGTTATTATAAGCTTCAAAGATAGCAGAATACAGAATCTTCCAATTTGTATACTTAAATCCCCAATTTTGTTCCGTGAGTCTTTCAAAGGCCTGAAAGAGATTCACAGCCGAGGTGCAATCTTTTCAACATGAGCGTTCATTTTATTTCCTGCTTCTAGTATTAGTCCCAGGTATGGTATGGTCTGAATTCCTTTCAATCGAGTCTGCTCTGCAAAAATTCTTTCAGAAGACCTCCCACAATCAATATTTTGGTTTTGCTTGATGAAACTATCATTCTGGTGTGATTGCACCAACTCATAAACGGTGCAAGGGCTCTATTTCCTTTTGCCTCAAGTTCATTTCTAGTGTCTCCCTCCATGAGCAAAACAAGATCATCTGCAAAGGCTATCAAGGAAGCCAGACATATATCCTCTACTTTTCTAATTGCTGTGTTAAAAACCAAATTCCATATGTTAGGTTCCAGGATTGACACTTGTGGACATCTCTTTGAGACTGCCTTCGACATCCCATAATAATTGTCTTTGAAAACCATCAAACTATAAAACTAAACTTCGCATAAACTGTAGAACACTCGTGAACAAGGCATATCAGCATGCTACTAAATAATACACTGCCATAAAGAAGTCTCTCCCCACCTCTCACTATGTTCGCCACCCAGGTGAAGGTTGGTATTTCTCCCTACCTTCCCTTCAAAATCGTAGCAGGTATACCACAGTAGACCATGTAAGTATCGATATGTGTCTGTTTTCTAATGTTGATGTGTTTATGGTAAATCATAATTTCAATTAATATTCCTTTTTAATTAATGCGATACAGGATGAAATAACGGCAATGAGTAAGCGAGGTATTCCGAGATAAACATTTTCAACATCTTCTGTTACTTCATAAATGATTGCAAAAGAACATCAAAACCATACGCTAGCCCTACCAACTGAATTCCGTTTCTTAGCGGATCTCGCCTGTACAAGTGCTGCGGAACGACTTCTTGATGGCAATGTATGGCATATACAGGTGTATCAAAAGTGATAATGCAAACTTACACTGTTGAAATTATACAATAATGGAAATAAAAATCCCAGTAAACGTGGATCCGCGAACAAGTTGATTATAAGATCACTTCAGAAGTAATTGAACTCCTTGCACACATAGAAGCAGTCTGAACTGTTCTCTTTGTTTACAAAACTGAAGAATGCCGAAAGGTGGAGTTGTAATCAAACCATAGAGACCATACAGGATGGATAGTGATAGTACACAATCGCAAAACTCTGTACATTTTTTCTTCATCAAAAATGCATCCTGTAGACAACTGGTGCAGTTCGTTGTGCTATTGAGGGAAAGTACATGGAAAAGAAGTACCCATGCAGAGACTACTTCCAAGACCCCACTCCTTATACAAGTGCAGTGCTGAGCATGAACCTGAGGACAAATGCATGTAAAGCAATTGCCGATGTACAAAGTGTGCACTGAGCAACATTCCTAAGTTACACTGTAATTTTCAAGTAACTTGAGGACTGAAGTACTGAATATCTTTTAAACAATAAAATGTGAAAGTTATGTCTAATTTGCTTGACCGATATTTGTGTACATAATCTTGTACAAAAGTTTTACCAAATGATTAGGCTTAGGTGTGGTTAGTGTAGGGTGTCCATATAATATTTATGTAAAAATCTGACATTAAAAAAAATTTGAAAACCCTGAGACAATTAAGAAAAAAGAGGACAAAATTGTATCCACAAAGTTCATTGAACATTTGGAATTTACTTTTGCATCATGCACACAAATTATCCCAAATGACTTAAGTTTCTTCTGAAAACTGGTGAAGGTAATTTATTCTGCAGAAGTAGATGCCTCATTGTCAGTGTACTTTTGACTTTTTATGAATTTTGTTAACAAGTTTATTTTCTTCTGATATTCTGTCCTGAAAGTCAGCACATGATACGCCATTAAAGTGTAACGGGCAAAAGTTACACCGTAATTTTCAAGTAACTTGAGGACTGATGTACTGAATATCTTTTAAACAATAAAATGTGAAAGTTAATGTCTAATTTGCTTGACCGATATTTGTGTACATAATCTTGTACAAAAGTTTTACCAAATGGTTAGGCTTAAGTGTGGTTAGTGTAGGGTGTCCATATAATATTTATATGAAAATGTGACATTAAAAAAAAGTTGGGAAAACCCTGGGACAATTAACAAAAAAGAGGGCAAAAATTGTATCCACAAAGTTCATTGAACATTTGGAATTTACTTTTGATGATGCACACAAATTATCCCAAATGACTTAAATGGCTTCTTAATTTTCTTCTGCAAACTGGTGAAGATAATTTATTCTGCAGAAGTAGATGCCTCATTGTCAGTTTATTTTTAATTTTTATGAAATTTGTCAACAAGTGTATTTTCTTCTGATATTCGTCATAAAAGTCAGCACATGATACACCATTAAAGTGTAATGGGCCAAGGCCTTCACTGTTGCAAATTTCATTAATTTAGCATAAAATACATCTGCCCCAGGAAAAGTGGTACTAATGGACATCCTTGGTTAGGAACAATACGATTTAGTGTGTAGGATATTTGTTATAAGTATAGTAATAAGTGAATGCTCATGCCTAAGGTTGCAAGTGTGGGGTATTTCTGCATGGAACTGAATTGAATGCAACAAAAATTATGTGCCTTGAACATACAAAACTAATTACTTCTCTCTGAACACAAGTCACATAGTTGAGAGGTTTAAACCATAAGCTTACAGAACTAAACATACCTAGGTGTTTGAGTTATTCCTTGATCTTTCTTTTTTTCTTTCTTTCTTCCTTTCTTCAGAAATCACATAACCACTGGATTTGTATGGTCTGTGAAAACATATGATAAATTATGGCCTAACTATTGGTTTTATTTTTTCACCATATTTAATTTTAATTCAAATTCAATTGAAATAATACTTATAAAATCCATTTAAATTTCTAAAATGAAGGATTAGAAATGTTATTAAAACTGCTCACAAACAAACAAACAGGAAATAATCAGCAGATGGAAACACACCTCCACATATGATGGGTAAGACTTATAAATGAAGCTGTTCCAGACCGGTCACACATAGGTGCTCCCCTCTCATCATGATCACCACTTGTCGGGAAAGCAAATATTTTTAATTTCTAAAAGTAGAAGGAAATTTTATTGATTAACTGAGATAAATATAGAGAAATATTATGTAATCAATGTATTGTAGCCCTTGTGTCTCTTCACAACCAAGAGAAATGTTAATATTCTTATATTGTTTTTAATGAACCTTCTTCATCTAAATACAGTAATCCTATTCTACAGATATGAATATTACATGATAAATGTATAATAAATATGTTTTCTTATTATTACAGGGACTGGCACATTTGGACGTGTTTGTCTTTGCCGAGAAAAGTCTACCAAGAAATATGGTGCAATGAAGATCCTAGCCATCAGTGATGTTATACGACTAAAACAAGTGGAACATGTGAAAAATGAAAAGAGTATTCTTCAAGAAATAAGGCATCCCTTCATAGTAAACTTGTAAGTTTGAAAACATATCCACCTTAAGTGTTTAATTATTTATATTCTTACATATATTTATTTCTGGATTGTCTTTTGTCTCTTTATTTTACTGCTTCTGTTACTGAAACTAACCCAAACCTGAGCGTTTGCTCATTGTGATATCAATAAATACCTCTGTAACTTTTTAGAAATCAATGCAGATATATTTAGATTTCCATTGTTTCCAATAATTACACAAAATGTAATTTGAGATGACTTTCATTTTTGGGTACCGGTACTAGAGTATGTAACTAAGATGCACTGTAAGGATTTATAAGGTTATAGTTATTATTAAACTCTCACATCACCGTAACCCTAGAGGATGTAGATGCAACCAGCTCAAGGAAACGAGGAAAGAAACAAACAAGATAATATAATAATGACTTTATATAACCAAACTTAAAATTACAATAAATATCACAGGGAACAAGAGTAATCATAGACAACAGCAAAGATCCTATATAAAAAATACATCAATATTTCCTATAAGTGCTTAAAATACAACCTTCAAAATGTCACAATGCCATGAAGCTTCGAGAAATCGACAATATGTTAAATTTAGATAACTGTAATGTTTTCAGTTTAAATGAAACGTAACAGGTCTACTGTAGTTACGATAAATGAGAAGGTACTATTATTGCTTAATATTACTAACTCTAGAATTCTACAGGAGAATCAGCCTCACCGAATAGACGCAAGGCAATGGTTTAGAATACAAATATCCAACACTGAAATCCCTCTTTCAAATAATCACTATGGCTTCAAAACAAATGTAGCATTATAAATTATAATGAAGTTTCTGAATATAAAAATTCTGTAAACAATTTTAATTCTGACGTTCAGGAGGGTAATCAGGCTAAATAATCACAAAATCAATTTACTATGGTTTGTGAATATAATACCTCAAGTTAGAATAAGCCTAATATAGCTCAATAATCAGAAAATTAATTAACTATGGTTTTTTTTAATATAATACTTCAAGTTAGAATATAGGTTTAATTCAAAAGAACATTACTGAAGGATTTCTGTATATAGTTTCAATAGACCATTTCAATTCTTAATCTGAAGAGAATAGTTAGCCTCAACATTGACAAAATCAATTAACTATGGTTTTTAAATATAATACTTCAAATTAGAATAAGCCTAACAGCCTAACAGGGAACATTACTGAGAAGTTTTCTACATGTAAGTTTCAATAGACCATTTTATTCTTAATCTGAAGAGAATAATTAGCCTCATCATTGGCAAAATCAATTAACTATGGTTTGTGAATATAACACTTCAAATTAGAATAAGACTAATATAGCTTTAATTCAAAGGGAACATTGCTGAGAAGTTTTCTGCATATAAATTTCATTATAATCTGAAGAGAATAATTAGCCTCAGCATTGGCAAAATCAACTAACTATGGTTTGTGAATATAATACTTCAAATTAGAATAAGACTAATATAGCTTTAATTCAAAGGGAACATTGCTGAGAAGTTTTTTGTATATAAATTTCAATAGACCATTTTATTCTTAATCTGAAGAGAATAATTAGCCTCAGCACTGACAAAATCAATTAACTATGGTTTTTGGTTCAAGTTAGAATAAGCCTAATATAGGTTTAATTCAAAGGAACATTACTGAAAGTTTTCTGCATATAGTTTCAATAGACCATTGTATTCTTAATCTGAAGAGAATAAATAGCCTCAGTATTGGCAAAATCAATTAACTATGGTTTGTGAATATAACACTTCAAATTAGAATAAGACTAATATAGCTTTAATTCAAAGGGAACATTGCTGAGAAGTTCCTTCTGTATGTGAAAATGTGATCATAAGAGTATCATTAATCTTTCCATATTGTGAATTACCTTTAATTCTTGTAACTTCCCTCTGCAGTAAATTAATGTTTTACTCAACTGTGCATTCACTTTGACTGTTGTGATAAAAAAAAAGATGCTCTCCCAAATTAAAAATGTTCATATTATCAAACTCTTGTAACATATTATTGTAAAGTTACTCTAGAACTCCTCTCCTTTACCAAATTTTTAATATGTAGGCTATGGGAAAGTTAAGACAAGATGTACGGGATAAACAACAGCAATAAGAAATTTATATTAATACTTGAGATAGAAATTTAACATAGCCTACATAACTTCACTTAATTCAAGAATTAACCTGAACATGTTAAGTTATGAGCTTGCATCATGACTCATCTGAAGGTTGGTCAGCATCAGCATCTTCTTGAGAGCATCCAAGAACTTCCATTGTCAGCAAACATTGAAAAGTTTTTCTCTTTGATATGATTTTTTTTTACAAAATTATGAACTGTATGTGTCCCAGAATACAAATTTTCAGCTCCGGTTCCAAATCCATTTCATGCCTTTGTTTCCCAAACATGGACTGTTATTGCTGATGTTTCCTTTTGTCCATACTTTATATGAACAAGTATCTCCATGCTTCATATGCCTTAGTTTATGTTTTCCAAGTTGAAAACAGACCCAAGGAGCTCATTAGGCATATAAAGTATGGACAAATGGAAAAATCAGCAAAACAGACAATGTTTGGGAAAAAGACCATGTTTGGGAAACAGAACATGAAATTGGTTTGATACCAGAGCTAAAAAGGGTATTTAGGGACAACAGCTCACAATTTGGGAAAAAATCTAAGTTCACAAGAACAAAACTAGATTGATGAAATTTTAAATTCCTGCAGATGACAATCTCATAAGGAAGTTCATGCCCTCAAAGATGATGTTGATACTGACCATTTGACACATGGAATAAAGCTGATAATAAGTGATGATACCTCTAGAACAGTGGTTCCCAAACTTTTCAGTCCGCGAACCCCTTGAAAAAAGTATAAATTTCGCGGACACCCTCTGGGTTTTTGGGGGGGGGGAAAAAACTAAGTCCGCCGCCGTGGGTGAGTCGGTAGCACACCTGCCCTCCACTCCGGCGGTCCGGTTTCGATTCCCGGCCGGGTTGGGGATCTTTCAGTAGTGAAAGATCCCCTCCCCGGGTTCAGGACTGGGTGTTAGGTTAAGATAATGCACACTTGTGCGCGATTCCTAAATTATTAAAAAACTAAATAAATACTTTGATTCAAATGTATTAAATTCAATAGACAAAATAACAATATCAATGGTAATAAACAGAGTTTACTCCTTAATGTGAACAGTGAAGCTGCTTTAGAAGATATGTAATTTGAGAAAGTTACGGGATATCCTATTTCATCTTAAACTGCCTGCGGACCCCCTGAAATACCATCGTGAACCCCCGGGGGTCCGCGGACCCCACTTTGAGAATCACTGCTCTAGAAACTTAAATTTGGGTGAAGTTTAGTTTATCAAATTCACTCAGTGTTATTCATTAATAATAATAGCTTCACTGTATGATCTTCCTAAAGATGTTAATAATAGTTTTGATAGTTGCATTTGGTTGGATTTATGGTATTTTTAAGTCAAAGCTTCTGTTTATAGTTGTGTTGAATTTACAGACGATGGCACTACAGAGATACAACTTGTCTATACATGTTGTTTGACTATGTGTGTGGTGGAGAACTATTTTCCTACCTAAGAAATGCAGGGAGATTCAGCACAAGTACTGGTAAGCGTTGGCTTATGCATGCAGTATTGCAGTATGGATACTTTGACCGATTAGAATGCATTCTTTAAGTTTCTTTATTGGTTACATGGGAAAATTTGGAACAGGAATCTTCAAATTTCAGATACAATTGGAGTACGTTTTCAGAATATGCACCAATATGATAACTAGGGTTTGAATGTATATGACATGTTACATTGTTTCCTGAGTTTTCATTTCAGTCTTAGCATTAATTTAAACAAATTGAACATTTCTGATAACTTATAAGTCATACATGTGCATAATGGTGTATTTCACAGTTTTGTCATATTATAGGGCCTATATATTTGTTTTTAATTTAAGGTCATATTCTAGTTACATATGGTGGCAAGATCTTATATTTATAAATGTTAAATGGTTGATATTTTGAAAAAAAATATGTCTACATTCTGGATTTTCAACAATTTGCAAAATCGGTGACATTTTAAGGGTGACTATTCCACTTATATGCTGCATGTTTGATATTGGCCAATAACGTTTAGCAATTCCTCGAATATAGACCAATCACGATTGTTTGTCTCATAAAATGCTTGCTATTAATATGAGGATGCAATTTTATCTGATAAAATCGTCAGCTCGTTACTGGACATGTAAGGCATCAATGTGCCGTGATTAATACGTCACATGCTGCTAGTCACCACAATTAAAACACATTATTTTATACAACCTAACTATAAATAATATAAATAATACAAATTTACATTGTTTAAAAACACAATTTCAATTCGGTGCAAGCCAGTTCATGTGATTTTTTCTGTTCTGCAGTTAACTTACCTAAACTAAGTTAAATATGTCTTATATGCCCTATTGGTAGCATTGGTTATCTACATGGTAACTTGAATCTATTTGTGGATGGTTGATTCATAGTATCGCATGATCTCGAAGCTGTTATTTTTGTTTTTATATAACAAAGTAAGAAAGTAATTATTATTTGTATAATTCGTTATACGCAGTCATGAATCTATCGATAAACTTGTAAAATCTTGTGGGATTACCTTTGATAAATAGGGTTGCCATGTGTCCCTTATTATACAGAATTTCCCGTATTTGAAGGTCTAAAGTACTATCTCGTTTTAATAGCATAGCCTTTTTTCCGTATCTAAACAATGACTTCTGCCATGGTTAAAATTATCTATTTAAATTTTTCAGTGATGTAGCTTGACATTGTGTTCTGGGTAAACTATGTTTTAAAAATAAATTTATGATGATTGTTTAAATGACATACGAATTCTCAAGTAATAAAAGCGTTTTAAATAATGAAATAGCAGGAATGTTTGCACATGTATTTAATTTCGTATAGACCTATATATAAAGTATTACTACCGGTATTATTATTATTATTGTTTACCTTTTATATTCCTTCAACACTCCATCCTTTTCCCCGCCAAATAGCAAATACAATATTTATGGTTGTAACTACTAGTTAACCAATTAAATTTACTGTATCAGGATGTTTGAAATGTTTGTTTACTTTCATACTCAGGGGTTGGTAATTTACCATAGGTTCACACGCTTTTTCATAAGACTGAACCGAAAACGGAGTTTTTAATTGGTGATCAACTATATCGGTGGAATTGTCCACACAGCACTGAAACATAATCAAACACACAGTTTAGGTGTGCAATGAGAATGTAATGTTTATGTTCCCCCGATTTCAAGCTTGCAGGTATTTGAGGGATGAGACTATAACCCCGATAAACCTTTCTAGTCTCTGCAATGGTGCCATATGTCACTCTTGCACAAGGAATTAGCCTATTTTCTCTCAAGGAGTAGGTTAACATTTAGTGGGAAAAGTCATATAACTCGCACTTGAATGAGACTACAACTTGGTTGATCACTATCCAGTCTCAACTCGCCTCCATTGCTGCATCATGAGATTTCTAGACTGCCTAAGCACGCAGCACCACAAGTTAACGCCTAATAACAGTAGAAGTGGGATATGTAGCAGAAAAAAATATGTTATTGATAGTACTAATGGGTTTTTAATGATTAATGACTTGGTTGACAATGCTTTTATTTATTTGTTTAAATTCAAATTCAAATTCTTTATTGGTCCAGAATAATCACTATGTACAATGTACAATTGATATTGGACAAGTCAACTTATAATTAAACTACACTAAGCTAAAATAATATAAGAAATATTTTTGTAAATAATATTTGGAAGATGGTTCTAAAGTACATATGCATTTTTTGTAAGATATTCCTCAACTGAATAAAAGCAATTTTCAATCAAATATGCCTTAAGGGATTTTTTAAATGCCGTTTTTTGATGGATTAATTTAAGCTGCTTTGGAAGACTGTTATATAATTCTATTACAGAGTAAAAGGTTCCATTTTTATATAGAGTGGTTCTGTGCTGTTGTGAGTGAAAATCAGAACGGAGTCTAGTGTAGTGAGAGTGTATTTCATCATTTTTTACAAATGGAGAGCAGCCATCTATTGTAGTTTTACTAATTAGCATTAAGCTTTGATAAATGTACAAACATGGTAGTGGGAGGATGCCAAGATTTCTGAATAGGGGTTTACATGAAGCTCTTGGATTTTGCCCTTCCATTATTCTAATTATTTTCTTTTGGGTTCTGAAACATTTAATAGCTGCAGATGATCTTCCCCAAAATGCTAACCCATAAGCAAGGAGAGAGTGGATGTATGCAAAGTAAGCTGTTCTGAGAGTTTCCTTTCTTGTACAGTTAAATAAGATTTTCATTAAGTAGGTGGCTTTACAGAGCTTTTTGTTTACTTCATCAATGTGAATATCCCAATGTAAATTATTTTGTATCCATAGTCCTAAGAATTTTGTGCATTCAACTTTCTTAATTGTCTGATTGCAGAGTGTTATTTGAGTGAAGTATTTATTGTTTCGAGTAGAGTGGAAGTCCATACAGATGGTTTTATTTAGGTTAATAACAAGATGGTTAAATGAGAAGTAGTTGGTAATTTGGTGTGTAGTGATGTCTATGGAGTTTAGAAGGGTGTGTTCTTGAGGAGCTTTAATCAGGATATTTGTGTCATCTGCAAATAAGATTGAGCTAGAGTTGGGATCAGTCAGACAGAAATCATTGACAAAAAGTATAAATAGGATGGGTCCTAATATTGAGCCTTGTGGATCACCAAATTTTGTATTTAATAGATTAGAGCGATAGCATCTGGTTACATTGTCTTGTAAATGCTTAATTTCTGTTAATTGAAGGCGGTTGCACAGGTATGATTCAAGCCATTTGTTTGGTAACCCCCTTATGATTCCACTTGTTTTCTTAGCACTTTATTTAGGTAGCCTAGACTCAGTCTCAAAGTCTACCCTCTGGTTTTGAAGAAATGATTAATACTTTAAAATCTACTGAAATTTGTTCAGCTTTTTGTTTGGATAGCTTTTATGGAGAGTTTTTTCCCATAAATTTAATAATGTGATGCTGGAGCTAGATATATCTGTAGCCAGTAATACTGGCAGTTATCAGAGTTGTAATGTGAACTCAATATTTGTTATCTTTTCTCTAAAGCTAATTTAAATGCTGTTCCAAATATACTAATATTGGTATGAGTTTTTCATTTCTTAAAAACAAATGGAATGACGAAAGGAATAGATGTTCAGCAATTCTGATAAAGCCAGAAATTCAAGTCTTGCTTAATTTTGATCATAGTTGTCAGAAATGTCATGACTTGATTAAGGGAGATTCAGCATTATTGAAAAAAGCTAAAAGTAAAGAAAAATATGGGTTTTGTATTTTTATGAAGAAAAATTAACCCTCTGGCAGAGTTTTTGTGCTTTATTAATGCCTTAACCTTGAGCTTATTAAAACTTCTACGGAAAAGTTCACAGGCGCACATGAAGTTGCCTGAGACCATAACCTATTAAGTTTCAATCCAATACTCTTCCAGTTCATAAAGAAGATGTTATTTATTGATGTACACGTAAACTAATACAGAAGGATTAATATTTGTTATATGAACTAAAGTACACTTATACTCTTGTGCAAAAAGACGAACTAAAAGTACTTCCTGCCTCATGGCAGACTTAGCACGAACCGAACAAAGAACAAAGGCCAACGGCCAACGCCCAACTGCATGCTTCTTGCATGGCAGAGCTTAAGTCACTGTCACTAGGAGGCGACACCATTCACTTTTAAGTTTGATACTCAGTGCTGCCAACTTCAACACTTTCCCTTGTCAATTTAAAAGTGAAAACAAAACTTTTACTTCTTTTCTAGTTTCCTAACTGTCCTCTTAGGATCCTTAAACGAGTCTGTGCTAACAGCTTAGTCATCAAATCTGCAAGTTGTCTCTCTGTTGCAATTTGCTGAACACCTAATTGCCGTTCACTAACTTTCTCTCTGATGAAGAAATGTTTGACACTAATATGCTTCGTTCTGTTATGGAACTCTGGATTTTCAGCTAATCTTACTGCTGCCTGGTTGTCCACCTGTAGAACTGGAACATGCTGAAGCTTTGTGATGCCTTTGAAGAGTCTGGCAAGCCAAATAGCTTCTTTGGCTCCTTCAGTTGCTGCAATCAACTCTGCTTCAGTTGTCGAGGTCGCTACTACAGACTGTCTTTTACTTAACCATGAAATAGCTCCGCCTGCATAGAGTGTTACCACTCCAGATGTGGAGCGCCCTGTTGCTTCGCAGCCACCAAAATTTGCATCACTATAACAGTCTAAGACACCTCTGTTGTAGTTTGGCTTGTACACAATTCCCATTTCTTGTGTACCTGCTATGTACCGGAACACCCTCTTCACTTTCACTATCTCTTTCAATGTAGGATTGTCAAGCGTTCTGGATAAGTAGCCAATACTGTACGCCAAATCCGGTCTTGTTCCTGTCATCAAATACATAAGTGTACCGATTGCCTGTCTGTAGGGAAAATTGATTTCTCTCACATTGTTTTCTTGTTGAAAAACTGCTGACTCTTTCAACATTGGGGATGTCACTGGTTTGCATTTATCTAGTCCAAAGCTCTTTAATACCTTCTTAATATATGCTTTCTGACTTATCTTAATGCTACCGTCTTCTTGTTTTTCTATTTCCAAGCCTAAGAAATATGATGCTGGCTGTGCAGTTATTTTGAACTTGGTCTGGAGTTCTTCAATAACACTTTTTGTTTCTGCTGGATCTGATGATGCAATTAAACCATCATCCACATATAATACAATTACCACTTTCTTGTTATTATTTTCTCTGATGAATAAACATGAATCAGCATCACTTACGAACCCTAGGTTTGTTAAAAACCCACCAAAACATTTATTCTAGCAACGTGGTGCTTGCTTTAAGCCATACAAACTTCTCTTCAGTTTGCAAACACGATCTGTCCCATCACTGTATCCTGTTGGTTGTTCCATATATATTTCTTCTTCAAGTTCGCCGTACAGGAACACTGTTGATACATCAAACTGGGTAAGGTGCATTTCTTCACTTGCTGCAATGCTCAAAACTGAACGTATTGTGCTTAACTTAGCAACTGGACTAAACGTTTGGCTAAAGTCAATACCTTGACGTTGACTAAATCCTTTAACCACTAGCCTAGCTTTGTACTTCTCAATTGAACCATCTGGTTTGGTCTTCAGACGAAACACCCACTTGCATGGTATGGTCTTTTCTCCTTACGGTAAAGTCACCATCTCCCACGTTTCATTCTCATGAAGTGACTGAAGCTCACTCTTCATGGTGTTTTGCCACTCTGCACTTTGGTTGCTTTTAATGGCGTCCTCGTAGGTTTCTGGAACTTTGTCATTAACATATTCTTCTGCAGCCATGACGTAATCATCAAACCTCTTCGGTTTTCTTATTTTTCGACTGTCTCTTAGTTCGTAACCATTGCTTGGTTGGTCCTCATCGTCACTTGAAGTGTTACTCACTTTATCTGTTTGTTTGTTGAAATGAATATAATCATCACCATCACTTTCGACTTCAGGTCCTTCATTCTCAGTTGGAAGCTTTCCCTGATCAAATTGATTGTTGATTTTTATTTCACTTTCTTCATGTATTTCTTTGTTACATCCTGTAGGGTTCTCTTGAAATATTACGTCTCTTGACAAGATGATCTGATTATTTTCTTTGACCCAAACTCTATAGCGCTCATCACCATCATATCCAACTAGATATGGCTTTTTGGTCCATTTCCTTTCTTTTCTTATCTGGAACATGAACGTAACAGCTGGAACCAATGATGCGCAGATGCTTAATTCTTGGTTTCTTGCCCATCCACAGCTCGAATGGACTTATGCCTGCAACTGATGACTTTCCAGTGCGGTTGAGAATGTAAACAGCAGTGCTGACAAGCTCAGCCCAAATTGCTGCTGGGAAGTTGGCTTCTTTATTTGAGTACTTAAAGGTTCTTGCCATTTCAACTATCGTTCTAAACTCTCGTTCACTTCCACCGTTCTGCTGTGGCGTGTAAGGAGCCGTTAGTCGTTGGTTAATTCCCTCTTTTCTCAAAATTGCCCTAACTTCTTCATTGTCAAACTCTCCACCATTGTCACTTAAAATTTCACTAATTGTGTGTCCCAACGCTTTGGAATGTCCTATCATGTGCTTAAGCATATCTTTAACTTGTGATTTCGCATTGAGTAGATAGCAATAGCGAAACTTACTGAAACTGTCTTTAAACACTAATAGAAACCTTTTCTTTGAGAAGGAGTTGTCAAATGGTCCACAGATGTCCACTGAAACTAATTCTCCTATTCTGGTACTCTTTACTCTATGACCAAATTTCTGTCGATGGGCTTTCCCATACACACAAGGCTCGCACACTTTCTTGTTTAGCTGCGCTGATCTGCCTAACTGATTTTCAAGTTGCTCCTTGATGTGTCGTACATCTTGGTGACCCCATCTTTCATGATAAAGTTGCACTAATTCATCATCTGATAATTCTGCAGTATTAACAGTTTCACCTATCACTTGTGGCCTAATCTTTGCTTCATACAATGTACCTCCTCTCTCTCGAGTGCCATGTATTAGCTCAACGTTTCCTTTTGTGAGCCAGCAATCAGTTGCTGTTGATGTGAACTTACTGTCTGGAACTTTGTCTTGTGCTGCTAAGACCGATAGTAAGTTTCTGGATAACTGCGGAACATACCACACATTGTTCAAACTTACAATAATGTCTTTTTCACGTACTGTTGACTTAAAATCAATGGTACCTTCACCAGTTGCAGTCAAGATTTCTTTCCCTGCTGATTGGATTACTTGCGGACTTTCAAACTTTTTGAAATTTCTGAATAGGTCTGACCTATTTGTCATATGCTTTGTGGCTCCATTATCTATCCACCATTTTTCTGAAGATGGCTCTGCACTGTATGTTTCTTCAATCTCTTGGTGAAAAAGGCCCAACTTCCTACAGCTAAAGCATTATTACCTTCTTCGTTTAACTTGCTAAACACTGCTGGTTACTGTTAGTAGTGCTGTTCTTTGGTGGCTTTCCATCTGCAATCCACTTCTTACAGTCTTTTACCCAGTGTCCTTTGCGCTTGCAGTAGTTACACTCATCATTTCTTTTGGACTTCTTGTTCTTTATATTCTGCTTTGACTTAACTTGTTGAGCTAACAATTTACACTCATCATTTCTTTTGGACTTCTTGTTCTTTATATTCTGCTTTGACTTAACTTGTTGAGCTAACAATGCCTCTGAAAAACTTTCTTTCTTAAAGAAATTACGCTCATGTGCACACAATTGTTCACCTAGTTCATCAAATGTTCGTTCATCTTTATCACCTGTTAGTACCATCCAACTTGACTTAAATGAATCAAACTTGCTCGGAAGCATATGAAGAACTTTGCCAATTAGCATCATCTCTGGTAATTCTTGTTTCGTTCTCAACTAAAGTCCGTTATTTAAGTCACACCAAAATACCTTTAACCTCGCAATATTGCCTGCTACATCTTCTCCATCTGCCCAGGAGCATGTATAAAAGTCAATTACAGCTTGGATGACCTGATCCTTTGTTGTTGCTTCAAACTGTCTCTTTAAAGCCTCCCAAAGTTCTCTAGCTGTCTCTTTATCCATGACTTTTCTTGCATTATTGTTACTTAGGTTGTTAAAGATAACTGTTGCAGCAAAACTGTCTGCTTTTCTATACTTGTCTAATTGTAGTTCATATTCACGCTGCTCTTCTGTTGAGGCCTCTGATGTAGGTGGTGATGGCTTCTTAAATTTGCCATCAACAACATCCATTGCTCCCTCATGAAAGTTTAGACTATATTTGATTTTCCTTTTCCATAAAGGCCAATCCGATTCACCTTGGAGGGCTGTTATTTTCTTCATAGCACAATCCATTGTCTTAGTATTGAGTAAATCTTCTGAAACTTGCGTACATTCACTCGTCACTCTGGATGAATCCTAGATTGTTCAAATACTTCGCTAAACCCAGCACAAATCTTTATAATACTTCTATGTAAGAGTTCACTGATGTACAAGAAGCTATCTGGGCCCATAACCTATTAAAACTTCTACGGAAAAGTTCACAGGCGCACATGAAGTTGCCTGAGACCATAATCTATTAAGTTTCAATCCAATACTCTTCCAGTTCATAAAGAAGATGTTATTTATTGATGTACACGTAAACTAATACAGAAGGATTAATATTTGTTATATGAACTAAAGTACACTTATACTCTTGTGCAAAAAGACGAACTAAAAGTACTTCCTGCCTCATGGCAGACTTAGCACGAACCAAACAAAGAACAAAGGCCAACGGCCAACGCCCAACTGCATGCTTCTTGCATGGCAGAGCTTAAGTCACTGTCACTAGGAGGCGACACCATTCACTTTTAAGTTTGACACTCAGTGCTGCCAACTTCAACAGAGCTATTGCATCAACCCTGCAATTTATTCCATTGTTGATGCTTACTCACGTCACTATGGCTCCAGTTTCCTTGTTTAGCTTTTTTAGTTGATTTTCTGAACTTTAAGCAACTAGGTGTTGAATGTTGTAAAAAATACAACATGCTCCTGCTTTTGTGACAGATTCATGCTTAGTTCAAGCAGCCAACATACAGAAAAATAAGTCTGCGTGAAGTTGTTTCTGACTTTGTCAAGGAAACTAATATTTGTGAATTGATTCTAGCATATTTTTGTTTACCATGTTGATGTGAATAATATAGCTAATGGCCATCTTCTTGTAATCCTTGAAACGGAGTAAGAGGCACACATTCTACCTCCAATGTAAACTCTATCTTTTGTCATGTTATAGTCAATATTGTCACAAGAAGTTAGCTTATTATGAAAGATCTAAAGCACAACTCAAATCACTCCCAGCCAAGCTCACCCTTTTCTTATGCAGTTCTGAGCTGAATCATTGAGTTCTGAATATCAGATCCTTGAACCTCTGACAAAGAAGCATAGGACCTGTATCTCTGTGAACATCAAAAAAATTAATCCACTTCAGTTAAATGTGATAGATACCAAAACTGCTTGTAAAAATTATAGGCCTACTGAAATTCAAATCTGTGAAAGCTGTCACGAAAATGAACATGTTTCAGAATACCTGGACAAAATGGTATAATATGGTAAATATTTACCATATTATTTTACCATAATATTTTCCATATGAATAAAGGAACTGCAAGTAGAACCATACAAGAAGTAGCAAGAGAAATTGCAAATTTTAACCCCAGTTCATCAAGATGCCTACTGACGAGAATGAAAAAGCCGTGTAATGCGATGCTTTTATGACATGTGTAATTTTCCTGGTGTTCTGTTATCTATTTTCCTTTTAATAATTAGCTATAACAACAACAGACAATTAAGTAACATTAACTGAGAGAAAAGAAAATCGAACAGCGCAGACAACTGACATTCGATGCGATAATATTATGTATTTCCCTTGCATTTCCCTCGAACTTGGCGCTGTTGTCAAACGTCTTTCTGTGATCTTCGATTAGTACTAAACCAAATTCGTGTGATCTACGATTAGCGTTATACAACTCGAGCAGCGAATTAATCTGAGTTCAGTTCTGAACTTCGATTAAAACTGAACTACAGTTAGCGATTTTTATGCAACTGGGCCTTAGTCAAAGTTGTGGTCAAAGTTACTTGATGTTTGGGTTCCTTTGGCTCGTCTATTTTTATTGCATACAGGGTGAATCACTTAAAACTTGCACAGCAGATATTTTGGATATGGAAAGTGCTATTGATGTACAGTTTTCATAGCATTGATTGGTAGTCAGGGGCTTGTATATGTACAGAAATAGCCTATAAACAGATTTAAATAATACTTATAGAGTGTGTTTTTTGAGCAAACATACAATTTTTTTAATGGAACAATGCCTAGTTACATCAACAAAACAAAAGTAGAGTAAATTAGAATATTGTTGCAGGATTCTAGTGCCAATAGTTTACGAGAAATCTTATTTTGAAACCTTTACACACCAACACTTGTACAACCTGTGGTAGCACAAACTAAAGAAAAACAAAAGGGAGTACACTACCTCTGTGGAGTCTAGAACCATAGGTATTTACATGTGATAGCAAAGAAAGAACTGGTTTGGCTTGGTTAAGATTGGGTATATGGAGGTTAAGAAACTTAAGAGGGATTACACCTAGTGGAATGTGCCCACTCTGCAGGAAGGAAGAAAACGCAAAGCACATTTTATTAGAGTGCACGGAAGCAGAAGAACTGAGAAAAATGTACATTGACAGGAAATATCTAAGAATGAACAGTAGCATAGCATATAAGAAATTATGTACAACAAAAAACGAGATTTTACTGAAAAAACTGGGGAAATTCCTGTTTATAATTAAGAGAATTTGGGGTAAATAATTGAAAGTGATAGTAAGACGGTATAATTGGTAATTAATACTTAAAAAAATAATAACAAAAAAAAGTTGTAGGTAAGGATTAACGTGTTGAAACAATTATATGTGTCTTCATAGTTTTTGTGTTTGTTCTTGTTCTGAGAGGGATACCAATAGTTTTCTTTTTTCTCAACAAAGGGGCTCTGCGGCAAAGCATTGTTTGTAACTGAGAGTCCCTTACGTATGTATTGTATGATGAAATAAACCAATCAATATTACATTCACCTCTGTGGATTCTGACAAGTAAAGAGATAATTGACCTTCAAAGGTTGTGTTCAAAATGACCACCTGCAGCTTCAATACTCGCTTCCAGTCTGCTGTGGTAAGACTGCTGCACATGTTCTAGCATTTCAGCGGAAACTTCAGAGCAGGCAGCAGTAATACATCGTTTCATATTATCTGGTGTAGTTGGTATGTGCTTCTAGACAATGTCTTTCAGCTTTCCCCACAGAAAAAATTCTAACGGAGTCAAATCCGGTGAATGGGCCAGCCAAGATACAAGTCTCGTTTTTCCAATCCAACGATTTGGAAACAATCCGTGAAGACAAGCTGTAGTAATTCATGCACTATGGGCTGGACAGTCATCATGCTGGAACCACAGGTTCCTCCTAGTCTGCAAAGGAACGTCTTCTAGCATCTGTGGAAGATGGTCTGTTAGGAGGCTGCGATACTTGTGCAAGTTTAGTGTTCCTTCTTATGAAAAAAAAAGGCCTATGAGCTAATGGTTTACTATCCCACACCTCATGTTTAATCTCCATGATAAAGCCAACGGGGATTGTCAACAGACCAATAGTGCATGTTTCTGTGGTTTACCTGGCCATGATTAGTAAATGTTGCTTCATCACTAAACAAGATACATGATGAATCTGGAGTATCATGTCTTAATGCCCATGTACAAAAGTTAACACAATTCTCAAAATCGTTTCCATGCAGCTCTTGGGATGTGATAGGGATGGAACCTATGTCATTGGAGAATGAGAAGTACACTTGCCGGACTCATGCCACTTCCATGTGCGATTGCATGGCAACTAATGTGTGGATCTACTGCAACAGCAGTCAAAACATTAATTTCTCCTTCTTCTCCAGTCACCTGTTTGTTTCTGTTACGTTTTCTAGGTGTTACACTACCACTTTCACGTAACTGGTTGAAGAGGTTGATAAATAATTGCCGAGATGGTTGACGTCTATTGGGATATGTTTCCGCATACTTCATACAAGAACGAACTGCATTCTCCCTACACTCTCCATACACCATGAGCATGTTGGTTTTTTCTGCATTAGTAAATCCCATCTTCACTCACAACCTACTGCTTGAACTATCACAAACGAACTGACTAGAAAGTCACAATGAACAATTGGACAGGAAACATAATGTAAACAAAACATAACAACATCATATCTAGAAACTAAGCAGGTTGAATGGAACAAATAACTGTTGGTGTGAAAACTTTTCAAAATACAATTTATCGTAAACTACTGGCACTAGAATCCTGCGACAAACACCACTGACATTATAATTCACTCTACTTTTGTTTTGTTGATGTAACTAGACATTGTTTCATTAAAAAAATTGTATGCTTGCTCAAAAAACCCACTTTCTACGTATTATTCAAATCTGTTTATAGGCTAAATGTACGAGCCCCTAACTACCAATCAATGCTGTGAAAACCGTACATCAATAGCACTTTCCTTGTCCGATTTATCTGCAGTGCAAGTTTTAGATGATTCACCCTGTACATTATATTATAAACATAATGAATGCACATATGATTAGGCTAGCACACAAGGCAATTTGTGCCACATACTGGTGACTATTCCAGCAGGATTAGTTAAGGCAGGTGGAGATAGATTAAACTCAGAGATCCATAAACTCATTCTTATGATTTGGAGAATGGAAGAATTGCCAAGGGAATGGAAAGATTCTATTATTATATTGACACATAAAAATGGAGATAGGGCCGAATGTAATAGCTATCGAGGAAATTCCATCATATCATGAGTCTATTTTCAATTCTTTTTTGTGTAGATTTTTTCCCAAATCAAAAGCTTTGCAGGTGTGTGTACGGTATATTGTCCAGCAATTAACAAATAGCTGAAGGTGCACGCTGACTAGCAACAGCTGTTCTAAACTTGAAATGGGTACCAAATATAAAAACTAGTAGCCTACTATTTTAATCTTGGTGATAACTAGGGCCCAGAAGTTCATGCATTTGCATATTTTTTCTTAGGGGTTAAAAACGTATGCTTATACATTATGTGTACGAATTATGTAATTTTCAGTCATTTAAACATGATTTTATGGTGCATATAACTGCATATTTTCATGATTTTTTATAAAAGCATTATATTTCAACATTTTAGTGCTTATGTGGCATATTTTAAACTAGTTTTAAGGTATTTTTAATTTTTTCAAAAATTTGAATCTTATTGTCAGTAAGGTTGCACGTGATTACACAACCTGAGCCGTCACATGGAGAGGAGTAATGCAATGTGATGATGTCATGCAGTGAATCCCCTGTTGCATCATCCTTCCATGCATTGTAGCTAAGCTTGGGCTGGCCACCCGCAGTTGTATTGTAGCAGTGCAGTGGTGTGATCTGGTTGAGTGCTAATTGTATTAAGTTACGCGTATAAAGTGAGTGTTAAAAGCCCTTTAAATGCCGAAAATAAGACCAACTTCGAGTGGTAGATTAACTAATTTGCAGAAGGAGTTTTCAGGTGACTTAATATCTACTGATAATAGGGTGCTGTTTTGTGGAGCGTGTGAGAAATATGTAGGGAGTGAGAAAAGATTTCAAGTAGTTCAACACATAAACACAGCAAAACATAAGGAGAATTTAACAAGGAAAATAGCAAATAAACAGCCTGTTCAAAAGCAACTAGTAGGGTGTTTAGGAAGTAGGCTTACAGAATTTTCTTATGACTTGTGCAAAGCATTTGTAGCTGCTGATATTCCATTGTGGAAAATTAATAATCCCACATTAAAACAGTTTCTTGTCAAATACACCCAACAACACGTGCCTGAAGAAAGTACATTGCATAAGACATATGTAGGACGTTGTTACAATAACGTGATCTCAAATGTACAGAATAAACTAGCGGATTAATTCCTGTGATTGTCTATTGATGAAACCACTGATTCTGAGGGCTGTTTTATTGCTAATGTAATTGTCGGTGCCTTAAATAAGGAACAAAAGACAATACCTTATCTTCTTAATGTGTGTGAATTGCCAGCCACTAACAATGTAACTGTGACTCAGTGCGTAATGGATTCCTTAAAATTACTATGGCCATCTGGTATCAAATATGACAGACTACTTTTATTCGTTATAGATGCAGGCACTTACATGGTAAAATCAGGTCAAACACTCAAAGGTATCTTTCCCAACTTAATTCATGTAACTTGTTTAGCACATGCTCTTCATAGCATTGCTGAAACAATATGCAATTCTTTCCCATTGGTAGATCGATTTGTGGCCTCTACAAAGAAAATTTTTGTTAAATCTCCTTCTAGAGTACAGTTGTTTAGATCAACAGCACCCAATATACCACTTCCTCCTGCGCCAGTGATAACTCGTTGGGGAACATGGCTGGATGCAGCCTTGTATTATGCTCAGCATATAGAAATAGTCAATGAGGTTGTTAATTCATTGGACTCAAATGATGCTGCATCAATAGAAACAGTTCAAAATATTCTGTCAGGCACTGGGTTAGAAGAAAATCTTGTTTTCATATCTGCCCATTTTTCTTTCTTACCAACAGCTATAACGTCATTGGAAGCTGTAGGATCTCCCTTAACTGAATCACTTACTGTTTCTGGAAAAACAATAAGCAATTTAAGTTCTGTACCAGGTAGTATAGGACAAAAACTGAAAGAGAAAGTGAATTACGTGATTTAAAAAAATCCTGGTTATAAACAAATCTGCGGTATTCGAGTCATTCTCGAAGGAGAACAGACTGTCACGTTTAGAGACTCGCCTCTCTCTGTGGAGCAATTAACATCGTTTAAATATGCTCCAATAACCTCCTGTGACGTGGAGAGAAGTTTTTCACGTTACAAAAGTGTTTTGCGAGACAACAGACGAAGTTTCTCAGTTGAAAATTTGTGCAAAGTGATGGTGGTGAATTGCAATTGATCAGTCAACATTGACAACACTTCTGCTTCATCCTCTAAGGCAGCGTTCCTCAACCGTTTTGAACCCAAGGACCTGTAAAATGTGTAAAAAAATTTACGGACCCCTAATTTTACATCCCATTTTTAAAATAAAACCTATATTCTTAATGTTTGGGGTATTAATTATATATTAATTATATAACGAAATATGTGAAAAAATTTTACTTCTTTACTTTCCACTTGCTTTATGATATTTTTTAATTATGTCTGTGGACCATCTGCACCATCTTCGTGGACCACCATTGGTCCGCGGACCATAGGTTGAGAAACGCTGCTCTAATGAATAATGTAAGTCTATTAATTTAATGCTAACTCGTCTTTTCTACTGCCTAGGGACAATAAGTCGTTCAATTTAATAGTGCATATTTATTGGCATATTTCCAGGTTTTTAAGAGCATAAGTGCATGCATATTTCCTGGCTTTTAGGGCATGAACTTCCGGGCCCTAGTGATAACACTGCGGAACAAAAAAAGATTTTTTTTCTGTCTCAGACAGGAAAATATGTCATTCTGGCAGTATGTTTTCTCCTGAATTCATATATGATATCGGTTTTTCCCCATCATGCAAGGTTTTTTTAATTTAAGACATTTTAATATTTTCTGCATTCTTAAATACACAATATTCAAACATTCTAACTCACCTAGAAAGTAAGAAATGACGATTTTCTGCTATATTTCACCTGTGGAGCATCCCTCTTGATGATCCAACAATAATCAGTCAGCATAATAGGATTCCATTTTGCCTTGACACCTCTTTGCCATAGCTGAAATCTCCTGATGAAAGTGTTCCCCGTGCTCATTGTTCCCTGAGCGAAGATTTCCAGGAAGAAATCTAGGCTTGAGTGCAGGAAGTGTACTTTTAAGGACATATTACAACTCATATTTTTATAAGATGTTATAATTGTTGACAATATCACAGTAACTTTCCTCTTTTCGATTTCCCAAAAAACTCTGAGTAACATTTTTGAATGCTTGCCAAGCTGCTTTCTCCAGTGGATTCAGTAGTAAACTTTTCGTCATGTATTAGTGATCATATTTGTGGACCCACAAATATTCCTTCTTTAATTTTTTCATCACTAATATTAGGAAACTTCTGTTTTAAGTACTGGTACATTAAAACAGAATACTGTACACGGCTTTGACGAAATTCTTCATTAACCCTAGTTTGATGTGCAACGGATGTAGGCCTAGATACACAATTTTAGGACTACACAATGGGTCTTTTTTCACATTTTTATGTTCACGAATGAGTGATTCGTGTTTGGGCCATTCTTTTCTAATGAAATGGTTTTTTTTCTGTCCCTACTATCTCATTCACACAAAGAACAACGGTACTTTGTGTAACCAAGCTGCATACTAAGAACAAGTCCAATAACCTTCAAATCACACAAGTATTCCATTCATACACGGCATATTGAAGCTTTTCCAATATAAATTTCAGGTTTTCATATGTTTCTTTCATATTAGCAGAGTGAGTCACAGGAACTGATGGGAATTTATTTTCATTATGTAGAAGCACAGCTTTTAAATTGACTCTAGAGGAATCAATGAACAAGCCCCATTCTGTTGGGTTATGTACATTATAAAGTGTCTCCATAAGAGAAGAATTGTCATTAAAAACACTAAGCCATTTTCTTCAGAAAAATAGTCTTTAAATTCAGAATGACTATTGCAATAAGTACATGTCTTTGTATTTTTTTGTAGAAGATTCCACCCTTTTAGCCTTTTAGCATTTCAGACTATTTTTTTTATATCTTTAAATCTCGTATGAGATCGTTACGATCTTCTTGAGTCAATAATTGGGGCTCAGATGAACAGCTTTGTTCAAAAGTTGTATCACCAGAATCTGTTCCTTTTTCTTCTTTACTTCAATCAGAACCTGAGCTCTCTTCATCTAATGTCACATGTTCTGGAGGCTTTGGTTTGGGCATTTCTTTGCAATGTGGATTGCAAGTTAGGGTACATCACTGTATGTTTTGAGCTTGACGTAATCCCTTCATTGTTTCTTAATCAGAAATAACAGTCAGAAGAGTGATCTTCAGGTTCCCTCCAAATCATATAGAGGGGAACATAGCAAATTGTATGTGTCATGTGCCATTTTTCCATGCAGTGATAAACATCAGATTTGTGGGGCCCCTTACTGAACACCCAAAAATAAAGTTTATTTTGTTCCATCACATGTACAATGCTCTAGGAGCTTTTACTTCATAATAGACAAATAGTCAAAAACACATTTTAAAATATTTTTAAAAAATTATAAAACTGTGGATGATAGAGAACTTCTGAATACATATTTGAAAACAGGATTAAAAATTGCATCAAGTGCACGTATTGGTACCCATGAAATAAAAATCATGTTGACCAGTGTAATCGATAATAAATTACTAACATGCAGGTACAAATGATTATATGATAAGTTTGCTGCTAGACATTAAATTCAGTCAATATTAAGAAATAAAGCGGAAAAAAGACACAGATAGCATTGAAATTGTAAAATTCAGGCAGTAAATGTGATAAAATTCCATGTCTGCAATAACAAAATTATCAAATATTAAAGGCTTTGATATAATTTGCACAATTATAGGCAAAAGATGCAAGTAGGTTAGGTTATTGGACTGGGTACTGTAGTTTGAGTTTCATCATGATAGCATGAATGGGAAATGGATGAAAAACTCTCTCATGGGAGAGAATTACTACTGGGATGAAATTTTTTAATATCTGTCACTTAAAATTATATTACTAACCATATAATTAATATTTATAAAATCACTTTCTTGTGTTTACAGCTAATTTCTACACAGCTGAAATAGTATTAGCCCTAGAGTACCTCCATGCACAATCAGTTGTATACAGAGACTTGAAACCTGAGAATCTCCTCCTGGACAGAGAAGGTCACCTCAAAATCACAGATTTTGGTTTTGCTAAGAAGCTTACAGACAGGTAAAAATCATAAATGTTCATGATTGTGATATTTGCTTTGACATGTTCAGTATTTTTCATTACATGTATTAGATATTTGATCATTAAGCCTATTACTTTTTTTCACGTTTTTACTAGCAGATTATACACAGATTAATAAAACAGATGCGTAGGGGTGCAAAACCCAATAAAACTCTAATTTACAGAAGAAAAAAAACTTGGGAGTACCCCAAGGGTCAGTAATTGGACCTGTTTTATTCTTACTATACAGCACTGACATATAAATGACCACTTCCAAGATGGGGTAAATAGCATCTTTTATGCTGACGATGCCACTTTTCTTTTTTCAGCAAAAGAACTACAAGTCCTAAACATAAAAATAAAAATTATGATCGACCAATTAGAACAATACTGTGACAAACACAATTTAATACCTAATATCAACAAAACTAACTACCTACACTTCGTATTACAAAAACACACAGCTAATGAAACAAACATCTCCATATCATACAAAGACCAAACCATAAACAACATACAATCAACCAGTTTCTTGGGGATCACGTTGGACGAGAACTTGAACTGGTCATATCACATAGAAAATACATGTCTTAAACTCAATAAAGCAATATTCCTTATACTACAACTGAAAGAGACTCTACCTACAGCAACACTGAGCATGGTTTCCTATACCGCTTTTCAATCACGTCTTGAATACGGAGCGATGTTATGGGGAACAGCTACTATTACACAAGAAACTCCCTTCTCGTCTTACAGAAAAGAGCCATTAGAATAATCGCAAAATTGAAACCTAGAGACTCATGTAGAGAAGCTTTTGCTAAACTAGGGATTCTAACCATAATTGGTGTGTATCTACAATATGTAATTATGTATGTTAAGCAAAACATCCACTCAAACATACAAATAAACAAAGAGATTCACTCCCATCCTGAGTTCTAGTAAGAACTCAGGATGACTTCCACATGCAATCATATAGAGGGAAATTTGGTGAAAAAACATAAACGTTGCAGGATCCGTATTCTACAATTTGTTGCCAAAAGAAATTAAAGAGTCAACAAACGCTATGATTTAAAAAAAAAAACTAAAAAAGTTTCTAACAGAAAATAGTTTTTACACTACAGAAGAATTTGTGCAGCACTGTAAATCCCACATATAAAGACCCTAGTGACAAATATCACTGATTCAAAATATTGATATTGGACAAGACAAAACTCCAATGGCTTTTCTAGTATTCATAGGCACTCAAACCATCTGCAGAGGTAAATTAACTTACTATTTTGTATTAACATATTATTATGGTTGTATATGTAAAGAATTATTGTATTTTTAGTAAAATTAGCATAAGTTATATTGACGTGTTCCATAAGATGATATAATGTGTACAGAAGAAGAACAAATAATAAATGAATGAATGAATGAACATGTTAGCTGGACGACACTAGCGCTCCATAAGGAGAGTAACTAAAACTACATTCTGATCATATCAAATTACTTGGGAAAATACACAAACACAGAAAATATGTTATGTTAAGAGAGAATAATACACAATATTTTTATTTAATGCAAAACTAAAATTTAAATTCAAGAAATAATAAAACAGACATTATATTCTAGTTAAGAACAGGAAAACAATATCTAAATAGGCTACTGTTAAGGACTGTATCTAGGCCTAGTACTTTTCCTTTAAAATCATTGCCCTTTAATATATTTTATAATTCAAATTATGATATTAAATGCATATTAATTACGTAAATTATATTATAGGTCTGACACGTTGTTCATCCTGCACTTCATTGTTAAGAGTGTATTTTGATTTTTTGCCTTATATGGCAACATACGACTTCAATTGTAGGTCTATGTAGCCTCAATTACTACCGGTACAGGATGAACTCCATTAAACAAAACAAAATTCTGGAACATTTGGAATTGAGGGCATCATCGGTACAGCAGTTTTAATTAACGAGTTTTTATAGCAATTCATAAATTGTTTTCGGCGTGTTTCAAGCAGAGACAGTATTTTTCACTCAAATATTTTACATATTTTGTTAGTAGGTTTTCTTGTCGACCATTAATGACCCATTTTATACACCAGAAATCATTACAACAGGATAAAATATAAAAATATTACATTAAAGTAAGTTGAAACATAACCACACCAGAATAACGAGTAAGCCAGTAGGCCTACAATAAATATTACTTCTTTTCGTTCTTACCTTTCTGGATCTTTCAAGAAAGTGAAGAAATGCAATTCAGCATTCTGTCCTTTATTATTACTGAAATTGACAGCAGAATAATAAGGTCCTTTCGAATATCGCTTGTTCTAATAAATACAACACTCCTATTTATTTACATACTTCCCGGAGTAGTTACTGTAGTGTTAGTTTATGGCCGCTACGATCGCTAATATGTGCGTGCGCATATTCGTCTAGCAGAAAAATGGACTGAGTTTCTTTACTGTACTAATACTTATACTGTGGTTATACTAAATAAAAATTCTTTCTCTAGTAATGAATTGCGGAAGAAACGCATGTGTGAAAGGGAATAGTACAACAATAAAGAACATATAGAGGACATAAAACGTTAATACAAAATAAGTACATCAGAAGTCTAAATGATATGTAAATTTAAATAAAAAGTACTTTTTAATTTTATTATCTCCTTTTGTCTCAGATTGATATATTAATTTTTCTTTCTTTGTTTGTATTGTTATTTAAGTTTTTACTATTGTATTATGTACATATTTTTGTCCTACACTGTTTGTGTTGTATTTGTGTATTTTTTACAGTACTAGTATAAAATTAAGATATTTGTAGCTGGTACCATAAAACTTTGACGATTCACCAGTTTATGAGTGAATGCTCAGCATATAAATTATATTTGACAATAAGCTTATCTTACCTTTTCATATTAGGCCTATAGCACATTAATTTAGTTTCTTTATTGTCATAAACTGACAAAATTTTATCAAAATTGTATTTGTTTGTCAATGTTGGCAACTTATTAATACAGGTAGCTCCTATTGTCTCTTCTAACAAATAAATGTATATTGAAAAACTTTATTTTCCTTTATATAAATAAAACTGCAAGGATCATGCATAGGCTATGTGTTTATGTCTTTCTTGTATTTTTTTAAACCTTTCTATTTTATAGGAAAAAAACACCATTTGTGTTATTATTTTTAGATTTTCTGTCTATTTACCTTTCACATCTTAAATCATTCCCAATTGGATGAACCTAAATTAACAAGCATTCGTATTCTGAATTTGTATACTCATGGGTTGATTATGTTTTCGGGTAGATTATGTGTTTGTTTTTATGGCAGTAAATGGTGGAGTTTATATGGGATATGAATAGTACATTCGATCAAATAAAAAACGTCAGGCGGTACTCAATCAAGTACGGTATCACAAACGAGCATATGCAAATGTACAGGAAGACTTAAGGTTAGGTTCACACCTGCCTCTTGTCTATCCAGGTATTTTCTTGATAATTTAGTCAGTTTTGTTCCAAAACGAACATATATAGAAGACTGTGGCTATATGCCTTACATCCACTATATTCTTGGTAGCAAATTCTTATAATATTAATAATGAATAAATTCGCGAGGAATATGTTTATTCAAGGAGCATTTTTAAAAGATTTTAATTTATAATACTAGTACTTGTAGTGCAAAATCAATTACTTTGGCTTAATCGTATTTTCAAGTTTGGATATTACAATATCATCAGAATTATGTAGGCCACTTTCATCTGTTCGCAATAGCGTAATATTCAAGAATCGGAATTGAACATGTGGGGTCAGGGTTCGATCCTTAGTGGGTTCGTGTATATTTTTTATTTTTATTTATGTTTATTTTTTTAAACGCGTCATTGGCTGGAATAAAATAATAATTACTTCTAATGAATTATCATTGTTGGTGTCGAATTTTGGACACACACAAAAGAAAGCAAGAAAGTATGACTTTACAACAAATGTGTATCTGTGGCACAAAATAATGGTTCCTAATGGTTTGAAAATGGCCAGGGAATTGAGCAGAAGCTTTCATGGATGCAGCAGTATGAAACGAATTACGTTCATCTTCTTCGACCAATCTAGCATCTTGCTCAGGCGTCGAAATACGCGGCCGGATCCACGTTTCCTATGAAAACTTCCGGTCGCATTATAGTGAAGTGCCCACCTCAGAGCTGCTCTTTCAGAAATACGGAACCTTCTCGCTGCTTCAGATGCCGAAAAATGCAGGTCAATTACAGCCCTAACCTAACCTAACACTTTCTCTCAAGCTAGCATTTGTATGTGGCGCCATCACACAAAGCAAAATGAATTATGACAATATATTAAGTTGAATATCGTGTGTTGCGCTTTCCTCGTTGTTCGTTTTTCCCTCCTGTCGTATGGCCTCATATGTTACGAGAATGACCTATAGTTTATGTCTTTTATAGGAAACTTGTGAACTAATGCATTAAAACTTTAATTTTAACTGCATACGAGTCCCGACGTTTTTTATTTGACGGACTGTACAATTTAGCAACATCTCTTTTAATCAACTTTAAAGAACATTTTACAGTCAACTCCCGATTATCCGGAATAATGGGTGGTAGCCACCTCACGGACAAACGAAAACATACTGTAATTGAAAAGTTATTTAAAACTTACATACGTCTTGCAGTGCTAGAATCATTCACCATTAGAGGTCACCAACTGTGTCAGCATAGCAATAAAACACTAAGACTACTGTATTAACAGTTTGGTTTTGGCACTTTCAAGGAATTTTTACACCTTTCTGAAATAGTCTGTTAACACTTTTTGCTTTTTGACTGCATTTTCCTTCTTGTGAATATCGGAACGGAGCTTGTGTAACATCAACTTATTCTCCTCCTCTTCTAAATAGTCCAACAAACACTCAACATGTTCAAGGGCTACTCCATGTGAGTTTCTTCTCTGCGAAGATTCATCCTCCCCTTCACTGCCGTTGTTATTCCCCTCTACGCCGACCACATCGGTAAGTGATTGCAGAATGTCACTGTCGCTCAGCATCTCAAAGCCTTGTTCACAAGTGTCACAATCAAGCCACTGTTTTATGTTGTCCTCATCAACATATCCACCACCAGGAATTTCTTTGGTCATTTCGGCTAATTCAGTTGCCATGAGTAGTATAGTTGTGGTACATGAACCTCGATTGAACCTCATGACGTCATACATCTGGACGCGTGTATCGCGCCGCAAGCCGTATGTGGCATTGACCTGAGTGAGTTTGTTCAAGGTTTTGCATTGTCTGTGAGAAGAATGAGACATGTTTGAATGTCGTTTATGGTAATTACATGTGCACGTGTTCTTTAAATTGGTTTTGTTTGATGGAGAGGCCGGCTGTGATAAATTAAGGCGTTGTTTCTGTGTGAGATAATGATTAGATCGGAATGTGGCTTTTTGGGATGGCAGATGGTCATGATTTCAAAAGGTTATATAATAAATTATGGACGTTGTTCGTATGTCCATTTTAGGAGGCTGCGTATAAATTTGTGTCCTTTGGTAGAACCCGGCTGTAATAAATTAGTGCGGTGCCTCCGTGGGAAGGACGTGCACTTTTGGATGTGAATCGACAGATGGTCGTCTGTGTGTGTGTTGAAACGTTGTATCATAAAACAGGGCACGGCTCGTATGTTGTATGTCGATAGAATCGGAATGCTGAATTTTAGGACGCCGTGTATTCCCTGAGAAAACAACACGTGCAGGAACGCGGATTTATGAGGCGCGGTATTCGTCTGAGTTGACTGGTGGTCATTTCTTGTCTTATAGCGTTGCGTAATAAATTAGGACGTGGTTGGGACACTTAGGAATGCAGTTTTCGAGTTTTTAACTGCTAACAGGTGTGTGAGGCGTATATATAATAGGATCATTCTGAGGATTTTACATTCTCACATCATATGCACACACACATACGCGCATACACAATACACAATGGTTAAAATTAAATACGTAGCTACAAATGTTTCAAATACATACTGCATATTATAATCGTGTGCTAAGTCTCCACATAAGTCAGTCGATACAACACTATCATCATGGAACGATTTAGCTGCGAGCATTGTACCGCATCATATAAATATAACACGACCCTAAGAAGACATGTGAGAGAAAAGCATGGTAACATATCATTCATATGTAATATATGCAATCGTACTTACACGACACTTAGGAATTTACGACGACATAGTGTCAAAGCCCATGAACGTCAGAACTATCACTGTGACCTGTGTAATACAACATATATGTCAAGATGGACACTGTTGGAACATGTTCAGAGAGAGCACTGTGGGAATAATCAGGTAAGAAGCTAAACTTACTACAGATGTAATTTATATTAAGGAAAATAAAAAGATTATTGAAAACTTATTATTTTTTTATTTTTTATTTCCAGAATGCAGTGGGACAAGAGGTCAACGCTCAGCCAGAGCCCTGTCAGCGTGATTCTCCTCGTCCTGATGCTAATCATCAGGATCATGGTATTGTACCCAGACAACAGACCTTCAAGCCCTCAGCCTGGACCGAGTCATCAACATGGACATACTCCAATCCCACAGCCCGGATCAAGCCTTAGCCATCAGCAAATTGTTCATCATGGACCCATACCAAGCCCGCAGCCTGGACCGAGTCATCAGGATCATACACAGGTCAGATGTAGTGATAATGGGGGGAAATGGTATTGTTACAAACGGCGTTTAAATCTAGACTAAAAACATATGTTGCCTATAACATTCCAGTTGGGGACATTCAAACTAACTTGGAATACTATTTCAATGACATGATAAAGAAACTAAAAGAGGACATAAACAAATTTTAAAACGTCAAGATTAACTTATTCGTTGAATGCTAATTCGAAAATATTCAAAGCGAAACGTGTATGAAGAATTTCAAAACAGAAAATACTGCATTGGTTACAAGTAGTGATGTGGAACAGATCATAAGAAATAATTTTGCTAAAATATGTGCTGAACTAGAAGATTGTGCTATGAAGGGCTCGGGTTGGTATTTTAAAAAAGTACATAAAATAGAACTGCGGATAAATAAGCATATCCCCTCCCTAAAGCTAGTTCTAATACAGAATTGCCTATGAAATATAAACATTCACAGTCAGTTATCAATGTGAAGAATTGTGACGATATGTGTTTTAAATACTTCATCCTGTCTAAATATATCAATCAGAACAAAGATCTTACAAGCTCATATACACACCGCCCTCACCTGGAAAGTAAATATGATTGGGCCGATGTTACATTTCCTATATAACTAAAACAAATATCTAAATTTGCTAAAAGAAACAACATTTCTATAAATATATACCCAATTGAAGATGTAGTCACTAATACATATCCCTATATGGATCATGAAATTTATCCCTATAGTGTTTGCGATACTGAAGCCGACTGTCATTATGATATACTTTACATTACCGATGGAGAACGTGCTCATTTCTGTGCCATAACCAACTTCGAATCATTAGTTCGATCGCAAATCACACTTTCGAAGAACTATAAAAACTTTACAATATGCAGGCGGTGCTTCTCACATTTTAGAGATAGTGAGACGAAATCTTCAATTGTCAAACTGGCAGAACACAAAAGACTTTGTATGTATTTTAAGCGTATTAAATATGAAATACCAGTACCTGAAAAGAGCATAGTTCCATTTGAAAACCACGAACACAGTAAAAAAGTAAGATTCTTAGTTTATGCAGATTTCGAATGTAGTTTACTCCCTGTTGCGGGCTGCACAGGAGATCCTCAAAGCAGCTGGACGATGCAGTATCAGAAACATGTGCCATATAGTTACTGTTATATGATAAAAGATAGCGAAAGTACATATTGAACACTAAAGTTATACAGAGGTAAAAATGTAGAAAAACACTTCATAAGCAATCTTATACAAGATATTAAAGTAATCGAAAAGGAGGTATTACAACGCACTATTGCGATGCTTTCTCTGACAGAAGAAGAACGCATACAATATGATAATGCATCCAAATGTCACATTTGTCAAAAAGAAAACTTTACAGAAAATAACCGTAAAGTAAAGGATCATTGTCATATCACGGGGAAGTATAGGGGCCCTGCACATAATGAATGTATTTCAAGATACAGAACACAAACTTTGCATAATTTTGCATAATCTTTCCAGCTATGATGCGCATTTCATAGTAAAATCTTTAGGTTTCGATGAAAGCAGAATAGATGTTATTCCTACTAACCAGGAAAAATATATTTTGTTTACAAAATATGTACCTCGCGAAGTGAAGAATACATATCTCAAATTGAGATTTATAGATTCCTTTAGGTTTTTAAACAGTAGTTTATCATCTCTTGCTAACAACCTACCCAAAAAGAAGTTTATTGAAACACAAAAGTATTTTAAAGAAAACAGTGATTTAGTGCTACGAAAAGGAGTATTTCCGTATGACTATATAAATTCAGACCATGTTTTTTTCTGAAGAGAGCCTGCCCCCTAAAGAATGCTTTTACAACAAGCTGACGGGGGATCATATCACAGACGATGACTATTTACATGGAAAGACAGTTTGGGAGAAGTTTAATGTACAAAACTTGGGACAATACTCAGATATGTATCTAAAAACTGACGTGCTAATTCTAACGGACGTCTTTGAAAATTTCCGAGAGATGTGTTTAGATGTATATGGATTGGATAGTGTTCATTATTACACAATACCGGGGTTTGCATTTGCATAATGTTAAAACATACAGGAATCGAACTATCTATAATGTCAGATGTAAATATGATTTTAACTGTTGAAAGGGGGCTAGAGGTGGGATTTGTCAAAGCGTAACCCGATATGTAGAATAAGTCAGAGCAATTCAATAATGTATTGGGATGCGAACAACCTATACGGCTGGGCAATGAGTCAGTGCCTACCATATGGTGATTTTAGATGGTTGACGGATGAAGAAATCGCCGCGATAGACGTGAAAACAATACCGTAAGATATTTCGAAAGGCTACATCTTAGAAGAAGATATTGAATACCCACATCATCTACATGAGAAATACCATTCTGCGCCGAAAATATGTGCGTTCAAGGTGATATGAAGTCTAAATTATTAACAACGTTAAATAATAAAAACAAATGTGTTACTCATTACAGAACATTAAACCAGGCTCTCAACATGGTCTTAGGTGTGTAAAAATACACAGTGCTATCGAATTCTGTCAGCCCCATGGTAGAAACCATGCATTGATCCAAACTATATGAAACAAACTATGGCTACAAATGACTTTGAAAATAATTGTTTTAAGATAATGAATAATGCGGTGTCTGGTAAAACTAAAAAAACTAAACTCCGTGGCGCGACATCCTTAAAGGGACAAGGCCTACCACCCGACCGCTGCGTCATCTACCTATAGGCAGATAGCAGGATTGGGGGCATGTGGTCAGCATGCCGACGCCCACGGCCGTTAATGGTGGTTTCCATGACCGGAGCCGCTACTTCTCTATCAAGTAGCTCCTCAGTTTGAATCACGAGGATGAGTGCACTTCTACCAGACCTCCCTATCTCAGAAAAATCCGAGGAGGTACCGGGGATCGAACCAGGGCCGACGGATCCGTAGACAGCGACGCTAACCACAAGACCACGCCGGCGGTCGTTTGGTAAAACTATGGAGAATATTAGAAATCGCATTGACTTTAGGCTAACTTCCAATATGAAACAATTAAGTAAATTGATAAATAAATGTAATTTCGTGGACCGTATGATATATGATGAAACATTGGTGGGAGTTTTGTTATAAAAAACGAAATTGATCTTTACAAAAGCCGTATATGTTGGTATGTCCATTGTGGATATTTTAAAAACGCATATCTACAGATTTCATTATGATGTAATGCAGCCATTGTATGACACAAACCTACAACTTTGCTACATGGATACAGATTCTTGTGTTTACAACATAACCACTGATAACTTACATAGGGACTTGTTAAGCATATATAAACATCTCGACACTATAAATTATAGGCAAAATCATCCATTGTATTCTATACATAATAAAGGCACTCTAGGGAAATTTAAGGACGAATTAGCAGGTGGAAAAATTGATAAATTTGTATCACTGAGAGCTATGCAAATATGTGACATTAGGGAAATAAAAAAGAGAAAAGGGGTAAAGAAGAACACAGTACAGAAAGAAATAGCTTTTTCCGACTATGTTAACTTTTTTTAAACAAAACACTATTTCATGTTCAGAAAATCGGTATATCAGATAAAAAAACATGATTTATATTCAATATGTGTGAATAAAAAACCACTGATAACAAGCGTAAAATAATGAGGAATGGGATTGACACATTACCATATGGTCACAGACATATTACATGATTGAACATGTTTATTTAACCATCTGCTTATAAATACCTCGGTCCTGGCTTTTTTCCGGTCAGTTTGCTGGGTGAAACGGTGAGGAATAAAACTATAAAGCAATTGAAATGTGAAACGGCCTATATACTGATATAAATCCCCAGAAGAAGGAGAAATTGGGGAAGTATCGATTTGTATCAACTCCAAAAGTAAAAAGAGTAGTCAAGGAGCGGGATGTGCTTACATATACCATTGAGTGTTCAGATTATATTCCTAAGGAAATTAAATTCACTTTACAAGTATACAATCCGAAAAGAAATTCTACCAATTTGAGAATTTCGAAGCTAGACGGAAAATATTAAGGATTCCGCATCACAGCAGAGAAAGAGGAGATACGATCACTTGGTGATATGGGAGATTTTGTAAGTATAACAGATGAAGCTGAAGAATCCGACATTCTGGGAAAGGTATATGGGGAGTGCATTATGAAGTTAACTACATGGAAAATGGATCCTGTGTGAATAGCTGTTTGCAACTTACTCGGACATGTAAAGTTCGCACCGGTATTGAATTCGATGGACAGAACAAGTATGGCGTCCCAGCTCAGTTCGGAGTGACAGGAAAATCCAGTCAAAAGTTTACAGATGCGCCATATGCTCATAAGTACACCAGTATTGAATTCGATAGACAGAAAAGTATGGCGTTACAGCTCACTTCGGAGTGACGGGGAAATCCAGTCAGAAGTTTACAGATGCACCATATGCTCATAAGCATGTTGATACGGAGAAGACAACAACAGTAAAATGTTTAGTTTGTAAACGTCGTTAAAAAGTTGGCAGAAGTGACAAATGCTCGGACCTTGAAAGGTACGTTACCCATGAAGGAAAAAGAACTTGCTCCCTAACGCTTGTTTACCATGATGATTATCTACACCTGTTTCCATAAATGATCCCCACCATTTCCATACATGCTAACCTTTGTTAACCATGAAGAAAATACCTGGCTCATAAACATTACAAATATATGGTCAACGCCCAAACACTTGTTAACCTTGAAAAATATCCACACCTGTCTCCAACCTGCTTCCAAAAATTTTCCCCACCATTTCTATACTCGTTAACCTTTTTCTGACATTGAAGAAAACAGCTGGCCCCATAAATTATCCCCACTACTTTAAACAGGAGAGATATAAGGCAGGAGCAAAGCACAGTAGAGCCTGTATTAGCAGGAACGTGATCAAGACTACATCATCTTGAATTGAATTGGATTGAATTTTTTATTCGTCCAATATATCATTACATGATATGGGACACGTCATACAATAATAATCATACAATAATAATACAATAATACAATAATAATCATAGAATAATTTAACTTAATGAATATAATAAATACATATACAAATTACCCATTTAATAACACAAATATTCATCTACAGAATAGTACGATTCATTACATAGGAAAGCAGATAATTGAGTCTTGAATTTGGTAAAATTTTCAATTTCTTCAATTTTGGTAGGTAATTTATTGAAAAGTTGTATTCCATTATGTGTGAGAGAATTTTCAAATAATTTTGTATTGTGACTGATTAAGGCTAAATTCGATTTTCCTCTTGTATTATGAGAATGTATTGCTGAATTTGTTGTGAATTTATTAATGAACTATTTTACGTGCAAAATAACATAGAACATGTACATACATGGTAACGTCATAATGCTTAACGTTTTGAAATATTGTTTACAGCTTTCGAATCTTGGAATATTACAGATTATTCGTACTACTCTTTTTTGTACCCTGAAAACTCTATTGGAGATCTTCCTTCCCCCAAAAAACATTATACCCTGTTTTAATAGGCAATGAAAATAAGCAAAATACGCTGTTCTAATAATATTCATATGAACCGAATTCTTTAACGTTTTAAAGGCAAAACAAAGTTTACTAAGTTGTTTCGTCAAGTTATCTACATGGACTTTCCAATTTAAATTTTCATCAATCCATACACCTAAAAATTTTGTGTGATGTTTGTAAGAAATCTTCGTATCAGATAAAATAAAATCAGGGAAAATTAAACTTTTGTTTACTTTATGATGGAAACCAATTGAAACTGTTTTATCGATATTTATAATAAGACCATTTTCATGAAACGAGGGTATGAATCACTCTTTTAATTTCTCTATATTTAGATTTACCTCATTTATATCCCTTCCTGAAATTAAAAGATTTGTATCATCAGCAAACATTGTTAATTTGATATCATTACAATTTTTGATAGTTTTATCTAAATCATTTATATATATTAAGAATAAAAGTGGTCCCAATATGGAGCCCTGTGGGACACCACAATGAACATATTTTACTTGAGAATATAAGGGTTTTGATTCCTTCTTTGTTGTGTCCACGTCATTCCATTCAACTATCTGCTTTCTATTTTTGAAATAAGATTCAAACCATTTATTTGCAATTCCCCTGATACCACAAGAATTTAATTTTGATAACAAAATGTCATGATTTACTACATCAAAGGCTTTAGATAAATCCAAGAATAAGCCAATGCAAACCTTCTTACTGTATAATTTTCTGTATATTTCTTCTAAAAATTGTTCTAATGCTGTATCAGTGGATTTACCCTTACGGAAACCATTTTGACTATTCGTTAAAATTTCGTACTTATTAAAAAAAAGTAATTATTCTGTTATAAACAGCTCTTTCAAGAATTTTTGAAAATGCGGAGAGTATTGCTATAGGACGATAGTTTCTTAAACAATCTTACAACAATCTTACTATGGCATCTTACAACAGGAATGGAGGAGCATATGGATAAATTGAAGTCGTGGACTCGAAACGTCGAAGAAGATCTGCTACCAAAACAAAAAGCCTGGAAAGTATTGAAACTGAAAAGTAGTCAAGAGAGAACTCTGCAGAAAGTGTACCTGACCACAACGCAAGTAAAGATGCTTCTGCTGGAACGAGTGTTCTTCAGGAATTTAACCAACTTGGCCGTGGCGGTGCGTATGACGACACTATGCGGAAATTGGAAGACTTCACTGTCGATGCCAAGTATCCAATCAAGCGGGCAAGAGCCGTGAATACGAGGTATGGACGACGTGTGGTGGTGGACTTGGTTGATAGTACCAGTGTGTTTTTGCCTGCACGTTTTTCAACGTTCAATTACGATAACATTTTAAAGTTAAATAGTGGACGTTCTGCTGTTGTGAGCCGTGGCATGCAAGATGTTGGGAACGCGCACTTCATTCAAGTAGAATTGTTCCACATCGACTAGTAATTTGTCGGTATATGCGACAATATATATCATATATATATATATATAATATATATCAAATATATAGTAGTCAAACATTCAAAGTAAATTTACATGTTACAATAGTATTCCAAGTTATATGGGTAAAGATTATCAATGTATTAAATGTGAACCATTGTGTATTGTGGGTGTGCGTATGTGTTGTGAGAATAAAGAAATTACATATGTATTTGTATAATTGTTATTAACCCTAGCAATCCTAACATGCTCACCTATAGGAGGGGAGGGGAGGGGATCATGTATGTACATATTATGATACGATGGAGAAAGAAGGTTTTCATATGAGATAGTAGTATCGACGTATGAACTACAATGAATGCACTCTTTCATTCAGAGACGTGCAATGGAATTCGACATTGGATACACTGTGGTAAGGCCATATCATGGGGACCATGTAGTGATTGGAGGTATTGTTATAATCAATGTAAACTATTTTAAAGTGCCAAAAACATGAAGGCATGTGATAAAGGGACTACTACGGAGAAGAGAACTTCAAGTGATGCGTGCACGCAAACAGATAATCCGACTTTAACATATGAAGAACTGACAAATTTAAACAATTTAAATATGTTATGAGAGTGGCTAGGTCAGTTTGATAAAGTGTAAGAGAATGGAAAGTAATAATAAAAAGCATTTTAATACAAAGCATTATTATTTTTTTATTCCACCAAAACTGTAAACATTGGTTAAAGCACACTTTATAGAATTAACACAATGAAACATACACTTTAACTGATTGCTTTGTACATCTAGATTGTTCTTCAATGACTCCAAGCTAGGACAGCCATGCAATTCTAAGTCTGAAATGTATCTGTTTAAAACACTTTAAAAAATGTATTTTTGGACATTTCTTTCACATACACTTCCGTATTATATTTCACACACTCTTGAAGTATGGGTTTTAATTTGTTGTAAGGTAAAAATCCAATATCCCACTTCAGTCCATGGAACACATTTTCAAGAAAGTATTTTGATTTGACGTTTGGAACAACGTCGTCAGGAGGAAGAAACACGAAATGTGCCAATTTATCACCGCACATCACGGCAACTTCCTTGGCGATGAATTTATTATTAGCTGTATAGAATCCTTGAACATCCAACACGCAAACGGACATCTTCATATAATGTTTGTGACAATGCCTGAGAGTGATTTATACTTCAGCTTCCTGTCATGTATAGCGAGGCAGTAGATCTTAGTGTTAGTAGGTAAGTTTTTCGAAGCAGTTATTTCAGCTCGTATATTTACGGCCCCTGTTTTTATTTCCTCTTTTTGCTTCGAACAGTCGATGACGAATAGTGGAGCCTTTGTCACGAACTCTTCTATATTTAACATCGGGCAAGAGGAGTGTCCATAATATGAGCTTGCGAATGCACAGAATCGATCATGTAGTATGGCATACTGATTATTGTTCGCATCAATATCGAAGGATTGATAAGGATACTTCTTGCCCTGTAGATATAACTGCACATCTGTTATTTTGTTTAAATCGAACTTTGATGGATCCCCACCTAATTTTTCTCGATCGGTTTGTATTCCGAAGATGAAATATCTTGGCTTCTGTAGCTGCGGGACCGTAGAAATATTCCAAGTCAATTTCGATGTCTCGGGAACATTAGGGTGTACGAACATCTGCCATTCTCTGAAGACAATTGCTGAAGCGGAATCCTTTTCTAGATATTTTGATAATTTCAATCTCTGTTCATCTGATACTCGAAGTATAGGCATGTTCCATATCACTTCCTTCAGCTTAACTTTACTTTCTACCACCGTCACGTTCATACTATTTCTTGCTCTCTGCAATACAAGCTTCACTCGAGCGTTTAATACAATCTTTTGAAAATCTTCGGCCGAGCCCAATAAATGGCTTAAAGGAATACTGACGTTAAATTTCCCATTGTCTAGTATTTTAGGCTCGTTTGATAAGTTACGACACCATCCCATATTTTCAAGTTGCTTACATTTCTGACCATCACAAGAGCACAATCCCTTCATAAGGCTTGCATGCCCAGGATATCGTGTTCTGTCTATAATTTCTCCATTGACCTCGAGTCGAATTTCATCAAGAAGATTGACTAGACCATTCATCCATTCATTGCCAGTTTACCAGCAAATGCAGTACCATCAGCTTTTGTCACTTCGCCGATTAATATAATATTGCTCCGGGATGGAAGTAGGTGTGACTCCTAACTATGAATTTGTATTTGAATTTCATCACTTTCGTTAATAGCGGTAATATTAGTTGGACTAAAATAGTTATATTCATACTCTGTAACTGACTCCGAAAAGGCAGTATCCTCTGCGACGTCTAACGGACCCATTTCTATTAACTCGATATCCTAATAGTTGGAGGAAGTATTTGTTAGCCAGTGTTAACTGCTTGACGCTACGTGCTGAACTGAAGGGTTTGGTTTTAGGTTTAGTTTTAATACTATTTGTGGAACCACTAAAATCAAGTCCCATTATTTACGAGCTTTGATGTGTAGACGACCGATAGCTCTTCACCACTATTATCGATTATATTTCCTTCCTGATCCAGTAACTTGATAGTGATGTTGATTGATGTTATATGTGTTAAAGGCATATAAATCAAATTTCATGGAGCTAAATATATCTTAGAGCCAGGTGCAACTGTAGGAAAGAATTAATGCAATGTATGAGTCGAGTTACCATTCGTGAATAAGCCCGTCGCCAAATTGCACTCGACTCTTATAACGTTTACTGCAAATATATTAGGAGGATACGTCGATTGGACCATGTTATTATGCAAATAATCTTCTCTTTGATTATCCTCTGGCAAGGTAGTATTAAATCCTAGAACCGAACCCAGAAAGTTTGGTACTTGAAATGTGATCGGCACGGGCGATGTTAATTCCACCTTTAATGTAGAAGCATTGGATTATAAATAAAATCATCTAAGTCCTATTGGCTTGTTTTGCACATCGATATATAAACACACTGGATCGCTAACAGCAGTGGCTCAGAGCTCCAAAAAACGGTCCCGCCATCACGCGCCTCCCCCCACCACCGGTAGGCAAGAACAGAGCTCTTATAAGCAGTTCCAAACACTCAAGAGACATCTCTCCACCCGTTCAACAGGGTTGTGTGCAAAAAATCAATTTTATATCATCCAAGGAAAACATTTTCCATTATTTTTTTTTAGTGATATATGCTCTATTCAAAAGTTAAGAGACAGATTTTTAGCAATGAACGATTTTAAGTACTTGCTTAGTTAAAGTTGTCACAAGACCATGTAGAGCTATTTTTTTCTTGTGTTAGAAGTGCAAGTGGTCATAATAACAATCCCAACGCTAGGCAGTTTCAATGGGCCGTTAGAAAACTAATGTTTAGAAATAGTGTAAGGCCATCAGCTAAGAGCAATTGTTTACAGTCTGACCCAAACCATCATAATTCAGTTCTAACTTTCTCAGTGGTAGATAAAATAGTAGAAGAAGATAATACTGACTCTGACTTACCAGAAATAGCAGATATTTTGGATAACTATGAGGAATCTTATTACAAAGATAACATTTTGTATTATATCTCAGGTTTTGTAGTTAAAACCATTCAGAAAAGACTAAAATGTGAGGAATGTTTTGAATTGTTATTGACAAGGAATAACAATTTAAGCAGATACACAGTAGGGTTTCCAGACGTCCCGTAAAATACGGGAACGTCCCTTTTTTCGCTAATGCATCCCATTGTCCGAAAGAAGTCTTCGGGACGCAGTTTTGTCCCGTATTTTAATTTTTTTAATTGTAATTATTTTTTATCCTCCAAAGACAATCCAGAAAAAATGGGACGGCAATACTGGTTAACAGTTCCTATCTTTACTGCGATTTTCGGGACCATTCGGGATACTTAGCATGAGTATGATCATGCTTGGTCGTGTCGGTTTGCTCTGTTGTATTTAAGAAAACCCCGTTGGAATTTCATCTTTGTAACTGAATCCTGTTACACCCAGTGGTCCAGGGGGTCCGGACCTCCCCCGAAATCAAAACCTAAAATTCTATTTCAAGTTGTTTAAGCTCTATTTTGTAAAATATGTAATTATTTTATTTAGTAATAAAATGCTGAACTTGTAAATGTAGGCCTATTATTTCCATTGTTTCATGTGTTATTTCATTTTTATTATAAATAGTAATAAGTGTTATAACTTAGGTAACAATTTCTTGTTTAAGTTGGCATTTCTTAGAGTATGGTAAACAAATTTTCTAACTAGTTTTCAGTGCTAAAATACCGTAAAATGTGATTTTCATTACTTTAATATTTAAAAATTTTCCCGGGGGTGAGTCCCTCAAACCCCCAGGCACTTTCGACCCTCCACAAAAATATTTTCTGGCTACGCCACTGGTTGCACCAGTGACTTAATTAGAAAATTCCAAAACGGAAATGTGAATAGCTCATTTTATATTTTTAAAGATAAAAATGGAAAATTTGAATTTCAGAAAAACAAACTGTGTGTAAAAACAGTAAAAGCATTGTTTATTGTAAATTGTTTTTCAATGAAGATTGTGTGGCATTCCAATTTCCATGAAATGCTGCTTAAAATAAGCAATTGTTGAATGAAATTCATTCCTTAAAGAAGTATGATTTGTAATAGAATTTAAGGTGAGCCTATTACTTATCTTTTGTTGTTGTTGTTTGTTTTAAATTTGAAATAAACTAGGGCAAACCAATGCCTTGGGATTGTATTGTTAAGTTGTTTTCAACACAGATCAAAGTGTCCCGTATTTTTTCCTTGTATTTCTGGGAACCCTAATTTACACACACTTTAGTCTTTACTGATTTTGTATCAAGAGGAAAATTGTTAAGGGCATCTGAAGACGCAATAAAAATTGTGAAGTTTACGTACAGCATTGTATTTCACCAGACATACCAGTTTTGTAAACTTAACACCAAGTTCATCGTCACAAAAACATGTATGCATTTTAAGGATTCAGTATTTAAATGCCTTGTAGGTAATGTTGACTTTGGTGAAACTTACTCTACAGAGCACTTACTCTAATTAAGCTGATTGGAAATTTATTCCTTAAAATTGTATGCCATTATTTAGCTAGAGAGAAAACAAACTCTGCTATTTCAACAGAGTTTGGGTTTCGACAGAAATGTACGAAGTTGATCTTGTTTAGTAATGTGTAATCTTTTTTGTGTAAAAATAAACATGATTCTTGTAGTCAGTCCTTTTTTAACTTTATACGACTTAAATAATGCAAATGCAATTCGAGCGAGCATAAAACAACGACACATAGGGATTCCGCCCGTGCGTCTTGCCTTCCGATGGTGGGGGAGCGCCCGAGCTGACTGGACCAAATTTCTACCGCACAGTCATCAATCCAGTGTGTTTATATATCGATGGTTTTGCACCATGTGCATTTGCTTTTCTATTTCGGTAATCATTGCACCCTCAATATCATCAATTTCATAAGTACGTGTAGGAATATGAAGTGTGTACTATTTCATAGCAGTATCAGAACAGAGATCGTTTTCGTCCTTGAGTTCTATGGCAAAACTGTTATTCTTATCTGTAATATTAGGTATTGCGTGATAGGTGTTTAAATTAAGTAATGCTATTTCATAGGTCAATTCAGGATCTGTAATATTAGGTATTGCGTGATAGGTGTTTAAATTAAGTAATGCTATTTCATAGGTCAATTCAGGATCCAGATTTATCGTAGGATAATAATCCTGTGATAAAACTGTCGATGCTCCTGTGAGCGTAAATACGTATGATGTCATGATGTACCTTTTAGAGACTGTTCTCCAATATTTCAGGACAGGCCTTTTATAACTAGCAAATTGCGGGTAAAATGTTTATAATAAAAATGCTAAAAACAAATGACCACAGACTTCTGTATCAAAATTTTGATATGAATTAGCATTATATTTTATGCTCGATCGTCGTAAATACTTAACAATTTATTTAGGAGGAGGTAAATTACCAAACGAATCGAAATAATACACATAACGACCGTCCTTTTTAATTGCTACCCAGTGTGTTCCTATGTTCAAGTGACTATCTAAATTTACTATGACATTCTCTTTAGGCGAAGGTTTTCTAGGCAACGTATCGCGCATGAATAAACCTCTAAAATTAGGTATGCGTAATTTTTTCACATACTTATGAATGTCGATATCGGTTTGGGCTTTTTTTAGCATTACACACCTATTTTTTTAAACCTGCACCTTTTGGATACGGATGTAAATACAAATCTTTTCCTGCGAATATGTTATCCAAAACTTTACCTAGTTGATTGGTAGCATATAGTGTCAGTTCTTAAAAATCGGATCAATGGCTCCACGTCCTTTTTTACCTAGTGCAATGGCTTCCATTGTTTGATTGTGACGTTCGAATTCTTGTAACGACTTTTTTTGCAGTATTCACAGCATTTGCAATAGCTGCACTCCCACCGGCTAAACTACCAAGTGCCGAAAGCCCGGCAAATATTGGAAGTAATGGTAAAATACCACCTCTCTTAGGAATTTTAACACTCCTTCTTTTAGGATTTTCATTTCGTTTAATTGGTTTTTTTAGATAACATCATTTTACTAATTTGTCGAGCTTGAACATTTGACGTTTTTCTTTTTCTCCCCATTTTTAATCCAGCTCCCATTTTTTCTTTCCCTCATTAAATTTGCCACTAATAATGCTGCTGCCTTTTTTTAAGTGAAGCGTCAGGCGCTTTTACATGTTCCCACGCCCTGTTAGCAAGTTCTAAATCAGCGACATGACGCGATGATTTGTCAGAATGCTTTGCGTATGCGATATCGTGATGTTTGTAAGCCTCATCAAGTTTATTTATACCCGTATCTTTTCGTGCTAAACGACGTTTTAGTTTTGTTCCTGGACCACAAAAGTTATATCCTGGTATATGTAACTCGGGTGGAAGCTTGTTTAGTATAGTTTTTAAAATTCCTTTTCCAGAGGTCCTTCTGTGAACATGTCCAGACATGCTATAAGCTCCTGCTGCGTGCGACACAAGTATTTATCTGTTTTTCTACCCACATTTCAACATAATGTGCAAGTTGTCACGTAGCGAATGGCTGCGTGCATAATAGACGATAAGAAACCATTTCTAAACAAAGGAAGGGTTGGGGAGACTTCGATTAATCGATATTGAACCCTGTTATGACTATCGATACTGCCCTGAATTTATTTTGAATTACAGAAAAAAGAGAAGTGCGCATGCGCCGACGGTGAGTCGACGGGAGAAGAGCTGATCCGAAAAAGACAGTAAGGAGTACGTGCCTGACTACGAGTGAGAGAAGTTGAAAAGGCAGAAGGGAGAAGACGAGATTGGGATGTGTGACAGCGGTAGCGACGTTCTGGCATGATGATGTGTCAGACTTCCATCTAAGGAAATTCTGGTTGTGAACTTCCTTGACACGACTATATGGAGATAGTCATTAATCAGAAGAACACACCAAGTCGGCCAGTACGAGACACCGCTACAGCGAACATCAGCTGTGAGAGTGAGTCGTGACTGCTCGCTCTGAATAAGAGCAGATATGGACATCAGGAAGTAATGGGAGACAACTCAGGATCGGAGGATAAGTTGGACATCACTGGTTGAGTATAATAGTCTAGACTTTTTCTTATTGTTTGAGGAGTGAGAAAACTGAGATATTCCTTTTTTTAAGGATGGTTTCTAAGTCATGTATGGCAATCAGACGCCGTAGGGTATGATAGAAGAATAGAATAGAAATATAGAAGTGAGAATTCTAGAAGTAAAGTGATGAAATCCAGTAATCCAACTACTTTCTATTTCTGGTCTAAGTTAATTATAAAAGAGCAGTCAAGAGCCCAACCGCTGAAGGATACAGATAGATCTCTTCACTTTAGGGTTTCATGGGTGATTGTCCCACGAATGAATACATAGCTAGGGGCAATTGGTGATGCTCATAGAAACTTTGTTATTTTTGAGACAGGACGCGAGGGGAGTAAGGAAGAAAAGTAATTAAGGGGCATGCTTAGTACTTCTTACGAGGGCCCCTCCCACTTGGGTTTCTTTCAGGTGACGGGTGACTATCTATAAATAGATTTCATGCTGGCCTGTAATGTTAAGTTATGTTTTTTTATAGAGATTTATCTACAAGCGAAGGTGTATGGAATATGGTAGAGGGGGATAAGAAGTGGAAAGATTGAAGGGCAAAAGAAGGCCTACGAGTGGTAGTGCATTAGGTGTGTACCATTGGAAAATTTACATGTTAGGGTAGAAGTAGAAGTCACTAAAGGGGTTATAGAGAAGCTTACTAATCTGGGCGTGAATTAGTTTCAGTTAGAATTCTAGGGAATTTAGAGACAAAAGAAGATTGGGTGCCCATGCTAAAGAGTAGTAACGTAAGAAGTAGGAAAACTAGAATAACCACCGAGTGAATTAAATCAATGGTATAAGCTGAAGGGAACTCTACTTAAAGAAAGAAAGGGGTTAAAAGATAATAGCTGATGACTGGTCAGGTTAGAAAGAGGAGAGTGAGTTGAAAGATAACAACAAATGATTGGTTAGGTTAGAAAGAGGAGAATAGGAAATTGCGAGTAGTGTACTGATGATAAGTAGTTTATTAGCAAGTACCAGAGATTGTAAGGGGGAGGTGAGGGAACGCCGGAAGTATCCCGAATCAAACAAATAAAATCTGGTAGTAGGCAAGGCCTATACTAGTACATATAAAGAAAAGAAATTTATGAGAGATTGTGAAAGCCATCGATGTTGGAGGCGAACAACGGCCCCACGTGCCTCTAGGAGAGAGTGTCAGGGACCTCTGACATCGATTTACAAAATTTTATTTTTGTTTGCGGCCCATTAATACTTTCCCGGTTGCAGGAGAGGAGTCAGATTGTTTGTAACTCAAGATCTAGACGTCGCTCCTGTATCGGTGGTCTATCGCCACAGTCACTCTGTGGGTATAGGCCTAAACTTCTATTTCTTTCTTCATGAGACTGTCTTTTCTATCTATCTTTAAATACAATTCTTCATGGACTAAGCTGACAAATGGACTAATATAGGAGACATAGGTGGGATTATTGAGTGTAATCTGTAGAGTAAGGACTGGATTATGAATTGAAAACCTTTATTTATTCAAGAAAAAAAAAACCCAGTATAATATATATATTGAACTATCCTGAAGTTGCAAATGTAAATGACTACACAAGTCAGTAGTAAATTAGAAGAATAATACAAGACGTTCTAGTAGATACCTGAAAAAAAAAGAAAGAAAATTAAAGTAATTAATTAAGGATTTGTTATTGTTGAACAGAGAACGTACTTATATAGTTAAAATTGGGTATACTAACCTTGAATAATCAAATATTATCCTACCAATAAAAGTGTTGAATGGTTAATGTAGTGTAAATGTAATTTATTGTATATAAGATTGTTATTGTTGAAAAAAGAAAAAAAATAATATATTAAATAAAATACGGTCGTTGTTACTTAAAGTAAAGTTAACGTGAAGTCCACGTAAAAAGTTTTGTCGCCCATAGCGTGGAGCTTGATATAAGAAAAGAAAATAAACATTAATCAGTTAGAATTGGAAACTTGAAATACGAGTCATCATATATTTTGGAGCCCATAGCGTGGGTTGAGTTGTGTTGAAATCACAAAGTTTGATATCCTAACGTGAGGCGAGATAGTGTTAAAAGAATTTTGGGAGTTAGGTTAGTATAACTGAAATTTATTCTCAAAAAAAATAAATAATAATAATAACATATTTTTGGGAAAAGGATAACGACTATTGACAAGTAAGGACTTCTATAGATGACTAAGACAGACGACTGAACTATTGTGTTCTAATCTTTTTTTTCAGTGGTATTGTTAATATATAAATATGGCTACTTATGTCGATCCATATGCACAAATAAGAGCAGCTGAGTTAACCCAAGCTATTAGGAAGTTGAGGAAGGCGGATTTGGAGGCAGAATGTGATAGAGTAAAGTTACCGACCACAGGTACAAGGGATGAGTTAAGACAACGCTTGTTAGATTATGACCGCAAGAACCCTCAGTCATTTCAAGTGTTAATTACGGCTTTTGCTCTGAGTCAGGAAGTTTTGGAAGAAGATTTAGTTGAACATAATATAACGGTACCACAAGATTCATATGGAGATGTAGTGTATACATGGGTTAAGTTAATGCGTAGGAAGGCCATGGCGGTAGCTGATTCAGAAGAAGTTGTACCAGTAGTACCATCGTTTACAATTCAGTTAGAGCCACATAAACCAAATACTTTGGATCTGGTTCGTAAATGGAACATTAAATTCAAACCTGGGGATAGTATTTACTTATTTTTGGAGAGATTGGAAGATTTAAAACAAAGTTCTAAGTTACAGGGTGTAGAGTTATTGTCAGTATTACCCGAAATTTTACAAGATTCAGCTTTACTTTGGTACAGGAACAGATTAACAGATTGGCCTACATGGGAAGCTTTTTTGAAAGAATTTAGAGAATATTATTTGCCTATTGATGAGGAAGACTCGCTTTTGGATGAGATTAGACAGAGAACGCAAGGTCCCAAAGAATCGATTTTTGATTATGTTAATGCTATTCAAACGTTAATGAGGAGGCTGAGTACTCCAATGAGTCCTCAACAAATGATGAAGACTGTTATCAAAAATTTGCGTCCTGATGTAAAATTGTACCTTAGACCTGCAGAGATTCAAACTATAACAGATTTAATACGTGTAGGTAGACAGTATGAACAAATATTGTTAGATTCTGAGAGATATATTCCTCCTCCAACGCAGGTTAGAGCTACAATTAAAGAAACGGCTTATAAACCTCAGAGACAAGTTGTTATACCTTCAGTTCATACAGCGCTAGGAATTCAGGGAAAACAGGAACTTCCATCGTCCGAGTTACAAAAGAAACCCAATGTTAGTTTTTCTGCAAAGACGTGGGATAAGGAACGGAATTCAAGTCCTGTAAATGATTCTAGAATGGTTAAAGTAATAGAAAATAAAGAGAGACAGGATGAGTCGAGGGATAATGGTAAAAACACCACTTTGCGTTTTTCAAATAATCAGCGATGTTGGAATTGTGATAAAACAGGACATAGGCAGTTCGAGTGTAAAGCACCTCGTAGAGTTACTCCACGCGCTACGATTAAATGTTATAATTGTAATAAGCTTGGACATAGGTCTATTGATTGTAGGATGCCCCAAGAAAGAAAAGTTAGGCCTACAAATCCCTTATGACAATTAACTAAAAATCAGGCTTGTGTGATGTTAAATATAAATCCTACAGATTTAGTTAATGGAGATAGATGTTTTGTTGAAATTTTGCTGGAGGATATTACATTTATTGCTTTAATAGATTCCGGTTCAGATAAAACTTATGTGGGAGAGAAGGGTGATTTTTTGTGTAAAATGTTAGATTTAGCAGTAGAAGAATCTGAAGTTAGGGTGGTGCAACTAGCAGATAAAACTTATAGTTCTATAACAGGAGAGAGAACTTTTGAGATGAAATTGCAGGACAGGATTTTTCCGATAAAATGTAAAATTATGCCAAATTTAGCAGTAGATATGATTCTGGGCATGGACGTTTTGAAACAAATTGGGTTAGTAGTAGATTTGCAAGATGGGACTTGGTATTTCAAAGATGAACCAGCAAAAATTTTTCAATTTGTTAAGGCTATAGATTTAAAAGAAGAAGATCAACTACATAATATTCTTACTTTACCTACACCTCAGGAAAGGGACAGATTGAATATGTTTTTGGAAAATCAGTTACAGAAATTTGATCAGTGTACTGGACTTACCGATCTGATTTCTCATGTTATTGATACAGGCGATGCAAAACCTATAAAACAAAGATATTATCCAGTATCACCCATTTTGGAAAAAGTTATACACGCGGAAATAGATAAAATGTTATTGGAAAAAGTTATAGAGCCTTCAAATTCACCTTGGTCGTCTCCGGTAGTTATGGTAAAGAAACCAGATAGAACATGGAGGTTCTGCGTAGATTTCAGAAAAGTAAACAATTGTACTAAAAGAGATAGTTATCCTTTGCCATACATTGAACATGTTTTGAGTAAATTACGACATGCTAGGTATATCAGTACAATAGATTTGAAAAATGGGTATTGGCAAGTTCCATTAGATGAAGCAAGTAAAGAAAAAACAGCATTTACCGTACCTGGTAGAGGATTGTATCAGTTTCGAGTTATGCCTTTTGGAATCCATAACGCACCAGCCTCGTTTCAAAGATTAGTTGATACTATATTAAGAGAAGAGATAGGAGAGAAATGCTTTTGTTATTTGGATGATATAGTACTTATTAGCGAGACATTTGAAGAACATTTGTCCTTGTTAGAAAAAGTCTTAGAGAAATTAAGAAAAGCTAACCTGAAAATTAATAGGGAAAAATCAAAATTTTGTAGAAGTGAATTAAAATATTTGGGTCATATCATTACTCCATTAGGAATTGCTGTAGATTCAGATAAAATCTCGTGTATCCTTGAGTATCCAGCCCCTACAAAAGTCAAGGAAGTACGAGCATTTTTAGGATTGGCTTCTTGGTACCGACGATTCATTCCATTTTTTTCTGAAGTTGTAAAGCCCCTCACTGCACTTCTGAAAAAGAATCAGAAATGGCGTTGGACTAAGGAATGTCAGGAATCTTTTGATGAATTAAAATCGAAATTATCTAGTAGTCCTATATTAACTTGTCCAGATTATACTAAACCCCTAGTGTTACAGACCGACGCTAGTTTTTCAGGACTAGGAGCAGCATTAATTCAGACAGGAGAGGAAGGAGAGGAAAAAGTAATAGCTTATGCTAGTAGAACTTTAACGGTAGGTGAGCAAAAGTGGGCAATAGTTGAGAAGGAATTGTTAGCTATATTGTGGGCAGTTCAAAAGTTTCGTCCTTATTTGGAAGGTTATCATTTTAAAGTATATACTGATCACTTTGCTCTGAAATGGTTAAACACATTACAGAATCCGACCGGACGATTAGCTAGGTGGAGTTTATTGCTCCAGGAGTATGATTTTGAAGTAATACATAGGCCTGGTAGATTACAAAAAGTTCCGGATGCTTTATCTAGAATACACGAAGGGAAAGTTCAAGAGAAAACGGTAGAGGAAGAATTTTGCCTCTTGTTGACTGATAACTCTGAAGTAGTGGAATGGGAAAATATACAAGATGCTTGGTATATTAAGCGGAAGGAGCAAGTACAAAGTAAACCTAAATTTTGGCCAGATTGGAAGGTCGTAGATGAGAAGTTGTACCATTTAAGATTAGATCAGTTAGAACAAACTTTAGAGGGAACAGTGAATAGGTGGAAATTAGTTATTCCGCAAGATTTTAGGATTAAAGTATTGCAGGAATGTCATGATGCACCTACTGCAGGACATATGGGGATAGCTAAAACTTTCTTTAGAATAGCAAACAAGTATTATTGGCCGGGAATGTTTAGAGATGTTGCTAAGTATGTTACTGCTTGTGAAATATGTCAGAGACAGAAGGTGTTACAAACGGCCCAAGCAGGACCAATGCATTTTTACCAGAAAGAGAAACCTTGGATGACTGTAGCTACAGATTTGTTGGGACCTTACCCACGTTCCAAAAAAGGGAACCGATACATTGTAGTATTTCAGGACACCTTTACCAAATATGTAGAATGTAAAGCGTTAAGGAAAGCAACCAGTAGAGCAGTTACGGAAGCATTTTATGAATTGATTATCCTTAAATGGGGAATTCCGGGATATTTGCTGATGGATAATGGACCGCAATATACTAGTAAATTAATGCGAGAGATAGCTAAAGCTTTTAATATAACTCCTTGTTATTTACCTGTATATTCGCCACAAGGAAATCCAGTAGAAAGAGTCAATAGAGTATTGAAGACGATGATTTCTAGTTATATTCAAAAGGATCAGACAGTTTGGGATGTGTATTTGAGAGAATTTAATTTTGCTATAAATACGGCTAAGCATAGTTCCACTGGATGCACTCCTTATATGCTAAATTATGGGAAGGAGCCTGAAATTATCAGTAGGATTGAAAGGGTGGAAAACCAACCGATTCATAAAGAAATCCCAAAACTTTGGGTGGAAAAACTCGATAAATTGAAAACGGTACGTTTGATGGTTAGACATAACTTAGAAACCGCCTATAAGAATTCGAGTCATTATTATAATCTTCGGAGGAGAGAGGTGAAATTTCGTCCAGGAGATCTAGTGTTAAGAAGAAACTTTAAATTAAGTGATGCCTCACAAGCTTATACAGCAGGTTTAAGTGCAAAGTTTGTCGGGCCCTATATTATAAAGAAAAAGTTCAGTGAAAATAGCTACGAACTGACAAACCGTTTTGGTAAAAAGTTGGGGAAGTGGCACGTCAAAGACTTGAAACCCTTTGTTCCTGGATAAACATTCTTTAAGGCTGGTAAACTAAACAAAAAAAAAAAAAAAAAAAAAAAAAAAAAAAATGTGAACAGTGTTAACATTATTTTTTTTTATGGTGAGTGGGGGAAGAATGTCACGTAGCGAATGGCTGCGTGCATAATAGACGATAAGAAACCATTTCTAAACAAAGGAAGGGTTGGGGAGACTTCGATTAATCGATATTGAACCCTGTTATGACTATCGATACTGCCCTGAATTTATTTTGAATTACAGAAAAAAGAGAAGTGCGCATGCGCCGACGGTGAGTCGACGGGAGAAGAGCTGATCCGAAAAAGACAGTAAGGAGTACGTGCCTGACTACGAGTGAGAGAAGTTGAAAAGGCAGAAGGGAGAAGACGAGATTGGGATGTGTGACAGCGGTAGCGACGTTCTGGCATGATGATGTGTCAGACTTCCATCTAAGGAAATTCTGGTTGTGAACTTCCTTGACACGACTATATGGAGATAGTCATTAATCAGAAGAACACACCAAGTCGGCCAGTACGAGACACCGCTACAGCGAACATCAGCTGTGAGAGTGAGTCGTGACTGCTCGCTCTGAATAAGAGCAGATATGGACATCAGGAAGTAATGGGAGACAACTCAGGATCGGAGGATAAGTTGGACATCACTGGTTGAGTATAATAGTCTAGACTTTTTCTTATTGTTTGAGGAGTGAGAAAACTGAGATATTCCTTTTTTTAAGGATGGTTTCTAAGTCATGTATGGCAATCAGACGCCGTAGGGTATGATAGAAGAATAGAATAGAAATATAGAAGTGAGAATTCTAGAAGTAAAGTGATGAAATCCAGTAATCCAACTACTTTCTATTTCTGGTCTAAGTTAATTATAAAAGAGCAGTCAAGAGCCCAACCGCTGAAGGATACAGATAGATCTCTTCACTTTAGGGTTTCATGGGTGATTGTCCCACGAATGAATACATAGCTAGGGGCAATTGGTGATGCTCATAGAAACTTTGTTATTTTTGAGACAGGACGCGAGGGGAGTAAGGAAGAAAAGTAATTAAGGGGCATGCTTAGTACTTCTTACGAGGGCCCCTCCCACTTGAGTTTCTTTCAGGTGACGGGTGACTATCTATAAATAGATTTCATGCTGGCCTGTAATGTTAAGTTATGTTTTTTTATAGAGATTTATCTACAAGCGAAGGTGTATGGAATATGGTAGAGGGGGATAAGAAGTGGAAAGATTGAAGGGCAAAAGAAGGCCTACGAGTGGTAGTGCATTAGGTGTGTACCATTGGAAAATTTACATGTTAGGGTAGAAGTAGAAGTCACTAAAGGGGTTATAGAGAAGCTTACTAATCTGGGCGTGAATTAGTTTCAGTTAGAATTCTAGGGAATTTAGAGACAAAAGAAGATTGGGTGCCCATGCTAAAGAGTAGTAACGTAAGAAGTAGGAAAACTAGAATAACCACCGAGTGAATTAAATCAATGGTATAAGCTGAAGGGAACTCTACTTAAAGAAAGAAAGGGGTTAAAAGATAATAGCTGATGACTGGTCAGGTTAGAAAGAGGAGAGTGAGTTGAAAGATAACAACAAATGATTGGTTAGGTTAGAAAGAGGAGAATAGGAAATTGCGAGTAGTGTACTGATGATAAGTAGTTTATTAGCAAGTACCAGAGATTGTAAGGGGGAGGTGAGGGAACGCCGGAAGTATCCCGAATCAAACAAATAAAATCTGGTAGTAGGCAAGGCCTATACTAGTACATATAAAGAAAAGAAATTTATGAGAGATTGTGAAAGCCATCGATGTTGGAGGCGAACAACGGCCCCACGTGCCTCTAGGAGAGAGTGTCAGGGACCTCTGACATCGATTTACAAAATTTTATTTTTGTTTGCGGCCCATTAATACTTTCCCGGTTGCAGGAGAGGAGTCAGATTGTTTGTAACTCAAGATCTAGACGTCGCTCCTGTATCGGTGGTCTATCGCCACAGTCACTCTGTGGGTATAGGCCTAAACTTCTATTTCTTTCTTCATGAGACTGTCTTTTCTATCTATCTTTAAATACAATTCTTCATGGACTAAGCTGACAAATGGACTAATATAGGAGACATAGGTGGGATTATTGAGTGTAATCTGTAGAGTAAGGACTGGATTATGAATTGAAAACCTTTATTTATTCAAGAAAAAAAAAACCCAGTATAATATATATATTGAACTATCCTGAAGTTGCAAATGTAAATGACTACACAAGTCAGTAGTAAATTAGAAGAATAATACAAGACGTTCTAGTAGATACCTGAAAAAAAAAGAAAGAAAATTAAAGTAATTAATTAAGGATTTGTTATTGTTGAACAGAGAACGTACTTATATAGTTAAAATTGGGTATACTAACCTTGAATAATCAAATATTATCCTACCAATAAAAGTGTTGAATGGTTAATGTAGTGTAAATGTAATTTATTGTATATAAGATTGTTATTGTTGAAAAAAGAAAAAAAATAATATATTAAATAAATTATGGTTATTGTTATGCAAAGTAAATTAACGTGAAGTTCAGATTTTTGACCCTTATCCTTGTAATGGTTTGAGAGTAGCTGGTTTTTGTGCTAAGTTACATACCTTGGTAGTGAGTATTAAAAAAAAAAAAAAAAAAAGAGAAAAAGAAGAAGCAGAATAAAAAAAAAGAAAGGTAAATCCGAACCCAACTCCCGTCTCCACTGTTAATTTAAAAGCTAGTCGAGGGGCATGTAGGTACATAGCCTGTGTATCTATAATTTAATTTGTGTCTGGGCTGATACATAACAAAAAGAAAAGAGGAAGCGTATTGATGATGGCGCCCGTTAATATAAATTTTCATCAATATTATCAAGACTGGGTAAATTGTTAAAAGAGAGAGAAAGTAGACTGAGAGTAGGAAGTTTGCAATCACCCGGTGTCAAAGGTAGTTGTACTGAACGTTGGAATGTGGACTATGCAGGCAGTGTTGTGATGACACGACAGGTGTATGAGTGACCTTGTTTTGTAGGAGTTCAGTAAACTTATATACTACGATTGAGAATAATCACATATTAGTCGTCACAGATTTTGGCGAAGAATTTTGGCGAAGATTTAATCCAAGAAGTTAAGGAACTTTATAGCATAAAGTAAGAAAAGCCCGTCACAAAGTTCCGACTTGTTCCTCCCCATCGCAGGCCTTCTACTATCTCAATTAATCAATTATTCTACATTTATGACAAGGACAAGTTTGAACCTGATACTCTTTCTCCTCCTCATCTTTCTCTTCCTCCTCCTCCTCCTCCTCCTCCTCATGACAAGTTTGAACCTGATATTCCTCCTCCTCCTCCTCTTCACAATCACTTAAGTCAGCTTGGCTGGGTGGTCTAAAGCGCCAGACTATTGGTTTGGTCCCCGAGGGGTCGTAGGTTCGGATCCTACACCTGACAGAATTTTTTTCAGGCTATATGAGAGATATTAAATAATACGTACTTTTACATTTACACATCAGTTTCTAACAAATCATTCTACGACAATGTTCGTATGTGGTATGTGCAAGGCTGTTATAAAGCGGAAAGATAACTTCAAACGACATGTACAATGTTGTCAATCCAAAGAATTTAACTTGAGTACACTGCCGGAAAAGCAGAGCATAACCTTACCGATAGCCAATATATGCACAACCCCTCAAACACATGAAGTTAAGCATTCCGTACTGTTTCCAAACACAATAAGATATATCATTGCAGGTCCAAGTGGATGTGGGAAGACGAACTTGTTACTGAACCTAACTTATCATCCGAATGGGTTAAAATTTAAGAATATATATATAACCCACATTGTATCAAAACGCATACAAGGATTTGGATGATGTTTTAACACGTACACCAACCATTGGATACTATAAATTTCACACAAACTATAATACAGTCCCACCGCCTGCGGAATGAAGTCTCATTCGCTATTCACCTTTGACGATGTTGCTTGTGATCCTCAAAAAATGATGCAGTAATACTTTAGTATGGGAAGACATAGACATATTGATGTGTTCTACTTAATGCAGACATATTCCAAGAGACCTAAACAATTGATAAGAGATAATTGTAACTTTATCATTCTCTTCCAAATGGACCTTATGAATCTAAAACATGCTTATGATGACTATGTGAACTGTGATATGTCATTTTCACGTTTCCAATAAATATGTAAAAAGTGTTGGTCTGCTAGTAAACACGGATTCATTACCATCAATAGAATAAAGGAAAAAATAAAGGTTTAGCTATAGACAGCAATATAAACATTGACTGCTGAGATATCGCATCATAACTGCAACGAAGTTTGAATGTTACACACACGATATGAGTTACATACGAGAGTAAAACAGTTTATCTGCAGAGACAGATCACTTTATCCACGTCCGTTTATTACGAGGCGGAGAAATATTTATCCTACCGAATCCTTTCACACGGACATCTATGGAAATGCGGTATTTGACAACGTGTGAATAACTGGAGTTGCGGATCCTGAGGAAGCATATGACGTTGTGACGAAAGGTTATGTTCTAAAAGAATTGGAGGACGTTCAGAAAAATCTATTATCAAAACTGAATATCGATGTCAATGGTAATAATATCTTGAGTAAGGATGATCAAAATAACATAGTTTTTAACAACTTGCGACTACCAGAAATTGCACCCCCACAATTACAGGATGATGTGGTAACAAAACAATATTTTTTAGCACAGCTTCAGAGTCAAAGTCATACGTTTGTTACTAGCGATATTCTTACGGCCCTAGAAGGGCAAATTCCAAGACTTGTTCAACAAACGCAAATTCTAACTCAAAAGCTGGAAGGAATTAAAAATAAGTTTGATACTATGTATCAACTGAACTTTAACTACATCCAGTCCATCCAACATCAAGACAATGATACGAGTGCATATACCCTGAGCACTGGAGATGATTATTTCAGTTTCCCAATAAACTGTGAATTGTTGAATATATATCCCATCCAAGCATTCCTTTCGAGATTGTATACATACACTTAAACGGTAAGGATGCTCCAATTTCGCTTACTACAACAGATAAACTATCCTTTCACGTAACTGACCAACATCTTAAAGAAACACATCCGATCTTCCTGACAATTATAAGTCGTACGAAACTCGGAAAATATGATTATCCGACCAAATATATATCGTAATATTTGACAACAATCTTTACTCCACATAGAGATGTTGCTCAACGAACATCAAAATAAAGTCTTGCGCGACATCATCCAACATAGCAAAAGTATAAGACAAAAGCTTCTTGCCTTACAAACACAAGAAAAGGATAATTTCAACATGAGCACGAAGTCCTTACAACCCGTTATACTTCCGCTGAAGGAGCTGATCAATTTACAGAAAGGAGGTCGACCTAATGAATCTATCACACAGGATACTGACACAGATAATACAAACCAGAACTGTGATTATGATGTTGATGAGGAAGAAGAAGAACCGTACGCTGGACTGCCCACCCCTGCATACACGCCTGAAAAAACTGGACTGCCCACCTCTGCATATACACCTGAAAAAACTGAACCTGCGGATGAAGTGAAGAGTAGAGCGTTAGTCGGTGACTACTTGAGTCCGTATATGAGCCCATCACATGATAAGAAAGGAGTTGATAGAATATTTTGTCCGACATATGCAGACGGATTATTGAAGCTTTGATACGTGGAATTATAATTTAATCCACTGGGGACATTCTAACAGTAAATGATAATCATACAATGTGACGCGTAGGCTGCTTGAATTAATATTTAGAATAAAACCCAATCATTACAATGATGATAACTTGCGGAACTATAAAGCTATTTTAGATTATACAAACGTGCATAGAACAGGACATGTGAAAGATGGACCCCTTATGACGTGATTTCACCGCAAAATGACAAATATTATCGCTCCAATGTGTAAGGAAGAAAAAGGTAAGCAAACAAAGACGAAAAAGGTGGTCTCATATCTCCCTGGAGGGATGTACATATTAATCATAAGATCGACTATAAGTACTGGAACAAACCTAATTTATTGGTAGATAAACTTAAACTGTTGGTAGCTTCGTCTCAAGCAGGCAATACCGCTCATGATAACGAGATAAAAGAGACAGTAGAGGAATTAAAATTAAAAGGATATATATCAACATGAGCAAACATGCAATTGCGAGTGAATTCCATAGGACTGCAAGAAGAACATTTGATAGAAGACATGTTATTACGGAAGGTTTATATGACTTGTTTCAAAGTGATTTAATGGACATGACGTCAAATGCTAAGCAGAATAGAGGATTCAAATACGTACTGGTGGTAATCGATGTATATCCAAAATATGCATGGACAAGGCCTTTGAAGGACAAGTCAGCACAGCAGGTTACGAGTCAGATGAACAGTATTCTACAAGAGCTTCCTGTGATGCCAAGACATTTTCAAAGTGATAAAGGGAAAGAATTTTATAACAAGGACTTCCAGGTACTAATGAAAAAGAATGGAATAAAAAACTATTCCGTACATAGCACAATGAAGGCTTGCAAAGCAGAACTATTATAAGAACTTTAAAATGTAAATTATTCACTTAATTTTCTGCACAAGGGTCTTATAAATGGACTGATATATTACAGCATTTTGTACATCAGTACAACCGAACAGAACATTCCACAATTAGAATGAAACCTATTAATGTTACTAATAACAATTTATTTTCTACAATATTCAGCTATAAGAATACGTTGAAACGTAAACCCAAATTCAAAGTTGGTGACTCTGTACGTATTTCGAAACACAAAGCACTGTTTACTAAAGGTTACGTACCATCATGGACTACTGAACTCTTTAAGATTGCTAAAGTGCAGCTAACACGGCCTGAAACTTATCTGTTGAAGGACTTTCAAGGGAATACAATTACTGGCGCTTTTTATACTGAAGAACTACAAAAAACTAAATGTCCTTCTACTTATTTGGTGGAAAAAATTTTAAAAAGGAAGGGCATTAAAGCTTATGTAAAATGGTTAGGATTTCCAAGCGATCAAAATTCTTGGATAGACATACAAGACATAGTTGATTGGATTGTAAAGTCAATGTATGTACTTAAATAAAATATATGATCCAATGAAAAAAAAATGTTTTAATTTCCCATAACTCCTATTCCACAAAACTTCCTATAATGAACCTACTATAATGTTAAGGATATTTTTCAAGGACTCATAAATGAGAAAGCAATATATGTAACATTTTATTTGGTATATTTACAAAATCACACACACATATTCCCATATTTATACTCCTTCCCCTTCCATGGACCGAATTAGGTCTCGCCCGATCTGAAACACAGATTGATGTGGAATTTAGAACTACTAATCACGTGCAAGCAATCTTCTGGATGTGATGACATAGGTCGCAAAGCTAATACAGTAAAAGCTCCTTATTCGCGGGGTATATGTTCCATAAATATGCCGCGAATACATAAACCGTCAATACGGAATGGTAATTTATATGGGATTATAGGGGATACGTTCCTAGATGACAAAATAAAAAATAAAAACAAATATATACAGTACAGTAAAAAAATCAATTTAATTGAAGTTTTTGAACCAACCTTCCGATGCTTGAAATCCTCCACCTGTACATTCACCACTACAACTACCATCAGGTTCTTTAAAATGAGCTTAAAGACGCTTTGCCTTCTCCCGGACCATTGGACCACTCAGGGGCACCCTTTTTTGGTTGCGGTCTTCGATCCACAATGACAACGCCACTTCCATTTTTGTAACGAATGTGAAAGACGAAACAATAAAACACGCAAAGCGGCTTTTACCATAGAACGGAACAGCAACATTTAAAAATATACTTTATTCATTGAGTAATAAGGTTGCTTTCATTCTGTTTGTTTACATTCTCAAAAACACCGATAGCGGCGAAGGCGGCTTATGTCAAAGTCCTCGGCGATATCATTTAACAACAAAGGCAAAGTTGTAATAAGATCTACAGTACTGTATTTTACTGTTTTTATTAGTCCATTTGACGGCATTTACAAAGGATATTGGGTTGGATACCTATTGGAATCTTTTTATTATTATTAGATCCGCGAATAAAGAAATTTTTAGCCGCGAATATAGGAATTGGGTCGCATTTTTTTCATCCGCGAATAGAGAAAACGCGAATAAGGAGCTTTTACTGTATGGCGAACGATATTGTGGCGATGTATGGCGAACGATATTGGTTACACATACCGACCCTCAGGTGATGCGGCCGGTGATGGTGGCGACTTCGGCTGTGAATGTACATCATTCAAATACTGAGTCTCGGGCGATGGTGGCGACCTCGGCTGCGCATGCATTTCATTTATGTATTGAGGCTCGGGAGACTTGGCCGTCAACGGTGGTGGTGACGATGGTGGCGATACTACCCTGAAATAAATAGAGATAGCACTCGTTATATATGAATTGCAATTGAAAAATGTATGTGTAATTCGAATGATATGTGTTGGTTCTAGATTTTCATAAATATTTCAAAATTAGAGTATTTTCTACTATTAAAATGGAATTTTTTCGTTTTTAAATTTATGACAAATGTTGTCCTTACTGTTAAAATGGAATTAAAACGGTGGAGAAATTATTCAGGAAACTTTCTATAATTAGACAATGTTATACTGCTAAACTGGTATTAAAATTGAGCTTGGCTGTAAATCATCTGAAATGTTTTAAATAAGAGTATTTTCTGCTATTAAAATGGATTTTATCTCGTTAATTAAAAATTGAACTTGGATGTATATAATAATATAAAATATTCTTACTTACATTATTTTCGGTGAATATGGCGCTGTTGTCTTATCCTCCGAACTCCTTGGCAAAATTCGCAGATCCATAATCGTTAAAATCCTTGTGGTACTGATAATATTTGTATTTCCCCATTTCAATATATAGTGCTCTAGACTGATATGCCCTTTTTGCACATATCCCCCACTTAAAATATTTTGACCAATAATAAACGTACATATCACACCAAGGAGCCGGAACACCAATAGCAAGTTGAGAAAAGGATTCAACCAATTGTAGCATACCATATCTGTACAGGACCCCCACTTAAACTATAGCATGCCTGCCAAAAGAGCCCTAAGTTATTATCCTAATTTATTATGCAACGCTATAAGACAAGACATGACCACCTTTCAACTCAAACGAATACCGCGCCTCATAAATCCGCGTTCCTGCACGTGTTGTTTTCTCAGGGAATACACTGCGTCCTAAAATTCAGCACGTCCTTCCCACGGAGGCACCGCACTAATTTATTACAGTCGTCCTCTACCAAATCATAAAAATTTATACGCAGCCTCCTAAAATGGACATACGAACAAAGCCCATCATTTATTATACAACTTTTTTAAATCATGACCATCTGCCATCCCAAAAAGCCACATTCCGATCTCGTCGTTATCTCACACAGAAACAACGCCTTAATTTATCATAGCCGGCCTCTCCATCAAACAAAACCAATTTAAGGAACACCAGTACATGTAATTACCATAAACGACATTCCAACACGTCTCATTCTTCTCACAGACAATGCAAAACCTTGAACACACTCACTCAGGTCAATGCCACATACGGCCTGCGGCGGGATACACGCGTCCAGATTTATAACGTCATGAGGTTCAATCGAGGTTCACGTACCACAACTATACTACTGCCATGTTATCTTCTTCTGTGGATTCATGTAAGACATCGTGATCGCCATTCTCGCTAAACGATGGAATTAATTTCCTCCATGATCGTTGCAGTGTTATCGGCTTGACTTTTTCCCATGTGGCTGCCATGTCATAAATGGCATCCAAAATTGTGAACTGTTTCCAAAAGCAAGTCAAATCATGTCCTTCATCATTATATTTTTGCAGCAAATTTGACCGGTAATTGTGTTTCATACTGGAAATGTCCCCTTGGTCCATTGGCTGGATTAGTGATGTTACATTCGGCGATAGATATTTCACAACAATGTTTCCATCATCCAAAGTAAGTATGCTCTCATTTGCATTATCCAGTAATAACACTGCAGTTTCTGGGAGACCTTTAGGTTTTAAATGGCTATGGACCTGGGGCACAAAATTTGTGTCAAACCATTTTGTAAACATGACTCTATCCATCCATGCCACTTTCTGGTTGTAATAATACACAGGTAAGTTTGTGGCTTTTGTCCCTTTAAACTAGCATGCTTTCTTTGCTTTCCCAATACTATCAGGTTTAATTTTTGTGTACCTGACGCATTTCTGCAGCACATAACAGTTATTCTTTCTTTGCTACTCTATTGTCCAGGGGCACGTTTTTCACTCTCCAAAGCCAACGTTCTTGTAGGCAAGCATTTCCAATATAGGCCCGTTCATCAGTGTTATAGACCTGATCCGGTAACTAACCTTCTGATTCAATAAACTGTTCAAATTTAGTACAGAATTCATTAGTTGCAGTCTTATCTCTGGATAATTTCTCTCCTTGTATACCGATTTTGCAGATTCCATGTTGCTGTTTGAACCTCGTTAGCCAGCCCTAAGACACATCAAAATTGCCTTCCAAACCAAGAGATTCAAAAAAATGTTTGGCTTGTTTAGCACAGACAATTCCTGGAACTGGGACTCCCTGTGCCCTTTGCTGATTAAACCAAATCACCATTGCCTTATCTAAATCGTCATAAGTGGATTTCTTCATTGTTTTCCTGTTTTTCATCCCACTTGAACTAGAAGATGATGCGAAGCTAATTAATGCACTCTTATGTTTTTCAAATCCGTACAGTCTGCTCCCCTATTCTGTATAGTAGAGCTAGTTGTTTAACAATTCCGCCCTTTTCTAATTGCTCAGTTATTTTCAGTTTTTTGTTCAATACGCTTCACTTCCGACATTTTCACTAGGCTAACTTAACTCTCACTCACTGTGTAAATGACAAATATCTGCAAAAGACTAAAGACTAGACACGTGAGGTAAACCAAAAACAAATGTTATGCATGAACGCCCACATTTCCAGGAACTTCTTCAGATACCACCCTCTTCTAAGGGTCACAGCATGTGGACCCTCATTAGTGAGCAAGAAAGGGGGGAACTCAAGGTCAACAAACACAGCATGATCAGCAGATGCCATAAGCTCAGTTCACAAGAGTATAAAAGATCGCAAGAAAAATAAATTATGTACAGTAAGTAAAAAATAAAATAAAATAAAGATTTTTTAAGGAATAGCTCAAAAGTTAATCCGCGAACAGGTTGATCCACACCCAGGTAATCGGGAGTTGACTGCACATGAAAATAATTGCTTAGAATAGTAAGTTATTTTGGACATATTTTATCCTTTGAATATTTTATGAGAAATTGCTTCATTGTGCATTCTCCCAGAACCTCACCCATGAAGGTAGAGCATCAAATCAAGCATTTCAATCATTTTGCATCAATCTATGACAACAAGCATTTAATAAACTTGTCTTTTTGTAGTATGGATTTGTGAGTTTGAAATCACTTGAAGACATTTGTACATTTTGAAGCACTCAGGAGCAGATTTGATAGACTGTTGTGAGATATAGGTTTTTTTTATAATGATTTGTCAAAGAAATTTAAAGAAATTTGTACTTTTGAATGACTGTATACCTACGGTATTTATGATATTACTGAAATTGTTTATATGTTGGTTGATAAAGAGATTACTGTGTAAAAAATGTATTTTTCCCACATTAAAAAAAAAATTCCCCTTGATTTGTCTTTGTTAGTAGCACAATTATTGTTACAAATTTTGTAAAGAATGTATTAATGCAGATTTACAATCTTATTATAACTAAGGTACAAATCATAGCCTGTTACCTCAAGGGCTCAAGGCTATCTCTCTCTCCTTAGACAAAATTTCTCCCCATGTTTAGAATTTTACACATTCCTTAACTTTAAGTCTTGAAAAGCAATTTTGAAACCCCAAAAAATAGTTAACGGTAGTTTTTCAATGAAAGAAGATTTTCCGATCTGTAAATGACAACTCTGCTTTTTCTAAGAGCTAAAGATAAGGTGGAAGATATTGACAGATTGATTTAAAATAAAAATGTGTTCACATCACTGATTACAGTCCTGAGACTAGACATTTCTTTTTAATGATAATTTGGCTGAAATGGCTCCTTAATTCCAACTTTGATTAGAGATGACAAGTGTTAATCAGCCAGCATTGATCTCTGAGAAGTTTCTCTTGATTTCATGAAGGAAAATAACTGTTCACACACATAGGTAGAACCGAACATTGCCACAATACTTGTGGCAAAATTTCTGAAGTTGTTAAACTTTTCAGGAAGTTCCTCAAAATAGCTGGTTAAAAACTTTAGGCTAGGTTTTATTATCCTTTGTGTGGGCCATGGGTGTGCTTGCCCCTTGTTTTGACATACCTGGTGTACATGGTCAAGTTAGGGGAGAGGGTGTCAAACGCTCGGGAGAAACTATTTTCTCAAAACTGTTTAGTGAATTCAACAGTGCTTTAAAAGAAATGGAACGAGAATTAAGCTGCTAAGGAATTTAGAGCATTGTTTCTTAGACAAAGCAATATTAAAGGGTTTCAAATAAAAAGTAAATGTTCTGACCTAAAGTGTGAAGCTCTTTGAGCAATTACATTTAGCAATTACATTTAGCAAGACAGAGACTGCGTAAATAATGTGTGATCTAGAAGCAATTAAACTTGACTTACAAATGCAGTAGTTCGCTAAAAGTAGAAAAAATTACAGATTTCTTCAGTGCCTGTTTGTAACTGTGTGTACTACTGAACATTTATTTCAGACCTATTTAATATAGAACAGTATTTTTTTCAAGTTCAGTATTTTTATTTCTCAAGATACTTGTAGTAGTGTACGATATCTCTCTCTCTCTCTCTCTCTCTCTCTCTCTCTCTCTCCCTCTCCCTCCCCCCTTCTCTTTCTCTCTCTCTCTCTCTCTCTCTCTCTCTCTCTCTCAATTGTTAAAGCGGTAGGATGTCAGTTTATTTTTTCTTAATTTTCATCTTTAGTTTTATTATCATACAGCAACACTTGCTTAGAATGACACATTATACTTGGATTCAGGGTAAGAACATAGTGTAGAAGATGTACCTGCAATTCAACGTTGCAATACACAACCGCTGTCTCACTCACTCTCTTTCATTCTGTAGACAAGGAATGGGGAGGGCCCGCAACTGGTTTTCAGGCAGGTTGCCTGTCCTTGTCTACAGAATGAAAGGGAGTGAGTGAGACAGCGGTTGTGTATTGCAACGTTCAGTTGCAGGTACATCTCCTACACTATGTTCCTGAATCCAAGTATAGATCCCTTTGATGTTGCTATTCTATTGTATTTCAACTTTTATGTTGAAGGCATACTGTACCGTATTTCTTCTACTACTGTATTTCATCTTTTATATTGAAGACATGAATTACTGCATATTGTAAGCAGTGGAGTTTATTAAGCCATCCATATTCTTGTCAAAAAAATTAAAATTATTTATGTAAATTTTTCAAAGTGTCCCCGAATTCATTAAAAATGTATGTTTTCCTCATGTTAATTATGGGTATATATTTCTTGTATGTTATGAATAAATAAGTTTTTCACTAGAGTAGGAGAGAAAGATATCTAAGAACCATCAAAGAGAACTTGAAGAGGTTAAACAGTTATAGTATTAGGCAATGCCCATGTTTAAACCAATGTTTTATTTGTCTTCAGGACGTGGACATTGTGTGGAACACCAGAATACTTGGCACCAGAAATAATTCAATCAAAGGGTCACAATAAGGCAGTTGATTGGTGGGCTTTAGGTGGGTAATAGTATCAAGGTTTTCATGAGATGGATGGGTAAGTCTGTGATTCTGATACTGCACAACCATACGAACAGGTCTGTTATTAGCATCTTGACTATATTGAACACTAAAAGAAATAATAAAAAGCTGCACTCTCTTTGAACTTTGCTCTTTGTACTTTCCACCAAAATATACTATGATTATAAATAAAATAAAAATAAAAGAATAGATAAGTGAGACACAATACTATTCAACAAAAGCAAATAATAATTATGAGTTTGTATTTCAAACTTTGAGGGGATCCTTTACCTTTCTGCATATTGTAATGACTAATCTTGATTGATCTTGTATTTCATCAAAATATTGATAAATAGCTGTTGCTTCTATTTTAATTGATGAATTAATTACAAATTTAATTACAGCATGTAACTTACTTATTCATTATATTTGTTATTCGTCTGAGCCAATCTCTCAGGGTAGTGAAAAAAATAGAATAAAATCAGGTAAACTGATGTAACAAAGTGCCAGAATGCTTTTGTTTAATCAGTGATAATATTGCACCTTATAATATGCAGAAAATAAGTTATTTTTTAAAATAAATTTCCGAGTTAAGCTCCAGGTTGTTTCATTAAGCAGGGCTTACAGAAAAACAAAGGTCTTGTTTTTTTTAATTAGGTTAAAATCATCCAGCATCATCAAAACTACAGTCAACCCTCAATATAATGCCTATTTTTACAGTGCCACCCTCGCACTGCGCCAATAAATGCAAATGAACAGATCTTCTCCTATATAAAATACATAAGAAACCTGTTCCAATTTATTCAGTGCCAGTGAATATAAGACAAGATTTTTTAGAAAATATAAGTCAAGTGATTTTTTGTTTCTGTTGCAGAATTCTTTTATAACTGGTGTGAATGTTAGGAAGATTATTTAAGAAAGAATACTGTACTTTATTTCCTCTAACTGTAAATGCAGTGCAATGGAATGGGGAAGCTATGTTAAGAAGTCAGACAGACACCCTGTGTGAGGGCGGAGCAGGTAGGAAGAGCCCTTCATACAATGAGACAATCAAAATTTTCACTTCTTTTAGTCCAGTATCCATTCAGCTGTTTAAACACTACACTACAGTTCAGTGGCGTCTCCTGCATAGGATCACATGAGCACGTGAACCCCCTAATAATCCTTTTCTTACTTAATTTTGTCAGTATTATTGAATAAATAATAATTTTTGTATGGTTTGCCATCTCGCTGTATAGAAAGATGTGTATTTTGTTCCCTTTTGCGTGCTTCCTCGAGGTGGTTCACTAGCTAAGGGGTGAACCGCTTAGTATTGCGTTTTGCATTACCTAAAGTTAGCAGGGGCTCCGCAGCTAGCAAGTGTGACAGGATCACACGTCATTCGTGCACCCGACCTTAAGAGGGCAGCATCGGGCAACGCATCTGATTTTTCCCCCTTCAACTGAAGACGGCAACATCGGTAAACTCAGTTCTCACTACAGTTCTCCGACGTATTTTTCTTACCACCCCTCCATCTCATCCAACTTGCTAGCTGCCAGAGGGAACTTGTTTTATGACCCATCCATCTTCCCTTATTATATAGATTTGCACAGTGTTGTCGCATTGTCACAATTTATTCACAGTGAAGCTTTGATTTGCTGTTTATTTCCTCTACATTATGTCTTTTATGTCACAATTACCTACATCAATATTCCATTATTATAATTATTCATGAATAGATAAATATTTACTTTAGTACATTGATACATAGCCGAACAGTGATTTCTCTTTCACCTTCACCCTCAGCTGGAAGGTATAAGTAGCAACACAGATGTCGCGATTGTTTGTTTAGTTTAGTAGTGTATATAATAGGCTATTAATAATTCTAGCCTAGTTTAAAGAATAGTTATAGTAGTTAAAGAGTAGAACAGTATATATAGTTCACTACTACAACCATTTGGGAAATGCATTCAATAGGCTAGTTCGTTTTCTACCAGTGAACTTAAAAGTAATTTTGTTTATTAATGTGTGAATACCGTGCAGCACTTGCAATGCTGGCAATAGAGAAACATCGAGTGGGCGAGAAGAAAGACTTCAACTTTAAAATTATCGAGAAGTTCGCTGCACAGAAAGAAAGAAGAGTAGGCCTACATTTTCTCTACAAGTGATGAGGTTTGTAAGTCCTGTATTTTGTTTTTCTATTTTTAGCCCCATGTGAACACCCAAATATTTTACCCACGTGACGCCACTGCTACAGTTACTCAGTTACAGTTAATTACATACATTGACCGACATGATTTTCAACCCCTTTGTATATGTAATAAATTGAGTTACTGTACAGTATTTTATTTTGAGCTCAAGTTCTGTATTTGCTTTTTATTTAATTTTTCTTTCATAATACAGTACAATAAATTAATTCAGCACTGTATTATGCCATTTCATTTAATGCCACCCTCGCTTTGCGCCTCTAAATATTAGAGAACAGATGGTGGCATTATATTGAGGGTTGACTATAGATGTGATATCTTGACAATTGCACACTCACATAGAAATTTTTAAAAACCCATGTCAAATTGGCCGGCTAAGTGGTTTGAACCAGGGACCTCCAGAATGCTAGTCCAAGACATTATCACCTCGGCCACCTCACTCAGTTTAACAGTCTAGTTTGATAAGCACATGTGAAGGAATATGTGGGCAGTGTTCTTTCCCAAAGCTAAATGTATTGCAACTTTCAAAGTCGTGTATGAACACTGTAAAACAATATGTTGTCATGATAACTGATTTGCATTTGATAAATTATTTATAATTTACTACTGTAAAATAAGCGCATTACTCCGGTACCATACAACTGATTTTCTCCAATATCAATAGGCTTCTTCCCATGGACATTATAAATGTGTATACCAAGTTTCATGAACATCTGATAAAGTGTATTTGAGTTATCATGCATACAGACACATGGACAAACAGACAGACAAACAGAGTTTTTCCCATCCCCCACGCAATCTCATTCTGGCACTTAATAAAGTGAATTACTGTATGATGAAATTAAATCCCTTATTTGTACTGGAATTCTATTTTTCACTGAACTGTGGATAAAGAAAATAACTGAATTAAAATCTTGAGCTAATTCAGTGTTAGGAAAGAAAATAATTTTTAGATTTACCCATTACAGTAACAATTGTAATTGTAATTGTAATTTTACTGATTACTTTTTCAAAAAGTAATTTGTAATTGTAATTAAGTAAAATGTTTCTAAAGTAATTGTAATTCAGCCCAATTACTATTTTTATGTAATTTTCCCATCACTGGTTATTGATAACTAGGATATTAACATAACCAATTTACAGCAAATTTCTCACGTGAGCAATAGGCCTATTCCTTCCTTTATTTTTGTCAAAACATCTGAAGCCATACAAATATGCAATGAAAACATTTAAAAAAAACTTCAAAGTTTATTTTCGAGGGGGAAAAATTAAAATTTGAGCTTTTTAGAATTTTCCCATCAGTTGTAGGCTAAAGCTATAAGTTTGCTTAATTTCAAGTTCTAGCTTATCTGGAAGTGAGTAAACAATGTTAATAAGTGGATGACTAGACTGTTGTAGATGTGAATGATGTCATGGATACCCAGCCAGTTTTTTCATATGTATAGGGCAGCTAGAACACCAAATTTTGCACGCATGTGGCTGTTATATGTGCTAATATTTTTGCCAAATTTTACTATTCTATCTGTCCTATGTGTATCAAAAATTACATAATGTGACGAAAATATTCAAAATTTACTTAAAATAAAAAATATAACTCCATCTAAAGGTATAACCGATGGAGATATGACAAAAAGTAAGGACCAAACTTGTGGATCTCTCAAAATTTGTTACTGCTGGTGCAATCTGTTTTTTTATATGACTTACCATTTAGCCACTATAAGCCTCCAAGAAGGTCCATGGACGTCTGCAGAAATTTTGCCAAGGGGGGCAAATGAACAAATTACTGTCACCACCATCACTATGCTATTATTACTACAATCACTTTATTATAATTATCATTATAATTCTTATTCTTCTTCTTCTCTTCCAGGATAATCCTCATATCGAGGTTTTCCCTGCGACCATACAATCAATATCATTATAATTAATATTATTATTATCATCATCATCATCCACATACTTGATTTACTGTAGTTCGACCTTGTAAAAAAGTTAATGTAGTGAACTCATACAACTTTTTCTACCCCTTAGAATTTCACAGACATATTCATATTCATATAAAATGGGATAGACTACATCCATTGCTCTACCTTCATTACAATAAACTGCTTGGCTGGAAATGATTTCAAGTTTAGTGGAATTAATTATTCCTACATGCTCATATCTAAGGTAGTCAGGTGTTATAAACAACTCATTTATAGTATTTGGGAACCTAAGCCTCATTTCATATCAGTTGCTTATAGTAATGTAGTTTACAGATTTATGTGTAAACAAAATTTCCAGAGCCCCCTTCTGGACGGCCATGAGAAGGTCTACACAGACATTAAAGTTGCATTTGCCATGACACATTTTCAGACACCAAACATGAAAACTACATGTGCAATAAAGAAAATAGTGACATTTCTGAAATCAGAAATTTAGTTAAAATCACTTATTAGATGCTTTGTTGCAGAAATCATGGAGGATAGTGTTAAAACCATGCAGAGTTACTGTTATGTAGGCATTAAACTTTTTAATAAGTTGCCACAAGTTTTAACTAATTTACCATATAAATTATTTTGCAAGAGATTACACTCGCCAATCCATTTTATACTATGTGTGAATTTACTGATTTTAATTTTTCTGTTACTGTTATGTAACTAAATTATGTATTGGTCTGCTCTTTATTGGATGTAATCAGTGTACTTTTACTTGTTGACTTTGTCTATTGCAGTTGTACAACTGTTTAACGACAATAAAATTAATTGAATTGAATTTGTCAAAGCGCAGTGTATTGCAGCCTTCAAAGCCATGTATGAACACTGCAAACAATATTGTTGTTATGAGAACTGAATTGCATTTAATGGATTTAGTGTGATAATTTCATAAATTAGGCCCCTAACTTTCTTTCTAATGGTCACATCAAGAATTTCCAAAGCTTTAAACCTTCTCAGAACAACGCAGATCATTTTGAGAAAAAAACTGTGCATAAATCGGTGCAGTAGATTTTTAATCTATAAAGGACACATACAAATGTTGCCTTTTATATACAGAGGTACCAGTAGTGATTAATTGCTACTTTTAAACCTTTAATTGGGAGTTAACTCCAGTACAAGTCAACTGATTTGGTCAAAAATCAATAGGCTTTGCCCCATGGATGTTATAAGTTTCATGAAAATCTGATAAAGCATATTCGAGTTATCATGCATACAGACACATGGACAGACAGACAGATATTTCAGATATTATTTCCATCCACCATACAATCTTAAGGCTCGTGTCCACATGAGAGCTGCGAGTGCGAGGAACTCTCGAGAGTTGCATTTCGGTATGTGGACATGCGTCTGAGAGCACTGTCAGAGAGGTAGCTGAGAGTGGCATTCAGAGAGTCAACTCGCTGGTGGACACGCCTTTGCAATCAATCTCCGAGAGCAGCTCGCACTATACCAATCTGTTTCGTATAGCTGAGAGTTCTCTGAGAGTGGATAATATGTATTTTATGCCCAACAAGCCATATGATAAAATTATTCAATTTGCTTTCAATATTTATTTATATTTTCTAAAAACGAAATCTAAATAGAATAATACTCAATGATAAACTACGGCGATCATAGATTCCTCTACAGAATATTCTGAGGCGAAGAAGGCTGTAACGGGTGCAGTAACCCTCATGTCTGTAGATTAGAGGCATGTAGGGATCTCCTGCGGGACAAAATTCCGGAACAGCGGTGACCATCATAGGCCTAAGTTGCAATCGTTAAATAATCATATAAACGAACACAATATTAGTGTAGACTACATACGATTCCAAATATTCTGCAAATCGGAGTTTAGAAACACGGCGCCTATAGCGTAATCAGTCTTGGTGGTTGTCTTTGTATTCTTTTGAGGGGACCAAGATGACGTACACGAGTCTATTGCGTATAAAAGTAGTCATGTAACAGCACGCACAAAATGCTTTTGCTCTAGTGCTAAAGGACCAATCAACAAGGAACATTTGTTGGCTCTTGGTCTTCATGGACCCAGAGGATAAATAGTCGACCTATCCGTTCATGTAGATGCACGGAGTTTAGATTCACAGTTTGATAGGATCACTCAACTCGACTTGACATGCTATAAATTAAAAATCACATGCTTGATGCCGGAAAAGCACAGAGTCACAATTAGTTTATATTTAACAAGAATCTCATATCACATTTCAATGTCTTTTTAGTTAATCTGTGGGCCTATCGAATTCACTAATACTTCATGATGTTCTGATGATATTCTGACTATATTAGATTGTTAAATTCTTCTAAACGCTTAGTAATTAAATGAATGTACTCACTTAAAAGCATTCAGCAGGCCCTCATAAAATGCTTACATTAATATTAACAACGAATAATACATTAGATGTCCATTTACCGGGCTATGTGGCCGTGGTCGTGTTCCGTCTTGCGGTGTTGCTGACGTTTCGCCTCGATCTGCGTCGGGCATCCTCAGAGCTGTGTTCAGCATGGTGGTCTGCTGAGTACTGGTCACTGTCTCCCTGCCCGCCGATATTTATACTTTTTCCTCCTGCCGCTGATTGGACGGCGCTCAGTTTTATCCTTACCTCCCCCTCTCCGGTACAATTGAAAACACTAGATTTACATTTGGTTCTTGCGATCACTGGGGCCCAACTGCTGTGAATTCTCGTCATTTCTTCTTTGCGATTGAAATTGTCTGTATGTTTCTGTATTTCTATGGCTTCCCGGTAAAGTCTAGGGAACCATTGGGAGGTAGTGCTAAGTACTTCTGTTTTGTGGAAGCTTATGTCATGTCCGGGTAGAAAAGCGTGCTCAGCTACTGCCGAATTTTCCGTGTTGCCTAGTCTACATTGTCTGTTGTGCTCCTTCAGCCTGGTATTAATGCTTCTTTTCGTTGTACCAATGTAGACTTTGCCACAGCTGCACGGTATTCTATATACACCCGCTTTTGACAGGGGTTCCTGTTTGTCCTTGGCGGAGTTTAGATGCTGTTTTATTTTGGTGGTGGGTTTGTAAATTGTTCTAATGTTGTGCTTGTCCAGAATTTTCCCAATGCGATCCGTGACCGTACGTATATACGGAAGAAAGGCCTTTGCTCTTGGTGGTGTTTTTGCCATGCGGTCCTTTTCCGGGCCAATCGGCTTGGACGCCCTCGTTATTTCTTTTGAACTGTAACCATTAGCTTGGAAAGCAATGTGAAGGTGGTCCAGCTCCTCACCAAGTAGGTGGGGATTGCAGATCTTCCGTGCTCTTAGTGATAGTGTCTTAATTATTCCGGATTTTTGGCGTGGATGGTGGTTGGACTCTTTGTGTAGGTATCTATCTGTATGGGTCGGCTTTCTGTATACAGTATGCAACAATCTCAGGTTCTGGTCTCTGATTACCAACACATCTAGGAAGGCGAGTTTGTTGTTTAGCTCTTTTTCCATTGTGAATTGAATGTTACCATTGATTCCGTTTAGGTGCTGTAGGAACTGGTTGAGTTTTTCGTCCCCGTGGGGCCAAATGACGAACGTGTCGTCGACATATCTCCACCATACTTTAGGTTTTAACGGTGTTGTCTCCAAGGCTACAGCTTCGAATTTCTCCATAAAGAAGTTAGCAATGGTCGGGCTCAGGGGACTCCCCATCGCAACCCCGTCAGTTTGTTCATAGTAACGTCCATCCCACTTAAAATAGCTGGTCGTGAGGCAATGGCGGAACAAGGCAGTTATGTCCTGCGGGAACACCTCCCCAATGTGTAACAGGGCCTCTTCAATTGGTACTTTTGTGAATAATGAAACTACATCGAAGCTTACCAGACAATCTTCCGGTGTGAGCGACACTTTCTCTAGTTTTTCTATGAAGTGTGCGGAGTCCTTGACGTGAGTATCCGTCTGCCCTATGTGTGGAGATAACATTGTTGACAAATGTCTGGATAACAGATACGACGGCGAGCCTATGGCACTCACAATCGGGCGCAACGGTACTTCTGTTCTTGTGGATTTTTGGTAATCCATACAGACGTGGTACAGTTGCTTCACTTATTTGTATAGTTTTTTGAATGTCTTGGGCCAGTGAAGAGTTTTTTATCAGGTGGTTGGTTTTCCGTAGTATCGCCCCCGTCGGGTCCTTTGGTATTTCCTTTGGTCCTTGTTGCATACTGTATACAGAAAGCCGACCCATACAGATAGATACCTACACAAAGAGTCCAACCACCATCCACGCCAAAAATCCGGAATAATTAAGACACTATCACTAAGAGCACGGAAGATCTGCAATCCCCACCTACTTGGTGAGGAGCTGGACCACCTTCACATTGCTTTCCAAGCTAATGGTTACAGTTCAAAAGAAATAACGAGGGCGTCCAAGCCGATTGGCCCGGAAAAGGACCGCATGGCAAAAACACCACCAAGAGCAAAGGCCTTTCTTCCGTATATACGTACGGTCACGGATCGCATTGGGAAAATTCTGGACAAGCACAACATTAGAACAATTTACAAACCCACCACCAAAATAAAACAGCATCTAAACTCCGCCAAGGACAAACAGGAACCCCTGTCAAAAGCGGGTGTATATAGAATACCGTGCAGCTGTGGCAAAGTCTACATTGGTACAACGAAAAGAAGCATTAATACCAGGCTGAAGGAGCACAACAGACAATGTAGACTAGGCAACACGGAAAATTCGGCAGTAGCTGAGCACGCTTTTCTACCCGGACATGACATAAGCTTCCACAAAACAGAAGTACTTAGCACTACCTCCCAATGGTTCCCTAGACTTTACCGGGAAGCCATAGAAATACAGAAACATACAGACAATTTCAATCGCAAAGAAGAAATGACGAGAATTCACAGCAGTTGGGCCCCAGTGATCGCAAGAACCAAATGTAAATCTAGTGTTTTCAATTGTACCGGAGAGGGGGAGGTAAGGATAAAACTGAGCGCCGTCCAATCAGCGGCAGGAGGAAAAAGTATAAATATCGGCGGGCAGGGAGACAGTGACCAGTACTCAGCAGACCACCATGCTGAACACAGCTCTGAGGATGCCCGACGCAGATCGAGGCGAAACGTCAGCAACACCGCAAGACGGAACACGACCACGGCCACATAGCCCGGTAAATGGACATCTAGTTTTCGCCAGCCGTGAAAGCCTAGAATAATACATTGTTGTGCGTCCATCTTGTCCGTAAATGCGAGACGAAAACTCGCGCGATTTTGTTTCAAGTGGACACGGTCCTGAGAGTAATGTCGCGAGTTTTACTCTCAGCTACTCTCAGGATTGGACTAGCGCTCTCTAGTGGACACATCACCTGAGAGTACTCTTGAGAGTTTCTCGCACTCTCAGCTCTCATGTGGACACGAGCCTTTAGAAAGTACCGTACCATTCTGGCACTTAAGGTAGGCCTATATGTAGGCTACACTCTAAAATGGTCAAAAATGTAGATTTTTGAAAATAAGTGTATCTTATTCAGCAATTTCTCCTCTTTAATTTGACATAATTACTTTTTAAATATGATGAGTAGTTATTTTGATACTGTATATTTTCTAGTCCTACTACGTAATGATCACACCCTTTTTCAAGCTGTCAGAATACCATTTTCGGTGTCCAGTTTGATTAGCTAAGTTATATCTTTATGCTAAAGAGAACAGCTGGTGTAACTATCAGGTTGCTAAGGCAAAAGGTATGGAATATAAACGTACAGGTCCTGGCATGCCTATAGAAATAATTAGGGAGACAAAACCAGTGTATAATAGTCTTACGGAAGAGAAGTTGCTGGAAAAAGTCTTCATGGCAAGACTCAGAATGTGAATGAGTCCTTCAATGGCTCAATATTGAAACGGTGCCCTAAAGAGACTTATTAGAAAAGAAAACATTGAATTTATGTGTTATGGATGCATTAGGTCGCTGGAATACTGGACCTGGGAGTGAATTAGAATCGTACAGGAAAATAGGAATCAACCCAGGAACTAATACAATAGCTGGAGTCCAATCTAATAAGAAATTAAGGTCAAGAACCAAGAAACACCAGAAGCCAAAAATAGAAGAAGGTATATCAGTGGCAGGAAAAAGCTCAAGTTGGATCAGTAAACAGAATCTGAGGGAGTTACCTATGATGTTTGAGGTTTTTTAAGAGTTCAAACTTCAACAGCCATTTACCATAAGTTTAGTTTTGCAATGTAGCCTACTTTGTCAGCAAAAACGTCATATTTCATCTTGGTAAGAAGATACTGACATGATTTTGGTCTCATTTAAAAGCTAAAACAATAATCTAGTGCCTGAATTGAACTAAAATTTGATACGGTTTAACAGTAAATTATGAATGGGTACACTATGAAAAGTTGCATATTAATATTTATATATTTTTTTAAAATACACCGATGCTGTGAAGTAATAAATTTTATTAAGAATTAATTCAGGCACTGGAGGAATGCCTTTGCTACAATCTAGTGGAAGAATTTTGAAAATATTTGCATTAGTATAGGAGAGACAGTGTTTCCCTTTTCTTTAATTTTTTTAAAGAAAATATTGATTTGTTAAAACAATTTATTTTATTTTGCACTTTTTTTAGTAAAATCCCTTAATAATGAGTTAATAAACAATGAACAAAATTTTAAAGACAGTAACTTAAAAATTATAGAATTTTACCCCTCAGGGTGTACTCATACCTTAAGTCTTACACGATTCTTAAATAGATACAGTATTTAATAACATATATTTTCAGAAGAGATGGAGGCAGATTATGCAATTGTGTCTTGTCTTACATTTCATGTAATCAAAATAAAATATTTTCTTGTTTTTCAGGTGTTCTGATATATGAGATGTTGGCTGGTTATCCACCATTCTTTGATGACAATCCATTTGGCATTTATGAAAAGATATTAGCTGGGAAAATAGAATGGCCTCGCCATCTGGACCCTGTAGCAAAAGACCTTATTAAAAAGTTACTAGTCCAAGACAGAACAAAAAGACTGGGAAATATGAAGGTGAGGAAAAAATTAGGTAAAGTCAAATATTTACTGAAATATGTGCTAAATTATCCATTACTCATTGATGGAATTTCATAAACAGAGAGCTCACCTAATGGCTAATGTTATGTGCATTCAAATATAGGGGAAAAAAGTAATGCATGCCACGCACGAGTCCCCCACTCCCACTTCCTAATGGGACCTGCCTGGAAAGTAGGGGTTTTTGTTTGTTGCAAGGGTTTATTATAATTCCGTGAAATATTATGCTTGGTGCAAGGGTCTTTTTTTATTTTAAAATATTATTTTTTTTTATATAATTGCTTTTAATAATAGTGAAATATTATGCTTGGTGTTCATACATAATTGTGTGATCAAAAAATACAGTGAATAATAATTATATTACAAACAAAGTAATAAACATACAAAAAAATTTGAATTTATCTCCTAGTGATGCACTTGTCCCAACGTTGAATCCATGACTGGAAGCATTGTAGGAATGGGTGTGTGAATAATGGACTGTAGATAACTAACAACCCACACGAGTATTGTTATTGTTTATGACTGGAACGCCTTCATCCAACCATAAGCAATTTTACTCTGTATTATGTTGGGGGACCATCTCATTTATTCAAGGAAATAATAATATCAATAAATGGTAGTTAAGAAACCGTCCACCGCTGTGGCTCAGGGGATGCGTCCAATCCTCTCACGCAGCGGGCCCGGGTTTGATTCCTGGTCGGGACAAGTTACCTAGGTGAGGTTTTTTCCGGGGTTTTCCCTCACCTATGAGACAAATGTCAGGTAACTTTAGGCCCTTGTGGTCCCCGGATATCATCTGGCCGTCATTATCATCTTCATCCTCATCCTCGCCTTGTTCTGAGTGAGTGTGTGTGTGAATGGTGTGTATCGTCTTATGTGTTCGTGTTGTCTCGGAGGTGGCCCCAGCATTGGGCTGATCACTCATCCGGGGAGGCCCTCCATGTCCTTGTCTGGTCAAAAAAGTATGTATGTGATCCAAAGGTAATCCCTCTCCCGACAGGTCGCGGCCCTGTAAGGCCCGGGCGGCTTGGGTCGCTTAAATCCTAAAAAGGGAGAGGTAAAACTACGAAAAAGAAAGAAAGGTAGTTAAGAAACAATAATTGATGTATGACTGCTCACAAAAGAGGGACAACATCACACAATGAAAGATACAGATAGGAAACAACATATTTAATTGTCAATCAATATGAAAGCTTGATAACACTTGGGAAGTGAATAGAAAGTATCAATCAATATGAAATTTGATAGCACTTGTGAAGTAAACAGATAGTTAGTTGCTTCACAATAAAATGAATTAAATACATATACCTCATGCAGGGGTGCCCAAAAGGGGGGGTTAAGACGCAGACTGCGTCATTGAAATTTCTGGGGGGGGGCAAAATATTATCATTTATGAATTTTCTGGGGGGGGGTTGAAAATTGTTGCAAAATTAGAGTTTTATATGTTAAAAATAAACACAGTCAAGTTCTATAACTTCAAAAGGTCTCTTCTAATTCTTTATAAAGATAAAGAATTTCGACAGCCACGGGCGCCCATACCCGGGGGCGGGGGCGCAAAGAAAAAATGTATATTAATAAATATTATATTCAGGTGTTTTTCTTTTAAGACAATTATTTGAATTGCAGAAGTTTTACCAAATCAACAACATGGAAGCAGAATCCACAGTGGATTAGGAAAGGGGGATTCAGGGGGTTTGGACCCCCCAAAAGTCAAAACCTAAAATTCTATATTTGTATTTAAAAAAAAAAAAAATTAATTAAACAAGATTTGTTGGTGTGTCAAATATGATAAAGTAGTTATTTTCTTTTCATAACATAATGAGTAGGCCTATTATGTCCACTGTTCCATGTGTTATTCAACTTTTCTTATAAATAGTAATAAGTATTATAACTTGGGTAACAATTTCTTGTTTAAGTTGCCATGTCTTAGAGTATAGTAAACAAATTTGCTAACTAGTTTTTCAGTGCTAAAATAGCGTAAAATGTGATTTTCATTAGTTCAACATTTAAAAATTTCCCGGGGTGCACACCCGACTTAGGTAATATTTTCTTGTTTACATTGGTATGTCTTAGAGTATGGTAAACAAATTTCCTAACTAGTTTTTTAGTGCTAAAATAGCGTAAAATGTGATTTTCGTTAATTCAATATTTAAAAATTTTCCGCGGATGGACCCCCCACTTATGTAATGATTTCTTATGTACATTGGCATGTCTTAGAGTATGGTAAACAAATTTCGTAACTAGTTTTTCAGTGCTAAAATAGTGTAAAATGAGATTTTCATTAGTTCAATATTTAAAAATTTCCCGGGGGTGGACCCCCCACTTAGGTAATGATTTCTTATTTACATTGGCATGTCTTCGAGTATGGTAAACAAATTTCCTAACTAGTTTTTCTGTGCTAAAATAGCGTAAAATGTGATTTTCATTAGTCCAATATTTAAAAAATTTCTGGACCCCGACCCCCTCTTTGGGGTATTCCAACCCCCCCCCGGCACTTCCGACCCTCCCCACAATTATTTTCTGGCTACGTCATTGTTGCACTTATTATATTATTAATATAATGTTACAAAGTGGACCAAGAAGTTAAAGCGACAAAAAATTAATTAATTAAAAAAATTGCCACCCCTAGAAAATATCATACAATTGTCGACAGCCAATTGGGTTGAGGGTGAGCAATGAAGTTTGGGGGGGGGGTGAGCAGTGAAATTTGGGGGGGTGAGTCATGACGTTTTGGGGGGGGGTGGGCACCCCTGCCTCATGTTAGTTCACACAATTACAAAGGTTTTTCATACTCCCTCTTTATCATTCACATTTGGTATAAGCTGGTCGCAGGATGTGTGTATGTCCGTTGTTATAGTGTTGAATCCCTTTGAATGATGGCGACTGGTAGACAATGAGAAGTGAAGGAATTACCATCAACTTACAGCTAGGAAGAAAATGGTTTGTCCGGACTTCAAGAATCCAGTGCAATATGATGAATTAGGAATATGATGTTTAATGCCAATAATGCAAAGGCAAGGAATTAATTATGACAAATGTTTGTAAAATGGGCTAAATCCAAAAACAGGGAGCCCCTTAAGCTCTGTCCACACGATATTCACATTTGCACAGACTGTGCAATGTATTTTTTTCTTAGCAAAATACGGTGACCAACTGTCCTTGTATATTGTCGCAAGTGCCTTGTACCCTTGCATATCTCCCACGAGGTTTGTCAGCCTGTCACCGGTCGTCTAGCAATATGATGTCACACCTCCAACATCCAATCACGAGTTTCTTCATAATACGAGGATAGAAGAATTCGCTAGATCGTTGTATAAAAGAAAGTGCACCATTTTGGGTGGGTTGGCCGGATACCACTATCCGAAGGTGCGACCTGTTTTTGGATTTTTCCTTGAAATTTTCATACAAAGTATGAATATAGCAATGTTAATCACTAATATATTGTTTGATGCATCACTTTCACACGTGGATGATAAAGTTGAATACAATACTTGAATGTATAGTTAATGTTTGTAATTTGGAGAATTTACTCACTTATAACGCAGAATTATCTTACATAATCTGTTCATGCTGATGTGAAGTATGTTTGTTGTGTTCCAAATCTTCTTGGAGGCCACTTGTATGTGAATCGTACAAAGGATATCTTCAATCCTCCTGTACTCAAAAAGATGACTTAGGGATAGATAGATAATAATAACAACAACAATAATTATAATAATTAGGGTAGGGCAAATCGCATGAGAGTTCCCCGGAAATGGAATAAGAGATGAGAAAATAGTGTTTTTAATGATCGAGGTAGAGGAAGTCGCTTAGTGTTCCCAGTGTGACAGAATACTTAATCGGTGTTGTGGAATCCAGGTTGTTCTGAATTTAACAAATTCGAATTTGGCGGCGTTAGACCGTCAGATGGTGGAAGATCTAACGTGCCCACCTCTTTCTCCGAGCTGACAGTGTGAGGTGCTGGCGCGGCGAAGAAAATGCCTGAACAAGGGGACTGCTTCATGGGTAGTCTGTTCTTGTCACCTAGCAGACGTGGGATAATCGAGAAAACTGCTGCTTGCCATCCTCATTTTTTATTTGAACAGACTACCCATGCAACGGAGGGCATGGTTTCCAGTTCACCTTCACACGGCCGACTTGAAGCACGCTGCGCTCTCAGGATCTCAGTGTCTCCTAGCTTTGCCACCAGGTGGTGGCGTGGCGGGCAATTCAAAAATACAGATACATTTATAGTAAAAACCAATTCGTGATATGGAAAATAAACTTTAAAAATACGTATTGTAAAGGGAAAATACTGGTGAAGTGCTACTTCACCTACTTCCCCTGAATAGCCGCCACTGAATTAGGCCTACCCTTATTATATTCAGTGAAGAAAAGGCCTACAGTCATGTTCTGAAACTAAAGTTAAGAAAAATTAGAGGCTTATCTCATTTAAATTTAGTTGCCATCACATTCAAAATAGTCCTCTTGGGTATGCCTCAACAAGGAGACTTGTTATTATTACTATTATTATTATCATCATTATTTCTATCATTATTATTATTATTATTATTATTATTATTATTATTATTGTGCTATTTTCTCTTGTCACACAACTCACACAACGTTCGACGAGACGAGAGAAATTAGCAAAAAAATAATCACGTGAGAGTTCCCAGAGATGGATTAAGAGACGAGCAGTTTAGATAGGCCTACTAATAATTTTTTTAAATATTTTAAGTTTGCTGTATGAAATGATATTTGCAGCACACCCTCGTTTTGAGCCACGAGCCGCTATTGGGTGAATTCCGTTATTAACATAAGCATGTGGCATTTTTTCTCTTCACCTAATTTTCCGGCCACGAGCCGCCACTGGTCTAATTAAATCACAGAGGATGAAATGGACTGGACATGTCGCGCACTTGGGGAGGGAAAACATAGCCTATCTAAAAAGTATTGACTGGGAGATCCAAAGGGAAAAGACTACTTGGAAGACCTAAACATACCCTAGTAGCACAGATCGTTGGGCCAATGTTGGGAAATGATCGCCATGTTTCGTTGGCCAACGATTAATGAATGTCCGTCGGGGTTCCGTTGGCAAAGTGCGTTTTACCCAACCAATTGCCAACTGTAGCCAACCAATATCCAACAAAATCCCAACAGTTGGGAATGTTCGTTGGTGATCTGTTGGGCCATCATTGTAATGCCAACAGAATGCCAACTGTTGCCATCCAAATTCCAACATAATTTCATCCATAAGCCAACCAAAATCCGATTTCCCTACATTCCTCCATTGGGTTCTGCTTTTTGCCTTGGTTTCATGTTTATTTTGTCACAATTAGGTAGTTGATAAAATATTTACCCCAGCAAGTGCAATTTAAGAATGACTTATAAATCCATGCAAATCTTTCGCACTTCACCCCTTTTGATAATAGTCCAAGAAAACCAAGTATTTAGCTAACTAATAAATTCATTCATACAGATTCACAAAACACAGTATACAGTTCATATATTGCTCTTAATTCAACCGTATACTGTATTTTGTGAATGTATACGACCGTATAAGAATGAATTTATTAGTTAGCTAAATGCCTAGTTTTCCTGGGCACCTATCAAAAGGGGCGAAGTGCGAAAGATTTGCATGGACTTGCTAATCATTCTTAAATTGCTGAGGAAAATATTTTATCAACTACCTAATTATGATAAAATAAACATGAAACCAAGACAAAAAGCAGAACCTAATGGAGGAATATAGGGAAATCATTGGATTTGGATGGCTTATTGATGGTTATACAGTGCTCTCACTGTACGACTTGGCCGGCAATCGCACGGGCCGCTCCACCGTCACAGATAAACCGCATGCAGGGCCAGGCGCGTGACATATCACGGTACTCCCGGCGAATCGTATATATTTCCGTATTATTGTAATCACAATAAAATATAAAATAAAAATACAAACTTACCTTATCACAGGAGATGTTGGAAATGCCGTCCTTCTGCATCATTACATCTATGGCACCTTTTGAGGAAATTGCTATTCACACGCAATAGTTCTAATGTATAATTATGTCATGGCATTTTTAAAACACTTCAAGCAAAACTAAAAACTACTTTAACCATAAAAAACACAAACACTGCTGTAATAATTATTCACGTGTGAACGCAATCAGATCACATACTAGACTTCAGCGGTGAGACAACGAGGCATCACTTGGGCACTTGATACATGAGTCACGGATAGTCGATCCGTGCGATTGCCGGCCAAGTCGTACAGTGAAAGCACTGTAATACTAATGGTCGAGAACTTCATCCCATGAGGGGACAAGGCCTACTACCCATGTTGCATCTTCTTCCTCCGTTCTTCTACATTGGCAGATGGTGGTCTTCATGACTGAAACCGCTATTTCTTTATCAAGTGGCTCTTCGTCTTCATGAGGCTATGTGCACCCTGGTCCAGAATTCTATATCTCAGAAAAATGGTGATACATGGTATAACATAAGGAAAGAATCTTGGCTATAGGCTAAATAAAATTCAGAGAAATGAATAATGAATAGTTTATTGTTATTGCTGCTTTACAAGTTATGGATAAGTCAGATATATATATATATATATATATATATATATATAAATTATGAACTACATACATGTATTAATAAACTTTATTTTTATGCAATGTGAGAATAGTTGATTTATGTAAGTTGATCTTTCCACCTTATGCCCTCAAAATAGTCTAGGAAATCCAAGAATGTTACCATTAACCTTTACAATATTATATGGTGTTAATCTTTATATTCTCATATAAGTAACAATGTGCAATCTTTTAGCCTACTGTGATTACTTAATTTGTTATCCAGCTGTCTTGTGACCAGTTATAGAATCACCATTATTAGGCCTATATGTTAGCAATATAATAAATAATAAGTAATAAATAAATTTATTCACCGTTGGTATTTAAAAAATACATGGTTTCGTCATCATTTCCTAAGATTAAGTCTAAACCTAGTTATAATACTGAGCAGAAAATACTACAGGACAAAATGTAAATTAATTATATATGTTGCAGCTGTGAAAAGAAACTAAAATTAAGCTAGCCTAGGAGATTTTCTGCACATACACTAAATAAAAGAAATATGCGAGAAACAAGGTAATTGAGGTAGAAATGAGATTGAATAGTCACATGGCAGTTTAGGACTATGCATCACAATCACAAGGCATACATAGAGACTAACAAGAGAAATTGGTGTAGAGAGAGAGAAGGAGTGATATCCTGTAACGGAGGAGAAATTAATCAAATTATAAATCTTTAAAGGAGGACTGAAAAAATTCGTTTACATTATAGAATGAGAAATCCTTTAATAGGGAGCTTACTTTGCGTTTAAATTTCTTAGGATCTAACTTTTTTATTGAGTTGGGCAATTTGTTATACAGTTTAATGCCTTGATGTGCAATGCTTTTTAGGAATTTAGTGGTTCTATGGTTATTGAGATGTAGATCATTAGAGATTCTTGTGTTGTACTTATGAAGATCATGGTTATATTTGAAAAGTTGTTGATTACAATGAATGAAATGAACAGTCTCCAAAATATATAAACATGGTAAAGGCATTATATTAAGCTTTTTAAAAATTGGTTTACTGCTGGTTCTAGTGGGAACATTAACCATGATTTTTAATTTTTTTTTTTTAATTCTAAAAACCTCGATCATTTTTGGAGAGTTACCCCAAAAAATTATACCATAGTTTAGTACCGATTGAATACAACCGAAATAATATGTTTTAAGTATTCCTATATTTGAGATGTTGCTTAAAATACGAAAGGCATAACACAAAGAAGATAGTTTCCCTTTTAAATGAGAGATATGATCATCCCATGAGAGATTTTTATTTATATAGATACCTAGAAATTTAATTTTGTCGATTTCAGATATCTTTGAGTTTCCAAGGTTTACTTCAAGAGAATTATCATTGTCTGTATGACTGTTGAAGTTGATAAAAAAGGTTTTGTCCGAATTTAGAAACAGTTTACTATGGTTAAGCCAGTTAAATAGATTTAGATTTGTTTTGCTTATTTCAGCTTTTAGTTGCATTATATGCTTGTTTATGAAAATTACGTTGGTGTCATCTGCATAGAGAATTGTTTTAAAAGGTGACAGAGAGACAGGTAAATCATTAATGAAGATTAGGAAAAGAAGGGGTCCGAGAATTGAACCTTGAGGGACACCGTGTTCTAATGTAACTTCGTTTGAATAGGAGGAATTTATTTTGACTACCTGTTTTCTGTTGGTCAAATAAGAGGCAAACCATTTATTAGCATGCCCTCTAATTCCGTATTTATCTACTTTATGTAACAAAATTTTATGATTGACTGTGTCGAAGGCTTTCCGAAGGTCAAGAAAAAGTCCAATTACATTAGATTTTTGATCTTTAGCCGATAAGATATCTGTTAAGAAAGAATATAAGGCTCCATTGATTGACAAACCTTTCCTAAAACCAAACTGTGAGGCAGAGAAAATATCACATTTTTCAAGGAAGGGTACTATCCTGTTATACATTGACTTCTCTAAAACTTTTGAAAAAACAGATAAGAGAGAAATAGGTCTGTAATTTTCAATATTATTTCTTTCTCCTTTTTTGAATAAGGGTTTGACTATTGCTTGTTTGAAAATCTCAGGGAAGCAACCCGAGGAAAGTGATGAATTACATAATATAGTAATAGGTTTAATTAAATTTTTTGAGCAATATTTTAGGACAGTTGAAGGAATTTCATCAAAACCATAAGAGAATTTGTTTTTTAAATCTTTTATTAAACATGATACTTCATTTTCAGTGACTGGCTTTATGAATATTGATTTAGAGTTTAGTAGTGATTCAGGAAAAGATAGAGGGTAATTATTATAGTCCAATCGAATTGTCAAAAGTGGATGCAAAATTTAGGGTAGAGCTAATTTTTTTATATGATGTCTGGGATGGTTTTGAGAGTAATTTCTGACATTTTGCCAACAAAATTTTTTGCCGCCGGAGCCGCCATCTTGAAAAAACTTCAAAATTTTCTATTTTATTTCTGTGTTTGCCCATTATCTGCCAAAATACGCACCTGACAAAAATGTTTTATTACCCATCCCAAAGTAGACTAAATTTTCTACAGTTTGAGATCAAAGTGAGCTTTCTACCATGAAAAGTTTCGGAAATACAGCTCTCCGAATTTCAGCAACATTTTGCAAAAAATAAAAAAATCTGAATTTTCAACTAGTTTTTGCTCGCTATCTTCTAAATGTCCAAACCTATAGTAAAACTCCATATGGAAACTTAAACTAGAGGTAATTTGAAACTTGTCGAGTACTTTAAACTTATCCTACCTCTTTCAGGTCACAAAATACAGAGGTTTAAAAATATATATACAGCAACGATTGAATAAATGCATGTGCGTACAAGTTAGGAGCAATAACGGCACAGAACATTCATTTTTATACAAAAAGATTTTATTTAGCTAGAGTTCTGGTGAAACATTGCACTGAGTACTTTAAACTTATCCTACCTCTTTCAGGTCACAAAATACAGAGGTTTATAAATATATATACAGCAACGATTGAATAAATGCATGTGCGTACAAGTTAGAAGCAATAACGGCACAGAACATTCATTTATATACAAAAAGATTTTATTTAGCTGGAGTTCTGTTGAAACATTGCATTGAATAACTTGTTTGTTCATAGTCTTCGGCACTTAGAGGGACTTGGGCAGTTGACGTCTGCTATTTCGTCCATGATGTTCACAATCTAGCCAGTGTTGATAAAGTACTCTTCAGCGTCTTCATCCAAAAACGAATTAATTGGCTCATCAGGAGTGTCCTCACTGTCGGAGGACAGGACTATTAGTCACACGACTGCCCATTGCAATGTTTGCATATCGTTGTGCACTTTAATCCAGCTTTACGACACCCACAAGCGTTTAAACACCCCTTCTTGCAGGTACAGGAAATACTTTTCAGAATTGATTCTGGAGCTGGTTACTTCTTGGCTTTAAGGGGAAAGAGGCCTCTTGGTGTGTTCACCCAGCCCCACTTCAAAGGGTCTTTGTATTCACTGAGCCATGCCTGAACTTGGTGGTATGTTCGCATGGCATGAAGTTGAGCCGCATCACTGGTTGGGGGCAAGTTCGCTAAGTTAAATTTCATTCTTCCTGCAGCTTTTACAAATATTCCGTGCCGAAGTTCGTCAAGTGTTTGTGTAGCAGGGTCTCCTCCACATAAGTGACCCAAAAAATGTTGGCCCACTTCAGCCACTTCTCCTGATGTAGCTTGAGGGTTCAGAATTACATTAGCCTCCTCTTCTAGTTCAGGATGTTTCAAAATCGGCGAACAGAAGTGGGTTTTCCCGTGGCCAAAAACTGCAGATGTTGTGTCACAACCACTGAAAGCATGGATTAACAGCAGCATGTTGGAGAAGCTGTGGCGAAATGACTGCCTTGATTAGAAGATGTCTGCAGCTTTGCTTCTTCCGTACTTTTGGATATATGTATTCTTTATATGAGGGGATGGTAATGTAGTGAGGAAATAAGAAGGTCTATGTCCTCCCCAACTACAAAGACAGTGTCGTATTGAGATGCTTTTGAGAAGGCAGTGCTAACAATCAAGACATCTGCATCTTTAACAGCCTATTCCAGCTTTTGCCAATTCTACGAAGCGCCTCTTGTTGTTTTCATTGGTGAGAAAAGTTTCTTGTGAACTTTTCAAAACAGTAGTTCTATCAAAGACGACATCAGGAGATGGACTCGTAGCCCGTCGGAGTCTCACAATTCTTTGTGCTTGTTTGATTAGCGTCAGAAGGATAACCATCGAAGATAACTGAAACCTTTGAGTCATAATTTGTCTGCAAATATTTCAAAATGCCTAAGGTTGCCTGGTACAAACACATAAAAACAGATGTATCCGGAGAGAACGGTATGCGGAGCAGTGACAAAGAGCCTCTTAGCGCCATTCCTCCGATAACATGTTTCCATTTTGGGACAACTGTATATGCTATAGGAAGTAATTTTTTTCAGAGGACACTGCAAAAGTGTTCTTCTAAAATAAAACGCCGTTCTCTCCAAATCAAAATGCTGTACCTACACCAACTTTTCTTATTTTCTTTTTACATTGTTTTTTTAGTCTTTTATCATTATAAATTGTTGGAAATACTGTTTTGGTTGTTAATTACAATGTAAAACTTAACTATAAGACAGCACAGGTTTTTTACTGATAAACGCCATTTAGAATATCCTAGGCAAAACTAGACTTTCGTACCTTCGATAAGTTTTCTGAAATGTGAGGAGTTGTAGATACCTCTGTATCTGGTGACCTATAATAGGTATGAAAACATTAAATACTCAACTTGTTGCAAATTTACTCTACTTTAAAAGTTATCCTTCGAAATTTTACTCAAGGTTTGGTCATTTAGAAGATAGCGAGCAAAAACTAGTTGAAAATTCAGATTTTTTTATTTTTTGCAAAATGTTGCTGAAATTCGGAGAGCTGTATTTCCGAAACTATTCATGGTAGAAAACTCAATTTGATATCAAACTGTGTCAAATTTAGTTCACTTTTAGGATAAATAATAAAATATTTTGTCAGGTGCGTATTTTGGCAGATAATGGGCAAAAACAGAAATAAAATAGAAAATTTTGAAGTTTTTTCAAGATGGCGGCTCCGGCGGCAAAAAATTTTGTTGGCAAAATGTCAGAAATTACTCTCAAAACCATCCCAGACATCATATAAAAAAATTAGCTCTACCCTAAATTTTGCATCCACATGACTTTTTTTGTGATAATTTGACTGGACTATTAGCATTTTTTATTAATTTTTTAGTTACTTCTGAGAAGTATGAATTGAATAAATTTGCTATTTGTAAGCTATTATTGATTTCATTATTATTGTGTAATATTTTGAGTGGTTCCTTCCTGTTTTTAAGAACTCCAGTTTCTCTCTTTACTGTTTGCCAAAGAGCTTTGTTAATATTTTCCGATTGGATAATAACATTTGCATTATGCACTTTTTTGGCTTGGAAGATAACTTTTTTCAAGATTTTGCAGTAAGTGTTGTAATATTCTTTAAAGTGAATGTCATTTGTAGTCTTGTAATAGTGATGCATAATCCTTTTTTTTTTTACAGGACTTCCTAATCCCTTTACTAATCCAACTATTGTCCGGACTGTAAGCGTTGTTATTACAGCTGGTTACCCTTTTTTTGGGTATAGCTACATCTAGGTAGTGAATGATTGTATCAATGAAATTTTCTGTAATAAGATTGGTGTCTGTTTCCTTAGAAATATCCTCCCAATCCTCTTTACCTAGCAGGAAATTGAAGAAGTTAATATTTTCTTTAGAGTAGCTACGTTTTAAACATACAGATTCAAGAATGGGATGTGGAGAATGTAAATGTAAATTTAGTAGTAACGAGTTGTGATCAGAGATTCCAGAATTCAAATTGAGGGTACTGAAATTAAAATTATTTGGGTTAATAAAGAACTGATCTAAACAAGTATGAGAAGTAGATGTTATTCTAGTGGCGGTATTTATGACAGGGTGTAAATTATAAGTTAGAAATAGATTACATAAGTCCACAACATAAGGAGTTTTTAATAGGAAATTTAAGTTGAAATCGCCACAGCTTATAATGGGTAGATTGAGCTTACGTAGCACTGAGAATAAGGATTCTATTTTGTCAAGAAAGATTGGAAGAGATCCATTGGGAGATCTGTACAGACACACTATTAAGAATTTGGTATTATTTAAGCTTACTTGTGTAACCGAATGTTCAAAGTTTAGTTCATCATTGAGATGGGTTGTATTTACTGGGTTTTCAAAAACTATTGAATTTCTCACTAGAATTGCAGTTCCACCATTTTTATGATTTTTGCGACAGTAAATATTTGCTATACTAAAAGAAGGAAGTGTTAAGTAAACTGTTTCATTTTCTAGTAACCAGTGCTCTGTCAGGCAGATTATGCTTACCTGTGAGAGATCTTGTGACAAAAGAATTTCTAACTCAAATGACTTGTTTCTCAAACATTGAATGTTTTGCAACAACACAGAAAATTCTTTAGTTCCATTTAAGCCCTTGACCATAAAAATTTTTCGAGTTTAGCAGGTGGCTTCCCCATTCTGGATGATTTTCTGCTTGCCGGTTGAGAACCCTCTAAGTATCCAGTCGTGTGTTCATTTGAAGTGATTGGAGTGGGTTCCTCATTAGATACAAAATCAGGTTCATTATTGGCGATAGAGAATGTTTCCATTGAATTGACAGAAGAAATTTCCATGACAGGGGTTGAAACGTTTACAGTTGAAGAGTCTGTAGTGGATTCATCAACAGACCATCAACTCTATCAAGTAACTTCCATTCTATAATTGTATAATTTAAAAATATATTTCATAACAGGGTTAAAAGGCGTATTTACATTATGTTTGAAAAACAGTCTAATCTGATTAGCTTAACCTGTAAGAGCTTTATTTCTAAAATGCTGTTCCATCTATTCCTATAGACCTATGCACTTAATAGATTAGCTTATTCATTATCAAATAATATTTAAAAGACTTCAATATAGGCTTAAAAAAGCTTTAACAATTTGTGTAAAATCTCTTCAAAATTCATAATAATTCTATCTTTTATATTCTTAATTTACATTCAATTACAATTTTGATTGTAAGATACAGTTTATAACATAATCTGAGTGTGTTCGAAAACAGGCTGCTTAGGAAAATATTTGGGCCTATGGGAGAGATGAAAATGGGGACTGGAGGAAACTGCATAACGACGAGTGTCATAATCTGTACTTGCCACCAGATATAGAAAGGGAAATTAAATCACAGGGAATGAAATGGGCTAAACATGTTGTGCGTATGGGGGGAGGAAAGACATCTAAAAAATGCTGAGTGGGAGACCCAAAGGGAAATGACCACTTGGAAGACTTAGACGTAGGTGGAAAGAAAATATTAGGATAGATTTAAGGGAAATAGGATTTGTGGGGGATAGTAGGATGGAATTAGTACAGAATTGGGTTGAATGCCAAATGCAAGGGTATTTTATTTTTATTGTGAAATATTAGGTGACATGCCAATCGCAATTACGCATTACCGGCGTTGAGCAGCGGCTACAGGCATGACGGCATGACCTAAGGGGAAGCGTGGCAGGTGGCATGCGGGAAGCAGCCAGGTGAGTGAAAAGGGGAACGCGTGGGGCACAAAGTTCCATTATTTCCATTTTATTCCATAATCTAGTAATATTTTACTTTTACAAAGTTAAGATCATTAGCGAAATTGATTAGGCCTACACACAACATTTTAGAGTTCATTTTAAATTGAATTCTACAAACTGTAGCCTATTGGGGTTATAACCAAAATTGTGACTGAATGTAAGCCTAAATTAAGAATAGAACAGATAGAATTCTTTAGAAATTTGTGAAGAGATTTTACATGATTTCGTAAAGATGTTTTAAATAACCTAATCTATTAAGTGCACATATAGGCCTATAGGGATAGATGAAACAATTTGATGGAAAAGCATTCTAGCAGTCAAGTTAAGCTAATCAGATTTAGACGGTTATTCAAACATAATGTAAATGCATTTTTTAACACTGTCATGTTTTTAAATTATACAGGCAAATAGAATGCAAGTTACTTGGTAGAGTTGATTATATAAGTAACGTATTAGGCCTAAAGCTCTATCCACAATGTGCAGTTGGGAGTCTGTAGTTGGTAGTCAAAGTAAAACATGTCAGTCAGCAGCACTTGGTATTCGGCAGTCGAGAAATTCATCTTCGACAAGTTACATATTACGAGATTGAAAATTATTTACTAGTGCAAAGAAATAGATTAGGTTACTATGAAAAGCAAGATGTGTTTATTATTAGCCTACATATTATGCACTATAAATCAATTCCTTCCCATTATTTGTACTGTAAAATGTTTCCCTAACCTCAATGTTAACTTTATATTGTGGGCAGCTCTCAAGCGGCCATCAACTGCACATTGTGGATAGAGCTTAATAATGATGGCATAAATGGTCACAAGACAACTGGATAACAAATTAATTAATCAAAGTACCGGCAATTAAAGGCTAAGAGTGCACATTATAACTTATATGAGAATATAAAGATTAACATCATATTTAAATGTTACTGGCAACAGGATACCCTGGCAACATTCCCTGGATTTTTTAGACTATATAATGAGGGCATCTACATTTTAATAATAAATCAAATATTTATACCTTAACATTTTTACTGGGTAGGCCCTACTTCTCGAAAAACTTGATTCTGACAAATAATCATGCATGCTCCATGTAGGCTACTTGCAAGTTTGAAATCTTGAAAATCCCGCAATTGATGTAGATTTTGAACTGTAGAACTGCTGATCTTGAACTGCGTTTCAATTCAGTTGGAATTTCGTTGCTTATATGATGCTCCTCTGCTTTGATTTCCTTCTGCCTTTCTTTATGTAAATCATCTGAAACAAATAAATTTGCAATAGGAAATTACAGTACTGTAACGTTGAACGAACCTTCAATTATAATATGAATGCAACACTCATAATACAGTATTGTGAAAAAATGATAACATTATTTTCAGAGAACAACCAAAGGGCTTACCTAATATTATGTATGTCATGAATGAGAATAAAAACTGCGTTAACTTCTTTAGGCCTACATATCAAGATGGCGAATGACCGTTACCTTCGAAGTGCGCTTGTGCCGATGACCTACGAACACGCCGGAAATTGCCGAAGACTGGTGAGAAGATAATTTTAATATGTAGCACGCACAACTAGCTCGAATAATTAATGAATTAACACGGTTTTATTTTATAGGAAATGAAAATTTAATGCTTATAATGTTATTTCAACACTTTTTAATTTTAACGTAAATGCGATCATATTCCAACGAAATGTTTTGTTGGGCCAACAATCATAACCCCAACGGTAGGGCGAGCGGGCGCGCCATCCAATAAATGCATTGGCCCAAATGAGGAAATTACAACGAACCTTTTCCCAACATATCCCTACCATGCCAACCAAATCCCTCCGATGGGCCAACGGAATGTGCTACTAGGGTAGGTGGGAGGACAATATTAGAATAGATTTAAGGGAAGTAGGATTTGTAAGGGATGCTTGGATGTAGTTAGCTCAGAATAGGGTTGATCAGCAGGCTCATGTAAGCACAAAAATGAGCCTCCAGGTTCCATACAATAATAAATAAATAATATTCCTTTAGCTTAGGCATACTTAGGAATTGTCTATTGCTATTAAGTAAGTAATTAGGCCTAAGTAAGGTCAGACTCTGAACAGGTACTGGTAGCAAGTACCCTATCATTTTGTAAGGTATCATTTCATAGTAATATTTTCCAGTTCAAATATTGTCAGCAAGAATTCTTAAGTTTTAGTGAAGTATTAGTAGGCCTTTATTTTTGTAACAGTGATAATGAGTCCAATGTTGCTAATTCAAAAAGGCCTGCTAGACTACACACATAAGTTAGCAACATATTTCAAAATGCGGTATTTATAGCAGGATTTGTTTAGCGTCATATTGTTCTCTTGAATTTCCATTTTTCTTCCTCGAAGAGAGGTTATTGGAAAACAGAGCTTGGAATACAATAACCACATACCAGTACCAGTACTGATGTTGAACTTTCTCTTTTTTGGTTCAGAATGGAGCTGAAGATGTGAAAAGGCACAGGTGGTTTAAAGGAATGGAATGGCAAGATGTGTACAGCAGAAAACTAAAGGTAATGTTATGCCTACTAGGCTTTTTATTTATTTTTTGCAATGTTTAAACCTTGAGGGCATCAGTAGACATGCTTCTGGCAAATTACTTTTGCTCGTAAAAGCTACAAAGTGATACAATAAAAATAATGTGCATTAGGTTCTAGTGAAACAATGTGGTCATGCTGTTAAACCTAGCATTGTGTTAAGGAGAGCACAAATAATATTGTTTATGCAGGAGTGTATCCAAGATTTCTTTCCAGGAGGGGCTGTGATAAGCCTAACGCTATTATCACTAGGGCTCAGAAGTCAATATCTAAAAATGCCTGAAAAATTACCTATAAAATGACCTTGAATTTATAAAAATATGATATGAAAAATTGAAAATATGACTTAATATTTCTAAATGCATATTTAAGAAATGGAATTCATTAATGAATAATGATAAACTAAGGACAAGATTTCAGCATTTTATATATCTACCTTAATATTATGTTTTATTTTATGACTCCAAAAGCATGACTCCATCTTCAGAGCTCATGTAACTTACTAACTGACACGAGAAACAGCATTCATATTTCGTATTTCATATTTATTTACCCAGATTGACCACAGTTATGTGGTATAGGATACATTATTTTTGGGTACAAAAATATACATGTTCATAACTTAAACTAGGCAGTGGCGTAACTAGATCACTTGGGGGCCTGGGCGGATTTATCTGTAACCCCCCCCCCAAACAAAAGCTACCAATAAGGCTATTTTTAACTTCTTTTTCCATGGCTAGCCTTTTTTGTCTTTCAGATAGTCTCCATGGGCTAATCTATATGGAAAGAAAGTTGACACAATAAGGGAGCGAACTCGTGCAGTATTTATTGTTTTTATTTATTAAATACAAACAGACATTAGTCCATTAATATTAAGTTAAATGATTAGCAAAATATAAATGTGTGCATAATTAAAAAGTAATGAAATGAAAAGAATTATTTAAAATATTCGACTCATGAACTCAATGTTAAATGCAATCAGGACATCTATTTTTCATCAGTTAATTGATACATTTTGGTGCAGTAGCAAACTGAACCCGAGACCAAAACATTGGTAACTGGTGTCAATCTTTCTTTATTGGTAACATGTCAAATACCGTACGCTATATTTTTATTTAGTACAAAAATTCCAATGAATAAAAAAAGGAGGTGGAACATGAATTTTTATATTAGGGTGGGGCATCAAAGAGGGGCCCCCCATAGTAAGTGGGGCCCGGGGACCGTCCCCGCCGCTCCACCCTAGGAACGCCACAGGAACTAGGTACAAGAATAATACCAGAAATACATACAATACAAAGAAATTCAGGATAAAAAAACATTACAACACTACAAAAACAATAAATTAAAAAGTGCAATGTGTCAAGTAGGCCAAATTGTAGGTTCTGAAAGATTATTTAAAGTTAATGACTGCCTCAAAAAATTCATCATTATTGTAGAAGCAGATTTGTTTTAATTTCATCAGTACTAAGCCTTTAAAGTGTTTAAAAGTTAAATTTCTAGTAGCAACTGGAAGAGACATGTACCTAAAAATATGTTTGGTTGTTTCAAACAAGCACTGACCCTGTAAAATCTTATTGCAATTTCTGGTCAAAGGTATTTACAACAGTATAAGTTTTAAAGTTTGCAGAATTTTGCTTCACATATAACAAACACTGTAAAATATATATGGATGGTAGACTGAGAATACCAGATGAGATGAAAAGAGGTTACTTTGACAACTTGGCACTGGCAGCACATTCTCCATACACTACAATATGTTTTTCCCTTTTTACTTTTGTTTAGCACAACTCCAATTTATTTCCAACAAACGATATTCTGTCAGACTAAGATTATATATATACAGTGCTTTTTTTTTCTGAGGGTACGCATACCCCTTCAAGATTTTTCCTATTTCATATATAAGAAAATAATTAATTTCCACAATTTTGAAATCTGGAGAAATTTGTGCCTAACAAAACAACAAAAGGGATTATATGCAATGTTTGCATTACAATAGCTATTTTTAGTGTTACGTTCATTATCTATCCCATGGTTTTCAAGAGGTGGAGCCTGACATATGCACTGCGATCAGGAAAACAAAAGAGTGCTACAGTGACTATGTTGCCAATGTTTACGGATTGAACATTAGAGTCTGTCGTTTCCCTTTCCTCTTGGATTCAATTTGCATTTATTTGCTTTAATATTGCTGCACTTGTACTGCCTCTGGCTGTTCTGCAGTTTTGTTTCATCTTTTAAATTATATGTACCCTTGTGAAAATGATTTTGCTTATATACATGTCAGATGATCAGCAATATCCTGCAGTAGTTTTGAGGTTGGTCACAAACCTGTCAGGCACCAACTCTCCAAAATAGAGGTATAGCTACTTTTCATTTTAAATGTAGTATCTTCAGGTGAAAGGTGTAAGAAACCCTGAGATTGTTTCATAGACTAAACTGCAGCATACAGGTAGAATTGATGTGTACGAATTGAATTCACCTCAGACAACTTAGATTTCTTATAAACTTATGCATATTGTGTGATTCCACTTTCATTCTAAATATGTGGCAATATTCCATCTAGTCAAAAGAAAGAGTACCGCTTAAATATTTTTTAGAAAAAAAGAAAGAAAACACTGTATGTATATATACAGTGAACTCTCGATAAACCGGAATAAAGTGGGCGGGGGTCTGTCCGAGTTATAAAATGTCCGGCTTATGGAGAGTAAATTAGGAAATGGTATTTAAGTAATGAAACAGTTTAAACTGCATTAACAAAATGTATAAGGCAGAACATAATATTAACACTTACAATTGGAACAAAAAAGAATTACACCTCAGTTCTATATTGAAATTCCTAGTCAGAGCCTGAAATACACACTGTTTCATGATTAGTACAATATTATGATTGATGTGGCACTGTGAGCATATTTTTCTGAGAAGATTTAAGCCGAAATAAACTGTAAATCTTCTTCTGTGTACACATTGCTTCTGATACTTTGAATAATTACTTCTCTTGCAGTTCTGAAGTGGCTGTAAAATGGCTGTAGATCTGGGTCTGGATCGCCAAGAATCTGTCCGAGTTATTCAAAATCCTGCATATTGAGACCCGAATTATCAAAAGTTCATTGTATATAAAGACACACACACACATTGATAAAGTAGTGTGCTTTCATACATGACGTCACAGGTGGGATAATAACGCCATTCAAGATGGCGGCGCTTCCGGTCCAAGATGGCGGTAGTTCCTGTTCCTGCTACAAGCTGGCGGCACTTCCGGTTACGGTTCAAATAACGACGCTTCCTATTGCAAATGGCGGAAGGCGGGAGGTTTGAAAATTCAAAATGGCGACGCTTCCTATTGCAAATGGCGGACCAAGAGCGAGATGTGAAATGGTATATTATAAATTCAAGATGGCGGAAGGTGGGAAATTTGAAAATGGTATATTATAAATTCAAGATGGCGGAAGGCACTCAATTTAAAATTGCAAACGATGGAAGGCTGGAGGTTTAAAAAATTTCAAAAATGGAAGGAGGGATTTGGAAATGGTATATTTTGGAAATTTGTATTTCAAATGTTCGTAATTCAAGATGGTGGAAGGTGTGGGTGATTTGAAAATTATGGAGGAAATACAAGATGTCGGCTAGCGCAAGATTTTAAATTGTATATTTCGAGTTTATAATTTTTAAATCTTAATTCACATTTACTATTCAAATTGTTTAATTTATGCAAGACTTCCATTTTTAAATTAGGTTTTATATTTCACATTTAGATTTCAGATTTTATGTCACATTTGTACAAGAGTAAAATGTTTGTCTTTTTTGTACGTAAGCAAATCATAACCAAGACAGGATGTGTTCAAGGTCACGCGTCAGCATATTTCGCTAGCTTACGCGTAGAGTTACATCCGGTGTATGTTATATCCGACACCTCGTTTTGCATTTCACACTGTATGACATTACATCCTACGTACGTGGTCACGTGATTCAATATGGCCGACCAAGCGCATGGTTTGAAAATTGGATATTATAAATTCAAGATTGTGGAAGGCGGGAAATTTGAAAATGTTATATTATAAATTTCGACTTTGGTTAGTGAGTAAATTGTTTAGCATTTAGCAATGCACAGTTCATATCAGGTTCATTATGAAAAAGACATTTGGTTTCATAGTCTCTTAATTTGCCAAGCTTTGGAACACCAAAATCGTTCATCTTTATAACAGGTCTCTGCAACAGTTATTTTAAAAAACCGTACCTTTTCCAGTCCTTTGCAGTGAAGAACATCCACTTTCAAGATTAGGCTTTAAGTCGTCGTAAAATAAGTATCCACTCTGCCACGGAATTCCATGGATGTAGGATTCGACGTACTACTGCGACTTCGCGTGTGGATAAATATCTTAAGGCGGTCGGAGAACAAAATGTTCAAATCTGCCATCCACCGAAGACACTGAGACCTCATTAGCTATGAATTGTTTATTCCTAGACTGATATCTATGATATCATGTTGTCATAGAACGATATTGGTGATAATGTTGGTTAAAGCAATATACTCCACACTTCTATCGTGGAGGATTAAGCAATAAGCCTTTGTTTGTTGGTATATTGCTTGCTGCAGAAATTTCAATTCGGGTGGTATAGGCTCCCACTTTTAGCTCTTCGTTCTGCTTACAGCAATCGATGATAAAGACTGGTATATGCGTGATGAAATCGCTTCTTTTAAGTAGAGGGTGAGAGGATTTTTGATAGTACGACTCTTGAAATCTAGCATACATTTCATAAAATATTCTATACGACTCATTTTAGTGTCTACTCCGAAAGAGTGATAGGGGTACTTTTTATCGTTCAAGTATACAGATACGTTCTGGATATCACATAAATCAAACTTTGAAAAGTCTGCTTCCTTTTTATTCCTAGCAGTTTGCAATCCTATGATAACCATCCCAGGTTTCTGCAACTGAGAAGATGTAGTAACGTTCCATTAAATGTGGATGCTTGAGGTAAAGATGGATGTTCGTGCAATTGCCAGGTTCTAAAACCTATTGTCAGCGATCGATCAGATCCCATCATATCCAGTAGTTTAAATCTTTCAACGTCGGAGACCTTAATTATAGGCACCATCCACGCGATATCTGTGATGGTAATTTTACTAACTTCACCTTTATTGACATTGATCGTGTTTTCGATCTCATCGGAACCAGTTCCATCTTACAATTGACTAATATTTTATCATAATCTTCAGCGATCCCCAGTATGTGGCTTAGAGGAACACACACATTATTTATTTTTTAATTTTTTATTAGTCTCTACTTCATCATCGGAGGGGTGAATCCACCCGGCGTTTTACAATCTTTCAGTATCCAGAACGGTGTAAGAACAAAGTGCTTTCAATAAGCTTGTGATTCCAGGATTTCTGCTACGATCCACTGTTTCTTCATGAAGATTCATTTTTATTTCGTCAAATAGATGCAAGAATCCATTATTTGCCACTTTTCCCTTATATTCAGCATCCTTATCGTCGGTTATATTTCCAGAAACCATAATAAAACTCCTGCTCGCTAATGCATACGAGTTTTGAGCCTGAATAGGAATCCATATTTCATCATTTTCGCCTAGAGCCGAGTTGTTATACGGTTTAAAACCGTGACATTGAAAATTGTCTATGGAATCTTCAAATATAGCCTTGGTCTTCACAGCGAGGATATCCATTTTAGCACACTTTGTAACCTAGAGACTTTAGGAACTTCTTATTCGCAGATGTTACCTTATCGACGTTTAGACGCGGAGTGTAGCCTCTTTCACGATGCGTAGGTTTATAAACATTTTTGTTGTTTGTTATATTAACGGTGTTAAGACGTAGAGTACTTCCTTTTTCACATTGCCTCGTGCTCACATCTTTGGTTGATACGTATTTGTTGAAATTAAGACCCATGTTTCCTAATAGCAATTCTCACAGAAACACGCTTTCCTCTTAAGTCCTTTCTGATTCACAAGAGAGACTGTAATGTCAGATTTTTTTAATATTGATTAAAGGTAGGAAAATCAAGTTTGATGGAACTTCGGTGATCTTGTATCCACTAGACACCGTGGGGAAAAATTCATGAATAGTGTGAGTGGACTGCATTCAGAAATGAACCGCTTGCTAGATTGCACTCTGTTCTTATAACGTTAACACCGTTACTCTGTAGGTCTCTTCGAAACGACGACGGTCCTTCTAGAAATTCCGTCGGTCTTTTCAAATCCCAGTAAAGTCGTCTAAAGAAACGTTGAGGAAAATGTAGATGGATGTTAGCAGCGTGTTGGTGTTCACAGTAACTCTAAATATATAATTAAGGTCTCTAGTAGAGTTTGTCAAAGTTTTTATTTCCTACGCTTTATAATCTGAAATATCTTCAATCTCTTATGTTCCAGTTGGAATGGTGAAGACATGTCCTTGCTTTCTTCATTTTAACCGACAACGAATTGTTATTGTCAAATACATTTGTTATCGAATTGTGGGCTTCAAACCGTAGCAAAGCAATTTCGTAGTCTGCTCCATCTTCCAGTCGATAGGTGGATAAAACATGTTGGAGATTTCCGATGTGGATCCGCTAAGCGTGAATGTAAAAGTCATTATAACACCTAAATGACAGAGGTGGTAACTTTTATAGTAAAAACACAAGAGACCACAAATCAAAGTGTTGTATTTTTCATGACATGTAACGTAAAATATTTTTGAATGCATAATTTACTATATCCATAGGAGGGGGTAAGTCTCCGTAGCTGTCGAAATAGAAAACATTCTTCTTACCCTTTTTTACGGCTACACAGTGCGTGCCGGAACCCTTGGAGTCATCTAGGTTTAGAAAGATTCGCTCCGGCTTATATGGCTTGGACGGTAACTCGTTCCTCATGTTCCTCATGTGAAATATCTAGTTTTTTTAGCGTATCCTTCCAAGTCGTAGTTAGGGCTTTTTTAAATGAAGTACTTTACCGGTCGGATAAGGTTCTAGATACAGTCCTTTTCCTTGCACCACGATTCCAGATCTTTTTTTACGTAAGGCGATGCTTTCATATGATTATAACGAATATTTTCTCGCAGCTCTTTCTTGTTGGACTTTGCAGAATTCATAGCTTTAGCGATCTGTGCTCCTGCAGCTCCAAGATCCCAAGTGCAGATAAACCCGAAAATATAGGTAATTGAGGCAAAATACCTCCATTTTTTTTCGGCGATTTCAACACTCTCTTCCTTTTCTTGTTCTTATTCGGCAATAACTTCCTATATGCCGCTTTTATTTGTTGGATGGTACGCGTCCCCGACCCAAGCTTAACTTTTCCTTTCATAATTTTAGAAACGGCGTAAGCTGCAGCACGTTCCCCCCAACACTCGCGTCAGCAGCTTTAACACGATTGGAAGCTTGTGCCAATTTCAAATCTGCTTTATGTCGCTCGTTTAAATCTGAGCTCTGTGCGTAACTAATATCGTGCTCCTTACAGGCTTCGTCTAGAGGGTAGATACCCTTATCACCTCCTTGCAGTCGTTTTTCCAATTTAGTTCCAGGTCCACAAAAGCGATACCCAGGTATGTGTAATTCCACAGGCAATTTATTAATAAGCGTATTTACCACGCCGCCTCCACGAGCGCTGTATCGACGCCTGCTTCGTTCTATTCTTGGAGGAATACTGATTACATCAGTATGCTAGAACTTTTTATGTTTTTTGCGATGGTACCTTACAGGTTGGTTCTTGGTCTTAGGCCGGTATTCATAGTCGGCGACTTAAGATCCGACTTTATAAAGCTAAACTTATTTGACAAATCGACTTATATGTTTTTCGTATTCATAGTCCTCTTTAAAGTCGTACTTTATTAAGTCTGACTTCTTAAAGCTCTACTTATTCCACGCATTAAAGTCGAACTCAATAATATGAAAAATCACGCGTTCACTGCCGTAATAATTGAACTAGCCAATCGTGTTTAAGATTTTTTCAGATTTTATGTAAAGCAAAGCCAACTGAGTACGTATTTCGCTATCGTGATACAAAAATACAGACAGCATTGTGCATTGTAAAAAAGGAATTCAATTCGTCCAGTCATATTATGCAGTGTGTAAGTCAACTAATTAATAGTTTATTGAGAATATTCTGCGTATATATTAGCTTGGAGATCGTTCAGAATTAATGCCGGTACGCTTATGTATTTATTTCGATATTAAATATTGTTTTAGAGAGATTCAAAACAGCTTAGGAAGTTTTGGGCCGATATGAAATGCCAGCAGAGAGAAATGCTGATGAAGGATAGGCGATTGATGTTTCCAAAATGGTGTCTGCTTGAAACGAAATCTCTTTTTAAATTCATTGTCACTGTAGAATTTGAATGGATTCATCATGTTTCGCAAATAACGCTTTGGGACGTGAGTTTCTTCTAATACTCGCCAAGATCCTCAAAAATACTATTCATGGTACTGGCTTAAACTGAAATAAGTCATGGGGACCCTTGACTTGATAAAGTACGGCTTATTTCGACAAATAAGTCGTACTTTAGTGACTATGAATACCAATGAGCTCGACTTTGTTAAGTCTGACTTTACAAAGTAAATACGTCATAAGTCCGTCTCATTTGTGTCAGAAACTCAACTTAAGACGACATTAAAGTTCGACTTGGATATAAGTACGACTTACTACGACTATGAATACCGGCCTAAGTCTCCGTCTCGGTCTCGGTGTCGGTCTCGGTCTCGTTCTTGCTCGATAATTTTATCTCCTTGTTCTTGTTCTCAGTCTTGTTCTTGTTCTCAGTCTTGTTCTTGTTCTCAGTCTTGTTCTTGTTCTTGTTCACGTTTTTGTTCTCGTCCTGGTTCTTGTTCTCGGTATTGTTCCTTTTCTTTTTCTCGGTCTTCTCGTTCTTGTTTTCGTTTTTTTCTTGTTATTGTTCTCGGTCTTGTTCTTGTTCTTGTCCTCGGTCCTGTTCTCGGCCTTGTTTTGTTCACGTTCTGGTTCTTCTAGGATTGGTGTTGTGTATTCACCATACATCAACTCTCAGGGCGTCTAACAAGAAGATCATTTTAATGATATCTTACACATAATACTTGATGAATCATGAATATGTGACGAAGGTACAGGGCAACAGGGTGATGTCAGCAAGCCACCTGTATTTAGAATACAGCTTCGGAGGGATTACGAACGTTTCTCACAATTTTGTACATTTCTGAATGTAGAAGTTATATAACAACGCTAATTTTAAAGCGTTAATGGAAAAATATGATATTAATCATTATTCTACGCGCTCTAACTTTAAGGCCAGCATCGAAGAACGCTTCATTCAATCTCTTAAAAATACCATGACTCGTGAACTTTCTGCAAGAGGAAGTTACAAATGGTTAGATATGTTATCAGAACTCATTAGACAATACAACGATAGGTATCACTCTACCATTAAAATGAAATCCAGCTAGCTAAATGATGATAGTCTACTTAAAACAGTGTATCGCTACAAGGAATGCTATACGAAACCAAAGTTTGTTAAAGGCGACTACGTGAGAGTTTCAAAACATAGGAAAATGTATAAAAAAGGATACTTACCGCCGTGGACTATGCAGATTTTCAAGATACAGAAGATCCAATCGACTTATCCACCCACTTATTTGCTTCAGGATTTGTAAGGAACTGATACCAAAGGCGTTTTTATAACGAGGAACGAGTTTCCAAACTGTTATTAGATTTAAAGTGTTAAATTGACGCGACGTTGGAAACAGGTTTATGTGAAATGGTTGAGATTTTCAAGCTCTAAAAATTCATGGGCCAACACTACGATATTGTATCTGACTAGGACTTGTGCGTATGGGAAATGAAAAACATAAACAATTGTGTGACTTTTTCTTTTATTTGTATCCCTCATTACTCAACTTTTTTTACAATACTGTATATTATATAACAAATTAAAAATATTCTTTCATGCATAATAAAGATATTGCTTCACACATTACATATTTTATCTTACATCATATATACAAATATACATTAACACCTTTTACGATTTTAGTGGGAGGATCATCATTCTCATCCCTCATTTTGTAGTGTCCGTGAGCGAGAGTGTCCACGCAGTTTTCCAAAATGTACCGCTTATTATCGTTGCCAGATAAAGTTAATTTACTCATGCAGAAGGAATATACATTATGCTTGTATGATCTGATGGATCTATTTAACGATAATGTTGATTTCCCACTCTGGAGGCAGCCAACATATTCTTCAAATTTGACATCTTTGTTAATGACATTTTTCTTAATACTTTTGAACTTCTATATAACCATATAGTTAATTTTATGTGTACATTTTCGCTCGCAGACCTACGAACGCCTTCACCACCTTGTTTTCGATTAAATACAAAGGACGGTCGGGTGGGTAGACGATATTATCCACCTCATCTCGGAAATGCATCATGTCACGGAAGAGATCATCCGGTTCAATTTGAAGGGTACAGGGGAAGAAGGCGGAATGTCAGTAATTCAAAGTTTTGCAGGAAACTATTTTTAAAGTATGAGTACTTTAAACGCAGATGTATGAAATCAATTATGAATAAATTATCATTCTACAGTAAGAATAATGTGTTTTGTACACGTGGTGTGAATATCAAGTTCTGAAAATAATTCAAACGTGTAAAAAAATCGTTAAATGCAATGAAAAGCAAAAACATTATGAGATAGTAGGTGAAACAGTATAGTTATGTTTTATGTGGTCATCGCCTACATTTTAACATAACTGTTAGGTTATTAAAAATTACAATGAAACATTAATTTCAATATGAGACATTAATTACCGTACATTAATTATTCCTTATAAGGAAGTGACTGATAGAACATCTGAGATGTGTGGAACAAAATTTCTTCAAATGGATTACATCTGTGTACTTCTCCTTTGAAAGTGGGATAAAACGCAATGCAAGTAATAATTAGGATTATAAAAATTAAAAACGTAGAAAAGATTTTTCCTTAAAATGTTAGGAATTACTAATTTGTTTAAGTCAAAAAATTTCAAAATGTAAACGAACATGGGTTGTATCGTTAGTAAAATAGAAACACTTAGGCCCAGAAAATTGAAGGCAATGATTAATTTTTTATATCATTACCAGGGTCTGACTTTTAGATTTTATAAACCCTGTGTAAGTTTTTTAACATATTAAAATAGTTTAATTTTAGTATTTTTTACCATTTTCAGACAACACTCACTAGTAATGGAATCTGGATGAACATAACATTACACCACGTAGAAATTAACGCGCCAGACTGACACGTCATTTTCCTGTCGGCATTTCCATTTGCGGTCTGTCGGATTATATTATTGTTTATTGAGGGCAAATAAGGTTAGTAGTTTGCACTTTCAAATCCAAGCAGATGGCAGACTCTGTTGTCAAATTAATCTAATAACAATAGTAATGTAATACGAAATTTCAGCGTTTCTTTGCTCTCGTTTCCAACTGACATTTGGCAACGTTTTGTAAATATACTTCAGCACGTGACTATTGAGTATGTCCTTATTGCATTAAAGAAACAACATTTCAAAGCCCGCACCGGTGCGGTGCCTCGGACGAGGACAGCCTTAGAAGACAATGAGTGGCATTGTCTCTTGACTCGCCGCCTTATTTCCCTGTGACGCATGGACATTCCGCCTTCATTCTCTGTACGGTAAAATTTAAAATGCTATTTTCTCCTTATCGTACACTTTTTCACCGGTTTCATAAGCAACACTAAAAGATTGCTCAGTCTGCAACCAGATGGGCTTGATTTTTCTTGACATTCCACCTTTTTCCCCATTGCCCTTCATTTTATAGATAAAACTGTCGGTGTCCATGTAGCATAATTTCAAACCTTCTTCATAATATTTCTTCATCGTATCATAATGGAATTCATACATTCTGGTTTTTGAAATTTCTAAAATAGACATTTCAAAATAGATTGCTTTGTCAAACACTAGACTAGTTTTAACAAGATGGACACTTACCAAATTTTCGCATAAATGGTTCTATCTTTAAAGTTACTTTTGGTTACAAGCTTAAGAACTTCTTTCTAATTTGAAACAAGTGTAAAATTTATGTTTTCTTTCATTTTCCATTGTTTTCCCAAAAACGGCATTCATCAATTTTTAAAAAAGTATTTTTCAAAGGTGTTAGCTGCAGCTCTCCGCTTGGCGGTATTATAATCAATGTAGGGTTTCAACCAGCAGCTTTGTTGAAATTCAATATCTCTATGGATATTGGACAATCTCAAGCCGTGTTGCACGGCTTGTTTAAGAACAAGATAATGAACAACATAATTTTGTTTAGGCTCAAGAGTGGTCAATTTTTCTTTATATTTTTACTGCCAGGAGGATGCTTCATTTCTGCACAAAAGGACAGATTTAATGAACATCGTGGAGATGGTCTGTATACTCTAGGTCGACCTCAAGTATGTAGCTGATTGAGAATTGGCCAGTATGGACATGATATAAAAAGATAAAATCTCATCTTTGTCGAGCCAGAGAAACTCACCTGATGGCAATGCCTGCTACATTGCATAACCGTAAAGGTTATTTGCGTCTACATAATAGAGGAAAGATTTACTCTCCGACTCATCATATTCATCACACATTTCATTGTTTTCTGTAGCGTGCCTTGTGACACATTGGCATATACCACCTCTTACACCACGCTCAATAATTTGAATCATATCCATATCGGTCAGCAGCGGTAATTTTACCTTTGTGAACTTTAACATTGCAGAATATTCGAAGCCTGGAACAGTACTATAGTACAAACAATCCATCCCGTACGTATCAAAACATATTTGTCTACAATTTTCAAAATCGTTGGAATCCAATGAATTCCAAACATATCTCGCATGAGATTAGTCCTGGTCAGAGACATCCTCATTGACGAGTCTTTGTAAAATGCCTCTTTTTGCGTATATTTCAAAATTTCAATGGAGGTGACATAGTCGTAGGGCAACATGCCTTTACGACACACCAAATCGGTGTTTTAACCAAACATTTTCACGGTTTCTATAAATTTATCCTTGGGCAGATTGTTTGATAGCTTTTCCAGGCTCCTTGCCATGAACTGAAAAGAGTCTACAAATCTCATCTCCATACCTTCTCTTTTCATATAGGAGGAGGAAATAAATTTTGAAAATGTAACATAATTTTCTTTCGATGACGTTGATTCGGGTTTCATAGAAAACAAGTTCTTTCACAATAAAGTGAGCATCATAATTTGAAAGATTATGCAATACTACAGGGACAAATGTCTTATTTCTATAATTTCAATTTCAATTTCCGTGGGCGGCTCCTCTGAACCGACCGCTGACACGACATTGGTCCCTTACTTTGTTGTTCACATCGGTAAAGTTACCCTCGCCATATATATGACAAATGTTGCTGTTCATGTATACTCTATTTTCATCTGTCAGGGGGAAATGGGCTTATTTACAGCATTTAATATTTCATCAATTTATTTTACATCAGCGACGAGCGAGCGCATAATCTCGCCGCTTGCATCCTCCCCTCTAAACAATCTCAATTGAGAAAATACGCCCTAAACATCTTTAATGAAATAGCAAAAACTAAAAGGAATATGCTTCTGATAAGGAGTGGTCCAACTTTTCTGCGGATCCCCGAAATCCCCGAAATCGGTTCCAATAAACACTCGAAATCCGCAAGGATGATAAACCTGATCTTTTGCGAATATTCGGGTTTAATGAATTCAACGGGATTCTTGGAAATTACGCATCTGACTGGGCTGAAAGAATTGCATAACGCCAAATGCTCATTCAACCTTTCGTCAGCAGACTTGCCATCGTACGTTTAGAAATTCGTAAAACACCGTTTACATACTCTGATTTGACAATGAAAGGTCTAACAAAAGCATCGAAATCGGAAATGACAACATAATGTGAATTGTGTTCATTGCAAACATACAAAAGACCTCTTTGATCAGCTAGCTCCTTTTCAACAATTTTGATGGGAAACACGTAATGCGAAATGTGATTCCCTTCGCGTTTATCCTCTAGGCCAAAAACATTGATTAAAATATTATTTCTTTTGAGAAATATTTGAATATCATGAATTAAAACGGGGAATTTTATACAGCTCCAATCGTACTTGTCACCCAATTCGGGCCTGTCAATATAGCTTTTCCACAAATCCTTACCAGAATCCAGAAATGTGGATAATATACAGTATTTAAAACAGTAGTCATCTTTATTTCGAATATTAATTAGTGAGTTGAGATGCTGAATTCTTTCAGGGAGGACCATGTAACTACGCCCCGGAAATGGAACGTTTACGTTCACTCTAACTTCAATCTTACGTAATCGCTTCTTAATCCACCCAGATCCCCTCTTCCATCTCTGCATGTATTTTACTAATATGACTAGCTACAATATTATGTAAATCATGAGATCTATACACCGCTTCATTTTTAGTTTTGAAATTTTTCACGCAAGAATTATTGTATTCCAAATTTTCAAACTCACACTCTACGAAGAGATTGATTGATGTAAATTTTAATAATGAATCTGAAAAGAGGCTCTCAATTTTCTGCCGATACGTCGATAGGCTTGTTACCATATAGCCTGCTGGGATATTTAATGCGGCATGAGTCGCGTTTCTTGTCTTGAATGCACTCTATCATAAAAAACTCTTTTGTTTCTGCAGATGTTGAAGCAGCTCCAGCGTTACGGGCCAAACCATGTTGATTCTGTAATAACTAAAAACATCAACTTACGTAAGCGGATGGATTAATAGGCTACTAAGATATTTTCTTGTACATACCTGTGGAATATCCCGCGTATGCATAACTGACTGACGGTTGCCCTCAGTTATAGGTCTGGCATTCTGTATCAAGGAAAAATAATATTAAGTTTTCTTTCTTGTATAATCACTGAAATATAAGGAATAGTAATAATATCGCTATATACCTGTGGCTGTACACCAGAAGGCTCGGCTTCCTCTCCCAGCATCGGTGGATGGGGTGTAACCGCTTCATGTTGGACTCCTCCGTCCCTGCTATGCGCTGGCAGGTGGAAGCGACCGGTATTGGTGTGCCTGGCCGCATCTTGTATCATGCCATTCCCTGCTCCGACCTATAAAAATAGAATGAGAACATGTGTTACAACATTACTACTATCATTTTAGTTTAATGTGAAAACATGCGTTAATGAAATAAAACATACCTGTAATCGGGCAGGCTCCTGGCTTTGCCCATCACCACGAACGGGAATCCTCGAGGTCTCGCCTCCGATGCCCGAGGTCCTGGCTTCAGCAGGGAAATAGAGTTGAGCCGCTTAATGATACACTCCCACGCGTTTGGCAGCGCCCTTTGTTGCTGGCTGATGGCACTTCTCCATGTGTTCACTTAAGATTCGCGACGTTGAGAAGTTGTGGTGACAAATATCATAGGTGAAAGTCACGCCGAAATGGTTTTCTCGGACGTACCTTTTTAATATGTCGCTGCGAGTAAATGATACACCGCAGGTGTCACATCTATATTCCGTTTTCTTATGATGTTTATTGATATGTCTGTTCAGATGGAATTTGTGTCTATATCTGGAGACACACTCCTCACACTGGTAGACGACGGAAGACAAACTCTCCATGATGCGTAGCTGAAGACGGTCTGTTAAGAAGTGACCCTATTGCTATGACGACATCGATTTATATAATGACGCTATGAAGTTAGCCATGCCCACTGGAAAAAAAGTAGTCACCAATAAGATGTTCGGATGACCTACTTCCGGTCAGAACGTGTACAGGCTTCATCTGTAATATGAGTGGCGTGACCTTGCAGCTGAACAAAAGTCCTGCACTTCGTCATTGTGAAATGAAAAATTGCAAAACCAACCTTCTGTTTGAAGATACGTACGTTATGCACTTGAAAAAACAGATGACATTGCATATTCTGGAATGCGCGCCTTAGATGTAAAATGATACGCATAACAGGTGTGTGAGGAACTTGGTGATATGAGACGTGGGGATGATCTTGAACACGTTCAGTCTCTGTTGTGGTTTGCTTACCACTTCAAATCTCACGCTTGGTCCACAATTTGCAATAGGAACCGAAAGCGTCGCCATTTTGAATTTTCAAAACTCCCGCCTTCCGCCATTTTGAACCGGAACCGGAAGCGCCGCCATCTTGGACCGGAACTGGAAGCGCCTCCATCTTTGATGACGTCATCATCCCACCTGCATCCCATCTGTGACATCATGTATAAAAGCACACTACTTGTTAAGTTGTGGGAAAGTTGTTCTGCTTTATTGTTGTTGAGGAACCTTTGATTATTCATATGGCTTTCTTTTGGCATACAAAATCTTGGTTTGGACATGAACTATTGCCCAATACATTATGAGAGAGTGAAAGTATGCATAGTAAACTGATGTTGGCGTACATATACGTAGACGATATGGTTTTAGTATCAACGTCAGTTAACTCAGTGCAGGCACCATTTAATCGACTAGTGGAGTGGGCTAAAAACAACGATCTTGCACTGAACAGAACCAAAACCGTACAGATGACCTTTAAGAGAGGAGAAAAAGAAGCAAGAGCAGACATTATTTATTTAGAAGGCACACCACTGACCAAAGTGAAGAGTTTCAAGTAGGGGAATTCGGGGCAAAGTGAAATAGATAATTTTCAATCTTAATTATCTCAACCAAAATTGGCTGCAAAAAGGTTTTTTTTGTTATTATAATATGCAACAGAGTTAGCTCTTTTATCTATGAATGGAAAATATCGACCAATGTTTCTGTTCTCTTGTAACATGTATTTATTCATTAGTCTTAACAGCATTTCACTTTGTCCCCTATATGGGGCAAAGTGAAATTTCTGGAGGGGTAAAGTGAAATATATTAAAAATACAGAAATACTTAAGTAATAATTAATTTTAATACTTAACTGAAAATATACCGGTATGAAATCTTACAGCTGCATTTACATGCAGTATGATAATTCAGGTATATAAAAGACACCGCATAGTCATTTTTGGAGTGTAAATTTATTTTTCTGTTCCATTCGTACTCTTGGTCCTCCTTTTCTGGCCACTTGAAATACTTTCTTTCTGTTCCAGACAACTCACAGATACAGCCACAGCAGTCTTAACTTCAGTTTGGCATGAGAATAATTTACCTTAGTATTCTATGAGAACCCATTTGCCAACTTCCACAAAGTCTTCAGGGTTCAGTCCCTATTACAGTTGGTATGTTTACGCCTTCTTCAGATGCGCTCCACTCTAAGTTATCATTCTCTTCAGAACTTGAACTGCCATTTTTGGTTGGCTCTTGAAAACAATTTTTTTTTTCAGCTCTCTTTTTCTTGATCCCTGAAATCTTCTTAGCCTTCTCCACATCTGCTTCCTTCAGCTCTTTCAAGTACGGTGATGTTGTCAGTATCACTGATGATCATTTCTTCTTCCTTTTCCCTTCAGAGGGCTTTTCATGTGTGCTTACTTTTTAGGTTTAGGCATGATATCCTGGAGTGAAACTTGTTCAGGAGTGAATACAGTTCAGAACCTACCCAACTTCTTTCTAGATGTGACTTCTAGCTCTTTGTGTTTTTCATTTCTCCTGAAGAGAGTAGCAAGAGGCATTGCATGCCACTTTGCTGCAGAATTAGGCCGACAATCCCTCCTCTCTCACAGCTTTCAGTGCAGCTAACATTTGCTCCTCCTACCAGCTGTGCTGGATTTTCTTTCATGTTTGCAGACCATCATTTAAGTTAAAACAAGGATTAACAAGAATAAATGTAATATCCTATAGTGTGTTTATATTTAGCCTACTTTAGAATTGCCATTCCAGGTATTTGTAACTACTCAACCTCTTTTCTAAAAGTTGGGGCAAAGTGAAATGCTATTTCGCTTTGCCCCTGATGGGTTATTTCACTTTGCCCCACAAACAGTCAAGATAATAAACCAAATCTCAACAGAAAAGTGCAAGTAAAAGTAATCATTTTTTTTAATGTGAGATGATAGACAATAATGCCTTTAGTCAATTTATGAAACTTGAAATTCATATCAAATATATATAAAATACCACACCTTCCAATGTAAACTTACGGAATTACAATTTTCATACAAAAAACACATTTACTTCTGATACATCTTCACATTTCAACATTCAGTAGCCATTTGAATTTCCAATGTAGCCAAATATCCAGAGGCATATATCAATGGTGGTAGGACTGTGGAGCCAAATTAAAATAGTTTAAACTAAAAATTTCACTTTTCCCTGAATTCCCCTACTTGGGGATAACGCTCCAGTCTCAAGGAACAACATATACACGTCCCATAAAAGAAAGAATGATCGCCTCGATTAGATGTATGAACGATATCAAACACCTATCTAAGGTATCCCTGCAAACAGCAATGGAAATCTTCAAAGTAAAGATTATACCTGTCATCACATATGGGATTCACTCTATCTGGTGGCACCTCTCAATGAGCAACCTAAAAGATTCAGAAAAGGTGAAAACTACGTTCCTGAAACGTCCATTATGCCTCTCAAAGTTCTCGTCATCACGGCTTGTGTATGAGCTGAGCAGGGAAACTATGTTGCTGGAAGATCTAAGACTACAGTTATTACTGCTAACAACACCAGCTTACGAGAATGCCATTGCTGAACACCGGAGGAAGAAGACGGAGATACCAGGGGACTTCTATACCACAGACACCATGACCAGTGATGATCGGAAGAAAGCCTGCTATGAGTTGCGACACATGGTGACCCGTTTCGCGGTCCACTGATTTCATTTCAAGATATGCCGCACAAGGACTTTTCACCAACCCAGTGCCGACTGTGTGTGCTCGTTATGTGATGAAGAATGTGGAAGATACCATTTACTTGACTGCAAAAAACGCACAGTATCACTAACAAAGTTTTGCACGAGCGAGAACTGATCTCTGGACTAACATGCACATTGTGCAATCTTCTCTCTTATTATATTGGCAGATATGTATAAAAATGAGCATAAAGTGAGAGTTTATACTTGCTGAGAACTGTAGTCACTCACAAGTCGTATGCAAAAAAATCATAACAGAATAGATCCCACTCACAGCCGCAGAGTTTATACTCTGGCTACCCACGCAAAAAATGCACCTGGGTCTGCACGTGCTATGAAAACAACAATGGTCTTCAATTAAATCACAGCCACATCGGCGTTAAAAAAGAGGAAGAAAATTAACCAATTATATCAGTCTCGAAGGGACTACATAGAGACATACAAAATGGAAGGATAGGAATTCCATTCAATTTTGATTGAAATTTTGAAACAAAACAAAATTCTGCTCTCAAAATCACAGTTAACAGTAGTTCGGCTAAAAAAAGCAGAAGCTATGAAAGCAGTTGTTACACACAAACTCAAAATTTAATTTCAATTTCACTGAAACGTAAGTTAAAAAAAAAAATCCAAAACATGAAAACCAGAATAAAAAACAAAACTGATATGAAGAAAACCGGGAAGAAACCCATTATTTTTAAAGCATGGGAGAAAATAATGGGTCATCCACTCTACACTTTTTTTCCTAAATCTGTAAAACTCCTTGTAGTTCATATCAGGTTCTATGTAGGTTTTCACCATTTCTGGAATGTCCATATAGTATTCCATAATCAAACGAACGTCTCGCCTGTACAGTGAGTGAAGTGAGTGTCGTATTTGTTAGCTTACAAATTTCCTAGTTAATACTCCCGCCGCTCGGTCTTTATGCATACGGAATTGAAGTAGGCGCTATGCGACTGAGTACAAAGAGCGTCTTGTCACGTGATTGCAGCGGGTGGGGGGGTCCGCTGGATTTTTATGCATATGAATGCGAGTAGAAACTTGAAATTTCCGAGTATTAACTTTATACTCTCTTTTATACATATCTGCCATTAAAACAGTGTGACTAGTACCGGTACCAGTTTTTAATTTCCCTAATAGATATATGACACGAGACTGTTTTCTGTAGAGATTTCCTACATGTAGGGCCTACTTTCCAGTTTAATTTGTTATCTATACATATACCTAATAGTTTTGCATTTTTACTTTGTCCTAAGTCCAAGAAGGTATTATTTAGAGTAAAAGTAATTTTTCAGTTATTTCATCATTCTTTTTAAGCATATTAGCCATGAATCAAGATTTAGCTTTAGTTATAATTTCTTCTAACTTTGAATTAACAACTAGTTGATCTTTATCTACAGATAAGAGGGCAGTCAACAGCATAGAACTTACTGATTCCTGGGACATTAACATACAGATCATTTGTTGCTATTAAAAACAGACAAGGGCCTAACATTGAGCCCTGAGGAACACAACTCTTTAAATTTTTCCAATAGTATTTTTGGGCGCATGAAAAATAGGAAACTCTATTACTCAGGCTTGTGCTGTGGGTGTCCAAATTAGGCAACAGCACATGAATATGGTAGGCTAGTCTCACTAGGCTAGTCCCTCCTAGTCCCACCTCATATGCTGTCTAAAATTGTATGCAGTATGGTTCCAAGAATTTCACATTCCACATGGAGTAGCTGCTGTTTTAGATAATAATGAATAACAAAGGAAGATTGGAGTTTTAATAATAGTGTGATGATGTGTAAGTTTGTCATTCATCCCTTTTTTAACATCAAATAGGTGGAAACTTCCAGACTGTTAGGCCGTGGTCTTGGCTTAAAATTGCCTGACGTTTCACTCATGGCTGTGATGGACAACTTTGTAGGGCAATGTGTTCAAGTCGCTTGTTGGTACTGAAGTGAGCCACTCACTTCTCACTTCTCTGGCAGCTCCATCCATTATATATACCCTGGTGCTGGTGAAGGGAGGAGGGTTGTACTTCATTTATTGTCCTCATTTCCCTGCTTCTTGCTGCCTCTGCAGTCATGGGTGTGTTCTATTGCAGTCTTCCAGATCCTGTTCATTTTGAGAGATTCATCTTTCCTCTTCAAGTTTTCTTTGTATTTATAAATTTCAATTACTTCTCTTTGTAGGCATGGATAGTACTGATTAATTAAGAGCACAAGAGACATTGAAGGCTGTGCTTCAATCAGAAAAATCTGTGGTGGCAGAACATGCCTTGTTGGAGACCGGCTAGCATGTAATCTCACCCTCCATCAGAACTTTAGAACCTGTGAAATACAGGAGAATCTTAAAGAAACTGCTTACTCAAAATTGCTTCTATACTACAGAAGAGTTCCTGAATTATACTTTCTAGACTGGCTTATAGAATAATTTTGACCTTTTGTACATGTTGTAGTGTCTGTTAAGGTATTTATACACTATTTATTGTATACAGGTTTTATTTTCAACATCATATGTATAGTAACCTATTGTATATCAATGTATTTTTTATATTAATTCTTGTATACTTGTCTATACAAACATTACACTGTAATTGTATTGTGAAAAGACAATAAAATTCTTATCTTATCTTATCTTATATATATATATAAGACTTTGTCCTGACTGACTGACAGGAATCAACGTAGAGCCTAAACTATAACTTGGAATTTTGACAGTAACTTCGTTTCATAATGTAGGTGCTCACTAAGAAAGGATTTTGAAAAATTCTGATTCTAAATGCCAAAAATTAAATGTTTTTGAGAATACTTAATCCCTTTTTACACAGAATTACCGAAACAAAATCACAGAACATATTGTTGCCAGTTTTATCAGATGGGTTTGGATTAAATGAAATGGAAGTTTGACAAATTAGAGAAGGTATCAATACACGGCCTCCTTTATTGTACGCCTCCTTTAGGAGGCCGTGATCAATATATTTCATAATTTTTAATTTTCGAAATAATTATCGCTGGCCATCGCTTGATTTTGTAAGTCCATCCTGGACGATTCATTTCTTTAGAATATCAAGGCACGCAGACATATGAAATGTTCAATCTACACGGAAGAGGGATAATAATATAGGCCTAAATATGGTCAAACATTGTTCAATTTGGACGAAACTCACTATACAGGGTTATTCTGGGCCAAGGAACTTGAATCTGAGGTCGCTTTTACCAGTCGATGCTATCTGATCGTGGTATGTAGTCCACGCGATTTAGGTGTTAATAAATATAGGCCTAATAATTGAACTATTATGCTCTTAATTTTTAATTCTTGAAATAATTATCGCGGGCGAAGCCGCGGGCACATGCTAGTATTATACAAAGAGACCAAGGTTCTTTCCACAATTAATCAGTACTATCCACGCCTACACAGAGAGCAATTGAAATTTACAAACACAAAGAAAACTTTAATAGGAAAGATGAATCTCCCTAAATGAACAAGAACTGGATGACTGCAATAGAACACACTCGCGACTGCAGAGACAGCAAGAAGCAGGGTAGTGAGGACAACAAGGGAACCAGCACCAATAATGGACGGAGCTGCCAGAGAACTCACTTCGGTACCAACAGTTGACTTGAACACATTGCCCTCTGAAGATGTCCATCACAGCTGAGACCACGGCCCAACAGATTGGAAGTTTTTAACCTACAAGAATCCGGCTTGTGAAAGCCTTCACAGTTATGTCAAATAGGTAATAATAATAATAATAATAATAATAATAATAATAATAATAATAATAATAATAATAATAATAATAATAATAAAAATAATAAAAATAATAATAATAATAATATTTATTTGCAGCCAATAGACTTTTTTGCAAGTTTCAGGCATTGTCATGTTATCTTACATACTAAATCAGTGTGTTACAATAAACTTAAGTCTAGTATAGGTTACATGATAATTTGAATATTTACAATGTTAAGCCTAGATACAATGCATGTTATAATAATTGAAATATTTACAATGTTAAACCTTGATATAGCACATGCAGGCATTTCTAGGTACTAAACTTACAATATCTTTAAAAATGTTTACTTATTAACTAGGTATGTAACTTACATGAAATCTTTGCTAGGTACTAAGGCAGACTTACAATAATTTTAAATTTAGTTATATTGTGTATTCAATAGTCTAGTTATAGTAATTCATCTAATTTGTACAGCACCTTTCCTATTAGGTAGTTTTTAAGGGCAGATTTGAATTTTTTTTTTTTTAGATTTTTTATGTGTGTTGGAAGTTTGTTATAAAATGTGATGCCTCTTACATATGGGTCTTTGTTCATTGAGTTTATTATTGTTGTTATTATTAATTTGTAATATATTATTATAATGTTTTACTACAGTCCTCAGGAGAACCAATTTTTACATTCACCGGGGGCCTCTGTCTTTCCTGATTTGGCCTTGAAGAGAGTAGCAATTTATAAACAAATCCAGGATATACAGTATGTGCCAAAATAGTCAGTACTGGAGCTATATACATTATTGGAGCTGTTATTTATTAATTATTAATACATTCAAAATGTGCATCATTATTCTGTAGGCAGTGTTCATAATGGTCATTCAGATAAGATAAGATAAGATAAGATTTATTTAGTCCAGCTGAACATGTACATGTTATGGGACGCATCAAAACAATTACAAACAAATTTATCATCATCATCATCTTCAGCTGCATGGATTAAGCCCATTGGGCTTGTTCCGGATCATGGAAGGTTAGCACTGTTCTTTCCATCGCTTCCGTGGCCGGCCTATGTTTCTTCTCCCTGAAGATGTGTAATATAGTATTCTTTGTGGTATACGATAGCTATTCATCCTTTGCGTTCCTTTATTAAATTATTAAGGTTGAATATTCCTAACTCCTTCCTAATATCTTCATTCTTTTTTTTATCCAGGAGTGTATATCCAGCTACTCTTCGTAGGAATTTCATCTCTACTGCTTCTAATCGTTTTTCCTGTCCTTTCGTTAAGGTCCAACATTCTGAGCCATAGAGAATGAGAGGAATAGCCATTACTTTGTAAATCTTTAATTGTGTCTCTCTTCTTGTATTCTTTAAGGTTCTTACTATTGTTCCGCAAAGATAGCTAAATTAACTAATCTTCTTAGTCAAGTCTATATTGTTTAAATAAGATATATCATAGCCGAAATAATTAAAATTTGTAACTTGTTCAATAGTTTTCTTTTCTATAACTATTTTTGATCTTATAGGATCCATACCTTTAAATGCTATAACTTTTATTTTCTCTATAGATATATTCATATTATATAATTTGCATATTTGATTTAACTTGAAAATTGCTGTTTGCAGTGCATCTTCTGATTCGGCTAAAAGTAGCTGATCGTCAGCAAATAAGAGTGTATTGCATGGAGTATTACCTATGTAAAATTCTTTTGTTAAACTCAGTTGCCAATTATGGACAATATCGTCAATATATAAATTAAAAAGTGTCGGTGACAGTGGACACCCTTGACTTACTCCACAGTTAATTGTTGTTTTATTTGTAGATTATAAGCCTAGGTCAATTAGAATTTGATTGTCAGTATATAGGCTTTGCACTGCTTTGATAAGGTGTTGAGGAATGCCTTTTCCCAACATAATATTCCAGAGTTTGTTCCGATTTACTTTGTCAAAAGCCTTAACATAATCAATGAATGCCATATGTATAGGTATATTAAATTCTCTGTATTTTTCTATTAATTGTGTTACAGTGAAAATACAATCTGTGCAGGATCTGCCTTTCTTAAAGCCATTTTGGAAGTCTGATAGTGTATGTTCTATGATGGCATTAAGTCGTAACCCTATCAGCAGACTTACCCTACTGGGTGCTAGTAATGCACTTAGGGGACATTCTTCTTACTAAAATTCTTCATGGAAGGATCAGCCGGACGGATCAACAGATGACAAATTTATATATTACATATTTACAATTATAAAATTAAGTTAAATATACGATTAAAATATTGATTATACAATATACAATTAAAATATACAATTACTAACATAATCAGAATAGTTTTGTCTACAATATTAGGTTAACTGTGGTTAATTTATCCTGGCAAAACTGGCCGACGTCTTGGGAACCTGAAACAAGGAAGCAAAGATCACTGTTGAATAACTCTTATGTTGTAAATTGTTGGCATTGATCAAAAAATTCATCTTTAGTATAAAAGCAGTGTTCCAACAAAAAAGATAGTAAGCCCCTTTTAAATTTATGGAGTACAAATATTTCTTTGAGGTAACCTGGCAAAGAGATATACATTTGGAGGCTAGTATAAATGAAGCTGTTTTGACACAACGTGTTATTACAGTGAGGTTTATAAATATCATTTTTTCTCCTTGTGTGATATGAATGGACATCTGCATTCACTACGAATGAATTTAAATTAGTCTTTATGTGACATATTGATTCACAAATATATTTACATACAGATGTTTAAAGAACTGTCAACAGCTAGTTATGTTATTTATTTTTACAATGATACTTATAGCTCTTTTCTGTAGTTTGAATATATCTTTGACATTTGGTGAATTTCCCCAAAACATTATGCCATATGTTAAGACTGAATGAAAGTAGGCATAATATGTACTGCGGGTAGTTTCTAAAGATGAAACCTTTCTGATTGTTCGTAAAGTGAAACATGTTTTATGAAGTTTTTTTTATATAATATATTGAATATGATTTAACCATTATAAGTTTTTATCAAGCCATAACCCCCAGGAATTTTGTGCTGTCTGTATACCTAATCTGTTCACCTTCAAATTCTATGGGTAAACGTTCAGGGAATTTATTCTGTTTATGGTGAAATGTAATTGCTGTTGTTTTCTCCTTATTGATTATCAAGCGGTTATTCTGAAACCAATCAAATAGCTGATTTACTGTTTCATTTATATTAATTTTCATATTACTACTATCGGAACCTGTTATAAAGACACTAGTGTCATCCGCAAAAAATGTTGGCTTCCCATGTTTAATGTGTGATTGTAGGTCGTTAATATAAATTAGAAATAATACTGGTCCAAGAACAGAACCTTGTGGGACACTGAAATTTACATTTCTTATATTTGACAGATAGTTAGTAATCTCGTTTTTATCTTCATGCTTATTTTGAAACATATCTTGGAAAATTTGCTGCATATTCCCGAAAAAGAGTCAATCTCCTCACATAAGGCAGGCACAGTTTTCTGTACAGCTGAACACTTCCTCCCTTAAAATTCTCCACAGGTATATATCAAGTGGTGTAAGATCAGGGGAATGTGATGGATAGTTGAACTCAGTCCCATGGGAAATGGTTCATCCTGGAAAGGTTTCTTGCAGCATGGCCATAGACCATCAAGGAGTGTGGCAGATTGCTCCAGCCTGTTGAAACCACTGTCTATCTATCTGAAGGTTCCTGGCACTACAAAATATTCTTTTGATCTTGTAGACCATTATATTCTACTTTGGAAACTTGAGTCATATGGAATAAGAGGCTTAGCTCATAAATGGTTTAGTCTTACCTAACAGATAGGAAGCAATTAGTAGAAATTTCTCATAATTATGCAAATTGTAAGTTAAATGTTACTCGTTTATCTAACTTGAAATCAGTAAAGTATGGTGTACCACAGGGATCCATCCTTGGTCCTGTTCTTTTTCTTGTATATATAACTTAAACGATTTGGAATCGTGTATTAAACATGGTAAACCTACCCTCTTTGCTGATGACACTGCTGTGTTTATATTTGGCTGTAATTCCAATGATATAATCCCAAAAATAAATGAGACTTCTCTTCATCTTTCCAAATGGTTTGATGTAAATAGACTATCTGTTAATCTGGACAAAACAATAGCCATATCCTTCTACCATGTACAAAATAGACAACCACAACACCCAAAGATAAGACTGAAGGGTAAGATCATTGAATACAAGCAGAACATAAAATTTCTGGGTCTATGGGTTGATGAACATTTAAATTGGTCATCACACATTCAGCAGTGGCGGCTCGTGGCCAGAAAATTAGGTGAAGATAAACAAAATGCCACATGCTTATGTTAATAACCGAACTCACCCATGTCTTGTATACCAAATCAAACCTTCGGTAGTCCTTTAAGGCTGCAAACTTGTCAGTGATATTATCATAGAATGGCTGCTTTTCTTCTAGCTGTAATATAAGTTCTTTCTGAATTGAAATATTTGCTAAACAAGATACTTGGCAGATTAGTTAGTATCTGGCAACATGTTTGATTCTTCATTTAGTAGGTCTATGTCGTGATCTGACAGCTGGCACAATGATGATTTGATTTTAAAGAATGCTGGTAAGAATGTAGTTATTATTTATAAAATCTGATACATCTTATTCATGGAATACTCTTAATAAATCCCACTCGGGATTAAGAGTTTCATGAGAAAAGTTAGACCCTGCTTCTCCGCCGCAAATCTATCGATGTTTAACGTAATTATTATTCTCCTAATCAGATTATTCAGAATATTCCATTCATGCGATGCAGATCTTTAGCAATCGAACAATGACTGTTGTTTATCTTATAAGTTAATATGCTTGGAAGGTTTGGAAAGATGCAACTTTATCTGATAAACTTCAGCTCGTTACTGGATACTTCAAGGCAGTGATTAATAAGTCACATGTCCTATGATTATCTGTGAAAAAATATGGATTATAGGAATGAAAGTCGTGATCCAGCGTTGCCGTCCTATGACATCCTATCGGTTGACGATCTCTGAAGCTGGTTCAGTGTTGTGACACATGACAGTGGCCTTTCATCACAGTACACAGTAGTCTTGGTATATGGTGACAGACATTAAATAAATTAACTTCTAGTATCATCCCTATGCTTCACTTTGTGCTAATAGAATCGTATGCCTATGAATTTTTTTTTTTTTTGCGTTAATGATTTTTAATTTTATGAGGAAGAATCCAAGCTCCTTTACCGTTCATGTTTCAATGAAGTATATGGTTGTTTATAAAGACCTTTCAGATAATTAATTGGAAATTTTAAAAAATAAAAATTCTAGCTCTTTTAGCATCTATGCAAATTGTGTGGAAAATTTAAACAAAATTGTTAGAGTCATTTTGATAAAATCGTGAAGAATGAAAGTCTGTTCTAGCCTCGCCCAAATATCTAAGACATAAAAGCCTGAGTTTGTACAAACGATAGCTGGCTTATATCTACCCCACAAAGATTAAAGATATCGTATAAAAGTAAGAAAAAGTCGTCAATCTCCCCAGAAGATATCTAATCCAAATACGTTTTATTTATACACGATGTTTAGTTCTCAACCACACAGACACGATACTGAAAATATTATTGGATAGAGGAGAATTCAAAACAGGTATTTATGTTAAAAACCTTGATTTTGAACATTTATTACCTTTGGTACGGGTAGAGGAACTGAAATTGGTGCTTTGTTATTAATGGAGCTGTAGCAGAGGGTATTTTGAGGAGTAGGTATGAAACCCGCCAGACACTGTCTTTTAAAATCATAGCAGCTTGCTTTGGTAACCACGCGCCATCATGAAGCCGAAGGACGGCCACGCTCTGTAATGTCAAGTATGAAGAGGATGCCTCAACAAGGAGCTGGACACCTTTATGGGTAGTCTGTTCACCTCAGCATGAGGTGTGGGATAAGTGAGAAAAATGCTGCTTGCACCATGAGCCCACAAACTTTTTTTTAGTGGAACAGACTACCCAAGCATCAGAGGAAATAGTAACCAGTTCTCCCACACGCTTGCAGGAGCTCAGTGTTTCCAGCTGCCTAGCTTTGGCACCAGGTGGCGACGAGGCGGGCAGTACAAAAATACAGACATACATTTGTAGTAAAAACCAACATTCGTGATATGGAAAATAAACTTTAAAAATACATATTGTAAATGAAAAATACTGGTGAAGTGCTACTTCACCTACTTCCCCTAAATAGCCGCCACTGACATTCAGAAGTTAATAAGTAGATTGAGTTCAACATGTTATGCTATACTTACTATTAGGAAATCACTAGGGTTAGAATCTACCAGAATTTTGTATTTTACCCAATTCCATTCTATTCTAACTTATGGTATCATTTTTGGGGGAAATTCATCACACACTCCCTTAGGGTTCAATTTACAAAAAAGAGCTATTCGAGCAATGATGCAGGTGAGCATTTATACTAGTTGTAGAGATTTTTTTAAATCATTACAGATTCTACCGGTTCCATGTGTGTATATTTTTGAAACATTAAATTTATCAAGATTTATATAAGCGACTATAAAACAAATTCAGAATTTCACTCCCACAATACAAGAACAAAACATAATTTGCACACCATCCCACAATACCAAACTGTATAATAAAAGCTTTATGTCTATGTATAATTCTCTACCAGTTTATATAAAAAACCTACCCACTAAATTTAACAAAACCTTAAATAAATTCTTGTTACAATACTCTTTTTAAAGTGTAGAAGAGTTCTATGGAGGAACAAAAACTCACTTGAGTGACGTCAACCTTTAAATTTCCTACAATTTTGTGACTGATAATTTTCCATGTTAAAATATCCGACTGAGTCATTGTTTTTTCTATATAAAATAACTAATTTAATGATTTTTTGAAAGTAAGATTATTCCATAATAATATATGATGGATTCATTATTCTTCTCTTCTCTGCTACTCGTAAATGTTTAAGTCATTGATGTTTAACTCATAATATGTTTAAGTCAAAGATGCTGCCCTAGAGTTCTTCAAAATCATCTCCATGTTTTGTGTATGTGCTTGTATGTTCAATATTAAGTTGTCATTAAAATGATATAAATTTTATTAATGTACAGCTTCACTATTTTAAAACATTATAGCTAATTATAGAAATTTTAAAATTGTATGAGTATCATAATCAAAAACTTTGTATGAGTGGCATGTGTGTTTGAGGAAAATTGTAAGTTTTGTATTGTACAGACTTGACATGTCCTACATCAATGTACTTGATCAATGGATAAATAACTATTATTATTATTATTATTATTATTATTATTATTATTAAATGACCAGACCACCATGTTCCTATAACTTTCCTAGGTAACAGTAAGAGGCATTGTTAGCTCCACTAACTTTAAACTTGGCCTGCCATGTCCGTATGAGACAAAATATTACTCAACTATGAAAACTTTTTTCTCCATCACGAGACCCAGCACAACAGTCTTTGTACTATTAAAACACATCATGCTGATGCAACAATATACCGACAAATAGACATGTGCATGAGAGCTGCGTGAAATCCAGTACTGTATATTTTGGCGCATACCGTAGAATCCTAAAATTTTCTAAACAAAGGAATGTCATGTTTACAAAATTACAAAATAATCTAATTCATAACATTTAACTTTCCTTTCTTATTTCAGCCTCCAATAGTTCCTCGAGTGACCTATGATGGTGACACAAGAAACTTTGATGACTACCCAGAAGCAGACTGGAAGTCAGCACCAATTGTTGGTGAAATGGAACAGAAACTTTTTGATGATTTTTAAAAATTAGTGTTCTCTGTTGTGAGAAATTGACTATGAATATACACACCAGTGCATTTAATGCACACTTTTATCTCATTTAGTGAACATGAAACTTTGTATTTACAGAATCTAATTTCTGGTGAGACACTGGTCCATACAAGATAAAGGTTGTACATAGTGAGATAGGAGATGCCTTTAATTCTGTTAAGATGTTTAGCCTCATAAAGAAGTCTGATGGAACCAGACAGTGATCTCACAAACATTAAATATATTTATAATACGACATACCTTGCTGATTCAAATGTTGAGACTGAAATGAAACAAAATTTAATTTCTTGCATATTGGTGACAAATGGACCAATTGTAAAACACCATTAAAGAGGACATCAATTAAAAAATACCAGCAGAGTATCATAGGTATAATAATGTACTGATTATTCAAGTGTAAAGTAGGATAAATCATAGAAATTAAGTTCTGAGCAGAAGAAATATGAGCATATAATAATTGTGTTACTTAGGAATTTTTTTCTATAGTAAATGTTCCATCACACTTATTGTTCAGTGGTTCAGTTTATCCTCGTGTAGTAGGTCAAAGTAAAAAAGCAATAACAGAATATAATATCTTTATTGCTAACACCCGTACATGGTTCAGCTTTCATTGATTTATGATAGTATTTTGCATTTCTAATACATTGTCCCTCTGTGTGCTTTAATCCAGATGGAAAAGAAGAAACGTTCCACCTGACTATACCTACCAGTATGAAACGTTCAAGACAACTTATTATACAAGAGGTAAAAGAGAGATTATGTTTTGTGAATAGCAAAATAAAACTATTTTACTACGGATATCATACGCTATTTTTTAGACAGCTGTTACTATTTGTGAAATACCGATAGTAATAAATATTAGGTTTATTCTAAAGAATTGTGTATACCCATATTGGATCACTGAGCTGCCCTGCATGTATACATGCACAAGCGCAGACTGAAGATATTGATTTTCTGGTGTACGGCTGCCACAATAAGGAAAAGAGTCGACAATACCCTTCAAACATCAACTATGACGATCTCTGTGATCACTGTGAGCACTTTAACCTTTAAAAAGGCCTAATAAATTTAGTGTCTTCAGTTTTGTTAAATGAGTCTATATAATAATCATATACAAATATTCTGAACTAAAAGAGTATTTTCATGTGATTGCAACAAAAGTTGGTCACAACAAATTTTTTGTGCTGTTGATAGCAGGCCCGACGAGAGGGAGGGGCAGCCGGGGCTGCAGCCCCGGGGCCCGGGCCCAAAAGAGGGCCTGGCTGACCAGATTTTATTTTTTACTTTCTAAATTTACTCTATAATAAAATCGGTTATAAGTCAATAAAAAGCTTATGTTATGTTTTATACGTTTATTTTATCTGCATTGTCCTGTCGTATAACGGTGACACGGAATTATCAGTTAATCTGAAACAGATTATTTTTTAAGAAAATTTGCTGTTTTTTAAAAGTAGAAGCAGAAATCCTTTTAGACTCAACAGTAACGTTCGTCATTTAAAATCATAATTTTCAAAAGATTAAACTGGTTCATACAGATAAAATTGTTCTTAATTATAACATTTTAATGTATTTTCTGTTTCGTGCCCGGCATCAGTTAAGCGATTTGGTCCAAAATCAATAGGCTTCGTCCCATGGGCGTTATAAATGGTATACCAAGTTTTATGAAAATCCGATAAAGCGCATTTGAGTTATCGCGCTTACAGACACACAGACAGACAGACAGACAGTACTGTCTATCAGACAATCTCATAAAGTATCGGTACCATTCCCTGCACTTAGTTATGTAATATCATTACATAATCTTTTTGTTGCATACATTAAAGGGCGAGTTGGGTAGTGAATTTAAAATTTGACAGGGGCCCGGGAAAATTTGTCCCTGGGGCCCTGGTTGATAGTGATAATGTAGGCTACTATGTTTACTTCATGTGTCTTGTGTTAGAAATTATCTTTTTAATCCAAATTCAATACAGCAAACACTCTTCTTTTGATGACAATGTACGCTAAAACAGTCTGCAATAGGGTGGAACGAAAAACATCAACTTTTGATTTTCAATTTGTAATAGCGCGGACAAGTTGCCTTTTGGTGTCAATAAGATAAATTTAAAATATGAAAATTATTGGATTATGTCTTGAGGTGCCGCAAGGACGTTAAAGTTTCATAAAAACACACTTTTTGCAATTTTTTCAAACACTTTTGCGAAACAATCAGCTTTAGATTTTTAATTTGTATTAGAGCGGAGAAGTTGCCTTTTAGGCTCAAAAAGAATTAAACAAAATTTGGTTGCAATACTACAACATCTTGAGGTGCCGCAAAGAGCTTAAAGTTTGTAAAAAAAATTGAAAAAATTGAGGAATTATAAACTTTGATAAATTATTTTTTATGAATTTTTCGTACATATAATGTTAAAAAACTTGGTTTTAAATACACATATAAACATTAGAATAGAAAAAATTATTAATTACAAATAATAATAATAATAATAAAAATTTTGTTTTTCTTACTTCTGTAACCTTAATGATAAAAAATGTTACAGCAGCAAAAGGTTTGTTTCTACTTCTTTGCCACATTAAACTGTTTTTTTTTTTTAATTAAATTTTGGCATATTCACACGTGAGTCAACTTTTGCTCTTATGTATCCTTCTCTTGCGATTGAACCACAGAGATTTTGAGCTGATTCGGTCACCAGCTTCACAGCTCTTTCCACTACTTGCGTGTGACAAGGAAGCCGGGGAAAGTCGATAACCGGATCCATTTTACTATTTGGTTCAGCTTCAGATACCTTCCGTATAAAGTCTTTGAGAGAGTCACTGGATACATGCTTGAGCAAGGGGGGATTCAGTTATGTCATTTTCAGGCCATGAGATCATGTCGATGTAATCCTTTGCATCAAAGTTTATCTTTGGAACTTTAAACTTCCTGACACCGCCTCTACTTTCTGTTCTTGCTTTTAAAACACGTCGTAAACCAAGTTCTCTTTGAATTTTGCGTTCATCACATAGCATGGACAAAAGGAGATTTTCCGGAGCAGCAAAGTACCCATTTCTTTCAATAATCGGGTCTATAACGTTCTTGAGATCGTCAGAGAGATAGCATGAATATGAGATAAGGTTAAACAGATGTTTGGAACCATAAGTACATGAAGGTTTTAACTTAATATTAAACCACACAGGCGCATACACTTTCACAATGTACTCAGCCAGAGTCTTAAGATTTTCAGTTGGATTTTCAGTTGCCACATACAATCTAAGCATGCGCTTGGCTAATGTCAACCACCTGGAGTGAGCAATTTTTCCAGGGTTTCTTAAAGATAAATCTAGTGTGCAATTTCCACTTGATACAGCGATACACATATCCAATAAATATTTTTGATCTGTACTTAAATCATTTTTGTTCTCCAAAAGAGGAAGGTTATTTTCAATTGGCAAGAAAGTAACCACAGGTAGATTAGCACAGTTTTCTAGCTGCTGACCTATTTCACCTTTAAACTCATTGGGTCCCTTCGTTTTACCATCTAAATGACAAAAAAGATGTCGCAATGGTAGCTCATTAACATGGAACAAACAAATTAACCATTGTAAAGGTCTTCCTATTTCCTTTTCCATCAAAGAAATCACACCATTTTTATGTCCAGTGTTTACAACGGTTCCATCACACCCAATAGCAGTAAAGTTCAGTAAAGATAGTAAAGCTGTTTTTATCTTTCTATTCATATTATAATGCCTATTTGAAACTTTTTATTTCATAATCGAGACACGTAACAATCTTTGAAAAATTTCCAAAAAGTGTGTTTTTATGAAACTTTAACCTCCTTGCGGCACCTCAAGACCTACTCCAATATTTTTCATATTTTTAATTTATCTTATCTACACCAACAGGCAACTTTTCCGCGCTATTACAAATTGAAAATCAAAAGATGATTGTTTCGCAAAAATCTTTGAAAACATTCAAAAAAGTGTGTTTTTATGCAACTTTAACCTCCATGCGGCACCTCAAGACCTACTCCAATATTTTTCATATTTTAAATTTATCTTATCTACACCAAAAGGAAACTTTTCTGCGCTATTACAAATTAAAAATCAAAAACTGATTGTTTCGCAAAAGTGTTTGAAAAAATTGCAAAAAGTGTGTGTTTTATGAAACTTTAACGTCCTTGCGGCACCTCAAGACATAATCCAATATTTTTCATATTTTAAATTTATCTTATTTACACCGAAAGGCAACTTTTCCGCGCTATTACAAATTGAAAATCAAAAGTTGATGTTTTTCGTTCCACCCTAGTCTGCAATCTAACTATATTGAAGACTACAAAAAAATAAAAATAAAAAAGCAGTACTCTCTTTGTGTTTTTCATCAAAATCTACTATGCTTATGTGTGCTGTAAATTTTATTGAAAACTGCCAATTTTATATTATCTACATCCCTTTCAGTTGCATTTTCTTCATAGCCCAAGACCAAATATTGTAGCAAAATGTAAAATTCCAAATCATTAATAAGACGTAACAATGTATTCTAGTAATGTTTTCTTTTCTGTTAATTTTAATTCAATTTACAATTCTATGGCATCATACGTATAGTGAACACAATATGTACTTTGTATTGCTTCATGTAATTTTATTAATAATAATTAATCATGCTCGTTTCTCACTAACAAAGACTTGCTGGTTGAATTTCATATATGGATTTTAATGTAATTTAAAGAATTTGGAAACTACTACAAAATATATTTTCTTAATAAGAGTATTTGTATACATAAATGAATAAATAGGGAACAAAATTACTACCATACTTACAGACCAAGCAATAGTTTGTTAGTTTGATGTTAATGCCAAATCTTAAGTTTCTCAGTGTTATTTCTAGTAAGAGCTACTTAAATAATTTAAAGAAATACTACATGCCCAATAATTGTAATTTTCAATCTAAAGATTCATTTTTCATTCAAGAATTTTTTCTTACTCAATAAGAAATAGGTGTTTGTCTGTTTTATTGTTTGCGCCATTACAAGATAAATCTAAGAACAGTTCGAAGTAAGTTGAGGAGAAGTACTTCTACTTTGCTTTTGGGGTTTCCTATTTTAAAGCACTGGAATCTACTAGAAGAAATGTCAGAATGGGTTTATGTATTAAACAGGCTTGCAATGTTTCTACAGTGAACAGTTAGGTTCACTAAGCATTTACTATATGAGGTGGTGGATGAGTGTGTCATGTGATGACAATAAGAATGTGCTCAGGTATAACTGGGTGGAGAGAAATAAAATGCATTTCTTACTGCTTTTATAATGAAATCATGATCAATTAAATTGCCTTCATGTTATATTCTACACTTAAATGATGATCAGTGATGTTTATGAGCATAAATAGCATTTTTATCATCTTCAGGTAGATGCAGTAACTTAGATGTTAATGCTGAAAAGTGATGTCATGTTAAGTACATGTCATGCTAAACCTGAGTCTTCAATCCCTGTATAAACACTGCACCTAGTAATCAGCAATCAAAGTTCCTTCCACTTATTCATTCAGTGATTGCTGCATGAAAAAGTTATGTAAAAATAATTTATTTCTGCTAGTTTAAGTTTTTGTAGTGTGATCGTAAAATGAGTTTTCACTTTCTTCAGTGGGGCTAAGACCAACTTAACAAATTTATAAAATAGGTCTGGATCAACATTCATGTTGAGTGATGTAGGGAATACAAAAGAGAAATTACAAGTATTTTGTAAACAGTTACATTTTCCCTTTGTAAAACGTAGCATATTTTAAAGATGGGAAATATCAAGCTAGTCCAGATGCAGAATATTCTTACCTGACTGCATTTTATTCCTGGAGGTGCTTAACACAAAATCCTAGAGAGTCTTGTTTTCACACGAGGATAACTGTTTAAGAAGCAGTACAAACTTGAATGCAGAAAATAAATAGCATAAGAGTACTAAGTGCATCATTGGAGAATCAAAGAGTAGAGGCTTTCATATAATGATGTATGTAAGTGCAGAGAAGGAAAAAGATGCGAGTAGGTTAGGTACAGGATCTGGGTGCAGAAAACTTGAGTTTTCACCATAATAGCATGAATGAGCAATGAAAATACACTATCATAGAACAAATAATATAAGTGTCATAAAATCAGAGGGAAACGCCATAAATTCAGAATCGTTTTGTAGATTTTACATAAAAATGGTTTACTTGTGTATGGTACCTTATATGCATTTTATGTATAACCACACTATATAAGTATAAAATTCATAATTTAGTTTTATATACGCCTTTTGTTCATTTATGAATACCTTGTGTTTCGTTTTATGGCATTTATTTTTGTTTTAATTATTATTTACCAAAGCTGTGAATGTTGTATCAAATGTGAAATAGGATTTTAAACTATAACCAAGGTTTTTTGAAACTTATTATTAGAGAAAGGGAGTTCTAACAAAAATAATCCTTTTACATAAATGCATAGTACTGGTTACCTTATACAACTGTGTTAGGAATATTTTAGGCCAGAATATCAAGTTTGCTTTTCAAAAGGTTTCTCTTCTTTGATATTACAGTATTTTAAGTATGCAATCTTACTCGAAAATTTACTATTTCTTAAACTTTACAATCCAGAATCACTTCTTGTTAAGTGTTCTACCCACAGACAGGTCCTTGGACTTGGTTTGCAAATATTGCTCTCCACTCCTCTTATCCTTGGCTTCCTCATTCAGTAACCATTAAGACTTATTTTCTTTTATCCTTTAAATAATGTAACAGCTGGATATTTCTTCTTCCAAAACGTGGATTTCCCTTCCACTTTCCTTTGATGACATCATGCAGCAGACAGTTTCTTCTCAAGATCTGAGCTGCCCAGTTTGCTTACCTACAAAAAACTGTGTTCAGGATTGATCTCTTCTCATTTCACTATTCTCAAGACTTTTTCATTGGTCACATTCCCTATCCATGTTATTTTTTCCATTTTTCTCCAGCACCACAGTTCAAAACTTTCCCGGTACTTTTCCATTTTTCCTGTGTCCATGTTTCTAATCCATTTTCATGTTTTAGTTTTTTGTTCTCTTCAACCTTCTCAATTAGTGATTAACATTAAATAAATGTTGTTTAAAACGATTATAATTTTTGTTTGTTTGTTGATTTAATTTGAAAATCATGGTGCCTGGTTTACTTGATGGGGTGTGTATGAGAAAAAATGTCACCTTATTTTACATTTTGCAGACTGACAAATTTTTATTTTTATTTTCAATATGTTATAAATACTGAACCATGAACACTGACAACATACCTAAAGCAAGTTCCAGATTTTTAACCTTAATTTTCTTAAACAAGTTAAGGTAACATATCTGTTGGTCCTAAACTATGGTCACATAGAAATGTAGTTCCTAGAACAGTCATGTAGTCTTCTCATGGACGTAGGAACAAAACATCACAAACCTTTCTAGTTTCAACATCAGCCATTTGATAATATTGTCATATGAAAATTGTACGGTACCTTAAATCTGGAAATAATCATATGAACAATTTGTTTCTTTCAAAGAAATATTTTTAGAACAGCAAGTGTGAAGTTTTGCATTTTATGTAGATGTTGTAGTCTGTGATATATCTTAAGCTATAAAAGTTGTAGAACTTTAAGTTATTGTGCAAAATAGATGATCATATATCTTTACGAAGTTTATAAGTAATATATTAGGGCAGTGTTTCTCAAACTCTTTTCACCATGGAACCCAATTTAATCCATAGTGCACACATGAAGCCATCAAACGAGTGTAATAATTTTCTTCATTTTGTCATCATGATAATTATTATTATCATTATTATACATTTATTCAGAAATATATATGTCTCAAACTTGAACTTTGTTATTAATGCATATTGCACATCAACTTTCTCAAAATACTGAATTTTAAATTTTATTCAAAATACAAATTTCATATGGAATTTTATAGAACTTCAAAAATTAGGGAATAATAAAACAATACAAAATTTATCATATTTTAATTAGTTTTTAATAAATAACATATGGAAGATAATATTTTGACAATTCTATTTTATAGGGACAATGTGTTTGTTTTTAAGTTTACAGATTCTTTTATTACCATGTGAGGTTGCCAAGACTGTAACATTGTGAACTCATATTCACCAGGTGGTGGGTTCGAATCCCACAGCAGGCAAGGTGAGTATGGGATTTTCAGGATTTTCTTCACGCACAAAGGAGAATCTGGATTGATCTTAACACCTACACAGAGCATTCTCTGTCTGTTATCTGGACAAGTCTGTGTTGTGCTAAAAGGAGAACCTGCACTGTGCTAATCACATAGCAGGAAGTTCCTGTAGATTTGTCCTCTCTCCTAAGGTCAATAGATTGTAAGATCATAGAATGGGGAGGTATGTCAGCTAAAGAAGAAGAAGTTCCTTTTTTATCGGAACTTATGGTTGAGAGTTGTAGTTCAACTCATCTTTTTTAGTTGGTCTGTTCTGGTTTATTGTTTTGGCAGACACATACATGCGCATACTAGTAACAGTAATAATGATGATAATAATTATATTATTATATTACTAATATTTTATTATAATTATTCATGGTGATTTATGTTATTGCTCCATATTTTTGTTATTTTTGTACATTTTGTGGTACCCTGTGACTATAAAATACAAATTTTAAACCATTTATGACTAACAAATTGCCTAGCACACTTTGAGAAATGCTGCTTTAGGGTACCTGAGGGTATGAAACATATACCATTAGAAAACTAAAAATATAGTTGTTTTAAGTCTTCTCAAGTAATAATTGCATAGCTAGTTTGCAGCAGTGCAGTGAGGACGATGGCAAATATTGAATAGAGGCTTGTGTGATTCCTATATATAGTAGTTGGCATTAATACGCTAATAACCAAGCCATGTTTAATGTGTTTTAATTGTAAACATAAATATTGATATCCCAACCAGAAATGTATGCTAGGAAACAAGAAAACTACCGCAATGAACAATTTTAGTACCCAGGTACTTGTGTGAAGTATTGTAAATATTTTGCAAAATATATATTATATGAAATTATTAAGAAACAAGAGTGTATGAATTGTTATTTTATTGTACATAAACATATGATAATATATTCTAAGCATTTGAACACACAAAAATATAAAATATGTCAATTACAATTTTCAACCAGTACAATTCATTATGAATATTAATGCTGTTAATAACAATTTTAGCACCACTTCTTTTAAAACAAAAATATCTCTTTACAATATATTATAACTTGTTAATAAAAGAATATTATTTAATGGAGTACCCGTTTTGTGCTAAATAAACAAAACCATCCATGCTTTCTAGCAAGAAGTTAAGAATTAAAATAATGATGGAGAAAGCCCACACAAGACAGCTGCTCTAATTACTAGGGAAACCATAAGATTCAATTGCTAATGCAAGCTTTAAAACTATATTAAGTTTGCTAAAACAAAGTTTCTTTCAAGTAAGAATCAGCTTGGAAAATTTTATGTCATAACCGGGATTTGTTTTAATATCCCAGACATGGATTTAATGTTTATTTCATTTCCTTCCACTTAATTATAGTATATAAATAATAACTAGGCTTCAAAGTACCTACAAGGGTAGGACGCCATTTGGATGTGTGTTCTCGACGGAGAGAAACCTCCCGTGGTTTGCCTTGTCTTCTGAATCAGTTGAGGAATTTGATGTCAGACTGGCATGTTGTCATGGTAGCTCAATGGTAGAGCATCGGCGCATTAAGCCGAAGATCCGTGTTCAAATCCCGGTTATGACATAAAATTTTTCAAGCTGATTCTTACTTGTATTAATATCCCAGACATGGATTTAATGTCTATTTCCTTTCCTTCCACTTAATTAAAGTTTCTTTCATTTTTCTGAGCCATGACTTGAAACCAAGGCCATATTATGCATGAACCAAGGCCATATACATGAACCACAGCTATGGCAGATTTAAAACCTCGGTTTGCAGATATTCAAGATGGATATACCTTTGATCAGATAGAAGCTAATCAGAGATGAAATGATCTTATGTGGGCATTAAATTCATGTATTAGAATCCTGAGATCAGAAGTGATCCATAATAGGCTACATTTGCTGGGATAATTCACAGGTTTTGTCTTTTCAAAGAATCAATGCAAGATTTAGCATAAACTACACTTATTTTGTATTCAGATATGAATCATCTTAAAGGACAAACTTTTAGGCCTATGATAACTTCACAGCAAACTCCTGGTTCTAACAATCAGAAGTCTTGTTTCTGCAGCAATATATTGGATCGTATCAATAAATCTGAGCAATATCTCCTTTGGTATGAATAAAAGTTGCCTGTGACTGCTGAGAAGTTACTCCTCGATACGTAGGAAGTTACTCCACTCATCAGTTCTTCTCACAGATAAACATAAGACCAACAGATAAACATAAGACCAAGATAAGCAAACAAAGGAGCCCTTCATTCATAAATACACATAACATGCAAAAAATAAAAGTGTTATTCAAGGTCATACATTTTCAGACACATCCCTGCCCTCTGGGAAAAGTAACAAATTATTATTTCTAATTAATTCATGGTTGGGGCCCATTTTTAAAGTCATCAACTGATTCCATCGATGCCATCAGACTTTCATGAGGGTGTTTGTAAAGTCAAACCGACAATCCACCGGGAAAGCATCAGGCTGTTCATAAACTCACCACTGTTTGTCTGGTGAAAGTTATTGATTGCAATCAGAATCATCGAATTTACAGTACGATGCTTCTTAGATAACAAAAATGGTGGAGCAGTTACATTTCGTAAGCTTGCAGTCTATTGCAAATATTTCATGTTCAGTAAGCCTATATGTTATTATTGAATTGCAACGTTATTTCGTTAGATTTGGACTCACAAACATTACCACAGGTGTAATGTTATGTGCAGTTTATGTTTTCATTCTTATTTCATTACATATATAGCCTAAAAGCCTATTTAAGCCCTTTTTTACAGCGAAGGCGTGTGAAATTTAGGCCACGCCCACTTTTAGATATTTCTCTTAAATACAGTTTATTATTTAACATTTGAATGATATATTATCATATTTATGTTTTTAAGCGCTAATGCTTTAATTTGAGTTATAAATTGAACAATGTTGTAATATTAATTTAATTATTCAGACATGTTATTGTGCAAATCTTATTTGTTTTCTCCTTGGACATCCAAGATTTCTTCTTCTTTGCGAGACCTCTCGATACTTATCGATACACGTTCCAGGAATGCCACTGTATAGCAAAAAAATATTATATGTCACACTACTAAATATTTATTGTTGTAGGCTAGTGTGCCTAACAGAATTTGCAATAGGATTTTCGGAGGACCACTGGGAAAACCCAGAAAATATATATGCTTAGAAGTATTGGAATGTTGAAGGAAGCAGGAATAATGGAGAGAGAGAATTATTGCTTTATTCTTCTTTTCTTGTAGATTACTGCTTCTCTTCTTACTCTTAGTTGTGATTGGCATTAACCAAAGTTTAATTATAATCTGCTATCATTGCTAAGTAGATTTCAGGAGTGATACAAGGTTCATTTATTATTATAATATAATATGGTTTGTTTTCTACAACAACAATCCAAGTTTCTTTATTTTTTGTTCCAATACTTACAATTCTTTAGAATGATCGAGCTGTATTGGCTCAAAATACTACTGCAGTATACTCTGTCTGTCAGTAGGAAAAGAGAAGCTGCAATTATTTGCCAAAACTTCTTAACTTCATAAAAGCTGAATTACTTTTGTAAAGAACACTAGTTAGCTAGACCAATCCTTGGTCTTTAAGAAATATTATAGTTTATTCAAACTACTACGGCAGCATATTTGGCTTGCACGTAGAGGAAAAGAGGAGCTGCAAGGATGCCAAAACTCCCTACAATTATACAAGCAGAAATTACCTTAGTTGCAAAAACTTGTTAAGCCTTATTTGGCTTTTAGGGTTAATACATGGTTTAATTTGATTTACTTAACTTGTGTTTCGACTACATCTGATGAGAATGTGACTGCATTTAGCCGGACTGTAGTTAAGGGATGTACAGTTATTGAAGCTGAAGTTCTATGTTGCTGTAGATCATCCTGAATGGTGGCCAGTAGCGAGTCCTTCCTTGGCTACAAGCTACGCTCCACGAAGGTCCAGGGCTGCTGCAATTCCAGTCTCCAAACTGGCTATATGTTGAATATCTGCGTTGTTTCCATGCTGTAGTCTCGTAGGTGCTATAGTGTAACTGTACTACTAATATGCAGACTTGTGGTCTGTTGCTAAATTGGGGCTGTGCCCTTACGAAGCGACGATCGGTGAGGGAATGAGAAAAGTCTAACGGCCAAAATGCGTTCACATAATCATCTTACAGAGAGTCAGGTTCTAGAATCTCATGGAAGGCTCTTCTTGAAGTTTCGAGTAGCTTCCATCCAGAATAAGAGTATTCTTAAAGCTAATAACATGCTGTAATTATTCTGTAACATAAAGAATCTGCATGTGAACATTTACATTCTAATTGTAATGTATAATTACACAGAAATTTTATAATTTTAATGCGGTAAATAATCGATCTGTTCATACAGCTGTTGTTTAATTATATATATATCAATAGGTTATAAATACTGAATGATCTCTTCTAGTAATAAAAATTAATAATTAGGAATAGGACAAATACCTGTTAATGTAGTATTCAAATAGTAACTCATAATTACATGACAATGTAACATAATGAAGGTAAATAAATAAGTATAAAATTTAGAACAGGAAAAGTAGATGAAGGTTCCTCCAGCCTTAGCGAGCTCACTCCACCTACAAAACCCTAGCAACAGGGAACCAGAGTCAACCAAGCCGCTCTCCGAAAGATTGAGCCAGTCCTAACTGTTGCATGACCCTATTACCAGAATAATTCAACACCTGTCCTAGTTCTACAGTACATGGAGATTTTAATGATTAAGTCATTTTTCCATAAGTCATCACTACATGAGGCCATTTGGTCCATATCATGTTTCACACTGTCACTATATGAACTCGTGGGTTTATCCGGCCGCAAATCCTCTAGCAGGCTATCTGAAATCAAGATAAATAAAAAATTTTGAAAAATAAAACTGCTTATGAATGATTGTGGTCAAAGAATTCATCCATTGAATAAAAACAGTTGCTGTGAAGAAATTCACATACCTTTCTTTTAAATTTACATAGTGCAGGTATTTCTTTAATGGATTGGGGTAAACCATTGTATAATTTGAGTCCTGTATATGTGAAGCTTTTCTCAAATAAGCTAGTTTTATGTGGTATACTCGCTAAATCATTTTTATTTCTTGTATTATAGGAATGTACCTTTGAGTTTGTTTGGAATGAAGAAAGATTAGTTTTTATAAATATAAGTGTCTCTAATATGTAGATACAGGGGAAGGGTAATATATGAAGATCTTTATATAATTGCCTGCAGCTGGCTGTGTTGTTTGCTTTCATCATTATTCTTATAGCTCTTTTTTGTAATTTAAATATAGCTTCATTGTTAGTTGAATTTCCCCAGAAGATTATTCCGTACGTTAAGGGGGAGTGAAAGTAGGCATAATAGAGTGAGCGTACTGTGTTTAGGCTGGATACTTTCCTCACTGACCATAGGGCATAACAAATTTTACTCTAATTTTTCGAGAGGACATCAACATGCTTGAACCATTTAAGATTTTGATCAATCCATACCCCCAAGAATTTTGTTGAATCTACATAACTAATAGTTTTATCCTCATATGAGATGTTAGGAAATTCTGTATTCTTATTTTGTACATGCTGAAAGTTTATTGCAACTGTTTTCTCTTTGTTAACTATAAGTCTATTCCTTTCGAACCAGTTATGAAGTTTACTTATTGTTTCTGTCATATTAAGTCTAGCAATTTCATTGTTTTCACCTGTTAAAAGGATGCTGGTATCGTCTGCAAAAAGAGTTGTCTTTGTGTGATTTGACTGAATATCTAGATCATTAATGTAAATTAAAAACAATACCGGTCCAAGGATGGAACCTTGTGGAACCCCATACTTGATATACCTCTCACTTGACAGTACATTATTTATTATGTGTGTCCTTTCATCTTTGTGCACGATTTCTACAACTTGTTTGCGGTTTTCTAGATATGATTGGAACCATTTTAATGCTAATCCTCTTATTCCAAAAGTTTGAAGTTTGTTGAGTAAGATGTTATGATCTATTACATCGAATGCTTTTGATAAGTCTACAAATAGTCCTACACTAGTGTCGTTCCTATCAATGGCCTCATATACTTCTTGAAGAAAATCAATTATCGCAGTATTTGTGGATTTTCCCTGACAAAACCCGTGTTGTATATTAGTTAGGATATTATATTTCTTTATAAATGCTATAAGTCTTGCATACATAACCTTTTCTAAGATTTTTTAGAAACCTGAGAGTAGAGATACTGGTCTATAATTCTCTATTTCCTCTTTGGATCCCTTTTTATACAGTGGTTTCACTTTTGCAATTTTTAATTCATCTGGAAACTGACCACAGCTTAATGATAGATTTGCTATGTAACTTAATGGATGTACAATGTGTCTGTGGCAGTTTTTAATAACACTGTCCGAGACCTCATCTATTCCTGCTGATTTCTTATTCTTCAATCGCTTTATAATTGATGTGATTTCATTCACTGTTACTGGGTTTAAATAAATAGTATTTCGCTGTTGTGGAATATTCCTGCTGTCTGAGTCTTGTGTTTGGGCAGTGAAAGTGTTACTTATGAGGTTATGTGCTATGTCTGTATAACATTAATTACTGTATTTACTGCTAATAGCCAATAATAACTGGAATAAATATGTAGAATTATTCCTCAGATAATAATATTATGGCCCATAATAGATATAGATATCTGAATGTAGATAAATGAATATAAGTGTGCTAAGAATTCTGCTTGCTAGTAACTGGCATCAGTGCCATCTAGTGACTTGTGTTAATACTTCATTACTAATATTTGCTATAAAAGTGTAGTAAATAGGTTCTAAGCTCTACGAGCTTACAATTGTAATACTAATTATTATAATCTACTACCTTAATTATAGTTGATTTGTGCTTCAGATTTGCCCTATAATTATTTATTATGCTTCAGTATAGCATATCAAGTTTAATTAACTTGATTTTATGAAATTTCAAACATGGGATTTTATGGGCTGTTATGTTGTCAGCATAACTGTTCTTTGGCGGTCTTAAACTAACCGTTATTCACTCTGCAACGTTAGCACGTCATGCTTGGACGCGTTAGTCCATAGCTCTTATTTTTCTGGAGAAATCTCTAGAAACTCACAACTCACGACTCACAACTTGCCAGAGAAATATCTGGATCTACAATTCTCAACTTTCGGGAGAAAATCTCCGAAGTTTCAATTATTTCCAACGTATTTCACAACGGAGAGCCCAATTTAGAAGAATTGTTTTGTGTATAGCGAAGGTGCTGTGACTCAATCAAACTCACAACTATCTTATGACGTGCTGCATAAGCGAAGCCTATAACTCAGAAAAGCTAATTTGTGTTTAGCGAGGGTGCTGTGCTCCAATCACCCACACTACAGCTAAGTACTGTATTTGTTAAATCGCTGTGCAGTAAATTGCTGACTTTACAATTCATTATAAGGTCTTATTTTGGAACCACATCAGATAGTTAAAAGACACTTATGCATCTGAACGTGGTATCGCAAGACTTTGTAGTGAAGTAAATTCCCAACATCAATCTCAAGCTTCAAAATTCGTATAACACATATTCATTCAACTTTAATAAAATTCGAACTATCACATAATTATTACTTGTGTTTAAATTATTATACAAGTACTACTATTTCATCGTATTCAAGAACATTATTATATAACTAACAAGACTAACTTCAAGAATCTATCAAGACCTCAACATCTCAAGATTTTCAACTTACTATTCTAGAACTATATAATTTCTTTATCATTAGCCTTCAGCTATTCAGTGTTACTTCTTAGTGAATTATTAATAAATCAAAATGTTCCATCACCTCTGCAGATTTCTTGTCTAATTTCAGTGTAAGCGGTGCAAGCAGGTTCCAACCATACAGTCCACTTTCCCAGCCTCCCACTATCACTCTTGCCCCTTACAAGCAGAGAAGCAGAAGTTGCCACTAGCATAAATAAATTGAGTTTATTTTAATGCAAAACCTAACGAACTGCTCTTCATCAGAGTGTGAGTCCTCCGAAAATGAAAGTGATGAATTGATTTAGTTTCAAGATGAGAAAAGAAAGAAAAAATACTCTACATAAAAATCTATTGATTAATATAATTTTCCAAATATCTTAAAACTGACAGCACAGGTTATCCATAATTGCCAATTGAGGTTAGGTATCGTATTAAACTATGCAAAATGTTTTATGGATTTTAATATGCTCAAAACATTATTTATTAGAATGATAGGACTCAGTTATTAGTTTCCTGCCCATCATATACAGTGAAATTTCCCAATAGCGGACACCGTTGGGGAAAAATTAAATGTCTATCACTATTTAGAAAATCGTCGGTACATAAAAAATCTTAGGCTCAACTTTGGAATAAGTCCCTTCCAAAAAAGTTTCCGTTTCCTGCGTTTTTCTTGTATTTCAGAATTTTTAAGGCCTACTCGTCATTAACATTTTTTTCTGTATTTTTTTAATTACACAAACGTTTATATCATTTATTTATATAAACAGATTAATTGCACATTCGACGAATTCTTTATTTACCAGGCACGCGCCATTTTGGATTGGAGACGTCATGTACTGCTGCCAACATTGCTGAATTGTGTACCCTAGGTCACGCTGCCAATTTCCAACGTGAAGACACTGACTCTAATGGGCCATTCAGATAGAAACTTAACCGTAAACGTAAGAACGTAAACTTAAACGCACACTTTAGCACGGCACTGAGCATTCGCAATGAAAACTTAAACGTAGGTAACAACCAATCACAAACGAGAACGTGAACAGCTGATGAAAATGGCCGCAGCAGACGAAAATACTTTCATGTTTCTATTAAACATGCATTCATTCATTTTTATTGTCATTAGATCAAAATATATAGTGGTAATATACATTGTCCAAAGAATATACAAAACTATTTATGTAATAAAAATAATACTATAAAATTAGAGCCTTAAATCATTCATGTCATACATTTCATACTCGTCGATACTGTAAAAACATTTAGTTTTTAACCAATTTGTTATAACTATTTTAAAACGATTAAGTGTAGCAGTTCTAGCACTAAGTGGCAGCTTATTAAAAAGCTTAGCACTTAAATAATTAAAACTGTTTTGGGTTTTACTTAACCTAGCAAAATTTATATTCATATGGTCCCTATACAGTATCATGGTCATGATGAACATGGAAATCCAGTGTGTAGGCCATTAAAAATTTACATCATACAACCGTATGCAGACATATAAAAATTAACAGAATATTATATGTGCTGTATTTACTACTGTAGTTAATTTCTTGGGGAACTATTGTTCATATATTTTCCTTCAATGCCGCATCTTTATATAATGGATGCCATTTATCATAATGAAGGGGTTTCTCATTCATAGACGCCTACTTGGCTACTTCCACCACAGAACACAAACTTCCACTTCCGTCTACTGTTCTGTTCTCTGATTGGTTGTATCGTTATTTTTCGCATAAACAAAACGCAGAAGCTTGGCGTTTGCAAGCTTCTACGTTACGTTTAATTTTACGTTTAAGTTTCACGTTTACGTGATGCATTGTGAATGGTCACATTGAAAAACATGGCCGCAATCTTCTATGTTTACGTTACGTTTACTGTTAATTTTCTATCTGAATGGGCCATAATGCGCAATTTCGTAACGCTACAAGTGACGCTACGGTTGAAGCTGCAGCTAGCACTTCCAATTAAATTAAATGTACCGAAATGTTTGTTTGATCTATTTGTGATGGAAATGAATGTAAGCAATTCTAAAATCAGTAAGCCTACAATACCTCAAACACTAGTACAATATTTACAATAATAATTTATTTACAAGTAAAGGCGCTAAACCTACTTAACTTTAAACTCTAGTCTACAGGATAAACAGTCCTGATATCTCCCATTTATTGAAATGGATCTGCTAGTCGGTACTTACAGTCCAGACCCCACAAGTATTCTACCAAATGGGTATCTACCTGTTCGCGTCTGATACCGCCCCTGGCTAGGCGTGCACGGAGAGATCGCCAACGTGACTCGATATTGTTCGTATGAACACAAGTCACCGGATTTACGATTTTAAATTTTGGGACTTGAACCCATCTGCAGAACACGTCTGGGGTTTTGGTGCATATATTGGCAGCAGTGACTTCAGATGTTGCCTCCATTCCTAGTCTCGGCACTTCGGGAAAAAACTTCGGGAATCTTCGCAGTTCATAGCATAACAACGTGAACTTTCGGACTTAGGAAATTTTCGAGGGACTTATATCTAAGTTTATCCACAATCTTATTCAACACTATAGTTTACAGTACAGTAGACAGTGAGATTGTTTGAGGTCAAGAAAATTTATACAAAACGGTCTATGTACCTTATATAGTAGCAACGAAACTAAAGTTAAGTTGTAGAAAAAGTTTGTACAACAATACAGTACATGCATTTTAAGGTAAATTCAATTTATTCTGGAATTCTATGACATCTGTCACTACTACTTCACATCACCCAAAGAAATCTAGAATAATTGTTGATTGTTTAGTCTGAATTTTTGATATCTTCGTTTTAATATGATTGCACTTCCGAACACTCAACTTCACAAACTAAGAATGTACGAACTGCTCATTATCACAGCTAACAACAGTGCTGCTAATAGATTGTGACTGAACTGAACGTAACAGTAAAAATGCACGATAATGATTGTTGCAAAGAATTCCGTTAGAATTCAGTTTAATTTACAACAGTCTTTTTCTTTCACGCTGTCCGTTATTTGGAAGTTTTAATTGTTGGGGATACATTTCAGTGTCCGCATCCGTTTTTGAGAATGTCCGCTATTTGGAAGAATTTTATCATAAAGGACAATGTTATTTTGCAGGGGAATTTAAAAATATCCGCTATTGAGAGAAGTCCACTATTGGGAAGTGTCCACTAAAAGAAGTTTCACTGTATTATAATTTCCACTTCTTACAAATCCATGATACAATAATTATTATACAACTCAAATACTCCTGCTGAAATCAATCAACCTGTCGGCAAGATGGTAATATGCACCACAACCTGCTCCCCCTTCCATCGGCGCAGCTGCTTTCCCTGCCTGGCCGCTACCCCTCACAACCTTCCCCGCCTGGCCACTGCCCTACACCTTACACACACCGGCCGTTGCTCAATGCCGGAAATGCAGCTTGCTGTGTTATGCTGGTAGCTTGCTGCTATACTTGTAATAACTGCGATTGACGATTATAAAAAACATAATATTTCACATAAAAATGACCCTTGCACCATAATTACATAATATTTCACAATTTTTAAAAACGCCATATATATGCCAACAGGACACTTCACATTTATAAAAAACAAAATAGTATTTCAAAATTAACAAAGAACCTTGCACCATACATAATATTTCACAATTAAAAAAAGCCATGTTATAACATAAAACATGGCTCAATTGATGCAGAAAAAATCCCTTGCACCAGCAGTTCTCTTTTCATAATTAACAAAAAATCTCAAAATTATAAAAACCGATTCTTGTGTTAAAACTCATGAACTCATGAAATCCCCCCTATCGTAATTAAAATATACGAAAGCTTCCTTCACTGCTCAACTATCACTTGTGGCGTAATGGTTAAGGCTTATAGCTACAAAACTAAAGGTCTCGAGTTCGAATCCTGGTCGATACATAATTTATGGTTAGGAGTAGGTCTGGAATAGGTAAGTAGGGTGAAGAAGATGAGAGAGGAAGAGAGGAAGGAGATGGGAAAGGAAGAGAAGAAGAGATTAAAGAAGAAATATTATGTTTTATGTTTCATCAGTTGCGTAATAGATGTTGCTACCGTCGCAGCTAGTAGTTCAAATGCCGCCGCTAGATGTCTCCACTGTTTTAAGTTTCTCCCCACCCAAAACCCCTACTTTCCAGGCGGGTTCCATTAGAGAGTTGGAGTGGGGGACTCGGTTGTGGCGTGTACTACCATTTTCCCAACCTGTCCATAAAGCCAACGGTTCATCAGGCTCAGCAGGAGGGGGAAAATGACAGATGACGTTCATCATACTTTTACTGAACTTTCATCGCACTTTTTCGCTGGTGGATTTATTGATGATTTTTAAAACATGCCCTTGTCTAAATACCGGTATTTAAGTTATAAAGTGTTTCTAAATGCATTTTACAATCTTGTTTTTCTATATAATATCGTCACCTATCTGCCATAACCACGAATGTGCATTTTACTAGTTTTGAAAAACACGGAATTGAAACTTTAGAGCTTAAGCAAAATTACATAATTAAAAAATAAGTGAATATTTGTATTGGAATATGTCTTATCAGCAGTTAGAAAGGTATGTATACCATAATGTTCATTTAATTGTGAATGCAACCCCTTCCATGAATTGGTTTTGTCACATTCGTGGTTTTGGCAGAGCAACAAGTTTAACAAATGGACTTTTATTTACACATAGAATAAAAGCTTAGATGAAATTACTCTTTATTTTATGTTAAAAAAATCACTTCAAATTAATACAAAACTAAAAATCATAAGAGGATCACATGGAATTTATAAAAAAAAGTGAATGGTATAACTGTAAAATACGTAAATTGAACAAACCTGAATAATTTTTCATTTTCTTAGCCAAACTAAGAATTTTTCTTGAACGTTCACTCATAATGAATACGAGAAAGATGCTAGCAGAAAGCAACAACACTAGCAAACTATACAAACAAACTATTATTGACACAATGTAAAAGCTTCTTTACTAGGAGGCTACTATCTGCATTTATACTAACACAATCTCGCCTGGCTGCAGCTGTTCCGAGCTGGTCAACTCTTCAGATTGGACATTCACCCTCGTGTAGCATACGTGCCCTTTAAACATGTCGCCCTCAGTTTAGATGGCCATAAATTTTTCAAAATAAAATAATTGCTGAAATACAAACTTTAGTGCACTAAACAGTGCCAATAGTGCTTCAAAGTACGACACCGCTCGCAATCTATGTTTATTGGTGTTCTCTGAAAGCTACCCTGGTGGGTTTTTGTGTGCTGCTTAGGGCATTGATGCTTTTACAGATCCTTTTCCCTCTTATTGGGAATTCAATGCCAACAGCATATTTTCCAGGAAGTTTTGTTATTTTAGTGACAGGCTGTGACGTTTATAGGCACTAAATGCTTTGAATAGGGCGGTATTTAGAAACAGAAGCAGAACAGTTTTTGCTGCATTTAATGGATTTTTCTTAGAATAGTATTCAGTACTACTAGGAAATCTGCAAAATGATCTGCGTACAACCATATAATATTATGTAGTATAGTTTCTATATTAGTAATTCCGGGGTGCGCAGGCAAAGAGAGTTAAGTCCACTTTCTTGTTACTGAGAATTGAGTGACTTAACACACTATACCAGCCCAGCTCAGTGAAAATCAAAACAAGACTTCATAGTATTGTCTGCCGTCATTGTAATAAACAAAAAATATAATAATAAAAGGACTTAGTAGAGTAAAGAATACAAGGACAAGTATGCCCTTCACTTTCTACCCATTGATAAATGACCATGTTGTATAACCCATGACCTAAAACCTAGCTAACTCCTGAGAAATCAACCCTTTGTCAACATAAAGATCTCTGGGGCCAGTCGTGTACTTCAGATACATGGATATTAAGGGCCCATCATCAATGCGTTTGTGAATGTTGAAACCTTTGTCATTGATTTAACCAGATATGTACTGCGATTTTAACGAATGTGGTACATACACCGTATCACCTTTCTCCAAGTGCTGCGTCTGTTCTACCAAACTCCCAAATGTGGCACATACGTGATTATGGCATAACAAATAAAACAGAACTTGCACTTTCATGGAAATGGAACTAGCTATTATTCTCCAAGGAAAGAAGATACAACATTCGCGGTTCTTGCAGAACAAAGATAATTGTCAGTAGATTGCAGTGATGCACTTAACTCAAAACCTCAATTTTTGCACATTTGTGGTTATGGCAGATAGGTGACGATATTATAGATCATCAAGTTGTACTGGAGAAGTCCATCCCACCTAAATTAAGATGGAGAATAAAACAGCACATTATAACTGACGGAACTTTTGCTATTGTTATTCTTATTTTGCTTTGAAAGATAGGAAATCATTGTTCCACTTGCTTAAAACTCATTTCAGTTATTTTACTTGCTTTACTTAGGTTTTATACTTATTGTAAAATTTATCTTCAGTAGAGTGCCATGAGCCCATGGTCATGTGGTAGGGGGGGGGGGGGCAGCAGCCCTACCCTTGGGAAATTTTGTTTACACATAAATCTGTAAACTAAACTACTATAAGCAACTATTATGAAGTGAGACTTAGATTTCCACACACTATAATATGAATTGTTTGAACTAAAACAAGAAAAATGAGTGGTAACAGCTGACTACCTTAGATATGAGCATGAGGAATAATTAATTCCACTAAACTTCAAATCATTTCCAGTCAAGTAATTTATTGTAATAGAGGTAAAGCAATGGATGTAGTCTTATCTTATCTCATCCGATTTTATATGAATATTGTAAGGGGTAGAAAAAGTCATGAGTGTACAACATTAAATTTTTGCTGTATATCCATAGTCAACTATAGTAAATCAAGGAGGAGGAGGAGGACGAGGATGATGATGATGATGATGATGATAACAACAACACAGTCCAACAAAAAAGAACTTTTTGTTTGGTTTCTCAGATGATTTACCAGATTTTGGCTATACTTAGGGTTCTTATTCCAAAAATGTAAACAGTTCTTCTCTACCAGCCCTACTTTTATATAGAGTGTCATTAACTTATAACCTCTTTCGTGAAACAAAATCTTGCCTGATAATATAGCTAGTGAAGGTTCTTGACCATACTTTGGACCCCTAGGACGAAAACTGTACAAAGTACAAAAAAACTAAAAGCTGGATTATTTTTTGGTCCTCAAATTGACAGCCCATAAGTCATAAACGACCGTACAATATGTGATAATATCAATTTTTTGACAGACCCAATGTTATATTGTTATTGTAATGTTAATGTATAGTTAGTGTGTTGCTTTTTTATTCATGTGATTTAGAAGCTAAAAATTGGCACTGTTTTTACTTCCTCTGCCCGTACCATAGGTACTACAGGTAGAGGAAGTATTGTTTTCGACCCCAAAATTCGAAGTTGAGTTATTAGCATATATATACGTTTCAATGCCCCCTGAATCAAAAATACTATTTTTTGAAACATGTCTGTGTGTCTGTGAACAGGCTAGCTCCAAAACGGAAAATCGTATGAAAACCAAATTTTGTAATTGGATCAAGTACCTTCTGAAGATGAGTGCCCAAGATTGGCGACAAGTTTATATTATTTTTAAGGGGACTTTACATGAAGAAATTTTCGTTTTTCGCGATTTTCTCGAAAACAGCTCTAACGATTTTCTTTAAATTTTGCGCATGTGTAGCTTATAATGAGAGCTAAAACTTTTATTTGAAACTTTTTTTCGAAAAAATTATCTGAAGGGTAGTTACAAGCCACCCACTGTTCCCCCACTATTTGCAGAAAGTTTGTGTTGCGTAGTGAACAATTGAATAAGAGCTCTTTCACGGTCTCTTATTCTATATAAGAATGAAATGAGAAAGATGTATTGGAGGGAAATATTCGATAAATTTCGGAAATTATTCTTAACGACGGAAGTTTCAATAAATGTCTGCAGACAATTGTGTTTGTTTAGTTTGTTATATAGTCTGCATTTTTAATAGTCGCATCATTTTCAAAGAACAGGTTATCAGGTATTTATCATATAATTAGCGTAAAATTGTGTCTTGAGTTTCTGTACAAGGATGTGTGAATACTACTAACTTTTATTTTGGCAGAGGATGTGACTTTCATATCAGATTTTTTATTTATATCAAACGTAAAATGGGATAATATGCATAATGGTAATACCATATCTAATGACACATTTGGCATCAGCGACCTAAATATACCCAAAAATAGGTATAAATTCTAAGGCACCAAAATGGCTGTTGGTCTGTGTAATAATAATAATAATAATAATAATAATAAAGATTACATACCTTATTGATATCACCATTCCAAATACGCATAATCTCCAGCAATCATATGGCGAAAAATTAAATAAGTACCTTGAACTCGCTGAAGAAATTAAGATAATGTGGAGGCAAGAGAGGGTGATAATAATACTCCTTGTCAGTCTGCAACTGGTGTCATCCCGAAAACACTCCCTAAGAACTTAAAAGAGCTAAACATTCCAGGAAAAAGTGTCGTCACAACGGTGCAAAAGGCAGTACTGCTGGGCACTTGTGCAACAATCTGGAGGTTCCTGAATCTCCCTTCAACAATACAATAGAGACTATAGAGGTTTGTTTTATAGTATAAAACAAACAAAAAACAATGTATAGTATAGTATAAATGTATAGTATAAAATAGTATAGTATAAAACAAACCTCCCTAAGAAGGAATAAAAATAAAAATAATAATAATAATAATAATAATAAAGTGGTTGTAGTAATAATAGCATAGTGATGGTGGTGGCAGTGGCGGCTATTCAGGGGAAGTAGGTGAAGTAGCACTTCACCAGTATTTTTCCTTTACAATAGGTTTTTTTAAAGTTTATTTTCCATATCACGAATGTTGGATTTTACTATAAATGTATTTCTGTATTTTTGTATTGCCTGCCACGCCGCCACCTATTGTCGTCACAGCTAGGCAGCTAAGAGACACTGAGCTCCTGCAAGTGTGTAGCTGAACTAGTTACCAGTACCTCTGTTGCATAGGTAGTCTGTTCCACTCAAAATGAGGATGTGAGTTCATGGCAAGGAGCAGTTTTCTTGCTTATCACATATCCTCATGCTGAGGGGAACAGACTACCCATGAAGCAGTCCAGCTCCTTGCTCAGGCATTCTCTTCGCACTTGACATTACAGAGCTTGGCCGTCCTTCGGCTTCATGAAGGCGTGTTGTTACCAAAGCAAGCTGCTACAATTGTAAATGACAGTGTTTGGCGGGTTTCATACTTACTCTTCAAAATACCCTCTGCTAACAGCTCCATTAATAACAAACACCAATTTCACTTCCTCTACCCGTATCAAAGGCAATAAAGGTTCGAAATCAAGGTTTTTAACATAAATACCTGTCCAATAATATTTTCAGGAACGTGTCTGTGTGGCTTGAGAACTAAACATTGTGTATAAATAAAACGTATTTGGATTAGATATCTTCTGGAGAGATTGACGACTTTTCCTTATTTTTATACAGTATCCTTATACTTTGAAGTATCATTTATCATTTGTACAAACTCATTCTTTTAAGTCTTACATCTTTGGGCAAGGCTAGAACAGACTTTCAATCTTCACGATTTTATAAAAAAAAACTCTAACAATTTTGTTTAAATTTTCCACATGATTTGCATAGACGCTAAAGAGCTAGAATTTTTATTTTTTAAAAATTTCCAATAAATTATCTGAAAGGTGTTTATAAACCACATACTTCATTGAAACATGAACGATAGAGTAATTCATGTGCATATTTAATATTTTTTTTTTTTAAATTATCTACTTCGTCAAACAGTCAAGTATAAGAAATGGTATCGTATTTTATTACATAAATTTTCACATTTCATAACTTTAATCAAAACTTAGATTATATTGAGTATTATTGGTACTTTTATCATCGAATCACCATTGCATTTAATAATAATTTATGAATCAAGTAATTCAGATCTAAGTTGAATGCTGTAAAGTAAAAATATTTTCTTTGCAAGCTTGTATAAAATAATTTTAAAAATCTCAACATCATTAGTGTTCTTATCTTCATAATCATCTTCATCAACAACATCATAATTAGACTTCAGACTTTTAGGTCGCTAAAATGCTGTTTTAGGTACCTAAAATAGGCTCTAAAAATTGGAAAATAAGTTCTAAGCATCGTAAAATAGTCTCTTATAAAATCGTTAAGTCGCCAATTTTCTGAAATATCTCAATTGCAATGCAGAATATTATATCTATTGGTCACCATTATCAATAATCATGATGGTACACAGAATTATATACACCTATTACTAGGGCCTGTATTAATACCATAACAGTGAAAACCTAATCCCTGCGCCCAGAAGCTACGCACGCTAGCATATTCAACCCCTTGTATCCCTCAGTGATTCAGAGAACTACTTTTTTTTTTGTTACTGGATGGAGTCGGGAGAAAAACACTACATTTTCTAGGGAATTCCAAGGAATTTTTCTACTGAAGACGAAACATTCCTTAGTAATTAACCAAGTGACAAGTGTGTCATATACTGCACATTCCGAGCTAAAAATTTAGTACGAACTGAAAATAAATGGTAGAATTTATAAAAAAATGTTATTTTGAACTTTAGAGGAAAAACAAGCAAAAAGGCAATATTAGGATCTAACGTAAAAATAGGCTGTTTTAGGTCCTATAAAAGTATCAGTTTTAGGCATAGTCACTTATGAAATATGCATATACAAGTTTTCGTCCATATATCACTTAAGGATTAAAATAGGTTTTTGCAGAAAATCCGAAGTCTAGTCATAATCATTTTTCTGAGCATCTCAAATTACCCGAAAAACATACATTAACAGTCTTGAGCCCTCTCTAAGTTTTTTCTTTTATCATAAACACTGTTACGTCTTGTGATACCTACTTGCTAATGCTATGTTATAAATTTAGCTTATAGATGGTTTTGATTTAATTTCATTTGTCTCTTAAAAACCTCATAGTTTTACTTATTACTGTATGTCTTGACAATTATTGTCATTAATCTCCAACTCAAAATGCCTTCATTTATTTCTAAATACCTTCCTATTTAAACATTTCTTTGTTTATTTTATGGTCCAGTCGATATAATTAAAAATATTCCGAAGTTAATGAAATTTTTACAGGTCGTTTGGGGGTGCTCTAGGGTGTCTGTCCTAAGTTTTCGACCATGAGGACCCTGTGCTAACTTGGGGGAGGGGTAAAAACCTCAAAATTTTTGGACTTTTTTCAGTTTTTCGCTTATATCTCGTAAACTAAGCATATTTTGTGCACCATAGTACAATACAAAGTTGTAGAGCATTAAATTTGCTAAACTTTGGTTGTTAACAGGAATTTGTAGGTCCAATATTAACCGAGATACGGCCGATGAAACTTAGACAAAGTTTCTCGAAATCTAAAAAAATATCCGAAAAACGAAGATTTTGGCCCTATAACTATTTATTACTATCATTTCCATGTTAATCACTCAATAATATCAACATCTCGGAATATCTATGACCCCCTTCCTCCCCCCCTCCCCCAGTATTATAGGAATCAGCATTACAAATTCTATATATAATTATAGTGGGGTAAGTCATGTTTTAGGCATTTAGAGAAACAGAAGGTTTTCTTAGATGCATTATAATAATCTCTCCTAATATTGTCCTCCCACCTACGTATATAGGTATATATATAGTGTATAAACATAATAGGACTTACACGACTCTTCCTGCTAACATATCTATACCGCAACATTGCATTGCAATACTTAGGTTAAAAATTTTAAAAACATGACTTAACCACTTTGACTTTAATGCCCTCATATCAGTGCTTTAGTTGGGCCGGTACGCACCGGTACTGCGTACCGGTATAAAATTATTTTCCTTCTACCATACCGGGAAAAATATGTGCTCCGGTACGTCGTACTGGCAGTACAGGAACGAGATTGTCCTAAAATACTTATTAAAAATAATGTCTAATTCAATACCAAAAATGACAAACACTATTAAATTCGCCACAGATATGCGTTCTAATCTTCACCTTCGTGTGCATTTCTACAGTTACTTTCTGCTTAGATCACATGTTGGCTAGCCACCTTGTTTTCATAAAATGTGTGGGACCACCACTAGACGTTTTTGATCCTGCTCCATACGTCAGGTCATGACTACAAGGAGGCAATAGGTCAGCAGAAGAAACTGCATGCAGAAAATGTCAACCGAAGGATTACATTCAGTATGAGGTGATATGGAAAATTTTGAAATAAGATGAGTACCCCCAAAAAATATTTTCCAACTAAAGCACTGCCTCATATATACATATACATATAGATATATATGTATAGAGAGAGAGAGTTGTGTGTTATTGTCTTTCTTTACGACTTCTGCAGTTTTATTCGAATCTCGATGAAATTTTGCATACTTAGCCTTCAATACACAAGGAAAAGTACTGTCTACATTTCATTTTAACAAAACCATTTTTGCCCTTATTCAAGGCCTTTAATATTACATAATGTAATGTAAGCCCTATGTGGAGAAAGGAAATTTTGAAGACTCGAAGTTGAAGAGGAAGGATAAGGTGGTTACTCTGGCATGTTTCCTGTTCTCTGAAAATCAAGGACCAAAAGTTCACAGTAGACCCACTCACTCTATTCCAACGAGTGTGCATAACCAAACAATCAGAGGCTGATCTCAGGAACTTGTTCAAGTATGAACTCGCCCCTTCCCCATGTCTTTTTTCGCAGAAGAAGGAATGCATAAAGGCCGAAAATCAATGCTGTATGATGCATTCCTTCCTATCGTGGGTGAAGACGTGGACTTTGGCGCCAGAAAATGCAATGTCATTGATGGTGGGGTTCTGTTGCAAAGGGTTGTTTGGACCAAATCAAGTGAAGTCACATATCAGGTAGTCTGCCAAAACTACGTGGATTATGTCCATAGGCACATCTGTAGCAATGTCATAGTGGTTTTTGATGGTTATCCTGTTGGGACTTCATAACCATGTTGAAGAGTAAAATGCAAGCCAAGGGGATCCAAGTGAAGCAGGCAGTAGAAGACCCCGATGTAATGATTGTGGATACTGCTGTCTTAGCTGCTGAAAAATATGAGTAGTAATAGGGTAGATTTGTTCTGTGACGTAATCAGACCAATCAGCCAGCAATCGTGATCTGACAGCTGGTACAATGATGATTTGATTTTAAACAATGTGGGTAAGAATGTAGTTATTATTTATAAAATCTGATACATTTTATTCATGGAATACTCTTAATAAATCCCATTCGGGATTAGGAGTTTCATGAGATAGATTCGATCCCGCTTCTCCGCCGTGAATCTATTGATGATTATCATAATTATTATTCTCCTAATATAATCAGATTATTCAAAATATTCTATTCATGCAATGCAAACTTGATATTGACTAATAATCTTTAGCAATGCCTCGGATATCGACCAATGACTGTTGTTTATCTTATAAGTTAATATGCTTGCAAGGGTCAGAAAGATGCAATTTTATCTGATAAACTTCAGCTCATTACTGGATACTTCAAGGCATTAATATGCAGTGATTAATATGTCACATGTCCTATGGTTAGCTCTGAAAAAATATACCGGTACGTTGTAGGAATGAAACATCGTGATCCAGCATTCCCGTCATATGGCTTCAGGAGCAGAGATACGCGATTGACTTCGGTGACGATTTCCGAAGCGTGTTGTGTCACGTGACAGTGGCCTTTCATCACAGTACACAGTAGACTTGGTATATGGTGACACACATTAAGTAAACTTCAAATCTCATCCCTATGCCTCACTTTTGTGCTAGTAGAATCATATGCCTATAAATAAGTTTTTGTTGTTGTTGTGTTAATGATATTTAATTTTATGAGGAAGAATCCAAGCTGGTATTGAACTAATAAGATAACTCCCATTGGCCTAAAGTATTAACAAACAAACAAAATCACCTGTAGCAAGATTGAGATCGGAAATATACACACTAAACTTCACTAAAAGGTATATTTACCCAGGATGATCATTTCAACGGGTCTTCCCACCATCAGCTGATTCCGACTTGCCCTCTAGCGGCAGGTGAATGAACTTGTCGATGAAGGTTCCTTGTATGCCAACTGAAGTGTCAAAGTTTAAGAGATTTTCCCGGTTCTTTTTAATGAATATTTTCCCCAAACTATAAGATCTATTGGTTTTTCAACTTGTTTTAATAGTGCAATTTCATTTTCAATTTCATGGCCTACTTCCCAGAAATGCATTGCCAAAGCGGATTTTTCAATTTGTTTGTTTATGATGTTCCTAAAATGTTCTTTTCTCCTTGTGTCTAAATTCCTTTTTGTTTGGCCTATATAAAATTTTCTGCAATCTTTGCAATTAATTTTGTAAATTCCAGCTTTTTTGTAATGAGGGACCTTATCTTTCTGGTTGGTTTTTATAAGATTTTTCAAACTGAATTTATTCTGTGGTGTCAATTTGATGTTTACATTGTTGAAAATCTTCTGAAATTTGTTGTTTGCCCATGGGTGATAGGTGAATCTTTTGTGATTTGTGTTTTCTTTTTCATTTATTAGTGTAGTTGTCTCTTTAACCTTCTTCTGTTTTTTGAATTTCCTTACTTTTTTGTCAATCAAATCTTTTTTGAAACCATTCTCTTCTGCAATTTTCACTATGTGATTGTACTCTAGTTGATATTCATTTTTGCCCATGGGGATGTTGACCAATCTGTGTGTAAGACTGTTAAATACTGCCTGCTTATGAGAAGTGGGGTTGTAGCTGTTAGGTTTAATGTAGTTGTCTGTGTGGGTTTCTTTTCTATAGATTCCAAATTCTATTTTGTTGTTTCTATTGTAGATTTTTAGGTCCAAGAAAGGTATGTAATTTTCTGTTTGAATTTCCATGGTGAAGTTAATTTTTTCTTCTTGAATGTTGAGGAGTTTTAATGTATCATTTCCCCCTTCCTCCACCCCTCCCCCTCCCCCAAACGTGAAGATGCCTCTGTTTAATGTAAGAAATGCATTTTAAGAAACCGTCTCACACCAAAAACCCTTTCGTTGTACACACAATGTGATGTCATCAGATCCTATTGTGATTTGCAGTTATGTACATATTTTCGTGCCTGGTCATCATCCTTCTGTGAATTCCTGTTAACCCATAATCTTGAACCTCAATAAACGTAGATCAGGTAGTTTAAAATCAATAATTAGTAATCAAGAATTAAAGTAATAGAAGTATAGAATTTATTTACAAAATATCATAACTTAGAGCATAATCATAAATAATTAAGATAATTGCAGGTGGTATGACCAATGTAGAAATAATTTCAAATTATTAATACATAGTGCATCAGGCTACGAAAACCTTAGAGCGCTTGGTGGCTGCCGGACCTTCCTCGTCATCATCGTTGTCGGGGTCCATGGACACGTCTTCCTCATGCACCTTCTTCTTTCCAATTCCAAAGGGTGCTGAGGTGGTGTCACACCCACTTATCGCATGCAGGAAAAGAATATCGTGTGGTTAGTACATGAACGAGTCGGATGAATACAGCACAGTTGGGCTGTTACCCTTTCCACTCTTCTGGAAATAGACATTTTTTTGGAAGAACCCAATGCAGTCAGTAGCACCAGAAGATCTGTGTCTTCCCCTGTTATGCATACACTATCACAGTGGCGGCTATTCAGGGGAAGTAGGTGAAGTAGCACTTCACCAGTATTTTCCCTTTACAATACGCATTTTTAAACTTTATTTTCTATATCACGAATGTTGGTTTTTACTATAATGTATTTCTACATTTTTGAATTTCCCGCCACGACTGGTGTCAACGCTAGAAGGCAGTGAGCTCCCAAGTCCTGCTAGCATTGAAGCTGAACAAGTATTCACCTCCCCAGATGCATGGGTAGTCTGTTCCAATAAAAATGAGGGTGTGGGCTCATGGAAACCAGCAGTTTTCTCGCTTATCCCACTGTCCTCTTGCTGAGGGGATCAGACTACCCGTGAAGGTGTCCAACAGTTCTCTCAGTCTCCACCAGATTTCTCTGTAAAGAAGTCACGTGATATTTACTTCTTTCTGCATACAGGAACAGTCAAGCGTCCACGGTGCCTTCCACACATGCGCGACCTTCCAGCTGTCGACATTTGTTCTGTTGTTGTCCACGCATGCGCGATAAATCCAGCAGTCTACATTTGTTCTGTTGTTGTTAAGTTAATAACATGGACAGTTTCTTCTTTTCCAATATTTAGGAGGCATGAGATCACGTTTGTAAAAAAAATTATTAATAACTAAAGAAAAATGAAATAAAAGAAAAATTAATAGTAACTTTGAGCAACTTGACACTTTATACAATGTAATTCAACCAGTAAAATAAGTTATGGATCTAGGGAACTTTCAAAAGATGAGTTCAGAATAGGCTATCTCAATATTCAAGGTACTGGAGAAAAAAATTTAATTACCAATGAATTTGCAAATGATATGTTCGACGTTCTTTGTTTAGATGAGCATTGGTGCAAAAAGGAAGAACTTAGTTACAAGATATTAGAAGACTTCACTTTAATTAATAGTTTCAGTAGGGAAAATCACCTACATGGTGGAGTGTCAATTTATGTTAAAACCCCTCTTGTAAAAAGTGCTGGTATCAACAAGTCCTGTAGAAATACAGAACCAGTATTCCAAGATCGTCACAAAATTAATGTAACGCTCAAAATTGTCACGAAATTAGTGAGGTGTGACGGAACGGACTGAACAGAAAACAATCAACTCAATGATTAGGCTTATCCAAAATTTAAAAATCCAAAAATTAAAAAACCGAAAATCAGAAATTTAAAAAATCCAAAATTAAAAAATCGAAAAACCAAAGTTTAAAAAAATAAATATTCAAAGATCCAAAATTCCAAAATTAAAAAAAGTCAAATTTCAAAAGTCCAAAAATCCAAAATTTAAAAAATAAAAAATCCAAGTATCCAAAATTTAAAAAAATCAAAAATAAAAATAAATTAAAATTTAATTAAAAAAATCCAAAATTAAAAAGTCCAAAAACCCAATATTAAAAAGTCCAACAATCCAAAAATCCAAAATTTAAAAATCCAAAAATTAAAACAAGTTTCACTTCTGCCACGTGGCGTTCCATGCACACTTTTTTCCCCTTCACCTAATTTTCCGGTCACGAGCCGCCACTGCACTATCATATTAATAGTAATAGGGTAGATTTGTTCTGTGACGTAATCAGACCAATCAGCCAGCAATAGGGAAGGCTGTGACTTACACCCCCAAAACGAAATGAAATCATCATCCTACTAAGAGAGATTTGCAACATATCCTAAAAACTAGGCTCAAATAAAAACACCTCAAACGATTTTATCGCTTCACATTCCAATTTCTGGGGTGTGCATTCAGTAAGACAAGGGAAGACCTCCATCCTACCGTCAAAAACTTGATGGAAATAAAATTCCTTGTTACCAATATGTTTAAGCTCATATAACCACACATGAATCATACCGTAAAGAGAAGGCAAATTTCACGCACCCCTAGCCACCCTTAAGACTAAAATAAGTGTTAGGATAACAAAATTATAGACCTACATAACCAAATAACTTAAAAAATATTTTTTTAAATATGGAAATGTTATACAAAAAGTTGGGCCCTTATGAACTATTTTTCAACCCTACTAGAGGGGTAGTTTTTAAGAAGGAAAAATTAAGTTAAGTTTTAAAATCTAGTATTATAAAGGACAGGTGACAGGATTAAAGACATTATTAATAACCGTAACAAGAGGGTAAATTTAACGTACCCTTAGTCACTCCAAAGTTCAAAATAAGTGTTAGGCTAACAAAATAAGAGATCTACATGACCAAATAACCTGAATAATATTAACAAAATGTAAGGAAATGCTATACAAAATAGTTAGCCCCTTATGAATTTATTTTCAACCCCACTAGAGGGGTAGTTATTAAGAAAAAAATTAAGGAAATTTTTAAAATATACTATTATAATGTATAGGTGGTAGGATTAAAACATTATAACCATCCATGACAAGAGGGTGGTTTTCATCCCCACTTCCAATCTAACCCAATAAAAAAATATTTTTTGAGATATAAATATCGTATGGAGTGATATCAACTATTTGACATGATTTTCACCCCCAAGGGGTTAATTTTATGAAGGGCTGGTTTTTCAAGGTCATCCACATTTTTGCAGAAATGGACAAATTAAGCCATTATAAATCATCTAGAGGGTAGTTTTCATCCCCACTTCCAATCTAACCCATTAAAAAATATTTTTTGACATAAATATCGTATGGAGTAATATCAACTATTTGACATGATTTACACCCCCAAGGGGGTTAGTTTTATGAAGGGGTGGTTATTCAAGGTCACCCAGGTTTTTGCAAATATGGACAACTTGAGCCACTATAAATCGTCTAGAGGGTAGTTTTCACCCCCACTTGCAATCTAAGCCATTAAAAATTATCTTTCGACATATAAACATCTTACATAGTAATATTAACTATCTGAATTGATTTACACCCCCAAGGGGGTTAATTTTATGAAGGGGTGGTTTTTCAAGGTCATCCACATTTTTGCAGGAATGGACAAATTAAGCCATTATAAATCATCTAGAGGGTAGTTTTCACCCCCACAACCAATCTAAGCCATTAAAAATTATTTTTTCGACATATAAACATCTTACAGAGTAATATTAACTATCTGAATTGATTTAAACCCCTAAATGATTTAATTTTACATAGAGGTGGTTTTTCAAGGTCAACCAGGTTTTTGCAAATATGGACAACTTGAGCCACTGTAAATCGTCTAGAGGGTAGTTTTCACCTCCACTTGCAATCTAAGCCATTAAAAAATTATTTTTCGACATATAAACAACTTGATAGTAATATTAACTATCTGAATTGATTTACACCCTCAAATTATTTAATTTTACATAGGGGTGGTTTTTCAAGGTCACCCAGGTTTTTACAGATATGGACAACTTGAGCCACTGTAAATCGTCTAGAGGGTAGTTTTCACCCTCATTTGCAATCTAAGCCATTAAAAATTACTTTTTCGACATACAAACATCTTACAGAGTAATATTAGCTATCTGACATGATTTACACCCCCAAATTATTTAATTTTATGTAGGGGTGGTTTTCAAGGTCAATCAAGTTTGTGCAGATATGGACAACTTGAGCCACTATAAATCGTTTTGAGGGTGTTTTTTCACCCCCACAGCCAATTTAACCCGTTAACAATTTAGTATTAGACAACAAAATAATCCTATTGAGTGATAGCAACTATCTAACATGATATACACCTTCAAAGGGGTTAGTTTTATGAAGGGTAATTTTTCAAGGTTCATGAAATACAGATTAAACCATTATAAATTGTCTGGATGATGTTTTCAACCCCTAATATAATTTCTTAACCAACGGATTCCCTACAACTAAGATGTTTGAATAAAACTAACACTCGACTCTAAGAATGGTTTTAACCAGATCAATAAAGTAGTGACTTCCGTATTTAAAGTATATTCTCAAGATCATAGTATGATATATCAAGTTTCAAGCCATTATAAATGATTTTCACCCTTAAAAAACTCAAAACTTTATTGGTTTGTTACACCAAATGTAGGACATGCAGCCAATGTTAAACCAAGTCAAAGGTAAGCCCCATCCCAACTAAAGCTAAATCCATAAAATAATAAAATGTCATACCCACCATAACCGGATGAAAGCTCAGCAACTCCAAGTTATGACAATGACGTACAGGAAGAGAGAGGAATTCAAGGTTAAACGTAAAAGGAAAGACATACCGAACGGTACACTGTTCCTTTTTAAAATAAAGACAAAAAACAATGTTAGTAAAGATTGTTTATCCTTCACCAATTAACAGATTGTCAAGTTGTACATTTTTGGCTAGGGTAAAACATTATCAATTTTTTTTATTTCATCCACAGATATAACTATTACAAAGAATCATACAAACAAAGTTTTTTATTGCACACATCTGTAGGATAGCTTGGAGCATGATAAGAACGATTAAAGTTTAGATACAAGTGATTTAATTTCATTAATCAATCCCTTTTTAGGTGGACAATCTATTCCAAATAGTTCAAGACTATTCTTAAAGGTATTAACAACGGTGTTGTTAAATTCACTATATTGTATTACTTTATTATCCTGGAAGAAGTATAACAACCCATCTGTATACCTAAACACCTTATCTATTTTGGGGAGAATCCCGGGGAAAATATTCTTAATGTAATGATAGTTAGCTGGTTTTACAGCACAATCGTCAATCTCTACAGCTAAACCGTCATCATAAAACAGATATGTTATTCCTCTATAAGTGTTTACACCAGCTGTCAAAGAGTTGTTTCTAATATCAAAAGTAGGTACAGGTTTAGGATAGCCGGACAAAAGCCTAAATGTTGTATGTTAAACGAGATACTGTTTAGTACCGACTATCATAACGATGTAGAAATTTGGTTTTTGATAAACAGCTGTCACATTAAACTCCTTAGGTAAGTGCTCTACCCAAGTGGGTATGAAAAAGGGAGAGTGTATTTCCATATCTACTAAATCTATAATCCATACCCAATCTCTATAAAACACATATAATGCATATTAACTACCATAAATGTGTTAACGTTTCTCAGTTTACACAGGTCGGGAACAACACTCGGCACAGATCTACCAGATTCATACTGAGGAGTTGATGATGGCGTAGGTTGAGTTGATGATGGCGTAGGTTGAGTTGATGATGGCTAGGTTGAGTTGATGATGGCGTAGGTTGAGTCGATGATGGCGTAGGTCGAGGTGATGAAGGCCTAGGCCGAGGTGTTGAAGGCGGAAGCAGCGGTGTTGAAGGCGGAAGCAGCGGTGGTGATGGCTGATGCCAAGGTCGTGATGACGGATTACCATATCGTTTTCTAGCTTCAGCAATATCATTAACGTTCAATTGGAGTGGTGGATGATAGGGATTGTAAAATGCATACATTACAGCGTCCTTATCGTTTAAGTGTGGTATTCCCAGAGTGTGTCCAATTTCACGAAGGAGTACGTAATACAGACTGCTGACCGTTTCATCACCAGAGAAAGTCGTTTTTGTAGACCATTGAAAGTCGTCGTTAATGTGAATTTCAAGACGAAGACCATCAGCAGTATAGATGGCATGTGTTAAAACACGGTCAGATTTCACGAAACTGTCAGAACAATTAACATTGTGAAGTTGAAGTTTATGGTATCCTCTCTGATTAGTTATTAAGATATCTGGTTGTATTAAGTCTCTTGAGAAAGTGACACCAGATATAGATGCCCATTTTTCAAAAGCCATTTATGCAATGTCTATAGCCTTTTGGTCCATGGTGTTATAATTCCATGTTAAATGTGTTCTTCTCTACTTGTTCAACTCTTCAGAGTACGTAATATCTGCAACCCCGCATCGCGCTGTCCTCATTAAAATCAAAGTGTCATTATCTAACTTTGAAGATACATTAAGTCCATAATTACCTTGAAACATGGCAAGAGCGTCTTCGAAAGTTCGTTTGTCTCGTAGTGTCTTGCTATTACACGACAGATATCCATACTTCTTGAGATAATTAATTGCCATTTCTTGATCGTTGTCGTCCACCATCATAACCTTCGCCCAGCCACAGAGGGCAATTGTTAAAATAATTGCAAGCCGTAACATGTTGAAGAGACTATATTGTTCCACCAACATGGTCTCGGCAGTGATGCAGCCGCTTATATATCCTATCAATGACGTAAGCTGTTGCAATCGCCACCTCCCCTTTCCTCCATTTTTCTCTGATGCGTAGCCTGAAACCAAAGAAGTGTTGATAAAGGAAAAAAAGAATTCCTATTTGGTTACCATACGAAAACTTAAATATGTTATACCTTTTGTGATGTTTTCTTAAATGTTTCACACTTCGTGTCACATTTTCTGCTTCATATTCCCATCAGAGGATTGGCAGGAATTAAACAAGCTGTGAAATGTTCCTCTCCCGTGCACACTTCCTCGTGGTGATTGAAGTCGTGATCAAATTTCCGTTGTTGACCAGCAATCATTTTGTTTGACCACCCGGATGGAAACACCTGTACTAATTCCTCGTGAATTTGGTAATACCCTATGATTCTGGTAAATGTAAAGGGATGAACCACCTCTTTGATAACAACACCTCTGTTGTCATACACACGATTGGTAATAGGTCGATCCTCGCTCTCCAACATTTGCCAACGTTCCATCGTAGCTGATCGTTTTCCAAACGCAACTAGCCTTTGTATATATATCCTGGCAAGGGAAAAAACCTTCACGACCTTGTTTCAAGAATAAAACTACGCCACAAAACCTTTATGCACAGTCATGACCACGTGTAATCTTCCTCATGACGCATGATCATTATCATACTCGTTCAAGGTTAGTTATACTTTAGTGCATTAAAACCTTAACTTCATTGGCTGGAATCCGAATAAAATGTCTGTCAGGTGTGGGATTCGAACCAACGTTCCCCATTGGGAATCAGATCTTAAGGGGATCCGGAACGTCCTATCTCTACAATGGTAAAATAGCTCCTACAAAGTGTACCATTCCTCAGGAACTACTAATAGTTAGAGCTTGAAATTTTTACAGCATGTTACTATTATGTGTGACATCATTTTAAAGCAGGGAATTTTGAAACAAGTTGTTAGTTTTAAATATATAAATTATTTTCTCTATGCACAATTTTTTACAAACAAATTTAGTACGTTTTATGGCATAGGATGCTTCCTAAAAAGAATTTCAGCAAACCCCTGCTTTAAAATGAAGGGACATACCCAACAATCAAGTCCTGAAAATTTGAAATAAATACATGCAGTGGATGCTGAGAAAAGGTGCACTCTTTCTGAAAAAAATTAGTTTCCGGGAATCGAGCGACAAAGTTTACGTTTACCTTTTAGTGCATCCCAGCTCCATATGAAGGATTATCTGGGTCATCTTCCATCTCATCCTCAAGTCTTCTTTTGGTACTTCTTCTTCTTTGTCTAGCCACTAGTTCTACAGCCCTTGCAGCCCTATCTGCAGCCCTAATCCTCTCTTTGTCCATTGCCATCATCGACTGTATGGTATTCCGTCCAACATCGATACCCATTCTTTGTAAAACACTGCACCTGATAATGTTACCTTTGTTGAAGATGGCCACAGCATCATACACACCAAAATGTAAACATTTTAGTTCAACAAACACAGTCTTGGGTAGCCTACACCATATTACACTGTTAACACTCTCGTTGGGATTTTGAGTTCGCCCGTGTAAGCATTTCTTTAAAAGTTCCGGTTCGGACAGGTCTCTGAAGATAGGCTTTATTACATCCATGATAGCAGAGGGTAGACTGTGGTGATGAAAATACTTCTTACCTGTGATAAGTCCTTGATTGTATCTACACCAAGATTTCTCTCCTTTTGGGCAGAGAAAATGCTCCGGAAACTCATCTGTTGACGCAGTGTGAAGAAAGAGAGCCCATACACCATTCTTCATATCATTAAGACTGTGAGTGTTTTGTCTGATAGCATATCCATAGTTTTTTTGTATTCTATCAATAGCCTCATCAGTCAATCTACCTCTGCCATCTAATCCTTTACCATCACTCAAAACTTGTTTCTTATAACTCGCTTTGAGTCTACGTAATCTTGTGCCCATTCTTTTTTGAACATGGCCTATGCACTCTAGTTTCTGTATAGAAATGTCATCTCCATAGGGTTTCAGGTCTTTTACTGTCTTGAAGGCTTTAGAGTCTCCGTCTCCTAGATAGTTCACATACCTAACCTTATCGATCGGTAAAGAACGCTGAAATATTGTTGTAACTCCAGCCACCTCCATACCGCCACTGTTACCATGATAATTTGCTATGCACTTTTCCTCATGCTGATTCTTATTTCTATTGACACATCTACAATGTTTTGACAAGATGGCAACATCTAGTACTTTGCCAGTATCAACACTAGTGGCAGTAACAACTCCATTCAATGATGTGTGCCCTCGTTTTTGCCAGGTACCATCAAACGCTGCTGATAAATCTCGACTATCATTGTTTTCTGTGACAGCCTCCTCAATAGCTTCTTTCATTGCTTCAATAGCAACATCTTCAACACAGGACCCAATGAGTTCATTGTAATTGCCGAATTTGGTTGGTGGTTGTGGCAAATTCAGTAAACCACATAACACACTACCCGCAGCAGCCCCCTTTCCAATAGCACGTAAACCATACACTAGTCTAACATTATGTACATACAGATCACTTTTATTTATAGACACTTTAGAACAGTTTTGAAATGAATATTTAAATGCACACTTGTTGCATTTGAGTTCAAGTTCACAAGCTAGGCCTATGTGTCTTTTGATGTTCAACTCTAGGCCATTCTCACCACACTCCATGCACTTCACAAAATTCTTAAAAACATCAGACAAAATGTGCATTTCGAAAATTTCATTGATATCATTAGAAGCAAACTGTTTGTACGATTCATCACAACCTGACAATTTCTTTTGAGAACTGCTAGCAGAGGTTGCAGTAGGAGATGAGAGGTTAGGTTGATGTGAAATGCTTGGATTTGCTGAGCTGTCACTTCTTTTGTTTTTACAAACGTTCTTCCTCTTCTTAAAGACCCTTTGATGATTCCTACCCATATTTATGTTAAGGTGAATTATCAGAACACAAAATATACTTTGATTAACTTCGCCAAAAACTTCCTACATCAAAAACGTGGCCACAAAATAATGAAAACATTGAAACAGGAAACAGAGCAGGTTTGACATCTGTTGTCAGAATCTCGAACTATGTTCATTTTCAGAGTGGCCACAACTTCCCACATCCTGCTAAAACTTCCCTTCACACATAAAAAAATTCGCACTAGTTATTATTTGAAATAAAATGCTTATACACGTAACACAGACAGTTCTTGATGGGCCACGCCCACGTAAAGGTTACAAAAAACATTATTTAATACACTTAGAGTCAAGATAATGCACTGGCAAATACGTCATTGGAAAGAGGAGATTTCAGAGAATAATAAAACATCAAGAAATGAAAAAAATCATATTTTTGGTGTTCCGGAGCCCCTTAAATCTGGTGCCTTAGATCACTTGGCCAACCTCACTTGGATGGAAGAAATAGATTTGTTTGCTCTATTATATTCCAATTTAAACAAACTGATCATAAACAATGTAAGAAATATAAAAATCATATGTCGGAACGTGAGGGCCTCAGGGTAGGTGTTATCCTGTTAACAGAGGAAATGAAGTCATTTATACATTAAAAATATGAAATGTTTACCTATTACTAAGCAGTAAGAAGGTGACATCTCTATAAACCTTGACAATTTTATGGCTAGTAATACTTTAGTGCATTAAATTCATAAAATCTGGTTGAAAATTCTTCTACGACGGGATCCAAATAAAATGTCCCTAAGGGAACCAGATCTTGAATCTAGCGCCTTAGACCTCTCGGCCAACCTGACACGAATAATATAGTCTTATATGCTCAATACAAACAAAGATAAATTCAACTTAACATACCATTTCAATAAAGTAACGGGTATATTCTGTCTTGCCCTACCTAACACTATATCCCTCAGGTTCAACTAATTTAAACAATATGACAAAGACAGATCTAAATGTTTGAGAATCCAAACAAAATAACTTTAAACTAGCAAAGAAATGATGAAAATAGTCATTTGTGCACAAAAATTACGTAACAATATGACAAAGGTGTCTCTTCCATACTGAGTAGAGAGGTTCAGGATAGGTATCACCAGCAAAACATGATTCATCGAGAACAATAGACAGAGGAATCTAAATCATTTATGCATTTAAAATATACACCTATACGATAATGACATTCTTAACAGTACAGTCGGTCAAACAAAAAACGTCGGGACTCGTATGCAGTTAAAATTAAAGTTTTAACGCATTAGTTCACAAGTTTTCTATAAAAAACATAAAATATAGGTCATTTTCGGAACATATGAGGCCATGCGACAGGAGGGAAAAAATGAACGAGGGAAAAATGAAAAACGCGGAAAGCGCAAAACACGATATTCAACTTAATGTATTGTCATAATTTATTTTGCTTTGTGTCATCGCATCACATACAAACGCTAGCTTGAAAGAAGGTGTAGTTAGGGCTGTAATTGACCGGCATTTTTCGGCCTCTGAAGCAACGAGAATGTTCCATATTTATGAAAGAGCAGCTCAGAGGTGGAAACTTCACTCAAATACTCTCAATAAGAATACCGCCCACTCTACTCCATTCCCTTTGTTCAAAATGTCCACTAGCACAGAGGTGCCATCTGTTGAGTAGGAATGGGCAGCAGTCTCAGAAGCTATACTTAATGAACCTATATAGCTGCAGAAATAAATTTGTTTTTCAAAGTCCTGATGACACAGTAACTTATTTTTGTGCTCGATAATGCAGGAATTAGGTCGGGAAATAACATAATTTACACTACCGCTAAACTAACTTAATTAAATGACGATAACGCTAATTTTTTAAGTAAAACTTCTTTAGCCGCGGTAGGGGTAAATCGAGAGCTTGTGTAACGCTCAAAATCGTCACGAAATTAGTGAGGTGTGACGGAACGGACTGCACAGAAAACAATCAACTCAATGATTAGGCTTATCCAAAACTGAAAAAGTAAAAAATTAAAAATTAAAAAATCAAAAATCCAAAATTTAAAAAGTTAAAAAATCCAAAATTAAAATATACAAAAAATAAAAAATCAAAGATCCAACATTTAAATAATCTAAAATTTCAAAATAAAAAAAATTCCAAGAACCAAAATTAATAAGTCCAAAATTTAAAAAATAAAAAATCCAAAATTAAAAAATCTTAATATTAAAAATTTAAAACATAAATATCCAAAATGATAAAATTCTAAAATAAAAAATAAAAAATTAAAAAATACAAGACTAAAAAAATTCAATGATCTAAAATGTAGAAAAAATAAAAATCCAAAATTAAAGAATTAAAAGATCAGACATTTTAAAAATCTAACAACTAAAAAATCCAAAAACCCAACATTAAAAAGTCCAACAATCCAAAATTTGAAAAATCCAATTATCCAAAATTGAAAGAATAAAAAAAAAGTTTCACTTCTGCCGCATGGCGTTCCACACACACTTTTTTTTAATAAGTATCAAAACTAATTGTTTCACTTTAATACATTTTCATGAAAATCAGCTTTAAATTTTAATTCATACGATTTGCAAGATACTTTGTACAATATATACTTTTTTTTTTTAATTTGAAATTTTTACATGTAAAACAATTCGGATGGTAAGCCAATGAACATCTGAATGAATCAGTCTTGTACACACTCTAATTAACGATTTTACTTATTTCACTCTCAAAATAACTATTACAACCATAGACGGCACATATCATGCCACCTACATAACCGGACATTTTCTTTAGGCCTATGTTGTATTTATTATTTTACTCAGGGGTGCCCACTCCCAAAACTTCATTGCTCACCCCCAACCCAATTGCCTGTCGACAAGGGCGCCCATATGATATTTTCTAGGGGGGGCAATTTTTTTAATTAATTTATTTTTTGTAGTTTTAACTTCTTGGACCACTTTGTATTTTATATTAATAATATAATAAGTAGCCAGAAAATAATTGCGGGGAGGGTCGGAAGTGCCGGGGGGTTTTGAATACCCCCCAAAAAAGGGGTCGGGGGTCCATCCCAGAAAATTTTTAAATATTGAACTAATGAAAATCACATTTTACGCTATTTTAGCACTCAAAAACTAGTTAAGAAATTTGTTTACCATACTCTAAGACATGCCAATGTAAACAAGAAAATGTTACCTAAGTCGGATGTCCACCCCGGGAAATTTTTAAATATTGAACTAATGAAAATCACATTTTACGCTATTTTAGCACTGAAAACTAGTTATGAAATTTGTTTACCATACTCTAAGACATTTCAATGTACATAAGAAATCATTACCTAGGTGGGGGGTCCAGCCCCGGAAATTTTTTAAATATTGAATCAATGAAAATTACATTTTACGCTATTTTAGCACTAAAAAACTAGTTAGGAAATTTGTTTACCATACTCTAAGACATGCCAATGTAAACAAGAAAATGTTACCTAAGTCGGGTGTCCACCCCGGGAAATTTTTAAATGTTGAACTAATGAAAATCATATTTTACGCTATTTTAGCACTGAAAAACTAGTTAGCAAATTTGTTTACTATACTCTAAGACATGGCAACTTAAACATGAAATTGTTACCTAAATTATAATACGTATTACTATTTATAAGAAAAGTTAAATAGCACATGGAACAGTGGACATAATAGGCCTACTCATTGTTATGAAAAGAAAATAACTGCTATATCATATTTGACACACCAACATATCTAATTTAATTAAATAAATATATTTTTTAAATACAAATATAGAATTTTAGGTTTTGGCTCTTGGGGGTCTGAACTAATCCATTGTGGATTCTGCTTCCATGTTGTCGATTTGGTAAAACTTCTGCAATTCAAATAATTGTCTTAAAAGAAAAACACCTGACTATAATAATTAATAATATACATTTTTTTTCCTTGCGCCCCCCCCCCCCCGGGTATGGGCGCCCATGGCTGTCGAAATTCTTCATCTTTATCTTTATAAAGAATTAAAAGAGACCTTTTGAAGTTATAGAACTTGACCGTTTTTATTTTTAACATATAAAACTCTAATTTTGCAACAATTTTCAACCCCCGGCCAGAAAATTCATAACACGATAATATCCCCCCCCCCAGAAATTTCAATGACGCAGTCTGCGTCTTAACCCACCCCCCCGTGGGCACCCTGTTTTACTAGAATTTATATTATATTTTCGTACACAAAACACAACAGACAAACGCTGACGAGTAACTGCCCATTCCTGCTCACTGGCGGCGCTAGTAGTAGCGTGTCCCGGAAAAAGACAGGGAGTGTACGGTATTACTTATTGAGAGTATTTCCTTCACTATAATGCGACCGGAAGTTTTCACAGGAATCGTGGATCTGGCCTGCCGCGTATTTCGATGCTAGATTGGTTGCAGAAATTGAACGTAAGTTATTGATTTTGCACTACAAATACCGGTATTATAAAATAAAATCTTTAAAAAATGCTCCTTGAATAATAATATTCCTTGCGAATTTATCAATTATTAATATTATAAGAATTTGCAACCAAGAATATGGCGGATGTGAGACATATAGCCACAGCCTTCTATACATGTTCGTTTTGGAACAAAACTGACTAAATAATCAAGAAAATACATGGACAGACAAGAGGCAGGTGTGAACCTAACCTTAAGTCTTCCTGTACATGCGCATATGCCTGTTCGTGATACTTAATCAAATACCGCCCGACGTTTTTTATTTGACCGACTGTACATACAAAATGGATGTAAACTACTATAAATGGGCAAAAAAAAAAGATCTAACACACACGCTGGAACTTGAGAACTTCAGAATAGGTAACGGCAACAAAACAATATGATAATGCCCACCTCAAAGAAATACATACAAGTTGATTCTAAAAATCAAACAGATAAAAATGGTAATATATATTTATCCCTTCAGTGTCACATGCATCATTTGCTATATTGGGCTTTCAATATAAACTGGAACATGATTAGTTGATTGCCAAAGATGGTGTAATGTTACAAGAATATAAACGTAAACATGAATATGAACGTAAACGTAAATGCAAACGTGAATGTAAACGTAAACGTAAACGTAAACGTGAATGCAAACGTGAACGTAAACGTTTAGGGATACAATTAAATTGTGAAATTTTTACCTAGTACTATATAATACAACAGAGGCAATTCTAATAATCTTAACAATTCACACAATGTGTATGTAAATTAACAAAGAAATAAAGAAAATTATTTGTAAACAAAAGGAATATATAGAATATCTTTAGCTAGAGAGGAAAATAATGTCAGTTGTGTATTTAGAAATGAAAATTACATGAAAAAATCCACAAATCATCATTGAACATGTCCAATTGACAGAGAAAATGAAGCCATTTATACATTTAAAAAGTGAAATGTTTATGTATTACTAAACAATAGGACAAATACAACTCTAAGAACCTTAACAAGTTATACAATGTGGCTGTAAACTAACAAAGAAATATGATAACAAAGGGATTACATAGATCATGTCTAGCAGGACATGAAAATATTATCAACTGTGCTAAAAAATGATGAAAAAGTTACTAACTTAATCCACAAATCATGCTTGAATGTGTCCATCGACATAGGATATGAAGTCATTTCTTTATTTAAAAATACGAAAGTACAACTCTCACTAAACAAAATGACATAACCTATTCCAAAAGACTTATCGGTTCAAACAATCTTGTCATTAACTATCAAAATAAGATTTAGATAGGTAAAACAGAGACCTGCATTAACCTGAATTGAAACAAAGAAACTGAATATTAATAACACTACACTAATCAAGGTTGGTGAACTTGGCCAATAGATTTACTGGTACCAGTATATGTTGTAATTAGAGGAATATTTGTACCTAATGACTGGCTTATTTTGTTGGCTGTTCAAAACTCTTACATTCAACATCAGCATATATCACACCTTCGAATTGTATATTTTAACTTTCTTACCTGACCACAATATCGAGGGTAAAAATAGTTACAATGACTGCTATGGTAAACCTCTTACAAAATTTGCAACCCTGAGAAGGCACTTTGATTTTTATATTGGTATTGTAATATGCCAGCTGGTAAAATAGGGTTCTGTACTTTAGGAAATACAATAATAATAATAATAATAATAATAATAATAATATTAATAATAATAATATGTTAAATATTCATTTGTATAACAATACAGAGACTTATAGTATAAATACAGAATAGTAAATAGATTAGCTCATCAACTATGGCATAAATGGCCATGTTATATTCTATTAACATACCGGTACTTAATGAAAGTTATAAAAATAAACCACTCATAGTATAATGGAATGTTGGCACAGTACAATTGAGGAACGTTTTTTTCAATACTCGATAAAGCAAAAATGTTGAGGAAATGCGTTATATATGAGATTGGTATGTTCTTTGTGCTACCAATACATGTGTTAAATCAGACTTTACATAATCTGATATTTTACATTTCTAAGAATAGGGAAACATGAGCTTTTTTTTTTTTCAAAACTCGATAAAGTCAGTCAACACTTAACCCAGTCATCTTAGTTAATATAATGATGTACTCTCCAGCTTTCGATTTTCTTTGTACGCATAGACAGCATGTCCTCACTACTCATATATCAAATTACATTTCCTGAAGTGAAGTGTTAAGAAATCCATTATTGTCTGCTTATTATATAAGATATTGCAGACATCTGTGGAGGAAAATAGGTTACATTCATTAATTATTTTATTTGAATACGTCTGTGAAGCAAGTGTTGGATGTCATTCACAAGCTAAACAGATGTAGGAAGCTTATTGTCTTCTTTCTTTTTGTTGACATGAACATGGATTCCACCATTACTAACTCGGACAGGACATACTACAACAAGAGATGCTCCCATTGGCACAGCAAACACAACAGTCCCTCCAATATAAAATAAGTTCACAGAAATAATAAATGAATGATGCCACAACAACCCTGAGATAGGCCACTGAAGAAGTTTCCCACACCTGGGAACAAAATGTCTGGCAAAACATAAACCCTTGAACATGGCCTACAGCCTGGAAGATGTCTAGCTTTCAAGGTTTTGGCTGTGAAAGCCTCAGACTGATGAAAAACAATGATATTTTATGCGATTAATAAAATTTTGGAGTATGTTTATTAATTTTTTAATAATACTGTGCCCAAGTTCATTATTTTTCATCAATGTATAATGTACAATTAAAACAAAACAAAATTTTAAAAGGAAGAAAAAATAAAAATTAATTAAAATAATATTTCACACAATAACATTTTACACAATAACATTTGGTGATATTTATAAAATTTTTTGTTTATGTTCATTATTTTTCATAATGTAGTGTCAATACATAATATAATATTATAGGCCTACCATACCATAAAATTAAAGAAAAAAGTAAAAATAAAAAATATATAATAAATCAACAAAATTTAGTAACAAATTAACATTCAGTGTCAAAGATTTATAATTTTGTGGTCCATGTGCTTTATCGACTTTTGAAAAACTTTTATTTTTTAATGCTCAATATCATGGAAAATATTTGTCGTCCCCAGACCATTCAATGTTCCTTGAAATTGTCTTAAGGAGAAGACTTATAATGCCGGATAAGAAATAAATGAAACAAAAGGTTAAGTGAAAGAAAGAAAAAACGTGTTTTCTGTAAAAAATATGATTTGTGCTTTATCAAGTTTTGAAAAATGCTCCTCATTTATCTCTTCATATATCACCTCCATAAACACTATAACAAAATCATGTAAAATTTCAAACAACAATAATGGTCTGTTTTATAAAAATAGTAATTAATATTTTTATATAACAATTACTTCACTGCATAAACTTCTTAAACAGTATGATAATGGTCTGTTTACCCCAACATAAAGCTTAGCTTAGGCGAGGTTAGATGAGATTCTATCTTCAAGTAATACTGCATAGAGATAAGTAATAAAATAATAACAAAACTTGACTAAAAGTAGTTACCATTCAACTTTTACTTACCAAAGTTCATAACTACTGTTTAACTGTAGAAGTAAAGTGTTCCCTTATTGTTGCTGTATGAATAGGAACCAAATACATATTAAATTCCATGAAATATAGAAACCAGGCCTGCACAACATGCTGTTATTTATTCTGGCCCGTCTGACTGATCATAATTATTTTATTTAATATATAGGATAGGGGAATAAGATATTTTCATCAAGCTCAAATTAAAAATTTTGAAGACTTTCCATGTTTATGTTCATGTGATCATAATGAGAATCATATTTCTTTCAACTTGAAAATAGACTGCACTTGCAGTTACTCCCACGGTCATATTTAGTAATAATTAATTATTACGATCACTTCAAATGGGAGGTTTCGCTTGACCATGGCTTCGAGGTTATATTAGCGCTAGTGTCGCTGCGGGGAAATTTAAAGTTACTTCTCCGTGATAATGGCCTACTTGATTGATGTCTACAAATGAGAACATATTATCATATTTACTGTATTACCTAAAACTGGCCTTGCTTCAACTGGTTTTGGCAGTGCAGCTGCAGTGGTTGGTTGCACTGTCTGTGGAGCAGTACATTGCAAAAAGCCTGCATTATTGTAAGTTATTCATTAATTATATATCCACCTCGACACAATGAGCTTAAGTAAAAAGCATAAAATAGATTCCGAACATCAAGTATTTAACCCTGAGTGGACAAACAAATATTTTTTTATGTTGATCAAGGAGAAAACAGTGTGCCTTGTTTGACGGGAATGTGTTGCTGTGCCGAAAGAGTACAATCTGACACATCATTTTGAATTGAAACATCCTAACCAAGGCAAGTTTGATGCAAGTGAAAAACAAATAAAAGCAGCAAAGTTATTGAAAGTTGCAACCGTTTCACGAACTGTACCACTACTTACGGACGCTTAAATTCACGCAACACACACTACACCTGCAACCATTAATGACTAATTACGCCAAAACAACGAATATGACAATCAAACAAATTACATCATCAGACAGAGGACATCAAGACCTACAATATGACATATCACACTACTTAATTAAATAGTTATTTGATATCACAATTAATTTATATGGACTGCAGACTTATATAAAAACATTCACAATATTAAGACAGAGACAATTACAATCATCAAATTAACCCCAGACTTGAAATATAGGAATTATTAAGTGATTTAGATTGAACAGGAAGTAATGGGAGGAGTAGATAGACTACTCGGTTCCAGCAATATCTGTCAAGTTCGACCGATGTGAATAGGGGAGACTTACCCTCTTTAATGGTAGAAATGCTTGAGAGAAGTGTATATGACAAATTTGAGATAGCCAATAACAGCGAACCTAAGGTAAAGATAGCCAATAGTAGTGAAATAAAGAAAGGAATGTACATCGCGGAGAGTATGAAGAGGGAGATCTAAGAACAGACACAGCATCTCTTAGGGTGCTAGACATTGAGTGGTAAAGACGTATTCAGATTTTGTTCCGTGCTATAGAAATCAGACAGGCATCAAGTATTAAGTGTACACGTAAAATAGGGAATAAAAGTTTACCTCAGTGCGTTATAATAAATTATTATAATAAAAGTCATTGTTAATTGGAAGTATAGTGTGCCATTGAAAGTATAACGTATAGAAAGTTGATCATATTTATGTCACTTATATACTCGGCGATTCTGGTGATAAAGTACGATATATTGGCAGCGCATCATCTGTGCACCGAACACTTCGCCAATAAAGTAATAAAGCCTAAGAAATCAATTCTTGCTGAATAAGTGACTATTAAATCTTGAACATTTTAATAGAGACATTTGTGTTACGAATTATTCCTACCGATCACAACATTTGCCCATTCCTTTAATTCGAGAGCACCACGGAGAAGAAGTTCTCTTTCTACCAGCTGAGTAAATTACGAGGGCTGTTCAATAAAGAATGATCATAATTTTTTTACGTTCATGTTGTTGTTGTTGTTGTTGGCTAATGCTGAATTTCTGACAATGAAATCATTAATTCTCTAGCTCTCCAGTATTTTTCACTTAAAGATGTCGAGTTGGTAAGGGCTGGGCATTGTGGAAGGTGATCTTGGTCCATTTCTTCTTGGAGGTCGCATAGTTTATCACGTTTTCCTTATGATATGTGTTAGCTTGATGCGTCATGCACGTGTGGTGAAAGTTTCAACATCATGTCTCAAGATTCCTGTCTGTGAGACGCCTGCAAGTGCAGACATGTTCAATATCGCCTACGGCTTCAATGGAGGTGACGCACGACGAGCAATATGCGGCTTTAAAATTCTGCTTTAGACTAAAAAAATCTTTAGATGAGGCCTATGGAGACTTTGTTTTTCCCTACAGCACAGCTAGAAGATGGTATAAAATTTTTAAAAAGGGAAGACAATCAATATCAAAAGAAGGTGGACCCAGCGCTCCAGTTACTGCTCTGTTCAGGAGTCAGCAGCCTTGGGACCCACCGTGCACAAACACGTGTCATGTGCAATTTTTCTGTCACAAACGTGTGAGTGGCACCCAGTAATATTTTCAAGATTTCAGAAAGTGATCTTAAATTTATTCGTCGATCCTTTCTCACTATAACAGCAGCGGTGTTAACCTTTTCTTCTGTCAGAGCAGTAACTGGAGCGCCGGGTCCACTTTCCTTTGATATTGATTGTCTTCCCTCTTTAAACATTTTATACCATCTTCTAGCTGTGCCGTAGGGAAGAACAAAGTCTCCATAGGCCTCCTGTAACACTGCATAGGCCTCAGCTGAAGATTTTTTTAGTCTAAAGCAGAATTTTAAAGCCGAATATTGCTCGTCGCGCATCACCTCCATTGAAGCCGTAGGCATATTGAACATGTCTGCACTTGCAGGCGTCTCACAGACAGGAATATTGAGACATAACGTTGAAACTTACACCACACGTGCATGACACATCAAGTTATCACATATCATAAGGAAAACGTTTAGCGTGATAAACTATGAACGTAAAAAAATTATGATCATTCTTTATTGAACAGCCCTCATAGCTAGGCAAACCCGACTTCTCTTGTGATTCGGAACTGGTCCACTTATAAATTTTATCTGCCAAAAGCAGACCACAAACCCAAGCGGGCCCAAAGTTCTTAGTGGTGAGCAACAAGTCTTCAAAAAAGTGACATATGCAAATGAAGTTGCCATGAAGGTAAGCTTAAAACTATCACAAGAAATAGTTTGTGCCGGCAAATCGTTTACAGAGGGAGAGTTGATAAAAAAGTGTCTTATGATTGCCATTTCTGAAATGTGCCCTGATAAGAAAAGTAACTTTGAAAATACCAGTTTGTCCCATATGACTGTTCAGTGCAGAGTGACTGATATTGCTGAGGATCTTAAAGATAACCTGCAAAAATTAGCTAGTGTATTTGTCTATTAATTACTTACTACGGATGAAAGTACAGACGTGAGATACTGCACAGTTTTTAATCTATGTTAGAGGCATTAACAAGAACTTTGAAGTGACAAAGGAGCTAGCTGATTTGTGTTCAATGAAAGGAAGAACAACAGGAAGGCAGACTGCAGAAAATATCAAGAAGTGTGTAACAGAAAAAGCTATTAAACACATTATCTTCAAGAACACTACTTCATTAAATTGACTACTTACTAGTTAGCCGGCTTTCGGGTGGATATTCCACCCATCGTCAGACTATGTCCCACTGCTGAACTTCCATCTTGTACCTCTTGATGGCGCTGCGGTGGTTTCACGAATTTCCCAATCAACCCCAATTCGTTCTCCTCCGGGATGTCGAAATTTTGGAGGTTATTCCTATGTTTTTGTATGAAGATCTTTTCCCATATGGTCAATTCCACTGGATAATGGAGATTTTTCAATAAGGCTGCTTCTTTTATCACGTTATGGTCCGAATTCCAGACATGTGAAGCTACTGCAGACTTATCAGTTTCCCCTTGTCTGATATTCCTGTGGTGCTCTTTCCATATCGTATTGAAGTTTCTTTTTTTTTTTGCCTATGTATACATTGTTGCAATCATTACACCTTATTTTATAGATGCCTGATTTTTGTCCTGGCGGAATTTTGTCTTTCAATTCTGATCTTAATAATGTTTTGAGTTTGAATTTATTCTGGGGAGCTAGTTTTATATTATGTTCTTTGAAAATCTTGTTAAATTTGTGATTTGCCCAAGGGTGAAATGTCATCTTTCCAAAACGAGTTTTTTCTTTTATAGGATCTAGTGTAGTGATTGCTCTCATGTTCTTCTGTTTCTTGTATCTACCTATTTTCTTATCCACCAACTGTTTTTCAAAACCATTCTTTCCTGCTGTGTTAATTATTTGTTGGTACTCTTTTTCATATTCTTTGTTACTGAGCGGGATGTGAACCAGTCTATGGGTTAAGCTATTCAATATTGCATGTTTGTGTGATCTTGGGTTGAAGTCATCTTGTTTTATGTAATTGTCAACGCTAGTTTCTTTCCGGTAGATACCAAATTCAAGATGTTGCTGGTTCCTGATAACTTTTAAGTCCAAAAATGGCAAACTGTTTTCAGTTCCAATTTCGACTGTAAATTTGATTGCTGCATCCTTTAAATTAAGCAGTTTTTTAGCATCCTCTATTTGATTCTTGTTGAATATTGCAAATATGTCGTCTACACATCGGAACCAGGTTTTGAAAATGTAGGGGAAGCCTGTTGTGACCTGTATTTCCAGAAAGCTCATGTACAAGTTCGCTAAGAATGGGGAGAGCGGATTGCCCATTGCTAAACCTGTGATAAAAGAAGCAGCCATATTGAAAAATCTCCATTATCCAGTGGAATTGGCCATATGGGAAAAGATCTTCATACAAAAACATAGGAATAACCTCCAAAATTTCGACATCCCGGAGGAGAACGAATTGGGGTTGATTGGGAAATTCGTGAAACCACTGCAGCGCCATCAAGAGGTACAAGATGGAAGTTCAGCAGTGGGACATAGTGTGAGGATGGGTGGAATGTCCACCTGAAAGCCGGCTAACTAGTAAGTAGTCAATTTAATGAAGTAGAGAGTGTTCTTGAAGATAATGTGTTTAATATTATTTCACTTCATTGTGTCTTCCCAGTCCAAGTGAATTTAAGAAAAAGCTATATTTAAATTTCGAGAATTTAGTAGCAATTTGCACTGATGGTGCCCCATCTATGCAGGGGAAAAATGTTGGTACTGAACAATATTATTGAACAGTATGCAGGTAAACCACTGGCAAAATTTCACTGCCTAATTCATCAGCAGGTATTATGTTCAAAGGTTTTGCAGTTTGATCATGTGATGAAAATAGTATTTGCTCTGTTCAACTATATTCGAGCTTGGGGTTTGAAGCACAGAATGTTTCCGGCGTTTCTAGAAGAAAATGATGCTGACTATGGGGATCTAACATACCACACTGATGTACGTTGGTTAAGCAGTGGTAAAGTTTTGGTGCGCTTTGTCGCTCTAACAAATGTAGTTGAATTTTTAGAATCTGAAGGAGATGAGGAAAAATTTTCAGATATAATGAATGAAGAATGGAATCAAGATCTGTTTTTCCTGTGTGACATTTTGGGTCACTTGAATGACCTTAACTTGCAGCTTCAAGGAAAATATAAATTTGTTTTTCAATTAATTTCTTATATAAAGGCCTTCAAAATGAAACTAAACCTGTTTGAAAATCAACTTGCTAAAGGGGATGTGTTGCATTTTATAACTTGTCAACAGAATATTCCATCTGAATATCATTCAGTGGTGGGTGGAAAATATAAGAAGCATATATCACTTCTAAGTGAGGAGTTTCAGAAAAGAATGCCATTGAGTAATGAAGACAAAGTCTGCATTAAAGTGATTCAGGATCCATTTTCTGTCGATGCAGGAAATCCACCAGTCGAACTCCAGATGGAAGTCATTGATCTCCAGTGTTCTGAAAACTATCAGATCAAGCATAGGCAGAGTAGTTCACAAGAGTTTTATTCTGTTCTGGATCAGAATAAATTTAAAAATTTGTTGGATACTGCCTACCAGGTATTTTGTATGTTTGGGAGCACATATACCTGTGAACAAACATTTTCTGTCATGAACCTGAACAAAAACAAACAGCGTTCATCTTTAACTGATGCAAATTTAGAGGCCATATTCAGAACGGCCACTTCAAATATGACACCAAACTTTGATAAAATAATAAACAAATATTGTAACTGGGATTCACAGTGAAGTAATCAAATACACAGAATTAATTGTGTGTATTTGATAAAATAGTTGCAACAAAGAAATGTAATGTGTCACATTGCACTGTTAAGAATAGATGTAATGCCAGTGCAATTATTAGTAAACCTCTTGTGTGTTTAAATGGTATTTATTGTGAAATATTGTAACATCATCTGTAAGTAAATAATGTTATTTATAATTTTAGTTGCAAACAAAATTTATAAATTGAGGGGGTCAGCGCAACAGTGGTCTAACCCCTCCAACATGGAAAATTAGTTAGTGATGCTATTTACATGGCTTGGAGGTAAACTTTATTCTTATATAAAGGTTGGACAAATTAAGTTTGCTGTAGGTAGTTTTGAAGTCAATAATCTGTTCCCTGAAACAGAATTCCTCTTGTGTAAGGGCAACAAAAAATTTTGAAACCAAGATAAATAAATCCAAAGAAACTGGAGACTATTAACGGTCTTCAGAAATATGTACCGTTCATTTATAATTAATTTCATGATAATCTGATTTCTGTAAATGAGGTAAGTGTTGAAGAAACTGGGGAGAATGGAGTGAGATTTTTCATTTATTTAATCATGTGTAGAACTGAATAATCATTGGAACTTATAAATAAAATTAATACAACTCCTTTCCTCTTAAAATAATGTTTTAATGCACGTAAAAATCCAACATTTATTGAAATAATTTTTTTCTACTCTGTCAAGTTGAAATAAATGTCAGGCCAACAGTGGTCTAACCAAGAAAACAGTGTTGCAGCCTCTCATAAAATTGATAATATCTCTGAACACTCTGAACAGTAGACTATGTAACATTGCAGTTAAGTTTACCGAGCATCATAGAACACTCCATTACCAATAAAACTGCATTTTTCAAATTGTATGAAAAACTACAATGTAGAACTTGAACTTGCTTTTTTCTTTAAACTATAAAAATGTGGGATAGACCACTGTTGCGCTGACCCCCTCAATTTAACTGCAGTGGCCTAATGTAAGGTTGCCAAAAAAAGTCTGCAGTGATGTGGCCCTTAGTCGGGTGGCAATAATTGAATTTGGCCCTAGGAGTGAAACAAGTTGTGCAGGCCTAAACTAAACACAGCATTAGCTTTACACCTTAATTTACACATAAAGAGGAATGTACAGATTTGCATAGATTCTCACAATTAATGATGCTATAGTTCAGTGGTTCCCAACCTGTGATGCATGGGTCCGGAGGGGGGGGGGGGTCTGGCAACTATTAAAAACTGCTGATATGACTTACCATATTTTTGTATTATAACAAAAAAGTCATAAATTTTATTTCACTCTATGTCAGAAAAGTTTGATTAACTACTGACAGTTGACCGCAAACACAGGGCAGTCTCTAAATCCCTTTCAAAGGACGGACATGCACTTTTTTAATATAAAAAATGGAGAGAACTGTATGTGTGTGTCTATCAAATAGCCTAACTCTTGTCAAAAGACACCAAGGGGATTGCCTGGCTTAAAATCCCCACCCTACGGACGAATCAGTATCAACAGTCGTAAGCACTGCAGAGAGATTTAGGAACTCAAGGTTTATTTCATGCACAGGCTAGTGATTAGAAGCTGTACATCATCACCTCTCCTTAATCCAGCCCTTTGGATCTGGTTAAAAAACCCACCCCTACTGGAAATCAAACCCAGGCTGCTAGCTTAGAAGGAGAAATGCTGCCAACTGCGCCATGGCAGCAGACAATGAAGAGAACTTGTGATGCCACTTTTTGTGTCCCTTGTGTTGTGGTAAGCTGTTTTGTTGAGTACTAATTCTTGTGTCTTTTTGTGGTCATGATTTTCCAAGTTAGTCTAAATATGGACCAGTGGCTAAAATGTATGGAGTTACAGTGTATTCCACTCAGCCAAATGTCACAAAACAGCTTCATTCATCACATAAAACAAATATATATATATTTTTTGTTTTTCATTTTGTATTACGTTATGTAAATAATTCGTTTTCAAGACTTGTTTATAGGTAGGCCTAAATGTAAAACACAAATATTTTTATCCTGTTTTATTAGACAAAATTTAATAGCGAAATATGGAAAATTATAGAAAAAAATTAAGGAGACAAAGCAGAGTATTCAGGGGGAACAAAAGGTTAGGAAACTCTTGTCATAGCTCATGCCTTGGTCAGATTCACAAAAATGTAATACAGTAATTAAGTATGCATACTTCATTCTTACATTGATGTAAACAGACCACGATCACATTTACATGTGTATTTTTAAAGCGGTATGTTGCCATGTTTCTTTGGAGGATTACTTAAATTCTTTGTCTTAAGTAAATCCAGATCTTGACAGATTCTCCATCGCGTTGTTCTTGGTTCTATAATATCATCCACAAAACCTGAAATTTGAAGGTTAATAAAGGAAAAGTCATAGAGAATAAAGCAAAAATTAGATGAATAATATGAATCTTTTTCAGATATGGAAAACTACTCTGAAAATAGCAAATACGAACCTCTAACAGCTGCTGGGAATGGATTTCCAAATTTTTCAACATACTCTGCTTCATATTTGCTCACATCAGGTCTCCCTTTGAACAGAATAGAAGTGGCTCCCTTTGCACCCATCACAGCTACTTCAGCAGTTGGCCAAGCGTAATTGATATCTCCTCGCAAATGTTTGGAAGACATGACATCATACGCTCCTCCATACCCCTGCAATGAAGCACTAATTAATATGCAGTACAGCATTACCTCGGTTATATGTTTTTGAAGTAATGTATCCTGTAAGTGAGAAAATGTACAATGTATAACTGACAAAAATTTCAACTGTAACTGCAATTTCTTTAACCATTTCAGAGCTCAATTTATATATTTAAATAAGTATCCATCAAGTGAAATCACCAACTGGCTCAATGAGGAAAATTTCAGTGGAATAGCTAGTACTGGTTCTCATCAATAGAGACCGGATTTTAAAGGGAATTCCTTTTTTTATAATTTATCACAAAACTTGATAAAATTGAATAGGGCATTACTTAGTAAGTTTCAACTGCAAATTACCTGGTTTTAACTTCCCTTTTTTTCCCTTTTTTAGGCTCATCTCCCTTTTTTTAGGAACTTTCCCTTTCCAGTACCTTTTTTGCTAATTTATTTTGAAAATTTCGTAAATTACCCAGTATTTGGTAATATGAAAACATTAAAAATTGTTTTCACTGATTCACCATTGAAAAAATAATTCCTCCCAACAGAATGGAGCGTTACAGCAGTGGCGATTATTCCATATAGGATGTGAGGATCATCCTACACTTCATAATTTATCTACATAAATGTTTACTAGAAATCACTGTCAAAATAATTAAAATAGTAAAATGACAAAACGGCGTTATTGGAGAGCACTCGGGAAGGAAATTAGCGGTTGTGTTTTGAGCAGGTTGGTATTTGAGAGGATGTCCTCAGTGCTGCTAATACACAGTCCATGCCGTTTTTAAAGCTCGGTGGCATGTGAAGGGTGAGGCAGGGAAGAGAAAAGGTGGTGGGAAGCCAGTTTCATGTGGAGGCAGTTGAGGACGTCTTACGTTTCTTCCTCACATATGTTCCTCATTTTCGATAGCTTGCTTTCTAAGGGGGGAGTGATAATATTTTTATTAATATTTATTTATTTCATTTCTTGGTATATATTATAGGCTTAGCTGTTATTAACCTTTACAGTGCTGTTTATATTTCAATATAAGTATTCCTGGAGTAATATCACTAGTGAATTACAAGTTTGATATCAACTACAAAAATTATAGCGGAATAGCTGATTTCCGTAAATGACAGTTTTCATACGTGGTTAAATATTTTCATATTTTACAATAAAGCATTATTGTATTAAATTTATATCTCAGCCTTTATGCATTTCTTACGGTGACGCATATGTATGTCAATAGCAGTGAATAGGTTAATTCGCTCTCTCCACACCATCCTACACAACTAAAAAACCAGGAGTCGCCACTGCGTTACAGAGAAATCACAGGCTTGGGGAACATGGATTTCGTGTGCTATTTTCCTCTGTGAGAATTTCAACAAGATCAAGGAATTTCTTCAGTCGTTAGATGATACAGAATCAGCACCTGTAGAGCAAGCAAAGGCTTTACTTACAAACCCGAATTACGTTATCTAGTTCAACTCCTTTCTAATGAAGTAAAGTAAAACATAAAACAAACATGTATCTCTCTCTTGAATTTTTAAGCTCTCTTGTACTTTTGTATCCCTTTTTTCCACCTATTTTTGGCAATAATTTTCCCTTTTTTCGTCCTTTTTTGGGTTAAAATTTTCCCTTTAAAATCCGGTCACTACTCATCAATGACAACTGGAGTCAGCCTGGGTAGAGCAGTGAGTATTGTGCTGGCTTTCTGTGCTCAAGGTCACAGCTTTAAACTTGGTCAAAGTCGATGATATTTATGTCTTAGGCACATGTCTGTAGAATTACAGGTGTGCAAAGAACTCCTGCGGTACAAAGTTCTGGCACATGCCCCTAAGGTTACAGGCCAAAGTTACAGTACATTCCCATCAACAAAGCAATGCCAACTGTAACATGTACATAAAAATCCTTACATTTTACCTAAAATATTATTATTATGTATTACTAGCTGAAAAGGCCCGGGCTTTGTATTTTTTAATTTGAAATTAACTTATGGAGGACTTTATGTATGTAGAACTTGAAATGAAGAAAAAGATTTATCACACTCAAACTATTCCATCAGAAAATGCCAGATATAGCTTTTTATGGCTCATAGAGGATGTCGAATGCTGCATTCCGTTGCTTCTACACATCATGCTTGGGAGGGGTTGAAATAAGAAGAAATATAAATTAAATAAGATTGTATTGACTTGACGGAAAATTTTATTTCTCATTCTCATGTTACCATACAACCTTTTCGGGGCTGAAATAAAAGAGAAATGCAGTATCACTTTCATACTTTCCTCCCCTAAAACCTGGGACATAATATACTGCGAGCATAGGACTCAAAATGTTCCACCTATGATAAACATCCCTATTTCTCAACTAATACAAAGCCTACAGCTATGGATAACGTATAAGCGGAAAGGATTATTTACAGACTTCTGATATAGCATACTCACACACTTAAGTTGTCCCTGAATACGACCTCTTCTTCTACATCAAAATGTGAAGTGAGAAAATATTTCTTATGTCGAGGGTAGAGAAAGTTATGTGACTACATCACACTGTGCTTTATTTTCGTGGATTTCATTTTCAGTAATTATTTTCGCCAATATATTACATCGATGAAATCATAATTCGTTCAAGTTGTGCCGCTTATTTTCCGACACTTTATATTATTATACTTGCTCCGATTATTTACTTATAATTTTGCTGTTTTCACGTATTCTATTTACTTCACATGTTTGTTTACGTACATATTCTGCGTCTGTGCGCAAGCATTTACTTCACATGTTTGTTTACGTACATATTCTGCATCTGTGCGCAAGCATTCCTTTTTTGTTTCGGGTTCGTTTTTCTTTTGCCCTTCAGGCTGTGGTTACCCTTGTTCTCTCTGCTCGACAGTGCCCTCTTTCTGTGTTTGTTGGTACTAACTTTTGGGGGCGTTGTCTCGCAGGGAGTTTTCTGTCCCGAGCGGGGACGAGGGAGTTGCCTTCCGATCGTACAGCAAGACAGTCACGCTAATACCTCTGGACTCCTGTCGTCGAGCTCCCGGCCATCTCGGAGCTGCTGGACGTCTTTTCCGAGGTTGTGTGTGCTACAGTACAGTTCTTATTTTCCAACATGTAATTCTGCTCATCCTTCTAACTTTAGCAGGTATGTCTTGTTAGTTTTTTTTTTTTTTTTGGCTGGTGGGCCTCTAGTTTATTTCATTTGCGTTTGATTTGTTTTACCCGCCAGTTTTCAATTTTGGTTTTCTCAATTTTTGCGTTATGGTTAGTTTTTTCTTTAGGAATGCTTGCCCGACCGACCACATCTCAATATCAAGCCTTCAGCTCTAACCTACTTTGAAATTTGCATCGATATTTCTGTACACTCATGCTTTCCTGCCTCACAGGATGTTTTCTGGAGTTTTGTTTTGGCCAAGTTTTTATTTGAAGAGTTGTGTTATCCATAGTGTTTTGATCAATTAATTATAAATAAACTGGCATTTCTGGAACTTCACCTTAATTATTTTTGCTAAATCCTTTTATTTCCTGCACATGTTATATTGATTGTTGGGAGTTTTTTGCATTTTGTTACGGCCTGGGTACCAAGCCTGTGGGGCACATATTATTCGCACACGTTATCTTGAGCTTCACACTCCATAATGCTGAAAACCGTCCATATAAAGAAGGCCTCGCTCGAAAAAATGAAGATTGCGACCCGTCCCCAGTATTGCCATACCCAAAAACTTCCCGTTGAGGCATTCTTGAGCTACCGTCAATTTTTTTTATTTGTTTACATCATATTATTCTGAAAATGACAGAATAAATCCAGGGATATTAGAAGAACAGTACTGGTGTTGTGGAAATGGTCGATATAAGTGACAACGAAGTTAAAAATAAAGATTCTTTAAACCAAGAAGTATCGGAAATCAGCGAAATAATGAACCAAATAAATGAAATGGAAGGAAAAACAATTTAATGTGTTTCAAGCTGAATCTGTCGTTGGAGAAAAGAACAAGTCAAGTTTTATTATTTCGTTGTATGAATTGTGTTGTATTAATTACCTACAAACTTTCGCGAAAGGCATTTAGTTAAATTACTTCAATTCAGGCATGTGAAAGTGCGTATTCAAGTAGGCCTACATGTACAATGCTACGACTTTTAAACGATTTTCTATATTCTGAAGACCGAGAGAGAAATTGTCTAAATAGGTTTATTCATTTCTCCAGCGATATATTCTACTATAATATCTGAATCAATATAAAATCTTTAGTTTGGTAGGGAGAGTTGAAAGTGCTACAGATTACAGTTAGTTCCATTGTGACCCAGCATAAAACTACACACGTTATATTTTCTGGTAATTGGCAACCCTTCAGAAACAACGTCAATTTCAACTCACCACCTTCTGCAATAGTCAATCTCTTATACTGCTTGCAATATCAGCTCTCCTCACCCCCGCATTTTTTTGGCTCAAGATAAAGTGTGAGCATAATAACAAAGTCCAGCATTATATAGTCGCCAAAGCCCAATGTTATCAAAGTAAACAATACACTGTTGTCATGTGAACTGAACAGCATTTCATTTTTTCAGTATAATATTCACAGAAATTATATAATTTTCAAGGGAAGGACTGATTTGTTTCAATTTTAATGTTGACAGCGTTACTTCCCGGGCTTAACTGGGTATGTGTGCAAAATGTCGTGTAAATTGGTAAAGAAATGTAGATTTGTATAAGGAAGAAACATACATACATACATACATACATACATACATACATATGTAGCTATGTTGTAGCTTACTTTATTAATCAAATCACTCTTAATCTACACACTGAATTTACTATTTACAATACATTGAATTATGTTAATTACAAACAGTTTGCTTGACGCCGCATGTGGTTGTGGAGGTTGCAGGATGCCGCGAGACAACGGGAGCGCGTCCAACCTTCTCTGGAGCTCGGCTTTGTCTGGGGCGAGAGGAGCATGGCGTTCTTCCTCCTAGCATGGCATGGGATTTCGCATTGCCTGCTGGGAGCAAGCAATGCTACGCACAATGTTGTGGTGGCGTGACAATGTTCCGCCACACCAGCCCCCCACGAAGTTAAGTGGTTACGTCAGAAGGTGTGCTGGGAATCTCACACACCAGCCTGAACGTGTTGTCACTTTCTTGTCACATGGTGGAACTGTTGGTGGACCTGTGTTCATGTTGTCTGTGGTGTTGTGTGCTCTTGCTGAACTGATGCCGTCGTTGGGCTGTGATGCCAGTGGTGGTAGGGGCATGGGATCTTCAGCAAAAATAAAGGCAGGCTTCACTCTGTCAATGCTGACTTCGACATGCTTGTTGCACATATCCAGCGTGAGAGTTTTGTCTGTACGTTTGACCACACGGTAAGGACCAACATACGGTGGTTGGAGAGCACCGCGAACTGAATCGTCTCGCAGGAACACGTGGGTGCACGTGGCAAGGTCCTTAAACACAAAGGTGCTGCGGGGGCTGTGTCGGGAAGCTGGTGGTGCACGTAACCTGTCCATTTGCTGTCGAAGTTTTACAACATAGGTGGATGCATCCTCGGCCTGTAGGCTTCCTGTTGCACACAGCATTTCTCCAGGAAGACGAAGGGGTTCCCCGTAGATCATCTCTGCTGGAGAGGCTCCAAGGTCTTCCTTGTGCATACTGCGGATACCAAGTAAGACAAGTGGTAGGGCCTGGATCCAAGACATGCCGGGGTGGCACATTATAGCTGCTTTGAGTTGCCTATGGAAACGTTCCACCATGCCGTTCGCGCAAGGGTGGTAGCTGGTAGTGCGGGACCTAGAAGTGCCAGTCAGATTGCCCAGGTTCTTCAGCAACTGCGACTCAAACTGGCGACCTTGGTCGGTCGTGATGCGGGCTGGAGATCCGAAGCGAGAGATCCAACACGTGAAGAAAGCTTCAGCCACATCCTCTGCCGTGATGCGTTCTAGAGGCCATACTTCTGGCCACCGAGAGAAACGGTCCACGGCTGTCAGGCAGTACCTGAAGGCTCCAACCAGTGGTAGAGGGCCAATGAGGTCCAGATGTACATGTTGGAAGCGTCCAGAAGGTGGTGTGAAAGTGCCTAAAGGTGAAGATACGTGGCGACTGACCTTTGCTCTCTGACACTGCTGGCATGATCTAGCCCAAGTGCGGCAATCTTTCTGTATGTGTGGCCATACAAAACGTTCTGAAACCAACCGTGCTGTAGCTCTAGTTCCAGGATGGCTGAGGGAGTGGAGAGATTCAAAGACTTGCCTTCTGTATGGTGTGGTGACAAAGGGTCTAGGTTGTGATGTGGAGGTGTCGCAGTATAGTGTGATGTCAGTTCCTGGGACCTGGATCTGCTGGAGTTGGAGAGCTGAGTCACCGCGTAGCAGTGCACTGAGTTCTTCATCACCGTCTTGCGACTGGGCCAGGACAGAAAGGTCAAGATTATGGCTTGATACTGCGTTCACTCTCGAAAATGCATCAGCGACGACATTGGAGGCGCCTGTGACGTACTGAATGTCTGTCGTGAATTGGGCAATAAATGATAACTGGTTCAACTGCACAGGGGGTAGCTTGTCACGGCGTTGCTGGAATGCATATGTTAAGGGTTTGTGGTCTGTGAAGATGGTGCATTGATGCGCCTCAAGGATGTGTCTGAAGTGCTGGACGGCTTCATATACAGCGAGGAGCTCGCGGTAGTATGCGGGCCATGTGAGTTGCCGGGGTGCTAATTTCTTGGAAAAGAAGGCTAGCGGTTCCCAACTATCGCCGATTTTCTGTTGAAGGCTGGCTCCTACGGCAGTGCCAGATGCGTCTGTGAAAAGAGCCAAAGGTGCTTCTGGGACGGGATGGGCTAGCAGAGTTGCCTTACCAAGGGCTTCTTTGCAGGCGATGAATGTGTGCTCCAACTCTGGTGTCCATGGTACAGGCTGTGATCCCCGTAAACTGGATACAGCAGCGTGTAAAGGGGCCTGGTTCTCTGATGCAGATGGAAGGAAGCGACGGTAGAAGTTGATCATCCCTAAGAATCTCCGAAGTTCACGCGCAGTCTTAGGGAGGGGAAAGGCCTGCAGGGCAGCAATCCGGTCAGGCAGTGGACGTGTACCAGAAGCAGATACTTCGTATCCAAGGAAGGTGACACTTGGAGAGCCTAGGACACTTTTGTTGGCATTCACCAGGATACCGTGCTCTGTGAGGCGTGTGAAGAGAGCTCGCAGATGGACCTTGTGTTCCTCTGGGTCTCGGGAGAAGACCAGGATGTCGTCGACATAGGCGAATGTAAAATCAAGACCAGCGAGCGCCTCATCAATAAAACGCTGGAAGGTCTGACCTGCATTGCGTAGGCCGAACGTCATGAATGGGAACTCGAATAGTCCAAAGGGTGTGGTGATTGCGGTTTTTGTTATGTCATCAGGGTTCACAGGTATCTGGGTGTAGGCCTTCACTAGGTCTATCACCGAGAAAGTTGTGCATCCACGGAGTTGGTGACTGAAGTCATGGATGTGACGAGCCGGGTATCTGTCTGGAACGGTCCTAGCATTGAGGCCACGGTAATCTCCACATGGTCGCCAACCTTCGTTCTTCTTGGGCACGAGGTGTAGAGGCGATGCCCAAGGTCCTTCTGAACGGCGTGCGGTTCCTTCCTGGAGCATGACGTCAAACTCTTGTTTGGCGATTTGTAGACGGTCAGGAGCAAGGCGACGAGGGCGGCAGGATATAGGGGGTCCTGGAGTGGTGCGGATGTAGTGGAGAGTAGAGTGACGCACTGTTCTGTGGGTTCCTGGTGGGCGGGTCAGGTCAGGGAATTCGTGTAGGATGTCATGGTACAAGGATGTGCTAGACAAGGCTTTGATGCTTGGTTGTGAGTTTCCAGCGGGTTGACAGAGCGTGGACATACCTGTGATGCCATCGACAAGGCGTTGGTTATGGCAATCCGGAAGAAGGTGAAAAGATGCCAGAAAGTCTGATCCTATTATTGGGACCTCAACATCAGCAATGACGAATCTCCATGTAAAATTTCGTCGCAAGCCAAGGTTCAGTTGTAGTGTGACGATCCCGTATGTTTTGATGGTGGAGCCATTTGCTGCGCTGAGTTCATAGTCAGCATTTGGTCGTTTCCCTTTCAGGAAATGGCGTGGGAAGCAGCAGAGGTCGGACCCAGTGTCTATGAGGAATCGATACCTGCTGTTTCGATCCATTGCAAAGAGGCGGCTCCCTCCTGTTGGGCAACCATTTACCGCCATTACTGGTTGCCGTTGGAGTTTGTTGAGAAGTTGCAAGGGGGGGTGCACTTCTAAGCTTTATCACCGAAGCGATGATGGTACCAGCAAGTTCCATCGTTCCTGGGGTTGGAGTTTCTGCTGGAGCGTCCTGACCTGTCACGTGACTGTGAGCGTGCTCGGAAGGAGGTCTGCAGTGCTGCCATCTGTTGCGCGAGCTCGTCAAGTCGTTTGGTTAGCACACACACTTCACCACTAGGGGGGGTGGTTACCGCATGAACAGAAGCGGAGTTGATGGTTGGGGGAGTCACTTCGAATATTTTGTCAGCGAGCTGTGCCACCTTGTCCAAGGGGATTTCCGCTTGAGTTTGGAGGATGGCCTGCACTTGGGTGGGGAGGCGCTGAATCCACAATTGGCGGAGGAGGTTGTCCTGCACTTGAGTGGAGCCCGGTAACGACCTTAAGTGCCGCAGGAACTGAGAGGGTTTGCGGTCCCCAAGTTCCTCCTCCATAAGCAGTTGCCGCACACGTTGTTCTTCCGAAAGCGACAGACGCCGTATTAGTTCTGTTCGGAGATGCGTGTATGCGTTTGCTGTGGGAGGGTTAGTAATAATGTCCTCCACTTCCGCAGCGTAGCGGCTGTCCAGCTGCGACACTACATACGCGTACTTCGTTGATTCTTGCGTGACGCCAGCAACACTGAACTGTGCCTCGGCCTGGGCGAACCACAACGCGGCTTTGTCCGGCCAGAATTGCGGAAGTTTCACGGTGATTCGGTTCACTGTGTGCGACGTTGTAGGCGGAGTTTCAGTGCTGCGGGTCTGCATCTGTTGCTGGAGAAGCTGGTATTTTTCTTGTAGCTGCAGGAGTTCCTGTTGGAGTTCCTCCATTGTGGTGCTGATGCGGAAAATTGCAGCGCGCGTGTAGACTGTGTTTCTTTGTTCGCGTGGCGCGACGCGTTTTGGGCCTATGCGTTGTTCGTTTCGGGGTCACCAATGTAGCTATGTTGTAGCTTACTTTATTAATCAAATCACTCTTAATCTACACACTGAATTTACTATTTACAATACATTGAATTATGTTAATTACAAACAGTTTGCTTGACGCCGCATGTGGTTGTGGAGGTTGCAGGATGCCGCGAGACAACGGGAGCGCGTCCAACCTTCTCTGGAGCTCGGCTTTGTCTGGGGCGAGAGGAGCATGGCGTTCTTCCTCCTAGCATGGCGTGGGATTTCGCATTGCCTGCTGGGAGCAAGCAATGCTACGCACAATGTTGTGGTGGCGTGACAATGTTCCGCCACACATACATATATACACACTTTCGATTTTATATATTAGATAATGTAAGTTACTAGTCATATTATACCTTGGGTTTACAATTTTTTGAGGTAACACATTCATACGTCAGTAGCAATGAAAAAGTTAAACACTATAACACCATAGACAGCATAGTGAATAATAAAAAGCAATTCTACATCATGGGTTTGTAAGTATGTGAGAAAACAGCGCATCTGCTCAACAATCAACTACGAGAATCAAAACTTGCCATCTACTGAGTTACATACTCAGTTCAGTAAACCAGTAAAAAATACTGCTGGTGAAAACACTGCAAGAAAAAGATCCAGCAGCAAAATAGGTCAAGTTGCCACAGGAAACCACGGCCTTTTTATTGGGGGTCAAAGGTACAATTGTATAATTTGATTTCATTCTCAACTAACTATTTCCGTCAGCGATATTTTTAATCACTGTTCCAAGTACAGAATAAATCAAGAAACAGACTGCTCAACATGGACAGCGAGCTACATGCAAAATTGTCCAAAAATATAGAACCACATAGAAAAACTTAACAAAAATGCGAGTTCACCATCTACACTGAATTCCTATTTTATATCAGATATATAATAATACTAGCTGAAAAGGCCCGGCGTTGCCCGGGCTTTGTATTTTTTAATTTGAAATTAATTTATGGAGGACTTTCGATTTTGAAACTCTAGGTCCTTATATAATATGTATGTAGAACTTGAAATGAAGAAAAAGATTTATCAAACTATTCCACCAGAAAACGCTAGATATAGCTTTTTATGGCTCATAGAGGATGTCGAATGCTGCATTCCATTGCTTCTACACATCATGCCTGGGATGGGTTGAAATAAGAAGAAACATAAATTACATAAGATTGTATTGGCTTATCGGAAAATTTTATTTCTCATTCTCATGTTACAACCGTTTCGGGGCTGAAATAAAAGAGAAATGCAGTATCACTTTCATACTTTCCTCCCCTAAAACCCGGGACATAATATACTGCGAGCATAGGACTCAAAATGTTCCATCCCATGCTTAGGCCTATGATAAATCTCAACTAATACAAAGCCTATGGATAACGTATCAGCGGAAAGGATTATTTACAGACTTCTGATATAGCATACTCACACACTTAAGTTATCCCTGCAATACGACTTATTCTACATCAAAATTTGAAGTGAGAAAATATTTCTTATGTCGAGGGTAGAGAAAGTTATGTGACTACATCACACTGTGCTTTATTTTCGTGGATTTCAATTTCAGTGATTATTTTCGCCAATATATTACATCAATGGAATCATAATTCGTTAAAGTCCAGCATTATATAGTCCCCAAGGCCCTATGTCATCACAGTACACAATTCACTGTTGTCATGTGAACTAAACAGCATTTCATTTTTTTCAGTATAAAATTCTCAGAAATTATATAATTTTCAAGGGAAGGAGTATTTTGTTTGAATTTTAATGTTGACCGCTATACTTCCCGGGCTTAACTGGGTATGTGTGCAAAATTCCGTGTAAATTGGTAAAGAAATGTAGATTTGTATAAGGAACAAACATACATACATACATACATACATACATACATACATACATATCCACAAACACACATTCGACTTTATATATTAGATATCCTATGTAATAATGTATATAATATATATTTGACCAATATGTAAATACTCAAATAGATGTTGCATGGCACGGGTATTGGGGTCCAGACACCAAGATTTTTGGGGTCAATGACTAAAAGTATTTGGAAACAAATCTCTTTTACCCCTCCCCCCACCCCAAAAAAAAATGGTTGAATCTGAATTTAAAAAAATATTGAACTTAAATCGCTTTAAGAGGGTCAATCTGGTCTATCCATTACAGTGTGCCATGCTTTTAGGTGACTTGGATAAACTTATTAGAGGAGCTTGCAAACAACTTGTTGGTTTACGTCATGTCTGCCCGATGCATTATTTATTTATTAATTTATGTCTTTTGATCATACAAGATGATATGAGACAGGTGAACATATACAGTGAGTCTCAGACAGATTGGTGCCGCTTGTCGCGCGCGCCGTGTTTCTCTTGTGATGACTCAACACTACCCGTGTCGCGGCCATCTGTGTCCCCGCAGGTAAGTAAACAATTCCTGCATATCCTGCAGTTGAGCATTGTTCTCGTGTTGTACAGACGTGAAAGTGTTATTCGGTAGTTGTCACAACTAAAAGAAAACATTAGGATAGAGATAAACTCAATAATAATGGAAGAACAATTAATGCGTATTAATCGGAATTTCCTATCACAATGCCAAAAATGTGTGGATGTAGGAGGACACTTCCAGCATCTCCTGTAATAAGGTAGGTGCCTATTTTCGTTATTTTAAAACTTATTTCATTTATTTTCACTGTCACGCACGGACAAGTCCGTCAACCGCCGGGGAGTTCCTTTGCCGCATACCGGGGATAGGAGCGTCATCTGGGGGGAACACAACACTCGGCGCGGCGGAACCAATCTGACTGAGACTCACTGTAGTTATATATACAGTATAGAAAGATAATAAAAAGAGAAGACAAAGAGTTCTAATTACAGGATATTTACAAGCAGATATCAGTCACTTAGATACAGATGTGATACAAAAACAATGTGTGTTTTTAACAATATCTGCACCCAGATATAACTGGGCATGAGTTTTCAGTAGCCTAAGCTGAAACATATTTACATTATAGGTATATAATTATACAGCTGTTTAGTAAAATCAGAGATAATAGCATAAAATTATTTTTTATATAGATTGCATTAAGTACCTTCTCAGATCAATCTTAGCTTATTGATGTTACAGTAGGAATGGAGCTGAAGTTGTAGTATTCCTCAATACTATAAAAGCATGATTCAAGCAAGTATTTCTTTAGTGTGGTTTTAAATTTGTTTGCACGTTTTATGTCTTTCAGATATTGTGGTAGTTGGTTAAATAAGTGAATTCCGTTATATGTTGGTCCTTTTTGGAATAAGGATGTACTGTGAGGGGGGATAGATAGGTCGGATTTGTTTCTAGTGTTGTGGTTATGGATGCTTTCGATTCTGGTGTAGTCGTTTATGTGTTTTTTAACGAATAATAATAGTTCAAATATACAAATAGTTGGTAGAGGCATAATTTGCAAGGCTTTGAAGATAGGCTTACATGAGTCAGTTATTTTTGCTCCATGTAGGATTCTAACGATTCTTTTCTGAATCCTAAATATTGATGCGCTTTTGGTGCTATTACCCCAAAAATGATCCCGTATCTGATAATGCTATGTACATGTGCAAAGTAAAGAGATCTGGTTGTGGATGGGTTTGTGACTTTTTTGATGTGGTAGATTGCATATACGAATTTTCCTAATTTCTTACTTATTTCTTTGATATGGGGGCTCCAGGTCAGGTGTTCGTCTATGATTATGGCCAGGAATTTTGTTGATGGAGCATAAGTAATGGAGTTTTCAAATGTAATGGTCGGCTTTGAGGGATTTTTATTCCTTTTATGGTGGAAGGATATCGCTATTGATTTGCTTACGTTAAGTATGAGGCCATTTATACTGAACCAATTTAAGAGTTGCTGTGTCACTGTTTCGATACTGCTCTTAAGGTGGATTTGATTTTTGCCAGTTAGCAGAATGTTTGTGTCATCCGCAAACAGGGTGGTGAGTTCAGAATCGTTATTTAATGGTAGGTCATTGATAAAAAGTATGAAAAGAAGGGGAGCAAGGACTGAGCCTTGAGGGACTCCATATTGTGATATTTTCTTTCCAGACATGTGTTTTTCAAGAGTACGGTTTTTTTTTGTTTGGATAAGAAATTTTAACTGCATGGTTACGATTATACATGTATGATTTTAACCAGTTTAGGGCTGCCCCTCTTATCCCACAGTTTTCTAATTTCATTAGTAGCAGATCATGATCCAATATGTCAAAGGCTTTAGATAAATCTAGGAATAGAGCAATGCAACTTTATCCTGAATCGAGTATGAATCTAACGTGCTCAATGAATTTATGGACTGCTGTTTCAATTGATTTTCCTTTTAAGAAGCCATGTTGGTGTTCTGTTATTATTTCACAGTGAGTCAGAAATGATGACAGTCGGTTAAACATAATTTTCTCTAAGATTTTGGATATAGGTGATAGGAGGGATATTGGTCGGTAGTTCTCCACGTTGTCTTTGAGGCCTTTTATATACACTCTGAACAAGTTCAGCAACCTGTGTCAATGACAGCAAGTTGGGAAGCACATATCCAACACACAGACCACATGCAACACTCTTTTTCATATTGATAATCAGGGACTTTGAAGGTGAAAGGATTTCTGCAATGTCAAAATTGAACATCGATTTGCATACTGGTTTTAAAAACCCAACTCAATTTCAAATTGCACACATTAACTTGTTTGATACAATAACACACATAGACACACAACTCAATTCCCCACAACAACACACCCCCTTACCAATAAATTATCTCAGTTGACACTCTGCTGAAGATGTGGGAAAACATGCCATGAAAGGGCCATCCAGAAAGTTTACCAAGGTAAATAAAATTGTGCTCCAATAATTTAGCAATAAAAATGACTTAAGAGATGTTAAAATATGAATATATTGGGTGTTACTGAGGTATAATGTAATGCTTGTTACATCTAAGAGGTTGACCTCTTATTGCCTAGGCCTCAGGTTAAGTTTTTTCCTTTCCCTTTTAATAGTCTGTACAGCGTACTAAATGAATATTTCTTTTTTTGTTATTTCTAAAAATCTACTTCTTTTTATTTATTCTAAATGGTTATAATGATTTTTATATCTATGTTTTATCATTTTCATTGTCAAAGTCAGAAGTAACATCGTATGTGTAGGTTCTGTACATAGGCAAATCTTGTTCAACTTTTTAGCTTGTGTTTACATTGTTCTAAATATTAAAAACCTGTTTAATAACAATTACCGGTACTTCCTTTTTCTTTTACAGAAATATGACCCAAGAAAGACAAGCGGATAGAAAAATAAATAAAAATTATATGGGGAGGTAGAAATAACATTTGCCAAAAGAGTAAATAAAATTATGAGAAATATGTACATTGATTGAATAAAATACCAGTAGAAGGAAAATAAGAGAATAAGATATAATCCCATATGAGGTGGTGAGTCACACTTGAAAACAAAATTTACTTCATAAAACAACTAAAAATTCATTTTCTATATTTCATTCTCAAGAGAGGAGATTAGGTCCACCGCCGTGATGTAGGGGATGCGTTCACTCCTCTCATGCAGTGGGTCAGGTTCAAATCTTGGTCGGGAAAAGTTATCTAGGTGGGGTTTTTCCTCACCTGTGAGACTAATGTCGGGCAACTTTAGGCCCTTGCGGTCCCCAGATATCATCTGGCCATCATTATCATCTTCATCCCATCCTTGCCTTGTTTGGAGAGAGTGTGTAAGTGAATGGTGTGTCGCGTCCTATTTGTTCGTGTTGTCTCAGAGGTGGCCTCGACATTGGGCTGATCACTCATCCTGGGAAGCCCTCCATGTCCTTGTCTGGTCAAAAAAGTATGTATGTGATCCACAGATAATCCCTCTTCCGACAGGTTCCGGCCCTGTAAGGCCTGGGCGGCTTGGGTCACTTAAATGTCCCTACAAGGGAGAGGTGAAACTAAGATAAAGAAAGAAAGAGAAAGAAAGAAAGATTATGTCTATCAATGATGTGGTCCAACACATTCAACCTAAATGATAAACTTTCTTTTATATGTATGTATGGAACCCCATGTAGGGGGGAAAGGCGGGTTGGGAACAATCCTAAGCACGTAGGCCACATATGCAGGCCCTTTGTACCAACCCCTGGTATTGGGATGATTGGCATGCCCAAAGGCCCCCACAAAGCAGATTCCACCGTGAGCCCCCATGGAACTCCCTAACATCCAGCGAGAACCAGAAGTCATACCATGTGCACCACACCCCCAGGGTCCCTCAGGGTAACAGCGTATACCATGCATTATGGGCCCAATTAGGTGGTCTATGTGCATGAGACCAAAGGGGCTCGACCCATTCACTTCCATTCATTCCTTCATTCAACAGATAATGATAACATTTCTTAGGAACATCTGAATACACGTATTTTCAGCTACTAGTCATGTTTTGTTGCACTTTCTCTGTTCCATCCCGATTTGCTCATTCATTTCACTGTAGATCGCATTTTCTTCACTGAAGTGTTGACTGGTATTCAGTTAGAATGAAAATCTTTGCAAGAAATATGTCTCAAATTATACTGGATAAGAAATAAGTGCCCGATAGACTCCACAAGTTGTTTCCTTTCTTTAGATAGCTGGTTTTACATGAATGAAAAGACTCATTCCACGTTTGCTTTGCAGAAGAGTAATGCAAAGAAACATTGCATTATCTTCAGAAGTTGAGAACAACAGTCAATAGTTTGATAGTAAATAGTGATAGTAAATTTTTGAGGTCCCAGGAGTAGCAAAACAGTAAAAAATGATGTTCAAAAAGCAGATGATAAACAATGTTGCCACAACTGATTTTTGGACAAAAAGAAATGTGAAGGAAGCAGAAAGTATAGAGACTCCCTAGAAGGAAGCAATAATCAAATTAGTTTTAAAGTGATACATCCACCTCCCAGAATTTGATGCAACTTTTGTGTTAATGAAATTTGAGGAGAAAATAAAATAATACATTTATAAGGAAGGTGAAGAAAGAAACAAACAAAAATCCCAGACATTTTAAATTTCTTAAGAATCTTCCTGGAAATAAAATTTAGACTCTTTAAAGATGACATGTCTGCAAATACACAGACGTATGGTGGCCCTAATTTAAACAGGGTATTACAATAAGCAGAGCAGTAAGATGTGTGCTTAATTATTGTTCAAAGACACATGCTGTTAGGCCTATCAGTCTTACCTTTCTTGTGATGACAGTAATCTTTGGGACTGTTGCTTCAGCAAAGGCATATAATAATTTGGCTCCATGACGAATAATTCCATTGTGTTCCTGGCTGGTGCCAGGCAAGAAACCAGGCACATCTACTAGTGTAATGATAGGAATGTTGAATGCATCACAAAATCTCACAAATCTTGCCCCCTTAATAGAGGAGTTTATGTCCAAGCAACCTAGAACATTATTTAAAACCATACATCATAGTACCTATACACCCTTCATGTACATAAAATATTCTTATAGTAAGTATAATTTAACAATAAATATTATGATTAGTTATTTATTTTTCCTTTTGAAATAAAAGTGGATATTATCAACCCATATACATATTTAGCCAAAACTATTAAATACTCAATTTTTAGATGATTTTACTTTTTAATTTTGACACTTGTAGTGCTAGAAGTTTAAATACCATTTTCTGAACGGATTCCTCAAGTGCTGTGCATGCTGGAAGATCAGCCTAGCATGGCAGAATCTTGCCGTATTAATTTGTAATTAGATTGACTGCAGGATGTGAAAGGATGTTTAGTGGAATGAACATTATTTTATCACCTTCAAGAAATAACTTTACATATTAAAAATAATCAACCTGCTCTACTTGAAGCTGATAGTACCTCCCATAAATATATTATGTTATGCCTAGGCCAGGGTTACCAAAGTGCAGATGAAAAAGAAGCATGAAAAGGAAAACACAAAATGCTGCACCTTCAGAAATGAAGTCAATATGAAAAGTTTAGACTAGAACTGGTGAATTATACTTCAATACTGGGTGTAAAATTACAGAACTAAGTTGCATATTATAAAATATATGATTTCAGGCTTGGCAATTCATAAAAGGTTCAGATACATTTTCTTATGCCAAAGATGGCTGTACTGTATAAAATTGTTGAGAAATATTTCACCTCTGCTCATTTCTTGGTTCGAACACTACCAGTGATTACAGTCTAGGCTGTCCGGGTAGCGCCGTGTCGAGTGTTGAGAGGCCAACGTTTCTACAGCCATGTTGCTGTCTTCTTCAGGGCCAAAAGGTCACTGACTAAGTCGGGCATCGGGCTCTTATCTGTTGGAGCTTCTTCTGTGATTGGCCAGACGCCTGCTACTGCTCCGCAACACCACACAGATATATAAGAGCCCGATGCCCGGCTTAGTCAGTGACCTTTTGGCCCTGAAGAAGACAGCAACATGGCTGTAGAAACATTGGCCTCTCAACACTCGACACGGCGCTACCCGGACAGCCTAGACTGTGATGACTCCGGCCGCGGAAGCCTACAGACTTACTACCAGTGATTGTAATTTTATTGTTACTTTAATAAGTCTAATGAACACAAACATAATTTAGGTACTGTAGTTCTTTACCTGCAGCACTTTTGGGCTGATTTCCAACAATTCCAATAGTCCTGCCATTCATTCTGCCAAAGCCTACAATGATATTCTTTGCATAATTTGGCATTATTTCAAAGAATTCTCTTTCATCAACAATATTATGGACTACATCTAACATATCATATGCTTCAGTGGTTTCTTGAGGTATCAGTGTATCCAAAGCTGGCACATCTCGATCCCTGTGATCAATGCATAAAAATATTTCATGACAAGTAACTATTTACAACTATTTGTTAAATTACACACACACACACACTACTACTTTTTGGTACATGGAATTACCTTTTAAAACACTTTCAACAGCTTTCTACAGATATCATCAACTGACTCAACTATTCCAACACAACCACAATGCTGGTAACAAAGGAGTCAACAGTTGCTGATTCCAAAAGATAATTCTGCATACCAAAAAATAGTAGGCCCTAGTGAATGTTAGCATGTAATTCAACCAATAGTTAATGATATTAATGAAATTCATCTTGTATACGATGGTATCTTAGAATAGAAAAATTGTAAGGATTTTAGCCTATACCTCAGTAAAAAGGCAACCAACTAATGAAGCGAAAGACAATATAAAGAAGCGTGTGATACTTATAAGATATAAAATTAATATACTTAAAATACTATTATAGAAAAATTGAAATAATAGCGTGATGAATTTATTGATCTGTGTTAATTTATATTGTAATTGTCATGTACTATTAAAAAAGTTTAGGTTAGAATAACCAAGTAGCAGATAAGGTTTAAAAGTACAAAATATAGGCTATAATTACGTCTAAATGTTAAGATAAGTCAAACTATACATATGCAACAATATATAAAACAATCCCAATAGATATTAGTATCAAACAGATATGAATATACAAGCACCAATTGGACAGATTGAAAAGGCCTATATTAATGATGAAGTCTGTTAATATTGAATTTGTTTATTCAAGTATTAGTAGTCACAATTATAAAACTATGGAATAAAACAAAATGAAGCAATTTGTATACAGTAGAGCATGTCAATAAGTTAAAATCAATCAGAAATAAAAACACTTGTTATGTAAGTGGAGCAACAAGTGTTTTTATTTCTGATTGATTTTAACTTATAAAACTATGGGTTTGTCAAAATCATAAGAAAATACCAATTGCTTATAAAATATTTACAAGTTTGCAGCTAATTAAGCTTAGTAAGATTTAAAAAGAATTCACATATGAATCTTGTTTAAAAAGTATCCACAAATAAACAGTGTTGAAATATCTCATATATTACATGTTATTTTTATCATATATTATGTAAGTGGTAACCTACACAATGACTATAAAGGTATATTTTCTTGCCAATAAAATTAAGTAATTATTAAATTCTTCTGTATATATAATTGTGGTATTGCAATTATAGAGAAAATTTATAGAATACTTTTCATTCTCATATATTTTGTTCTTAAAAGGCTAATAATAGCTGACAGCAACAGTAACATGTGTAGTTTCCAGTCAATGAAATGTTGTAGAGGGAAATGGAAGGAACACAATTTTTGACTTTAGGACTTTGTTTGGAGGTAAACATACTAAAAGTCCTCACTCCTAGGAGGTGAGCCCTCAGAAGATCTCTTTTTTCAGTTTTTCACTTATATCTCGGAAACTATGGGTCCTAGCGATAATATTACTCTATACAAAATTAAAGCTGACAAAATGGTCCACAAGATTGACTCTATTAATTTCTTCGCTATCTCTCCTAGTTTCCGAGATATTCGCGCTCAAAGTTAGCTAATTTTGAAAAAAAATAAAATTGCCTCATGTTTTTTGCCATTTGTCATTAGCGAACTCTTCGGCCCTTCGTCCTACAAAAAAGTCATAAGGAAGAAAGTTGTAGAGAATTAAATATCCTTCAAGAATATATGATACTTTGCGCTTTATCTTCAACCATTCAAACCTTAAAACAATTTTAACTTTATGTATAAATTCCGGGATTTTGTAGAAAATCCTTAACTTGTGTATTTTCCGTTGTTCCACTGCTCAAACTCTATATAAAATCCAATATACACATATTATATATAGTTATATGTATAAATAGTATATACTATATATGTGGCACATAAAGAAATTATATGTGTATATAAGTATTTTTACTATATTTTCAAAATTAATATTGTTTGGTGTAGTTTAATACCATTTTCCACACCCCGAATCTAATGGAACCACTTTGAGAGCTCCATCTCCTACCCCTACATAAATACAATTACTATATATATATATATATGATGGAAATCTCTGACAGTACTCAAAATTGACAATTTATCGAGGATTGCTTAATCTTTATTGTTATTTTGGAGTCATAATAACCCCTTCATAGGCAATAATACTTGTATTCAATGTATATAATATACAGTTAATAACATAATATATATTAACTGTACATTCGCTCCGCAAAGGCATTGGGGTAGGTATTTCCAGAGTCAACAACAATTTGAACATAACTTTTTTATTAACACATTAACTCGTAAATGTTTCTTTGAAACTGTGTTACGTTTAATTTAATTATATATTTACACCTTATAGTACAATAATTATTATAAATTCCTGGCTCTCTTGGAGCGGGATGGTCCTGGCTGGTCATGGGAGCTTTATTCTGGGGTGGGTTCTGCGTCGGTTTCTTCTTCATCCGTAGAGAAAGATACATCTGTAGATACATCTTCTTGGATAACTGGCAGATCAATGTCGAGTTCTTCATCCTCATTGTCCAAGAGGGGCCCCCCATTAAGACAGTTCCCCTGGCAGTTTTGGCACGCAGGGGAACACTTGAGAGATGCCTTTCTGCATCCACATTTGGTGGTGGCACAATCCTTTGTGCACTGACAAAAAATAGATTTTAATATTTCATCCAGTGCAGCCTGCTGCTCACTGTGCAACGGGGATAGAAATTTGTTGGTGGTTAACTCCCACCCATACATCTGAGGAGGCAGCTCATGACCCAACCACGTCTGGACTTGGTGATATGTCCTCAGAGAATGTTGTTTCGCTGCCCCCTCAGTTGGTGGGAGGCATGAGATGTCTGGTTTGATATTGGCTACCGATTTTAAGAAGGATTGGTAACGGTAAGCGTTTAGAGATTTCTCTTTAGGTGGGGCCCCGTACCACCTCAAAATACACTTTTTCCCAGTTTCCTCTATATCATCCTTTGTTGAGGAAGGGTCTGAGAAAACTGCAGCTGCTCCCTGGATGTCTGGAGACTTCAAATACAGTTTGAGAAATCCCTGCTTACTCTTTCGGAAGGCTGCTGAGGTGGTATCACACCCAGTGAAGGCATGTAGAAATAGTATGTCTCGCAGCCCCTAGGTCTGAAGCTCCTGGGTAGAAAACAGAGTAGGTTTTATGTTTCCACGAAAATTATGTCCTGGTCACCAGGTGTTTTAGCCATCAACAGGACTATTAGGTCGACAACCTCACCAACAACAGCTACAACGGTGGTACGTGACAACTCCACGGTGGTACGTGACAACTCCACGGTGGTACGTGACAACTCCACGGCCGTGTCTACAATGAGGACATCTGCATCATTCTGTGCTTGAAGGGTTCTGACTCCATGTGCCTGTAGTGTGACCTCCAGCGTCTTAATCAGCCAACTTTTGTTGTGAGCATTTGATAGGAGATCTTCCTGCTTCACAGTTATGACTGTCTCCTGATTGAAGTGTATGTCGGCTGACTTGCTGAGACGGTACCACCTTTGCTGCTCAGCGACCTTTGTACTTGAGGATGAGCTTGTGTACCCATCAAACACTACAGTGATACTCCTTCCACGATAGCGACTGTTCACAAAATTGACATTGCCATCACAAATGGCAGATATCATGGAACCTCTTTGCCAAATAACCATAGTATCTGAGATATAAAAGAAAGAAAGAAAAAAAAAAAAAAAAAAAAAAAAAAAAAAAAAAAAAAAGGGACCTTCTATGAGCCCCCTGCCCCCTGCTCACCACCTAGGAGGGAGGGTTTTCAGTATGTTTAACTTCTAACTAGTCCAAACAAAGTCTCAAAGTAAAACATTGTGTTCCATTTCCCTCCAGTCATTCATTGACTGGACTATTTATTATAAAATACATATATGCATAGGCCTATTAATTACTTTATGTACAATTTATATATAGTGCATACTATTTACACATATAAATATGTATATTGGCTTTTATATAGAGTTAGAGCAGTGGAAAAACGGAAAATACGAAAGTTAAGTTTTTCTGCAAAATCCCGGAATTTACACATAAAGTTAAAATTGCTTTAACATATGAACGGTTAAAGATAAAACGCAAAATATTGTATATTCTTGAAGGAAATTTAATTCTCTACAACTTTCTTTCTTATGACATTTTCGTTGGGCGAAGGGCCGAAAAGTTAGCTAATGAAATATGGCAAAAAACAAGAGGCAATTTTATTTGTTTTCGAAATAGCTAACTTTGAGCACGGATACCTCGGAAACCAGGAGAGATAGCGAAAACATTAACAGAATCAATCTTGTGGACCATTTTGTCAGCTTTAATTTTGCATAGAGTGGTATTATCGCTAGGACCCACAGTTTCTGAGATATAAGCGAAAAACCGAAAAAAGAGATCTTCTAAGGGCCCTCCTGGCCCCCACTCACCTTCTAGGAGTGAGGACTTTTAGTATGTTTACCTCCTAACTAGTCCAACAAAGTCCCAAGTCAAAAATTGTGTTCCTTCCATTTCCCTCTACACCTCTTTTTGAGCATTCATTGACTGGACTATACTCATATCATGAATATCTGATACGTGTCGAGGACTTACTTTTTGGTAATTCTAAACTTACCTAAACAAAAATCAGTGCGTAACGAGCTCGCACACAGCTTACTAACATAAATATATTAGATAGTCTTATTTTGGTTTTACGCTTCTTATCTGGGAAATAATGTCATTTATTATCCTATGAATTTTCATAAGTATTCACCAATGAAGGTAGAAGAGCAGATGTGGTCAATCGCTTCTTAGTTGTATAGCTGGTTAAACGGAGATGTACATTTTGGTATAAGGTATACCATCTTCAGTCATAGAATCTTGTAATTCCAATTGATGTTTCAATTTGATGGTGTCATGTTGAATGCTTTATTGCTAACTGAGGGTATAGGCTATATTGCTACTGAGGGTATAGGCTAAAATCCTTACAATTTTTCTATTCAATAGTTAATGAATTCATTTATCATGTCACTGTAAAATGGACAACACTGATTCTAATTTTTATGCCATACCTTTTAAATTGGTTTTTTAACTGATGAATTTTCAGTTGACTGCTCAATCCAAACATTAATTGCATGCATTTAAAAAACTACTTACTCACAGCAAATTGATACAGAAATCACGGTATTGTAAGTTTCCATGTGAATATGCCCATTAATGATATTGTGAATCCAAGTTTTCTATAACTACCACATTTGCCGGCGTATAAGATGCACTTTTTTTAAAAATAGGTCTGAAAAATGTTATACGTCAATACTCAGTTTTTTATTTCATTCATTTCTGAAAATTTCCTCTATTCGAAGTTGCCCCGTATATACTTGAATACTACCCACGTATTTTTTTCAAAAATCACGGACGAAAAACTGGGGTGCGGGTATTATTTGAGTACTGGACTCCTTTCATCTGAACTTCGACATTTTATACCATATCGGGCTCAATATAACACGATGCTTTGTAGTAGCCCCACAGTATAGTGTAACAGAAGCGAAGCTGGAATGGAAGGAAAATGAGACAAAGGAGACGCTTTCTTATTCACATGGTCTGCCAGTCTGAAACAAAGCTTTATGCGTACAGACGCCAAGCAAACAGTGCAGTATAAGCAGAACCACTAATTCGGGGAAAGTTCGGTCAATTTCCATGTGACTTTGACCTTGGGTCGGACGCACGTCATCGCATATGGATTCCCACTGAACAGCTGAATTGAAAGTGTTGTTGTTGTTGAAAGTCTTACGCTGCGCATCTAAGACAGACAGATTTCGGCTGGCTGTTACCGTGCACGTTACTTTAGCCTACCATAAGATTTTATTATATGTAATGTAATGTTGATATGTAATGTTAATTATAACTGTTTAATTAAGAATAAAACTGGCAAAATAATTTCATATTTGGGCCTACAGATTTTTTCAGAATTTCCTTTTGAAAAATTTGTGCGGGTATTATTCGGGGGCAGGTAGTATTCGAGTGAATCTTAAATAGTAATCTTACATAGTATTCTTACATAGTATTCGAGTATATACGGGTATGCAATTTTTTTCTTGTTTCCTTGAGGAGTGTGGGAATATTACAGTTTCGTAGAGTTCAGTATTACTTTATATTTAAAATACTGTAAATTCATTATAATGATCAGTCAAAAAGTTTTATCCTTCAAAACTGTGTATAGGCCGGTGTGTCTTATATGCCGGAAAATACGGTAATTGACACAGATTTGTAGGAATTTACTCCCATTATTTCCTATATAAGATGAAAATGTTGCTAATGAAAACTGAAGTCCCCCTATAATGTTACACAACTTCGCATTACATGTCACATCCGAATAGCCAAATGAATTTCCCACATGATGTATTTATGTTAAAAATATAATAACAAATTTCATTAGCCTCCTCATAAGTGTTGTTATTACTGGTAAAATGGAATTATGATTGTACAGAAAGAGGAGAGGAGAAAATCTTGTTAGGATAGCTGCCTTAAATTAAGGGTGCCAATATGACACAGCCAAATGAAAACAATTCTATGAACCATATATTTTATTAATATAAGAATATTTTATTTTTCTAATTTTCAATATTCATGTATTTTTATATTGAATTTCAAAGCAGCTAACAATAAAGGACTCCCTTCCTATTTATTAAAATATTCTGAATTCAAATGGTTATGGACAATATGGAGCAAGTCTTGAAGTACCGGTATGTTTAAGGCCAATTCCTGAAGTGTGGCTGAAGACGGTATACCAAAACGGAAAAAATTGATACAGAATTTCGAAATTGTCCCTCTTGCCCCAAATAGCAACCCAACCACTTCCCAATCGCTTATCCCATACTTCTCAACATCAGTATGAGAATGTTTTAATTCTACAAGTCAATCAGAAAAAATGAATAAAAGAACTGAATAAAGGGTTTTAAGAAAACAAAATATAAATTTCCAAATTTCAAATTTCTGGTCTGTATATCTCCTGCAAAAATTAAAAAATAAATGCTATTGAAGAGATATAACAATGATTCTGGTGCATGTTGATGCATTACAATTAATTACATGTAAGATCAAATTCAAATAATTAATGCAGCTACAAAAGCTGTTGGACTGCACAATGTACAAAGGTTCATAGATCTTAAAATTTAAAATGTAAAAGATACAGGCTACCTCCCCTTTATCATCAGAAGGACTGTACTGGTCATTTCAGCTGATGAGCATTCTTCAGCCTACATAAATCATACAAATTGTATTTTAGCTCACCCATATTTAATGACTTTTATTGATTTACTAGCTTAAAAGGCCTGGCATCATCCGGGTTTTGTAATTTGTATTTCAAAATTAAGTTATAGAGGACTTTTGATTTTCAAAATTTATGTCCTTATATAGGTATCCAGGGTTTGAAGCAAAGTTGAACGACCTATCACATTCAAAATAGGCCTATTCCCTCACAAAATGCTAGATATTGCTTTGTGTCGCCCTTATAGGACTTGAATTTTGCAACCCATTACTTCTGCATACTATGCCTGGTAAGGGTTGAAATAAGAAAAAACTGAAATTCTGATAACATAACAGTTTACTGTCTATACAAGATAGCAATAAGAATTCCCTGAAAAAATAAAACTTTTATAATATATTATTACATTGAGGGAGCTTTAAGATTTTACTTTTAAGTTCCATCACTTTTAAGTTCCGGCCATTTTGACCGGTACTGCATTCGAGTATTTCATGTCTGTTTTGTGTCATGTTCCATGTTGAGTTTTAGCATCAGATAAATGTTAGTAAACATTAGAACATCATAACCACTACAATATTATTGTTTAGTTGCATGAGTACATTCATTACCAAGGATCATCACAAATCCTGATGGGGGCAGGATCCTTATTTGACAGCGGTAACAAACCAAGGAAGTTTCTCAGTTGCAGAAGTGCATCCACATCATTATGGAAAGCCTTGTGAGCCACTCCAGATGTTGTAGTGTGAGTCTTGGCTCCACCTAGCTCTTCTTGAGTCACATTCTCATTTGTCACCGACTGGAAAGGTTTAAACATGATTGCCTATAACTTAAACTTCTGCCATTTCTCTAGAACAGTGTTTCTCAACTGCTAGGTCACAGTTCAGTACCAGGCCCTGGCATCATTTATACCAGTTCATGATAGGTTTTTGTGGGATTTGAAATTTTAGTTTTCTACGCAAGTTATCTTGAATAAATATTTTGGCCACTTGCTGAAACTATTATGATTAACTAGATGTTAGTGACCAAATTGGGTATTTCTATACTCTAATAATTATATAAGTGTTGAAGTTTATACAAAAATTTCACTTTTGGTATAGTTTACCTGTACTAGTTTCGGTGCCTGCTACCATTGTCAACAGCTATACTTCAACTGCCGTGGCACCCTCCCGCAGACGTAGTACAAACTTTGAAATGAGGTCCTCATTGGTCGGGATATCGAAGTTCATCAGTTGATTCCCCTTCTAGTGAATAAAAATCCTCTCCCAAACTGAAAGCTTCTTGGGCCATGGACACATACTGTAAGTTATTGGTAGTTCTGGATTCCTTTCAACTTCACGTCCATCACCCCTGATTTGTCTGTATTTGGATATTTGATGAGTCTTATGTTTTCTTTAGTACTGTATGCACTTCACGTCCATCATCCCTAAAGTGTGCCACTACTGCAGATTTGTCTGTATTTTTTATTTGATGAGTCTTATGCGTTCTTTAGTTCTGACTTCTAATGTCCTCTTGGTTCTTCCTACATAGGCTTTTTCATAATGTCATGAAATTTCGTCACACTCTCCCTCTCTTCATCCTCAAATTTTTTTGTGCCTGCGCAATAATGTAATCTATCTGGCTTTTGTTCCACGCAGCAGTGTTCTGGCAGTGCAGTTGGTATAGTGTAGTGTAGTATTGTGGTCGGTGCTGGAGCTGTCTCCTCTATCTATTGGTCGTCACAGAATTTTGTAAGTCATTTGCTTTAAATACCTTTCCGTAATAGCCTACATATGATGGGCTTAGTTCCATAAGGGCGTAAGGCACAAGGACATAGTTTCGAGTAATCTTGATGTTTTTAAATAATGTTACCACTCACAAGTAGGTGATTTAAAGTTGAATTTTATAACATATTTTTGAAGGACAGCCTCAATTAGTGTTCTGCCAATTTACAAGGTACGGTGTAGGTATTTTTTTTATAACTAGAGTTACCTAAACGTGTTAAACAGAAAATGAAGTACTTTTACAGTAGCAAAATATTTTTACTTTGTATCATATTGTTTGTTTTTACTTTATTTTAGTAAAAATCTGTATTATACAGTGACAATTGCATGTTTGCCAATGAATGCCAGTATAGTATACAGTGATAATTGCATGTTTGCCAATGAATACCAGTATATAGTCATTAATACAATAGATGGTGATAAGCAAAACAATCTACTTTGAATGAAGTTACACTTCAGAAATGCAAGTTCAGTTTTATAAACATTTGCCTGGATGGTAGCACTGCAGAAAATAAAAACAATTGTAAACACTCCACAATAACAGATAGGAAGTGTGCCTTACACCTGTATGGAACTGTTATGAAATAGAATGAACATGCAGTCTCACAGGTCTTTTCTTATAACTGAGCAAAGGTTTAAGGCACAAGTACAAATAGTTCTCTGAGTACTTAAAAAGAGATATGAGGAGAAGGCATAAATGTTAAAAACTGAAAATTAAAGAATTGTGCCTTACCATTCATATTTTTCTTACAATAATCTAAAGGATCTCCTATGTAAAACCATCATTTTTCAGTACATTCGCAAAGTGTATGTAAAGGAGCCTTGTTTGGGCATTACCAAACACAGTTGTTTCAAGTGGCCTTACTAGCCTTGAACTAGACACCTCGAGTTTGTTAAGCCTTAAAACCGGCTTGCGTTGGAAGTCATTTATGTAAATAATGTTTTCTCATACCTGCTTTCTGTGTAAAACACGTATTTGCTCGACATAATAACCCCTACTATGAAATAGGTTCCAGTTGAACCAGATAAATTAATGAATGGAATGGAATGGTGGATTGTGAAAAAGTCTATGTAGGTAAACCAAGAGGACATTAGAAATCGAACTAAAGACACATTGAATATCAAAATACAGAAATCAGCGGTACCTGCACACTTTTGGGATGGTGGACATGAAGTTGACAGGGATCCAGAACTACTAAAATGTGTCCATGGCCACAAGGAGCTTTCGGTCTGGGAGACGATTTTTATTTGCAAGAAGGGAAACCAACTGATGAACTTTGATATCCCAACCAGTGAGGACCTCATCTCAAAGTTTGTACCACATCTGCGGGAGGGTGCCACAGCAGTTGAAGTATAGCTATTGACAATGGTAGCAAAGGCGCCGAAACTAGTACAGGTGAACTATACCAAAATTGAAGTTTTTGTGTAAAATTCACCTCTTATGTACTTATTATGTTATATAACACCACTGTGTTAATACAGTACAATTTAATATTTCTAACTAGTTAGTACAAAATTTATAATAAGGTCCAAAGAACTTGAACTTGTTGGATCATTATAGAGGAGGGGATAGGATTTCTTTCTGTTTTTCTGATACTGCTGTATGCTCAGTTGTTCCTTGTTTCTACTATAAAGCTTTGAAATTTAAGTTTTATAAATTTTACACCAATTTTACACATTTTATATCCATAATTTTTAAAAATTGAAACACACATTTTTTAACATTTAGATAAGGAATACTGCTGTTTATGAATATGGCCTTCAAGCTGATAATAGTTGCAGCTCAGCCCCTGTTAAAAAAAAAACTGAATGAAATGGACCTGTGTTGCAAATGCCAATGATCAATTGGCAATGAAGGGCTGTGGAAATTTGAAATTTCATCTGATCAAGCAATGGATAACTTAATTAAATGAGGCTGATTATGCCATAATTAATTGAATACTTGCTTGCTGTACATACTTAAAAAGTTGAAGAAATAATAGGTGAATGGCCGGTTTCTATAAACTCACGAATTACCTATGGGTAAATTATCCAATGGACAGAATTTACACAAGAATAACACCACAAACACAAACATAAACACGAATAATTTTAAGATAGCAATCACATACACTTCTGGCGAGTTTCTAGATAAATGTCCTCTGGGTAAATATGAAAATGACAGAAAAAATGTTCCTACAAACTCGGGCTAGATCTTTCCAAGGGTAAATCGTCGGGTTAATTTATCCTTTCAGGGATGGCTGGATAAAATTTAACCTTTTTGTAGGATCAATAATAATTTAAACAATGAGAATCAAAGCCTTGTGAATTAAATTAACTGTACAACTCCAAGGCCTTGCTCATTATATCATTGTGGGTGAAATGGAACTAATTTGTCCATGGATAATTTACCCATAGGTAATTCACAAGTTTGTAGAAACCGGGCAGTAGAGGAGTAAATTTGTTGAGACCGTGCCCTTTTCTTACATAAAAAAGAATTTGTCAGGTAGTAGAGCCACAAAGGTTGAAAAACACTGGTCTAAATTACCTCTTTTTGGGTCAGTTCTAAGCGACTGACTTTTTAAGGACTGATCTAAACCCATAAAACCAATAAACACTGCTCTGGATTATCTCTTTTAGGGTCAGTTCTAAATGACTGACTTTTTAAAAACTGATTTAAAACCCACAAAACCAATAAACACTGCTCTAGATTACCTCTTTTTGAGCCAGTTCTAAGCGAATGACTTTTTTTTAAAAGAAATGACGTAAAACCCATAAACCAATGTAATTTTTCACTTCATTTATAGACCCTCTACTCTAATCACTGATCAGCCACTGAATAGCAGTTTTTCTTAATTTTATCCCTTTTAAGAGACAGCTTTCAAAATTATAATACTACACGTTAAAATGCACCTTTTAATGTTAAAATGAAATCTGTTTTAACTGTTCATGCTGAATGGCTGAATCTTCAATCCTCTATTTACAGAGAGAAAAATATTGAATTTAAGAGTCATGAAAGCTGCACATGGGCTCCAGGATCTAACTACCACAAATTAATTCTTTCCCTTCTATTCAACCTTTCACTGCTACAGCCATATCTATGCGTCAGCATACATCACTGCTGGCCGTGCTATTGAGACATATGTATAATGCACCACTTTGCATGCTAATTGACAAAAGAAAATCTCCATGAAAGTGATTCCTAGCATGTCAGCCTATGGTGTCTTCTGTTGTCTATATCCTGACACCATAAATTTCTGTTTTCTGTCTGCTATCTGTAGCTAAATATTTCAGGCGATTGCACCATCCGTTGAAATGCTTGTGGTTATACTGTATGTTATAACAACTTTATTACACACCGGTATGTTATTCTTAATACTAAATTACACTATATCCCGAGTAGCACACATTGATGGCCCACCAGAGGGATATGGTTGGCATGGTAGGGATATGTTGAGAAATGGTCCGTTGGCATTGCCTCGGTTGGCTAATGTCCAATTAGTTGGCTAGCCATACTGCAACAAGTCCAACTGAAAGATCTGTTGGCCCAACAATACATATATATATATATATATATATACCGTATATAATCGCATTTATATTAATATTAAAAAGGACTGAGATAACATTAAACATTACATTTTTTCCCTTTAATTCCTATAAAATAAAACTTTGTGTTAATGAATTAATTATTCGAGCTCATTGTGGTGTTGCTAATTGCCACCACAAACCTTTTGGCAATTTCCAGCATAGCGTGTGGATCATTGGTGCCTGCGCGTTAACAATGAAGATTGAAACCACAGAACCGTTATTCCCCATCTTTATTTGTTAAGATGAAGATTGAATGTTGTTTTGACTCTCATTCATTCACACAATATTAGGTAAGCCCTTTGTTTTTTCTCTGAATATTATGTTAAGTTCATTTTTACCCAACATTGTATTATGAGTGTTACATGAAATACAGCCTCTAAAAAATAAGTAGGCCTCTCAGTTATATTCTGTTAAGTTACATTATACCTGAAGGCTCAACTGAAATTTCCTACTGCAAATTTATTTGTTTCAGATGATTTACTGAAAGCAAGGCAGAAGAAAATCAAAGGAGAGAAGGAGCATAACCAACGAAAGTCCGACTGAATTGGAACAGTTCATGGCATTTTGAAGATTACAAACATGCTCACATATGCACATGCATATATATGGAGATACTGCCATACTTTTGACTCGTTTCAGAATCAAGTTTGAGTTAAATAATTTCTCGAGGTACTCAGTAAAAATGTTAAGGTTTATTATAAAAATTTAGTACCAATTTCGCCCCATATCCTGTACTTGTGTTATTGGTATTTCATGTAAACATGTTATGTAAATTTATGTAAGTCTTTCCATCTTATGCCCTCAATATAGACTAGGAAATCCAGGGAATGTTGCCAGTAACATTTAAATATGATGTTCACCTTTATATTCTCATGTAAGTTATAATGTGCACTCTTTTAGCCTTTAATTACTATGATCACTTAATTTCTTATCCAGTTGTCTTGTGACCAGTTATAGCATCAGCATTATTAGGGCAATCAACTGTACCAACTGTACCAAGTAACTTGCATTCTATTTGCCTGTATAATTTAAAAACATAGTTCATAAGAGGGTTAAAAAAAACGTAGTTACATTGTGATTGAATAACCATCTAATCTGATCAGCTTAAACCAATAAGAACTTGGGGTTTATTTTGAAAAAATGTATAAATTACATAACAGCACCATTAATACACATCTTCAATATCTCCTTTCAGAGTGGGATATTCCACCAATATCCATACTCTCAGTATTTTCAAAGATTCTAGAAAAACTTAAGTATAATAGAGTCATCACATTCTTAGATAAAAACAGAATCTTCACAGATGCACAACATGGCTTCAGAAAGAATAGATCAACAGAATCAGCAATTCAATCTTTATTACAAAATGTTCAAAATTCACTTGAAAAGAAAGAGAGTACAGTAGGGTTGTTCCTTGATTTAACGAAAGCCTTTGATGTTATGAATCATGATATCCTAATAAAAAAATTACATTCATATGGTATTAGAGGAGTGGCCAGTTCATGGTTCAAATCTTATCTCAAATTGTTGAGATAACCAATATAGATAATAATAAACAATAAAATCAGGTAAACTGATGTAACAAAGTACCAGTATGTTTTTGTTTAATCAGTTATGATTGCAATTCGCCCATTTAGGATCAGGGAGACGTAACTACATTTTTGCCGTTTTTGAGTTGATACTACCATCAGAAACACGGAATTGAGATCTATCTTGGGATCAAAGAAGCGTAACGCTGTCTCAACTGGTTTCCTTTTTAGCTGCTAGCGTATCTACATTTTTAGGAAAATAACAAGAATCAAACAGACGGAAAAGCTGTTCCGTTTTGAGACTGCAGCATGTAGTGTTAATTTCTGAAACGGAACAGCTGTTACGTTTCTCTGATCCTAAGAGAACTGTTGCTTTTCCCGCCGTGTGTTGTAAACGTAATGCCGCCGTCACTCTGTGACAACAATGAAAAAGAATTTCCTGTCAACAAATTTTAACATTTGTCAGTCTTGAATGAGTTTGCAAGTAGACAAGATCGCAATGGAGTCCAGAGGAAGGAGGATGGTGAAAATGTGTCAGAAGGAATGGAATTTAGAGGAATTGTGTAAGTATTAGAACCTGGTTATTATTGTGTGTTTGTGATTATTATAGGTGTAATAATTATTATTGTTGTTATATTATTATTTATTTATTTATTTCTGTAGCTGAAGAAGAATTACAACGTGAAAAGGATGAAGAGATGCTCAGGCAGTTCGTTGGTTCAGATTCAGATGATGATCCTTCATATCAACCGGACGAGTCTACTGATTCTGGTGAGTAGACAATCAAATACTATTCCAGTCCAGTTAAAATACATTCTCTTTTCCCTTCCTCTGAATATTTGTTTTATTATGCTTACAGAGACCAGTGATGAAAATGGATCCGGTCTTGTCAAGGATGTAACCCTTGAGGATGTAAATATTCAGAATCAGGATAGAGAAATTGTAGACGATAATGTTAACTTTGAAGAGGGCAATAAAGCTAGAAAACGCAAAAAGCTAGCAGTTAAAGAGGAATGGAAAAGAAATAAAAGGAGAATTAACCGGCAGCATGGTAGGGCATATATTTCAACTAATAATTCTAAAGTTCCTGCAAGAAGTGTGAAGCAGAAAGATTGCTCTAAATGCCCCCGACAGTGCAGCAGTAAGTTTACTGAGGAAGATAGACAAAATATCCATAGAGCCTATTGGGACCTTGGATCAGTTGAACTACAAAGGCAGTACCTTAGTAAGCTAGTAGAAGAAGAAGAAAAACAAAGCGTGAGAACAAAATCTGACACGTCACAAAGGAAGATGACAAAGAAATACCATCTGATAAAGGGAGATGCTAATATTCAAGTATGTATGGAATTTTTTCTCAAGACATTTGACATTTCAGAAACTTTTGTAAGAAATACTATTAAGAAAAGAGATGAACACCATGTGATTCAGAAAGAGAGAAGAGGATGCCATGAGCCTAGTACAAAAAGACCAGAAGAGAGTAAGGAGACTATAAGGAACCACATCAAGAGTTTTCCTGTCCTTCCTTCTCATTACAAGAGGAAAGAGTGTACCGCAGATTATCTACCTGCCAATATGAGTATTAAGTTAATGTACGAGTTATATCAGGAACAATGTCGTGCTGAAGGAAAGCCAGCAGAGAAATTTTGGTTATATCGCCAGATATTTAAAACGGAATTTAATCTCAAATTCCATAGGCCACGAAAGGATATGTGTGATAAGTGTTTAAAATTTTTACATACTTCAGAAGATAAGGAAGACGAAGATTTAAAAAGGGAACAGGAAGAGCATATTAAAAGGAAAGATATGGCAAGGGATTTTAAGAACTTGGAGAAGGAAAGTGCACGAAAAAGCGAATCTGTGCTGGCTGAATTTGACTTACAAGCTGTGCTCTACTGCCTTAAAGTGAATGCAAAGTCAGTATTCTATAAAAGAAAGTTTTCTGTTTATAATCTCACTGTTCTTAATGTAGGAGAAAAAAAAACAGATTGTTACATGTGGGATGAAACACTAGCAAAAAGGGGTTCCATAGAAGTAGCTTCATGTGTGTGGAATTTTTTAGAAAATCATGCACTAGGAAAACCAGTAACCTTGTTTTCCGATACATGTGGGGGCCAGAATAGAAATGTCAACATGAGCACAATGTGTTTGCATGCAGTGAATGTACTGGATATTCCTATCATCAACCAGTGTTTTTTTGGACATTTTTGGACATTCACAAATGGAGGTGGTTTCAGTGCATGCCAACATCGAAAGAAAAAGCAAACATGTGAATGTTTTTGATACCATAGGCTGGTATACTATTGTAAGAATGGCGTCTGACAAGTATAGGGTGACAGAAATGGATAGAACCAAAATTTTAGATTTCAACCAGCTTCAGCAGAAACTGATTAGGAACAAGAAGACTGCTGAAAATGGAGAAACTGTAAAATGGCTTAAGATTGTTTGGATGCAATACCGGAAAGATCAACCTGACATGATATTTTTCAAATATTCTTATGATGATCGTGAATTTCAGGTTCTGCCAACCAAGAAAAGAACTGGCCTACGAAATTCATCTCACTCTGGTCCTGAAGACAATATTCTGGTCCTCTTGGCGTAAGCAAAGAGAAGAAAAAGGACCTTATAGATTTATGTATTAGGGTCATTCCATATTAAATCAACAAATTTTAAGAAAATTTCTTGCCACACCATTTTTGATTTTGCTAAAATTTGGTAGGTGATGTGTACCAGTCTTCTAAACCCCAAAACAAATCTTGTTATACCTCTAAAAAATTTTACTCCTGAGATATAGGCATTTGTTTGGAGCACAAACAAGCAAAAAATCGTGCTTTTTCTCGGTCCAAAAAAGTAATGTGGGACAGGTGATAAAAATCTGAAAATGCCAGAATGAGAAGCCCTTATAGTGTAGTTTAAAATAAAAACAAAATCATTCTGTGACTCGAAGGGATAGAGGAGCTACAAGCCTTTGAAATATCAAGAAAACAGCACTTGACCGCTACTGAAAATAGGCTAAGCAGATAGGATAATTACCACAAAATTTAATTTAAATTTACATTAAATACAAAACATTTATTTATAAATGAGAATTTTCCTCAGTTATACAAATTTCTGATTTTTTGTAATTTTTCTAGCAAATTTTCACATTTGACTTCTTTTTAATTTCAAGTACTGTAATTTCAACTATTTTATTTAGAAATCATTCTTATCCTGGTGTTTTGGATGTAGGTAATGCATTAAACACTAAAAGCTGCATAAAGCTCTTTAAGGTTACATCAAATTAACCTTTTCTGTATGTTAACCTTTTTCTCCATTAGGTCCTCTAACAGATACACAGTACCTTTTCCTTGGCATCATTCTGCTGTACTCATCATTTTCGTAGAAGTCTTGTACAGTTTTGACTGAAACTTCATCAAGTTTATTCCTAGTCCTGTTCTCCCTATTCTGTGGCAAAATCCCGTTCTTTTTCACTAAATTTCTTGACTGGTGGGCTAAGTATTGGCCGACATTAAACTCACTCTGAATTATAGCCTACTAAAACTCCAACTACTAGGAGCTAAACTTACAACGTTCTTTCATTTTTTTCTTTAAGCTTGTGAATTAGTTGCTTGTACTCATTTGCTAAACTGGCAGGCTTCATGTTCATTGAAAATTCCTCATTATCAGTTGAAATGTTCAAATCAAAAGACTTACTAACTTTCCTGATATACTAACCTCATTTGTTAACACTGAGGGTCTAGCTTCAACTGACAGCTTCTGCGCCTTAACAGGAGAAATACCAAGGACTGAACAAGCATCATTAACTGTTTCAACAAGAATGGTTTCAGGTTCATAAATGTCTGGGTATTCATTTTCACTGTCAGTACCGGTCTCTGTGCCTTGATTTGGATTTTTTATTTTTTTTAACATTTTGTGCACAATACCTTCCCTGGGATTAATTTCAGCTCAGGATTGCACATGGAAAGTGTCATTGATATTTATCTGAGAGATTTTTAATAGGTTATGAGTGAACGCTGTAGGGGTCAGAGCAAGACCGTACACAAAATTTCGAAGTATCTGTCCAAAAATTCAGCCTTGTTAAACATTTTATATCATCGCAACCAGTTCTAATTGAAAATAATGTTTTTTGTTCTTCAGTGAACTCGGAAATAGTATTGAGTACTGAAACCTAGTGTAAAATAATTTATGACATACCTCTCCTTTATAAGATGCCAACAGAACAAGAACACTCCATCATAGTAATATACTGGTAACAACTTCAATAGCATGTATTCAGCACAAAATAACAATAGTAATAATTTAAAAAATAAACTAATCAAAAGATAATGAAGCACAAACACAACCTACATGCTGTGAGTCAGCTCATGGACAGCATTCAACAGAGGGGTTGGATCATATGAAGCTATGTAAGTTATATTCAAACATGACTTGGTCAGCAACCAGACTCCAATGAACAGTGCGTGTCCAGAAATTATCAGTTATCAGTTAACATATAATTCAATATACTGTATAGAAGAGTAGAGTTTAATCCAGTACCTACACCTAATAAACCAGGATAAGAATGGTTTCTAAATACAGTACTTGAAATTGCCATCAATGTAGCTTAAAAAGAAATCAAAAGTGGAAATTTGCTAGAAAAATCACAAAAAATCAGAAAGTTGTATAACTGAGGAAAATTCTCATTTGTAAATAAATGTTTTGTGTTTTATGTAAATTTAAATTAAATTTTGTGGTAATTATCCTATCTGCTTAGCCTATTTTCAGTAGCGGTCAAGTGCTGTTTTCTTGATATTTCAAAGGCTTGTAGCTCCTCTATCCCTTCGAGTCACAGAATGATTTTGTTTTTATTTTAACGTACACTATAAGGGCTTCTCATTCTGGCATTTTCAGATTTTTATCACCTGTCCCACATTACTTTTTTGGACCGAGAAAAAGCACGATTTACATTTTTTTCGAAGTTTAAGCAAATTTTTCAGGGTGAAGGACCACCAGTAACAGCTCAGTTTTTTTCCTACACATACTCCTCATACATAAGTGTAACAGGAAAAAAAATTGACCTGTTACTCCAAGTCCTTCGTTATTTTTTTAATGCCTAAAATTACGCAAAACGACAGTTCACGAACGAAGATTAAAGCCCTAAAAACGTCTGTTTAGACTTAACTTAAATCTAATTTAGTATGCACAAATGAAAGTCCATTCTTTAAGCTTTCCAATGAGCCCTATCTGATCATCCTACTGATTCAAATAGAAATTCTATGGCTTTCAGAAAATAGGTCTGAAATTACATTTTTTGCTTGTTCGTGCTCCAAACAAATGCCTATATCTCAGGAGTAAATTTTTTTAGAGGTATAACAAGATTTGTTTTGGAGTTCAGAAGACTGGTACACATCACCCACAAAATTTCATCAAAATCAAAAATGGTGCGGCAACGCCCATTTGTTGATTTGATATGGAATGACCCATTAAGGGTATTATACCTCCTAGGTATCACTCATTTTATCAAGGACTTAATACCATTAACGAGGTGGAAAATCAGGAAATCGCCACGGAAGATTGTCAGGAATAGATAACTTTTTTCTTTATAGTTTTCTTTATTGTTTTGTCTTTATCATGAAATAGTGTAGTACACAAATAGTAATCAGACTGCAGGAAGCCTGTGTTTTGTTGAACTGAGTTCTTATTATTTGTTTGTTGTGTCTGAACACTTTATTTTTTCAAGTTCAGGTTACAGTAGATTAGAAAAGAGTTGTGAAATTTTAGTATGTATCTTAATGATGACGTGTACTCATTCAAAGAGTGGCATTAAACAGAATGAAAATCAGCTGTTATCTTGCTTATTTTCCTTACTGGATATTACTGATAAATATTCCCATTGTTTATTTACCAGTAAAATGTGTTTATGAAACATTATAAACACAGCTGCAGTAATATCTATTGTTGTGTAACACTGCAAGACAGTCATACGATTCAGTCATTAAGGATCAGACGAACATAACTACATACATAATTTCATAAAATATGTTATTATGATATTTTAAGTGATTAAAATATGTAACCTCTAATAGAAAACAACAATAAATTAAATATACTTCTTATTTACAGCAAAAAAAAATCGCGAAAAAATATTAGAAAGCACCCAGTTTTTAGGCACAAACCTTTAAATCGATTTATCTCAAAACACTGTTTTTGTAGTTACGTCTCTCTGATCTTAAATGGGCGAATTATGATATGCAGATTACAAAAAAAAAAGTCAAATTGACCGGTTTTGGGATTTGAACCATGGAACTCCAGAATATGAGGCCAAGATGTTACATCTCGGCCACCTGGGTCAGTTTAACAGTCTAGTTGGATAAGTGCATGTAAAGCAATAGTGTTATTTGTCGTAGCTAACTGTATTTTAATTGCCAAAGCCTTATAAGATCACAGTAAAACAATAGGCTATATTGTCATGATAACTGATGTGCATTTCATAAATTCTTTTGAATACTTATATTACCATAAAATAGGCCCTAAATTGAGCATTACTCCGAAACAGGTCAACCGATTTTATCCAATATCAATAGATGTCTTCCCATGGACATTATAAATGTGTATACCATTTGAGTTACCACGTCTTTAAAATATACACTAAATTGGGTTTTACTCCGGTACCAGTCAACCAATTTGGTCCAATATCAGTAGACGTCTTCCCCTGTACATTATAAATGGGTATACAAAGTTTCAGGAAAATCCAATAAAGCATATCTGAGTTATCATGACTTCTTATATATTAACATAAAAGGCACTAAATTGGGCATTATTCCGGTACTGGCCAACCGATTTGGTCGAATAACAATAGACGTCTTCCCATGGACATTATAAATGCGTATAAGAAGTTTCATAAAAATCCGATAAAGCGTACTTGAGTTATTGCTCCTTTAAAATAGACACTAAATTGGGTTTTACTCCGGTACCGGTCAACAGATTAGGTTCAAATTCAATAGGGTACTTTCCATGGGCGTCATAAATGCGTATACCATACCAAGTTTCATGGAAATCCAATACAGTGTATTTGAGCTATGGCGCCTTTCTAATATAACCTATTAAAATAGGCACTAAATTGGGCATTACTCCGGTATCGTTCAATATCAATAGGGTTCTTCCCATGGATATTATAAATGTGTTTTCAAAGTTTCATGAAAATCTGAAAAAGCGTATTTTAGTTATGGTGCGTACAGACACACGGACAGATGGACATACAGACAGACAGATGGACAGACATTTTTTTGTCCCCCACACAATCTCATAAAGTACCATACTGGCACTTAATAATGAAACCCTAGAAAGAAGTATATCCACCATTAGAGTGCTAACACAAGGGGTACCATAGGGGTCGATTTTGGGACCGCTTCTTTTCTTGCTATATGTGAATGATCTCTCCTTGAATATTGAAGAAGCAGAAGTTATACTGTTTGCCGATGAAACAAATCTTCTTATAAAAGGAACAAATGAATTAGATATTACTCAAAAAATTGATTCCAGTTTAACAAAAATAACTTCTTGGTTTGAAGAAAATAAACTTTTGATAAATGCAGAAAAAAACAGTAGCCTTAAGTTTTCATACAACTAAAAAGCAACATGTTATGAAGCTTCAAGTAAAATTAGATCATAAAGTAATTCAATACAAAAGTGACACAAAATTTCTAGGCATATACATAAGCGAAGAACTAAAGTGGAAAACGCACATTGAGACATTAACCAGTAATCTGAGTACAGGATGCTATATGTTAAAAACTTTAAAACATGTATCAAGCGCACACACACTTAGAAGCTCATACTTTGCTTATTTCCATAGTCACATGAGATAAGGAGTCCTATTCTGGGGTTCTTCTTCAGAAGCTGGAAAAATTTTCCAACTCCAAAAAAGAGTGGTGAGAATAATGTGTGGAGTAAATCAACAAACATCCAATAGAGATCTATTCAAAAAGTTAGGAATTCTACCCTTAGCTTGTACTTATATACTAGAGGTAATTTGCTACATAAAAATAAATGAGCAAAATTTGTTAATGAACAGTAACGTCCATAATTATCAAACAAGACAACAGATCGACCTGAACGTCAATACAGCAGAACAAATATTGCAAAGTAAAATGTTCACAATTTTTGTGTAAAATTATTTAATAAACTGCCTACAACTATAAAGTCCATAGAAAACAGTAAAATATTTAAAAAAGAGGCTAAAGTCCTTCCTGCAGTCACATTACTTTTACTCAGTGCATGAATTTCTTTCCTTATAGGATAAGTTTTAATAATAACCGACAGAATAAATTTTAGAAAATAGTATAGTTCATTGTAATGTTACAAAATTTTGATTACTTAAGATTTACTCATCAGAAAATCTGAATTTAAATCTCTTTTCCATGTAGATACTGCTCTCTCTTCTTAATACTTCAAGGTAACTCGGAGAGTGAATGATTCGCCCATAACTGGTTCTCGAGATATCGACGTGCACTGCTGGGATGCATAGTGCCAAGGATATAAGATATATGTATATAAGGATATAAGGATATGTAGATATATAAGGTGTGATAATGGGATTAATCTTTTGTAGGCTTAATATTGTAATTCAATATTTCATCAATGTTAACTGTATTTTCGTTTTGTCTTGATTTAATATGTAAATATCCATTATTGTAAATATTTTAATGTGTCCTATAACATGTACATGTTCGACAGACTAAATAAATTCTATTCTATTCTATTCTATTCTATTCTATAGCACTCTACTGTAATTCCGCGTGAGGTGTTCAGAGTGGTTACACAACCCAAAGGTTGAACATCAACACTCCCATTTGCTGGCCAATGATCTTTCATCTCATTAGCCATTTCCGCAAAGGCTTATCCAGTGCCATCAATAGCTCTGTATACGCATGCTCTCCATCTAGTTACATGGTTAGGTTCCCTGTTACTGTTTATAACAAGTACTGTACTCGAAGCTCCCGGTGTGAAGGGGGTCTACTGGAAGCTTGGAAGAGGGGTAGAGCCCCTCCCCCCACAAAAAACAAGAAAGGGATCCAGGGCTGATACGAAGTTACTGTTTTCAAAGTTCTCGATGAAGGGGGTCTGGTGGAAAGCAAGAAGGGGGTCCTGGGGCTTGGGGGCAAAGTCCACAATACAGAAAAACAGGAGGGGAAATCCAGGCTAGATAAGAAGTTTTGTATCCAGTAGATGCCTCGGCCTTGATAGCGACTGAGCCACTGAGACCACTTTTTCACCATTAGGTTTGAGTATTGGATTATCACCATGTGACCGAGTGCCCGACAATAGAACATCGGCTAGCGCATGGAGATTCGTGTTTAGACATCAGTTCTCAGCACCATTTTAGGTTAATTTTGTGTCTACTTCTTCATGAGTTTACTTACATTTAGAACCTTCATACAAATATAAGGTGCTTATAAATGGAATCTATGGAATAATATAACATCAAATTTGGCTGTTTTTCGTGCCTCTAAAATGAAAACGTCAAGAACAGTAGAGTGCTATACTATCTCCAGAACTTGATCGCTAGAATGCTGTTCCATCAAATTGTTTCATAGGCTGTTGACCTCTGTAATTCCACACTTTGTATTGTTCTTGTAGTACTTGAAGTATGCAATATATGTTATTGGCGAATCCCTCATAGTCTTATGTAATGGGAATGCATTACGATCCTAGCAGGAATCATCTTCAGCCCTTGTAGCTAGGAGCGTAAAATTACAGAGTGTGAACTATGAGAAGAAACATGAGGAACAAACATACAACCATAAGTGCATTAAGGTTGTGAGTACATTTTATCCTATAATCTAGTGATGTGTGATGGGACTGACTATTTTACTTTTACAAAAACTGATGCTATGAACATTAGCGAAATTGATTACACACATATTTTACATAAGGCTTCATTTTAAGTTGAAATCTACAAACTGTATCTTACTTCCTTACTCAATGGCAATAGACAATTCCTAAGCAAGCTAAAGGAATATTGTCTATTTGATGGTGTAACGGGTGCACTCTGCGCATGTTACAGCTTTTCTCGTGTCTAGAAAATTCTCGAGTCTGATAAACCTGTTTCTGCGCTTGCATCGGTATAGAGTCCGTAGTTTTCCTAAAGAGTTGTTCTTCCGCTGCTCGGCAGTGTGTTATTGGATCTCAAAAATGTAGTTACTAAAGCTTTCTTGGAAGTCTTCCCTGAGGACGACTTTGGTGAGTAATGCACTTCATCTATTAAAATTAATTATTCCAGTTCTTCTTCACCATGTGAGATTAAGTATAATTTCTGCTTCGTCATATTAATACTTCAAATTGCATTTAGCTGGATTATGTAAATTCTGGTTAAACATAAAGCTGGTATTTCTTGGTGCTTCTCACATGGAACATAGATTGTATTTCAATTCGTGATTTAATGTGATATCTTCAGATCCAGTCATGTTAATATGAAAGGATTCCTGCCATTCACGTAATATCATAGGCCGGTTATTCTCTCAGGTTACTCTTCTATTGGCAAGCTGACAGGTATTGATAATCTCTTTCAAATACTGTATTTGATGTTATGTTATTGAAAATTTCCATTCAATCTCCATATGTCATGTCTTATCAATGATAAATAAAATACCATTGGAAAGGTGACCAGTTGTAGCGCGATACAGCTCTAATCTGTCTGGAAATGTTATTCTAGTATTCCCTGATTACTTCAAATTCTTTAGATATTACACCTATTTATTTGCTTCTTCACATAGTGATTTTCTCCGTGATGTATTGAAGTTAAATTAATGATTGTCATTTACAGGTAAAGCTAAAATAATATTAAAATGAGCGCTGCCTACAGTGGCATATAGTCTAGTGGATATCTCAGTTCTTTAATATTATGCAGTTCAGTTATTTAGGATCAGGATAGCTCACATTTTCGTGTGAAACATTACATTTGTCATTTATAGGTAATTAATAGTAATAGTTAGGGACCGGATTTTTAGGTTTTTAAAAACAATGTTTTAGGTTTTCCATCAGGTGAAATAGTTTTTTTTTTTAAAGTTTTTTGTCCAAAATATCGTTTTCGGGTAGAATAATTGGTTTAGTGAATTTGAATTTAGTGAATTTAGGATTCAATACATAGTACTTGTAAAGTTTAACTTAACAAAATTGACTTAAATTTGTGTAAACTTGCTTTAGGACAATATTATACAATTGAAGAAAGAAAGCATAAACAATCAAAAGAAGCAGTGAAAATAAGATTGCTTCACATTTCCTAGTTACAGTATTTCACTAAATATCTTTCAAGATTCTCAACTGTGAAGTTCTTCCTGGTATCTCTTAGTTAGTAGTTAATACTGTATCTAGACACTACCCTTCTCAGGATTCGAATCCGATGTTTCTAATTTAGTAAGTAAAATACTTTATGGTTGGATGTGGATAATGTGAAACTGATTTTTTTCCTTTCTTTGGTTGTTACGCATGCTAACCACACAACAGATCAATTAGGAACGAAAACTTCCCCCTTTTCTAGACAAGTAAATAATGCTATACGTGTTTCTGGCAGGCTTGACAAAATATTACTATGCCACCTATAGTGAAATTCAGGTCGTCGCCAATCCACTGCTGTAATAAACTCTATTTAATTTGTTTTGGCATAATTGAAACGTCTTCTTAAAACTCACAGTGTGACCACTAAGTATGAATAACAGGCAGTAATAAAGGCAAACAAGCGCTTTAAATCACAGAAATCTATATCCTTGTTCATACACGGCAACAATGGTTGTTCGTACGGATATTTTAAAAGGAATACGCCAGTACTTTTTTCCTCTCTTGATAGGCCTACTGTCCATCCTAGACGACAGTGGGTTGAACGAAAAGCTGGTGGTATTAATTTCAACCTGACAAAAATTATTGTCTCTCCGCAAAATATCGATTTCTCAACTGACAAACAAAAAAAGAAAAAAAAGTAGCCCAAAGTAGATATTTTAGGTTTTATATCCCGTTTAGGTATATTTAGGTTTCTACACCCCATTTAGGTATTTTTAGGTGCCACAGAATTAATGTGGGTGAATCCTATGGACATGATACAAAAAAGTGTATGAGTGCTTTTTGTTTTGGAAGTAAGGAAAAAAATAGGTAAAAACCTAAGAATCCGGTCCCTAGTAATAGTAATAGTAATAGTAATACTTTATTCATCCATTATATCAAAGTACATTGATGTAGGATATGTCAAACTTAACCTAAGAAGAAATAAAGATAATCTTAACATAAGAAACAACTTATAGAGTAGGCCTACTATACTTTTGCACTACTTAATTCAGGGAGTAGCAAAAGATGCACTGTGCTGTGAGTTGTGGATTAGATATTCTTCTATGGAATAGTAGCACCCATCCATTAAATAATTTTTGACAGCTGCTTTAAATTTTTTGAATGAGGTCATTGCTTTGATGCCATCGGGGAGTTTATTGTAAAGATGAATTCCATTGTGTTCAAAACTTTGTTCAAACAGGGAGGTATTATGGCTTAAGATACATAAATCTGTTTTGTTCCTTGTATTATAGGAGTGTTTCTGCGAATTTGTTTTGAATTGGGAATGTGACGATTTTATATGAGAAAGGACTTCATATATGTATACACAGGGAAATGGTAAAGCTAAAATAATATTAAAATGAGCGCTGCCTACTGTGGCATATAGTCTAGTGGATATCTCAATGCTTTAATATTGTTCAGTTAAGATACTGTTTTCTTGGTATTCCAGTCATTCATGGTTCTGAATTATTTGTCAGTGATTATCATGATTATTAATTGTGCAATCATATTTGGTATTTCTAGTTGTTCTGAGTACATTTCTGGCAATTAATTCTAAATCATAATTAGCCTATTGAGTATTACATTCACTAGTTTTGAGCATCTTGTATTATGGTTCAAAGATTTTTCTCTGTATTGTCTGCGCGAGTTAATTTAGTCTGCGTGTGGATATGTTTACATTCCTCACTGGGCATAGTCTCTATTGCTGCTTGGGTTTGTTTTTATATGATAAATTTCCGGTATCGTTGTTTACTTCTGTCACGCTTTCTATTGTAATATAATGTGAGCATCTTTTGGTAGCATTTCTTTCAGTTAATTTTCTGGTAGTATATTTTTCTCTTCTGGTCATCTTTGCCGTGGATATTATATAGTTTGTATCCTATAAATGAACGTAATTTAGTATATAAAATTTGGTGATGTGTTTCGTTAGCTAACTGTAGACCGCTGAATTATATTTTCTGCTGATGTTAAAATTAAATTGTCTTTTAAATAAATAGGTGATAAATACATTTACTAATGAGATTTCCTGCCGTTAGCTTCACATTACAAGTCGTGTGCAGATATAATTTTACTTAGTCTTTGATTTGGTCTTAAATATAATGTACAGAATGTTGTATGTAATTTATATTGTATGTAAATATATTTACAGAATGTAGCACTCAGTTACTGTTTTGGTCTTTCCAGTATTTTCTAAAGTTTCATGCACTTACTTGATCATGTTCATTTCACAGTTTCAGTATAATTCTATTCATTGCTTAATTACCTAAGTTAAATTGACTTAACGAGCCAGATGCTTGTTTAGGAATATTACCTCCTTTGTATTTCATTATAATTATTCAACTGCTCTTGATCTTGACTTGTAAATGTGACAAAATATATTTGTGTATGGAAATTGAATGGAATGTTTGAAGTTTCTCTATATTTATGCTAAATTTTGAATTGATAATCATATTTGTGATTTATTAGATAAGATAAGATAAGATACTTTATTCATCCGTATAATCAATTTACATCGATGTAGGATTCGTCAGCTTAAACCTAAGATAGAAATTAACACTAGAACAGTAATACAGAGAATCTTAGACTATGAACTATAAACTATAAACTATGAATCTTAAATAATGAACTGATTTAAGAATACCTTAACCTACAAGACAAATTAACAAACTGGTAAAATGATAAAATTATGTACAGGTCACTACTGATAAAACTCAGTACTACTATATGCTTAGTTAGGAGTAGCAAAAGATGCGCCGTGCCTATGGTTCAGATAAATATTCTTCTATTGAATAGTAGCATCCTTGCATTAGATAATTTTTTAGGGTTGATTTAAATCTTTTGATTGAGTTTATAGATTTTATGTAATTAGGGAGTCTGTTGTAAAAGTGAGTTCCATTGTGTTCAAAACTTTTTTCAAATAGGGAGGTATTGTGGGCCAAGATACATAGATCTGTTTTGTTCCTTGTATTATATGAGTGTTTCTGTAGATTTGTTTTGAATTTAGAATGAGTCGATTTGATATGACAGAGGACCTCATATATGTACACACATGGAAATGGTAGTATTTTCAGAGTTTTGAAATATGGTTTGCAACTGGTTGAGGATGATATTCTATCAATAGATCTCATTGCTCTTTTTTGTAATCTGAATATCGTTAAAACATCTCTTGAACTGCCCCAACTTAGAATGCCATATGACATTATTGAATGGAAATATGAAAAGTATACAATTCTCAAAACATGAACATCTACAACTTCCCTCAATGATTTTATGAAAAAGCAGATTGAACTCAATTTTAGTGATAACTGCTTAATATGTACATCCCATTTTAGATGTTGGTCTAGCCATATACCAAGGAATTTTGTCGCTGGTGCATAGCATAATGGTTTGTTGTCTATATGTATGTCCGGGAATTGGAGAGTGGTATTTAATCTGTGGTGGAAACCTATGGCGACAGTTTTTTCTTCATTTACTTTTAATTTATTGTTATGGAACCATGTTAAAATTTTTGAATTAAACATATTGATGCAATTTGCAAGTTCTACTGTGTTTTTGCCCTTCATAAGTATGCTCGTATCGTCTGCAAAAAGAGTAAGTTTTGTGTTGGCTGTTGTCGAGTTAAGGCTTTCACCTAAGTCATTTATGTAAAGCAAAAATAACAACGGTCCCAGGATCGAACCCTGGGGAACGCCTTGAAGAATTAGTTCTTTTTTTGAGGATTTGGATTTGATCTCATTGACTTCATTATCTATATAATCTATTTGTACGAACTGGACTCTATTTACCAAATAGGATCTTAGCCAATTGAGACATAATCCTCTAATGCCATAAGAGTTTAGTTTAGCGAGTAGAATGCTGTGATCAACCAGATCAAAGGCCTTAGAGAGATCTAAGAATATACCTAAACACATTTCTTTACTGTCTAAAGATTTGTATATGTTTTGAAGAGCATTTTGCAGTGCCGTGGTTGTGGAGCTGCCTTTACGGAAACCATATTGACATTCAGTAAGGATCTTGAATTTGTTACAGAATGATAACAGTCTTTTATACATAGCTTTTTCTAGTATTTTGGAGAAGACAGAGAGAATTGCTATTGGCCTGTAGTTGTTAGCATCTTCTTTAGATCCTTTTTTAAATAGAGGTTTAATTTTTGCGGTTTTAAGTGCATCTGGGAAAGTTCCTGAGCTAAATGATAGGTTAACTAGATAACACAAAGGAATCCGTAGATGATTGCTGCATTGTTTTATTATATGGTTTGAGTACCCATCAAGGTCACTGGACTTCTTGGTCTTTAAGTTACGGATGATGTGTTCTATTTCTTCTTCGTCTGTGGGTATAAGATACATGGTTGAAGAGTTATGGGTGAGTGTGTAAGGTGCTTGATGATTATTACTATTATTATTGTCATTATTAGAGCTTTTTGTTTTTAGGTCTTTTGCAATTTGAATGTAGTACTGGTTAAAGCATCCTGCTACTTCTTGAGGATCGGATATTTGCCTATTCTGATTTTTGAGACTTATATTCTGATTTTTGAGACTTATATTATGTTTGAGACTTATAGTATGTATTGGCTATACATATGTTTATAAATATATTTTACCGCTTGTTATTGTAATTGCATATATGGTGTTGAAAGTTAAGCTACAGTGTATTCTGAGTTATATTTAAGTTTATTTATTCATATATATATATTCCAAAATATAGCTTCACTGTTACAGATGTCTCGTGTATTAATTTCTTAATGTTTTTTTCTTTCTTCTTGCTCGAATATGCCGTCTCCTCTTGTCCTGCCTAATATAGAAATACCTACAATCTTCTACTTCTGGTGGCCCAACACAATTCAGTATCCAGCTTCCAATCCTCGAGCATCTAGGCAAAGTTTTAATATGAACATTGAGGTGTCTTTCCCACAGGTTATAACAGATATCATTCTCATACAATATAATTCTTCTAACCAGTTAAAGATCCTTAACTCAGTGCAATGGAACTCGGAGGTTCATTGCCGTGCTTACCTGAACCAGCCATTCAACCCAACTCTGTGCTAACTCCATCCAACCATCCCTCACAAATCCTACTTCCCTTAAATCTATCCTAATATGGTCCTCCCACCTATGTCTCAGTCTTCCAAGTTGTCTTTTCCCTTTGGGTCTCTCGGTCAATATTTTTGAGATGTCTTTCCTCCCCCATATGTGCAACATGTCCAGCCCATTTCATTGTCCGTGATTTAATTTCCTTTATTATATCAAGTGATGAGTACAGGTTATGAAACTCGTTGTTATGCAGTTTTCTCCAGTCCCCATTTTCATCTCTCTTAGGCTAAAATATTTTCCTAAGCACCCTGTTTTCAAACACTCTCAGATTATGCTACAAACTGTATCTTATAACCAAAATTGTAATTGAATGTAAATTAAGAATAGAACAGACAGGATTATTTAGAACTTAGAAGAGATTTTACATGATTTGTTAAAGCTGTTTTTTATATTTAAGTCTTTTAAATATTATACGATAATGATTAATGAATAAGCCTAATCTATTAAGTACATAAGCCTATAGGAATAGATGAAACAATTTGATGGAACAGCATTTTAGAAATCAAGTTCTTATTGGTTAAGCTAATCAGATTAGATGGTTATTCAAACATAATGTACGTTTTTTAACTGTTATGAACTATGTTCTTAAATTATACAGGCAAATAGAATGCAAGTTACTTGGTACAGCTGATTTACAACTAATGTAAAGGCCTAATAATGCTGATACTATAACTGGTCACAAGACAACTGAGTAACAAATTAAGTAATTATAGTAATTAAAGGCTAAAAGAGTGCACATTGTAACTTGTATGAGAATATAAAGATTAACATCATATTCTAAATGTTATTGGCAACATTCCCTGGATTTCCTAGACTGTATTGAGGGTATAAGGTGGAAAGACTTACATAAATCAACTATTCCCACATTGGACAAAAATGAAGTTTATTAATACATGTTAAACATAGTTTATAATATATACCTGACTTATGCATAACTTGTAAAGTGTCAATGACAATAAACTATTCATTATTCATTTCACTGAATTTTATTTAAATTACAGCCCAGATTCTTCTTCTGCTGTTGAGCCGTGAATACGGCTCAAGTGAAATAAAAGCATTTCTAAATTAGCCATCTGCAAATAACCACTAAAAATTGTAATATCAGTAAACATGCCCAAGAGAAACAGTGTGGTTTAGAATGTTTATGAAAGCGGTCCGTGACCGTGCTGCCATCTTTTTGAACGCAAGGGACATGAGAGACGTGGTTACGTGACGGCAGTTGAGATCATGTTCTTGTGAGGCTAACATGTAAAACTAAGTTCTAGTGATTCTGGTGGGTGTTGCTGCCATGACGAAGATGTCTGTCTTCTACGGCGTTTTGGGTGAGACCGTTTCTGTTCCTCTTTAATATCAATTAACAAATTATTCTACATTCTATTCTGTGCTCACCCAATTTTGGCATCTAAATTTCGTTTTGGTATTTATAAAGGTAAAACTGTAAAGTCATTATATCTGTTTCTCCTTTTGGATTTTGAAATTACACCGTTCACCATGTAATTATTAATATTCAATTTTGGTCATGTCTTATCTGTCCGTATATACATTTTCATCCGTTTCTTTCATCTTTCTCATGTTCTCCTGCGTTCAGGCAGCAATTAATGTCTCATTAGTTACCCGTAGTGGCATGATAGATAGGGTGAAATATGTGTTGTGAAATTTTAATAATGGGGCTGAAATCTGAATAGAAAAAGGACTTAAGATTCAATTAAAGGATTAACATGATTCTATGATTTCATGTCTATTTGCAATTCAAATTTTTCTGATTTTTCTAGTCACTTATAAAATTAGATACAGAGTGATTTAAGTAAGGCATTATTTATTATTAAACACGGAGTGATTAAAAATTAATGAATAAAGTTTTGGGACTGATTTAGGATGCTTATTATGTGCAAGCTTTAATGGACTCAAATTGTAGAATTGAGATTAAAATGGTGATATAGTGATGAACTGCAATTAAGGATTTTGCATTGCAAAGACTATATAGAGTGGATTCTTGGACAGTGAAGTAAAATGCACCTAGGAGACATGAACGATCATTTTAGGTGTTTAATGTTATGAGAGTTATTGAGATTTTACATAATTAAATTATTGGCACTTATTATAGTTTGTACATAGTTGAAATGTTGTCATTTTAAAAGATATGAATGACCGAAGAAGGTTTCACTGTCTTTGTCTCCTCTTCAAAATTCTTCATACTTCATCACCATCATATTTATCTAGCCGCTTCCTTAACCTGTCTTCTCATCACACCCTAAATACAAGATCAGAACATAGTCATGTACTCTCTATTCCTCTCCATCGCTCTTCATCCTATTCATCCTCATTCTCTGTATCAGTAGCTCGCCAATGGAATTCCATCCCCCGCACGGTCAGAGGCTGTCGAACTCTTGGTAAATTTCAGAGAGAAGTTAACACATTAATTTTAAACCATGTAATTTAGTTTTGTTTTTCATCGTAGTAACTAGAAATCTTAATTGGAGCTCTTTTTGATATTTGTAACCCGTAGCCTAACTTCTTGTAACTATACGTTTTTCTCTTTAGTATTAGTTAGTATAATTTTAAATATCTTAGGCTATAATCCTAATTATTTTCTTTAGTATTTTTATATTTTGTAATTTAATTTTGTAATTTAATTTTGTAATTTTCTTTTGTAATTTAATGTTTTATAGCACTCTAGTTTATAAATTATAACTATGTTCAGTTCTTGGTATTTAAGTATTAAGTATTAATTAATTATCTGTAATATTATGTATTTGTGTTATGTAATAGTAATGTAGTTTTTTTTTACTGGTAGAGCGGAAGAGAAGGCCAAATGGCTTTAGCTCTGCCAGAATAAATAAACAGAATAATAATTCTACATTCCCAAGTGTTATTTTCATGAATAAAGCTGTTCTAGGAATTTCCGATTATTTTGATGTAGTTTGCTAATTTCCTAGGTCTTCCTTGTAATTGCAATTAATCATTTCTGAATTTCATTAAGGGAATTATGGGTGCCAGTAATAAAGGTTAAGCAGTAGCATCACAGATTTGGCTAAAAACGGTCAAAACCCGATCTACTTCATAAATCATATGTTCTAAGCTTCCGACATATGCAATAGTGACCCATAGGGGGCACACTGTGTACAATGTTGTGGGGTGTATCAATGTTCCGCCACACCAACCCCTCCACAAAAATGAATGGTTATGTCAGAAGGCGTACTGGGAATCTCACACACCGGCCTGAACGTGTGGTCACCTTCATGTCACACAGTGGGGCTGTTGGTGAACTTGTATTCATGTTGTCTATGGTGGTGCTGTTGATGTGCTGTTGCTGCTGTTGTTGGGCTATGGTTCTGCAGGTGGGAGGGGCATGTGATCTTGTGCAAAGATAAAGGTAGGCTTCACTCTGTTCATGCTAACTTCGATGTGCTTGTTACACATCTCCAGGGTGAGAGTTTTGTTCGTATACTACAAGCAAAACAAAATTATATTTAATTTTACAATGGATATATAAGAATAATAAAATATATCCATTGTAAAATTAAATATAATTGCTTGTAGTATACATACAATGGAAAAAGGACTTCCTACTACTTTATGTTTTGTTCGTATGTTTGAGCACATGATAGGGACCAATGTATGGTGTTTGGACATCACCACGAGTCATCTTGCAGGAACACATGAGTGCACGTGGAGAGGTCCTTGAACACGAAGGTGCTGCAGGGGCTGTGTCAGGAGTGTCGCAAGTAGCCTTTCCACTGCCTAAGATTTACAACATAGTTTTCAGTGTGCAGGCTTCCACTTGCAGGAAGTGAAGTGGTTCTCCATAGATCAGCTCTGCTGGAGAGGTTCTGAGGTCTTCTTTGTGTGGACTGTGGATTCCAAGAAGGCAACTGGTAGTGCCTGGATCCATGACATGCCAGGGTGGCACATGATGGCTGCTTTCAACTGTTGATGGAGCAGGGGTGGTAGCTGGTGGTGCAGGATCTTGAGGTACCAGTCAGTGTGCCTAGGTTCTTGAGCAGCTGTGACTCAAACTGGTGTCCTAGTTCTGTAGTGGTGCAGGCTGGAGACCCAAAGCAAGAGATCTAACATGTGACAAAGGCTTCAGCCATATCCTCTACCGTGATATGTTCTAGGGACCATACTTCTGACCAGCGAGAAAATCGGTCCACAGCTGTCAGGCAGTTTCTGAAGGCTCCAACTGGGGATAGAGGGCCGATAAGGTCCAGGTGTAAATGCTGGAAACATGCAGATGGTGGTAAAAGTACCTGGGGTGTAGATACATGTTGACTGACCTTGGGTCTTTGACATTCCTGGCATGATCTAGCCCAGGTTCGGTAATCTTTCTATATGTGTGGCCATACAAACCATTCTGACACCAACCATGCTGTGGCTGAGAGAGTGGAGGGATTCAAAGACTTGCCTTCTGTGTGGTTGGGTGAGGAAGGGTCTGGGTTGTGATGTAGATGTGTAATGTGATATCAGTTCCTGGGACCTGGATCAGCTGGAGCTGGAGAGCTGAATCACTGTGTAACAGTGCACAGAGTTCTTCATCACCATCTTGCGAGTGGGCCAGGGCAGAAAGGTCAAAATTTCTGCTTGATACTGTGTCAACTCTTGAAAATGCATCAGTGACAATGTTGGAGCCACCTGCGACGTACTTGATGTCTGATGTGTACTGAGTAATGAACAGGCTTTAAAACTTAGTGCCCGATCGAATATGTTAACAGCAACCGTACCGTACAGACTTTGCTCGGCGTATGCCCTAGCTACCATATGCTAGTTCACGTGATAGTAAACAAACCGAAATACAGATATAGGAAGACCACAAAATAACTTCTCATTATCTAAACTCACATTACAAGCATGCATGTTTGTGTATAATAGTCCCTCCCAAATGTTTCAATATATGTTTGCGTTTTAGAACACTTTACTTTCGGCATGCCGAACACGTATAAACACGCACAATGACAAGGTACACTGTTGACCAATTTGAGAGGCACCGTACCACAAGCGCATTCACTTCTCAGTACTGCTATCAGCTACTGTCTAATCAGCCTACGCAATCAACCCCCACCCCCTATACTCAGGTTGTTGGTAACCGGAATCAACTCCCTCTGTGTGTTCGGGCACTAAGTTTTAAAGCCTGGTAATGAACCATAACTGGTTCAACTGAACAAGGGGTAGCTGTCACGGCATTGCTGGAATGCATATGTTAAGGGCATGTGATCCATGAAGATGTGGCATTGATGGGCTTCAAGGATGTGCCTGAAGTGCTGGACGGCTTCATGTATGGCGAGGAGCTCGTGGTAGTACGCAGGCCATGTGGTTTGCCAGGGTGCTAGTTTGTTTTTAGAAGGCTAGCAGTTCCCAATTGTTGGCAATTTTCTGCTGAAGACTGGCCCCTAAAGCAATGTTAGATGCATCTGTGAAAAGTCCTAAAGGTGCTTCTGGGTCAGGATGGGCCAACAGAATTGCTTTACCAAGGGCTTCTTTGCAGGTGATAAAGGTATGCTCTAACTCTGGTGTGCAAGGTACAGGCTGTGATCCACGTACATTGGATACGGTAGCATGTATAGAGCGTAGGCTACTGTATACCCCCCTCCCCCCCCCCTGGGAATTTCCGACTCATATATTTTTTTGTTGGTATTGCCATCTGGTTTCAGTTTTTAGTTTTTTGCCCCTTATCAATTACAGCATTTACTCGGAAACCCCGGAAAACTACGGAAATCCAGAGAAAATGAGTTTGTTTTAATTTTTCTTTCTTCTTTGCTCCTAATATGCCCAGGGAATTTCTGACTCACGTATTTTTTATTGGTATTGCATTCTAGTTTAAGTCTTTAGTTGTTTTCCCCTTATCAATTACAGCATTTACCCGGAAATCCCGGAAAACTACGGAAATACGGAGAAAATGAGTTTGTTTTAATTTTCCTTTGTTCTTTGCTCCTAATATGCCCAGGGAATTTCTGACTCACATATTTTTTTGTTGGTATTGCCATCTAGTTTAGGTTTCAGTTGTTTGCCTCTTACCAATTACAACATATCCCCGGAAAACCACGTATTATACGGAGAAAATGACAATGTTTTATTCTTTAATCTCTGTTCCTTGCTTCTAATATTCAAAGGGAAATTCTAACTGATATGTTTTTTTGTTGATATTGCCATCCAGATTAACGTTTCAGTTGTTTGCCCCTTATCAATTACAGCAAATCCCCAGAAAACTCCGAAAACCACAGAAACCCGGAGAAAATGACTTTGTTTTAGTTTTTTTAAATCTTAGTTCTTTGTTCCTTGTATTCAAAGGGAATTGGTGAATCATATGGTTTTGTGTTGGTATTGCCATCTACATTAAGGTTTCAGTGGTTTGCCCCTTATCAATTACAGCATATCCCCATATAACTCGGTAAACCACGGAAATCCGGAGAAAGTGACTTTGTTTAAATTTTTTTTTTAAATTGCTCCTAGTATTCAAAGGGAATTTTGACTCATATGTTTTTGTATTGGTATTGCCATCTAGATTAAGGTTTCAGTTGTTTGCCTGTTATCAATTACAGCAAATCCCCATAAAACTCGGAAAACCACAGAAATCCGGAGAAAATGACTTTGTTTTAATTTTTTTAAATCTTAGTTCTTTGCTCCTAGTTTTCAAAAGGAATTGGTGACTCATATGATTTGGAATTGGTATTGCCATCAAGAATAAGGTTCCAGTTGTTTGCCCCTTATCAATTACAGCATATCCCCGTAAAACCCGGAAAACCACGGAAATCCACAGAATTTCTAGAACTCGGAACTTGTGATCTACAGTCACTGAAACCGTTATTGTGAAGTAATTCTTCTGCTTCAGGTGTGTCCTTAGCAGGTTCAAAAGGGTGAGTATGTGGACTATGAGATATCTGCCATAATTGCGATGGTCACATACAAAGAAAAGGGGAACCATATCTTCTAAACATGCCAAGTGTAAGTCAAAGTTGTTTTCTTTATTTGCTCGCTGAAATCTCAAAATCAAAGACACTTTGTCCATATTACCAATCCAAAATTGTGCTTTTTTACCCAATGTCCCTTCTCTAACTTCAGTGAAGAAAGTTTGGTAGTGACTGTGGAAGGTTTGGCAAGATAAATTATCATTCACAGATGTCAAATTAGAATATGAAGAGTGTTCTGCCAGGTCTCAATTGCTTTCATCCCTTCAGCATCAGGATTTTTTCCAGTATTCTTTGTCATGCTGTAATTGGTAAGGGGAAAACAACTGAATCCTTAAACTATATGGCAATAGCAACTAAAATTATGTGAGTCAGAAATTCTCTGGGAATATTAGTATCAAAGCACAAAGATTTTTAAAAAATTAAAACAAACTCATTATCTCCGGAATTTCGTGGTTTTCGGAGTTTTCAGGAGATATGATTTAATTGATAAGGGGAAAACAACTGACCCCTTAATCTAGATGGCAATACCAACTAGAGGTGTACAAATCTCGATTTTAGCTTGCCCATACCCGCTTGAACGCCAGGCAAGCAAGTTTCCAGCGTCATAGCTAGGAAGCAGGCAGGTTTCTTTAAGCTTGCTGGGTCAGGTCAAACCCAGCCTAGGCAAGTCAGAATAAGCTTGCGACATTCCTATCAGCTAAACAACTGTAGTTGCTAAGTGTAGGTAATACTTTCTTGCTTTTCTGCATGCTGGTAGAAGAAATTCATCATGCAGATAAATAAAAGGTGGATAAAGTATTAAAATTAGTTTTAGCGTCTTAACACAATTATTATTTTTATTATTAGGTAGATTTCGAAGAAAAATCTACCTAATGACTTTCAAAAAATTTGTTCATATCTTTACGTTTCATGCCTCCCTAAGTATGAAACCACCGCCTGTTAAAGAAATTGTGATATTTATATTTATATACAGTATATGTATATGTATATATATATATTTATTTATATATATACATATATATCTTTACACGCTAGCGGCCGTAATTTTCAAGATATTTGAATCAAATTTTATTATGTTATTTCTAGGCCCAATTGTTCAGACAAGTTCGTTAATGAGCAAAATTGGTCTAAGGGGGTGGCCGGGGGAGGGGGTTGAAATTTTAAAACATTTATATCTCGGCCCCTATGAAGTATAGAGGGAAACTTTGATTGAATAAATTAGAGTACTCCTTATGGAGTTCACAGTGACACCAACGATTCGGGGGTTTTGGGAGTACGAGTGGGGGTGGGGGTATGGGGATGGAAATTCGAAATTTTCGAAACTACGTCTTGTGGGGTATCGTTGAAAAGCTCTTGATGAGTACTCTACAAATCAATAACTAGTTTCTTGATAGTTCTCATATAAGGCGAGATTTGAATGTTTGAAAAGTTCTCTTCCCTCTTTTTTGCAGTTATTATTGCGGGTTTGTCATGCCAAGGCTAAAGAAGAAGAGTGCTACGCAGCGATAGTAAATTAAAACAAAAGCACTTCGAAATCTACCTCAGCTTGTAGGCTTGCCAAAAGGGATTTTTGTTATTGTTATTAATGATTTTATGATGTTTTCTCGAAAATGTTTGAAAATTTTTCCCATGCCGGACTAATACCTTTGTTCATTGATAATTAATTCAAATTGTCCACATTTTAGTTTCTCCTCGGCTTCCTTCAGGGTAAAATTCTCTAAACACATCTGAAGTTCCTCAACTACGTAACTGCACGACTTACCAGTGCACTGCTATACCCAGTTTCATATTCTTTCCGCCAGGCCTTGCAGTTTCCTTAGGTCCTGTGCAACCCACCAAGTTATGAAGAGCTTGTGACTCATAGCGACAGTATTTCTTTTCATCGTTGTAATTTGGCTTGCTTTCAAGTCAAGCAAGTTAAAAGCTGTGACTGGTTGCAGAATTTCAAAGGGGCAGGCAAGCTAAAATCAGAATATGTACACCTCTAATACCAACACAAAAGACATGAGTCAGAAATTCCCTTTGAATATTAGGAGCAAAGACCAAAGATTTAAAAAATAAAACATAGTCATTTTCTCCGTATATACGTAGTTTTCCGGGTTTTCCGGGGATATGCTGTAATTGGTAAGGGGCAAACAACAGAAACCTTAATCTAGATGGCAATACCAACAGAAAAACATGATTCACCAACAATGATGGGAAGTAATTGAGTAAAAGTAATCGGATTACAGTAACGATTCCTCTTTTGGTCCCATTTACTTGTAATCGTTACATTTGAGTAATCGTTACATTTTAGTAATAAAAAAGTATCGAATTGAGAATTTAGCAATGTTGCTTTCTTCTACTCGCTGGCAGTCGCTGCAGCGGCGGTGAATTTAGCGTTCTTTTTAAAGCGAACATAAAGCGCTTTACAGCTGTTCCAGCATCGCTGTATGGTCGCTGCAGCAGTGGTGAAGCAATGTCAGATCTGGCTTAAAGCTATGGTTTGTCTACGGCGTTCATCGTCGTAGGGGTGGTTTGTTTACCGGCGTTCATCGTCCTCGACACTGTTGCTATCCACAGTTATAGTTGGCCATGTCAAACAGCTCGGTGTGGTGGGGGGACATGGAATTTGGAAATTTGTTAGCTTTTATAACCTCAACATAGCCTATAATCTTATACTCACTCAAGAGAAAACGCTGACAGGAACAAAGGAAACTCACTTTTGGTGAACTAAATGTTAAATGGATCAATGAATACTAAAATAATAAAACCGGTAATAATATATCGAAAATATTTTTACTAATAAATCAACTGGTAATTTTACTATATGTTACATAAATTATTGTAATTACAGATAACAGTGTTTTCTAACAATTTATCTACCATTTGCCACACATTTTCTTTTGTGTAGCTATCTTTATGGTCCTTCAAGCTCATATCATACAGGGGCAATGTGTTTAGACAGGAAATCTATAACATTTCGTCTGCAACTTAGGAAAAATGACAGTACTTTCTGCAAAATGGCTGTCTTCTGATTTTCTTGATCTACTATATACATGATAATCTGCGGCGTTCATTGGCGTGAATTTGCCTCAGAAGCAACTGCTGGCGATCACCGCCGACCCCGGTGGTCAACGCCGGCATTCATCGTCGTAGACAAACCGGGTGCATTGCTTTACAGTACATGGAGAGCAACAGGCAGTGATGACCGCCGACGGTGATTGCTGGCGATGAACGCCGTAGACAAACCATAGCTTTACGGGATTTGCTGCATGGACTATCAGCCGTTCTTTTTTACATTTTAGTTTGCTGCAGCGAAACTGTAGCGATTTAAGCAGCGACGCGACATACGACAAGACAAGTCAGCATTTCTGCGGAAAAACGTGGCAACGCGACATCAGCTGAGATGAGCGGAAGTCGAATGTATTTTTTTTTCAATGGCAACCACAGCCAGAGCAATTTACGGGGAGCGATACTACATTTATTTAGATTTCTGTATTCAAGAAATGAAAATTGCTGTTCTCAGCCTATAAAATTTATTTATATCCCTTACTTTGAAAAGAAGGTTATGTGTTCCACAGCATAACACTAAGCTCAAACTAACCTCAACTTCAAAGTTAATTGCAGAGCATTCAGTGGTGGACGCAGAATTTTTTTCGGGGGGGGGATTGGATTAGGTATAAAGAATACTAAAAAAGAATAACTTACATATAGAATTAGTTTATAAAACTGACCACTTAGGGTACCTTTTTTCAAATTTCGGGGATGTATCCCCCCCCCTGCGTCCGCCACTGCGAGCATAGGCGTAACCAGGCCGACCATATGGGGGGTTATAACATCCTGGGGGTAGAGGGGTTCTGGGGTCTTCCCCCCGAAAAATTTAAAAATTAAGATGCACAATAACGAGTTTTAAGCTTCCCACGCATTATACTCGTATTAAGTAATTTTTAAGCAGACTTAAAAAAATTGTACAATTTTCCCTTTTTTAATCAATGGCCTTCCTTTTAACCCCAGTGAAGCTGAAGCGATTTACAGATTCGGTTTGAAAAGGAACGCACGGAAAGCATCATGCGCAGACAGAACGGTATTCGGTATGCAATAACATCAGACTTTTAAAAATGGCATTGGAATAACTATGTATATTTTCATTATTTGATGTTTAAAGATTATGCATAATATTGTAAGCCATGGGAAAATAAATAAATATCTATTTCTTCCCATTTATAACTTTTTTCAGTTAAATGTTTCAGTAAGAACATTTCTTAATTAAGTATATTTTGAAACTTGCTTCTCACTCTCGCTTGCTATATCTTCATCATTTTACTGTTTTGCAACTAATATCCAAATTAGAGGTAATATTAACAAAAGTTACTCAATGTGTCTGGAAATATTGGTGTTGATATGTTTTTTTGTTTCGTTTGTTTGTTCATTAATAATTTGAGACTTGGTAACGTCCCAAGCTGCTTTACCACTGAATGGCCCGATAGTTTATGGCCTTGTGCCCCCCCCCCCCAAAAAAAGAAAAAAAATAGGTACTGCCATTTTATAAAATAATTGTAATTTTAATTTTACTGATTACTTTTTTGTGCCCTCCAAAATGAAAGAATTTTTAGGTACTGCCATTTTGTAAAGTAATTGTAATTGTAATTTTACTGATTACTTTTTCAAAAAGTAATTTGTAATTGTAATTAAGTAAAATGTTTCTCAAGTAATTGTAATTCAGCCCAATTACTATTTTTTTGTAATCTTCCCATTACTGTTCACCAATTCCCTTTGAATACTAGTAGTCCAGTCAATAAACGTCGAAAAACACCGAATAGAAAAAAAAAATCGTGTAGTTCTGAAATTTTGCAGAGATGTCTGAGGGAGTCTCTTGAGTAACATACTAAAAGTCCCCAAAGGTGGGGGATGAGCGGGGGGCAGGGGGGCCCGCGGAAGGTCCCATTTTTAGGTGATTCGCTTATATCTAAACAATGGTGCATCGTAGAGGAAAAATTGCTATATACAAAATTAAAGCTGATAACATTTCCTACAAGTTTTATTCTACACATTTCTTCCTATTTCCAATAGTTTTCGAGATATCCGCCAACGAAAATAACAAATTTTCGAAAAAAGCTCTTTCGCCTCGCGCTTTTTGACACACATTGTCTTCTAGCGCTTCATCCCTTAGGTATACAGCAATGTTATCATGAAAGAAGTTGTAGGGAAATAAATTCACTTTAATGTGAGTAGTCATTTGTTATTTTGTCTTCAAATGTTCAAAAGTTATAACAATTTAAGTTTCGGTCAAATTTCGAGATTTCGAAAGAAAACCGTACATCGCACTTTCTCTATATTTAGGGGTTATATCTTTGTATATAAACTGTATATTGTGTATTTACATCATGAAACAAGTGGAGAAATATCACACAACCATTAAAGTTGAATTGATTAAAAATCCGATCACGGTACAAGCACAGGACATATAATGGAAAATACATTATATTCCAGGCAAGAAAGGAAAAATAATGACAAAAAAAATCATGTAGTTTTGAAATTTGGCAGAGATGTGGGGGAAAGTGTCCTAAACAACATAGTAAAAGTCCCCATGGATAGGGGGTGAGCGGGGGGTGGGGGGCATTTTTGAATGTCATTTCTCGCAGTTTTCCCTAAACACACAAAAGCTATGGGTTCTAGCAAAAAACAGTTAGCCTATGCACAAAATTAAACTACATAAAAGTTCTTATAAAATTGATCTGAATGATATTTCTGTAGAATTAATAGTTCAGGAAATAGAAGGATATGAAGTATGACATAGTTCTGGAAATTCTGTTTTACATACATTCTGTTATATATTATGCTTTTTAATGAAAATGAAAGCAGATGATAATTAAATTAGCATGATGCCAAGCAAGTAAACTAGTTCTTAGAATAATATTCGAACTAAAGGTAAACATCAAAAATAAAACTCATTATCATTATTATAAAGCTTACAAAAATCTCATGGTATGAGTGTAGCCTACGTTATAAGAAATATAAACCAGGCCTATTATCCGTTATATTTTACTTATAAAATATCATTTGGAAAAATTCTATAGAGTTGTCTATTTTTTCAGTCTCCAATACTGGAATCCTAGTACGTCGTATGATAAGTTAGGGTTATATTGTTCTATCTACCGAACATTCAGTATTTATACACATATACAACATTAATTAAAGAGTGCCTGAACAACTTATTTTGCTTGGACGTCATCAATTTTAAACTTGTCTTCTTCTTCTTGTTGGGTATACTTGTTGGTGCACGTACCATGACAGGTTCCACAAACGGATGAGCATTTAATACCAGCTTTTCTGCATCCATATCTTCCACCACAGTGACAAAATATGATGTGCAAATATTCTCAGAAGCCACATAGACAAGTAATCATTTATTTAAAGTAATAGGTAGGCCTACTATTCTTACAATATCTAATAAATACATCTAATTCCTTACCATCTTTCCAAATACTGTTATTTTTTAATCAAACATAAAACGGCTAAGCTTTATAACAAGAATAATAATAATAATGATAATAATAATAATAACGATAATGAGTTTTATGTGTAACGTTAACCATTAGTAAATATATTTTTCTAAGAACTAGTATGCTTGCTTGGCATCATAATAATTTAATTATCATCTGCTTTCATTTTCGTTAAAAAATAATAATATATAGGTGTATGTAAACCAGAATTTCCAGAACTATGTCATACTTCATATCCTTCTATTTCCTGAACTATTAAATGCACAAAAATATCATTCAGATCAATTTTATAAGAACTTTTATGTAGTTTAATTTTGTGCATAAACTGTTTTTTGCTAGAACCCATAGCTTTTGTGTGTTTAGGGAAAACTGCGAGAAATGACATTCAAAAGTGCCCCCCACCCCCCGCTCATCCCCTATCCATGGGGACTTTTACTATGTTGTTTAGGACACTTTCCCCCACATCTCTGCCAAATTTCAAAACTACATGATTTTTTTTTTGTCCTTATTTTTCCTTTCTTGCCTGGAATATAATGTATTTTCCATTACATGTCCTGTGCTTGTACCGTGGTCGGATTTTTAATCAATTCAACTTTAATGGTTGTGTGATATTTCTCCACTTGTTTCATGATGTAAATACACAATATGCAGTTTATATACAAAGATATAACCCCTAAATATAGAGAAAGTGCGATGTACGGTTTTCTTTCGAAATCTCGAAATTTGACCGAAACTTAAATTGTTATAACTTTTGAACATTTGAAGACAAAATAACAAATGACTACTCACATTAAAGTGAATTTATTTCCCTACAACTTCTTTCATGATAACATTGCTGTATACCTAAGGGATGAAGCGCTAGAAGACAATGTGTGTCAAAAAGCGCGAGGCGAAAGAGCTTTTTTCGAAAAGATTGTTTTTTCGTTGGCGGATATCTCGAAAACTATTGGAAATAGGAAGAAATGTGTAGGATGAAACTTGTAGGAAATTTTATCAGCTTTAATTTTGTATATAAAAATGTTTCCTCTACGATGAACCATTGTTTAGATATAAGCGAAAAACCTAAAAATGGGACCTTCTGCGGGCCCCCCTGCCCCCCGCTCACCCCCCACCTTCGGGGACTTTTAGTATGTTATTCAGGAGACTCCCTCCGACAACTCTGCAAAATTTCAAAACTACACGATTTTTTTTTTCTATTTTTCATTCGTTGCCTGGACTATAGGAGCAAAGAACAAAGATATTAAAAAGTTTAAACGAAGTCATTTTCTTTGGATTTCCGTGGTTTTCGGAGTTTTCCGGAGATACGCTGTAATTGATAAGGGGCAAACAACTGAAACCTTAATCTAGATGGTAATGCCAATAAAAAACATATGAGTCAGAAATTCCCTTTGAATATTAGGAGCAAAGAACAAAGATTTAAAAAATAAAACATAGTCATTTTCTCCGTATATACGTGGTTTTCCAGGGATATGTTGTAATCTGTAAGGGGAAACAACTGAAACCTTAAACTAGATGCCAATACCAACAAAAATGTGTGAGTCAGAAATTCCCTGGGAATATTGTGAGCAAAGAACAATGAAAAATTAAAACAAATTCATTTTCTCCGGATTTCCATGGTTTTCCGGGTAAATGCTGTAATTGACAAGGGCAAACAACTAAAAACTTAAACTAGATGGCAATACCAACAAGACATGATATATGTGTCGGAAATTCCCACGGGGGGGGGGGGGGAGGGTTACATATTAGTGGCCCATGGTCTAGTAACAGGGCCTGGTGCTCTGATGGGGATGTAGGAAGCAATGATAGAAGTTAATCATGTGTGAGTCAGGAAACCAGTCAGGCAATAGGCCTACGTCAGATACTTTATATCCAAGGAAGTTGATACTTGGAGAGTTGAAAACACTCTTGTTGGTGCTCACAAGGATACCATGCTCTGCAAAGCATGTGAAGATGGCTTGCAGGTGGATCTTGTGTTCCACTAGGTCTTATGAGGACACCAGGATGTCAACGACATAGGCAAATGTGAAATCGAGACCAGTAAGTGCCTCATCAGTAAAACGTTGGAAGGTTTGATGTGTGTAGCAGAGGCTGAATTTTATAAATGGAAAATCAAAGAGCCCAAAGGGTGTGGTGACTGCAGTCTTCATTATGTCTTCAGGGTTCACAGGTATCTGGATGTAGGCCTTCCAAGAAAATGGTGCATCCATGGAGTTGATGACTAAAGTTATGGATGTGACATGCAGGATATCGGCCTGGAATGGTGCTAGTGGTAAGTGCACGGTAATCTCCACAGGGTTGCAAATCTTTGTTCTTTTTAGGCAGGAGGTGTAGAGGTGATGCCCAAGCTCCTTCTGAACGGCATGCAGTCCCTTCCTGCAGCAAACTCTTGTTTGGACATTTAGAGGTGGTCGGGCAAAAGGTGACAAGGGTGGCAGGGGACCCTGGAGTGATGCGAATGTGGTGTAGGCTACAATGACGCATTGTTCTGTGGGTTCCTGGTGGATGGGTGAGGACAGCGAATTCATGTAAGATGTCATGGTATGAGGGTGTAGTTGATAGGGCTTCAACGCTTGGTTTGATCCCAGTGGGTTGGACATAACCATGATACCATTGACTAGGCGCTGGAAGGAGGTTGAAAGATCCTATTATGATATGATATGATATGATATTTATTGTACTAAGAATTACAAAAGAGTCTACTGGGTTCGACCCTTGTCATTTTACCAGTAGACATCTTAAAATACACAATAACACTTTTTACTTGGAAGTAAGTGTAGACATATAAACAGTGCTGCTAAATACTTATAAACTGATTTCCTTCTCTACAAAAAGAGAAAGAGATAAAAAAAATACTTGGAATAAGAGGAAAAAAAAACCACTTTCTAACAGGCTGTTCATGAGTCCCTTAAAAGTTTCCATCGTACCACCATTAGGCCACTATTCTAATGCTATTAAATAATTAATAAAAACCGAATCAGTGAGCGATTCGTTAACAACGAACTGGGCTTGTAAACAATCCTTACACACTGATATTTGTTTTTTTATCCCCAACCCGCATTCATTTAATTTCGCTACTGGTTTGATCTCACTGCTTTAAATGCCTAACTAGTACACTTATCACTAGCTACCCGTTAATAAAGCCAGACGCATATTTTTTATTTGAATTACTGCTTGGATCGATTTGCATCCACACTGAAAGACAGCAGATGTCTCCTGGATCTTGTTTCAATCCCCCCTTCTCCTGCTCTCCATGGATCAGTAGATATTTTTCTGCTTCGTAATTCAACCTCTCCTGTATCACTTGTGTTGTCAACCTTTACTTTTCTTGATTCTTCATCAATCGTTTCTTTTAACCACGGACCGGCTGCTATGATTAATCCACTGTTTAGAGTAATTGTCCTCGCTCTCATGACATCTGCATTGTCGCTCCTGGACGTCAGATGTGATGAAGCATGACGTAATGTGCTTCTCGGAGGCAACGTCACTCGCGAGGTGCCATTCTCCACCTTCTCCTCCGCAGGCTTGTTGGCTGTCCTGGCGTGTGTTCGTGAAATCTCAGCGTTGCCTTGAGACACGGGAATTCGCTGACGCGTATCCTCTCTACCTTTCCTGCTGGTTAGCTCGCTTTCGTCTTTACTGAACTTTTGGCCTTTAACATACAGTTCCAAATTGCATATAACAGCTTCCCTACCTGCTTGCTTTAATTCTTTCTTTTTCTGTATAAATTTTCTTCTAGTTTCACGTTCTTGGGGCGCGAGATCTTTGTTTATAAAAATGCCCGATCCTTTTAAAAGTTTCGCTCTTTCCAAAATCACGTGTATAACTTGCTTCGTGGCAAACCGAGCGATTATTAATCTTCTCCCGTTTTTCTTTCCCACTCTGAAGGCTTCGACTACTTCCCAACCTTGGAGTGCTCCCAAATTTAACTTATCCTCAAAATTTCAGTAATCTCCATCCTAGGCCAAACATCTCTTCTTTCTTCTATCCCCGTGAATACTAGGTTGAATGCTCTATTTCTCTTCTCCATACGATCTATTCTAGCTCTCAGTTCATCCACCTCCCTCTTCATAAATTTAATCTCCTCTCTGATCTCCTGCTTTAATTCATTTGTTGCCATGCTGATTTTATTGCCGAGACGTTCTTCTAGGCCATCAAGCTTTAAGATTATCTCTTCAAAATTGCCGTGTGAGTCCGCCGGTCCTGGATTTATCTCAATTCCTCCAACCACTAGAAGGAGCACGATTACAATTGAGTAAATCAATGCGTTGAGTGTGTTTTCTTTAGTTGCTTTATCTTTCTTCTCCATAGCCTTTTCGTTCCCAAAGGACCCAATTCTTGCTCTGTATACTGCTAAGTCTACACCCATTGTCCCTTATGCCACTTTTCCTTAAACAATCCGGAGCACTTCCTACACACGTCCTCTCTCTGCCTTTGCTTACTTAGTACTGAAAGATCCTATTATGGGGACTGCAACATCAGCAATGACAAACCTCCATGTGAAATTTCATCATATGCTGAAGTTCATTTGCAGTGTGATAATACCTAGGTACCATGATTTTTTATTGAAGAACCATTTGCGGCACTGAGTTCGTAGTAAGCATGTTGTCATCTCCCTTTCAGGAAATGGCATGGGAAACAGCAGAGGTTGGATCCAGTGTCGTTGAGAAATCTACATCTGCTGTTTTGGTCCATTAGAAAGAGGCAGCTTCCTCCTATTGGACAACTGTTTACCACCATTACTGGTTGCCGCTGGAGCTTGTTGAAAAATTGCATGGTGATATGCACTTCTGGGCTTAATCTCCAAAGCAATGATGGCATCAGTAAGTTCCATCGTTCTTAGACGTAGAGTTGCTGCAGGAACATGCTGACCTACCACTTGACTGAGGGCATGCTCAGAAGGATACCTTTAGTGCTGCCATCTGCTGTTTGAGTTCATCCAGTCCTTTGGCTAGCAGACACACTTCATCGCTGGAGGGAGTGGTTACTACAAACATTGCTCTTCTGATAGAGACAGGCCATATCAGCTCTACAGGTATGTGCAACTGCTGCTGGAGAAGCTGTTACCTTTCTTGCAACTGTTGGGAGTTCCTCCATCGTGACGTTATCGCGAGATACTCAAGGACACCTGCAGAAAGAAGTGGTTACTTTGTTTGCGTGCATGTGGCAAATGCTTTGTAGGCCCATGTGTTGCTCTCCTCTCGAGATCACCAATGTGGTTATGTGTTAGAACTAATCTATTATAATGTATATATATGTTATTCTACACACTAAATTACACTACATGTTGTATACAAAGCATATTGGATAAAACATGCTACTCCATGCTGCAACGTGATTTCTCATTTGGCATTGTGTTGCTATGCAGCGCATACATGTTTTATCTTTCAGAAGGCCTTGGTCAGTCTGTGGACGAGATAAAATGGTTAAATGAGTATGTGATTGGCTGGATGTACGCTAATGATCTGCAACATCACACAAATATATAGGAGCTCGATGTCTGGTTTAGTCACTGACCTTCTCTCCCTGTTGGCTGTGGAAACATTGGCCTTTCAACACTCGATGCGGCGCCACCCAGACAGCCTAGACTGAGATAAAATGCTGTCTTCCTCCCAGCATGGCATGGCATTCCACAAAGCATTCTGGGAGAAAGCACTGCTGCGCACAATGTTGTGGGGGTGTCGTGTTTCTCACGACAATCGATCTTCTTCGTGGCGTCTCGTGAGGTCAGGTGTGCCGCAGGGCTCTGTATTAAGCCCCTTGCTTTTTGCAATCTATATAAATGACATTTCTTCAGCACTAAAACATTGCCGACATCATCTGTATGCAGACGACCTGCAAATATATTTACATTTTCGGCCTGACACAATCAACGACTCTCTTTCAAAGCTCAATGACGACCTACACTCTATCAGTAAATGGTCAACAAAATTTGGACTGAATTTGAACCCAGACAAGACACAAGCCATTCTGATTGGAAAAAACAGATCGCTATCTTCTATTGACAACACTGACCTTTTGCCTGTGACCTTGAACGACACAATTATTCCATACAGTAGAACTGTAAAAAATCTTGGTGTGTACTTTGACTCTGACATGACATGGAATACACAAGTTAAACATATCTGTAAAAAAGTATTTCTATTATGCATTCACTAAATAGACTGAAAAATTTCCTGCCTGCTAAACTAAAGCAGACGTTAGTGCAGTCACTTGTGATGCCACACTTCGACTATTGCGATGTCCTGTTCACTGACCTAAGTGATGAATTATCCTGTAAGCTGCAACGTGTTCAGAATTCTTGTGTCCGTCACATATTCAACACACGTCGATATGATCATGTCTCAGATTATTTTGAGCAATTATCCTGGCTTCGACTAAAGGACAGACGCCTACTACACTCCCTAACTCTACTCTATCAGATACTTAATAATACTGCACCTAATTATTTAGTCTCTCGTTTCTCACTGTTATCTTCCCAACATAACCGCGACACACGATCTCAGAATAACAGTCTACTGTCAATTCCACGCCATCAAACATCTCTGTACTCTGCCTCATTCACAATAGCCATCACCCGTATCTGGAACTCCCTTCTGCCGGACATCAGGGGTAGTCGGAGCCTACAGATTTTTAGGTCAAAGTCAATCAAGTATCTCGCTGATAACTAGAATGAATGTCTCGTTATCTAGCCTAGGTAAATTTATATTGTACACGATTTTCATGGCACTTAGCCTATATTGCTTTTATTTGTTAATTTCTTAGTTTTAAGTTTCAATTTTTGTGTATATTATAGTATAATATTATAATTATACACACATCCAATTATAATGAATGAATGAATGAATGAAATTAGCCGTGAGTACATCCCATAAGGGCCATGGCCTCCTGCCTATGCAGGCCAATTATAATATAATTCTTTAATTCAATTTGTTTTCTCGGCATATTATTGGACGCATTTTTGTCTTATGTTTTAATATAGGTACTTCAATATTGTATTATTATTTTATTTTTAACATTTTGTATTATGTATGATATCTATTGTATTTGTTTTTTGTAAATTCCTTTTAATGTATTTTGTCTTTATCCTGGTTGAGTGGAAGATAAGGCCCTATGGCCTTAACTCTGCCAGGCAAAATAAAACATTATTATATTATCAATGCTCCACCATACGCTTTATAACTATGCTGTGTTGTGATGACATGTGGGCATCCCCAAACTTGCATAAATCAGTCTAAACTTAAAGAAATATATGCTGTGCTCTTGTTTGGAGGAAATGATAACTTATTTGTAATTGTTTGTCCATTTATGAATTAAAAATAAATTTGCAAATTAATTCAGCATCAGTAGGCTATTAATTCAGACGTAGTATCAGCTAAGGATTACAGATTACCTCACCTTTAGAGGATAGAGTAATCATGATGATAGTAAAAAGAGAATTATCAGAACAAAAATTTGCAGGAAAATTTAACCATGGCACAACTCTATTAATTCAATTTTAAAACTGAAGGAGAGAGTTTTAAGTAAGTGTACTTCCAATGTAAACTGTAGCATGAAGAAGAAATAGCATGAAAAGTCTGATGACCAAACGTGATGTTTGAATGGTTCAAAAGTTCATTATGAAAAAATAAAATTTCAAGATATTTTATATGACAGTTGTTTAACTCAATTGCTGTAAAATGTCTCCCCATATTAAGCAACCCAGCTCTCTAAAAGAACAATTTTTCAGTAGTCATTATATACTGGTTTCAACATATTTCTGAATTTTTATCAAATATTATACTTTTCTTAATTATGCTAAGAGAATGTAAGGTAGTCAGGTTGTTGTATGATTAAAATTGTAAATACCTTCACTACATCAGGCCCGGTGATGAAAAGGTATGAAGTATCTTCTACCATGAATGTGAAGTCAGTCATTGCTGGGGAATACACTGCCCCACCAGCACAAGGACCCATGATAAGAGAAATCTGAAACACACATTTTGACATGGAAATGTATTAACCCTTTCACTCCGACAGCTGTATACATTTGTTGGCTCTAAATTTGCTGAATTATGACATCATAGCAGCAAAAATTTCAAAACATATTAGAACTAAATATTGTATGTTAATAGATGCCGAATTTTATATATCCATTTTGAAGTAATTCATAAAGCACAATTGCTGTACTGAAATTTACCTCAGTGATTCCAAAGTTATTGCATGCTGATGATATAATTGAGGGGTACGTATCGTTTGCTGATGATGTAATGTCAGGAGTATGTACTACATATAACCAAAATCTTGAGTCTTGTAGTATAGGTGGCTCATGCCTTCATTGGCCATATCAGTGTGAAGTTCACAGGTAGCATGTTATTGCCTGTGGGGGTTGTCACTGAACTCCTGAAGGGATGAGACAAGGATCACAGCAGCACTTGAAAATCAAGTTTATGGTAAGAATTCCACCTATATACTAGTAGTCTTTAATAAACACCATATATTTCTTGAATCCGATTGTGAGTAGAAACTTTTGAGAGGTTGTATATTCATTAAAGTAAATTTATATATATTTGTCAAGTACTAAGTTGATATATATGTAAGACATATTATTGAATGTTATATGCTACTCTTACTCTTACTATGCTACTACTATGTCTTACATATATATCAACTTAGTACTTGACAAATATATATAAATATACTTTAATGAATATACAACCTCTCAAAAGTTTCTACTCACAATCGGATTCAAGAAATATATGGTGTTTATTAAAGACTACTAGTATATAGGTGGAATTCTTACCTTAAACTTGACTTATACTATACTAGTTGAATTCTTACATTAAGCTTCATAATGAAGTTTATTAATAAGCACTTGAAAAGTCATGCTAAAAGTTGCTCTCTTAGGACCAGGATACGTGATGGCCAAGATGGGATGGATCCATGGAAACAGCAAAGACTTTAGTTTAGGACTGGGCAGTACCATACACTCGTTTTGCTTTTTTCAATTTTCAATAATACTTCTGTAACTCATAATATATAATTAAGTTAGCAGTATATGGTGGTAATTGGTTTATCATAAATAAACTAATTACTTATTTATTAGTATTGAATATTGACATTAATCTTACTTAATTCCAATTTTATTTCGACCATAATAAATTCTATTGGTAGTCCTATATTTTGTTTTTTCTATGTAGATGTATTACGACCATGGGCGTACGGTGAAATTTTGTTCGGGAGGGGTTCAATGTAAAGTCTCAGCACATTGTAAATTAATATTTTTTGAAGTGAAACTTCTTTAGCCATGCTAGGAGTAAATAGAGAGCTAACCCAAACTTGTGTTACGAACTAAATCGTCACGAAATTGTTACGCACAAAATCGTCACGAAATTAGTGGGGCTGTGACGGAACGGACTGCACAGAAAACAATCAACTCAGTGATTACGCTTATCCAAAATTTAAAAAAATCCAAAATTAAAAAAAAATAGAAAAATCCAAAATTAAAAAATAAAATAAAGAATTATGGGAGCGAGCGGGGGGAAAAGTATCAGGCATTGAGTGGGGGACTATTACTGCTTCGAGCTAGTGACATGGTGACCCCTTCACCATTATAAATCCAAAATTTAATAAATCCAAAAACCCAATATTAAAAGAAGCCCAACAATCCAAAATTGGAAAAAATCCAATAATCCAAAATTGAAAAAATCAAAAAATTAAAACAAGTTTCACTTCTGTCACGTGGCGTTCCACGCACACTTTTTTTTTAATAACTGAACAGTTGTATTGTGATCATTAATACACTAATTAATACAGAGCACACTCTTTGAATTTGTTTTTCTTTAGGTTTCTGCTGATTTTTCGTTTAAGCTAGAGTTTAAATAAAAACTTTCTTTTGAAAAATTATCATAATACTGTATGATGTATGGGGCACATTTTTAAAATCATCTGTAAATCCACTGGAGGAGAAGTCCTCCGATTAATGGCGATTACGTCATGATGATTTTGTGATGCGCTCCTAATTACTGTTGACCTTACGAACAGGTTGATGGATTTCGGCGGGAGTACTAGAGTTGTATAATAATAATTATAGCATCATGGATTTACAAGAAGTGGCAATTATAATTTATGATGGGTAGGGAACGATTAACTGATTGCTACCATTTTATAAATCATGTTATAAGCATATTAAAATCCATAAATCATTTTGTACATTTAAATATGGTACCTAATCTCAAGGGGGAACTATGGATAACCTGAAGTGCTGTCAGTTTCGAGATTTTGGAAAACAACATTTAATAGATTTTTTGGGTAGATTTGTCTTTTCTTTTCTCCTCTTGAAACAAAATCAACACATCGCTTTCTTTTTGTAGGACACACTCTGATGAAGAGCAATTCGCAGTTTCCGCACAAAAATAAACTGTTTATTTATGAATGAGTAAAGAAATTCGAACAATTGCGCATTTGTTTATATCTAGTGGCAGTTTTTGTCTGTTTCTGTGCTCATCCATGTCTGTCATCTAAGAAGCATCGTACATCTAGTCAATGAGTCTGATGGCTATCGATGATGTTCATCACATAAACACTAATGAATTTAAAAACAATCTGATGCTTCACCGGTGAATTGTCTGGTGACTTACCAACAGGCCGATGGAAGTACGGTGGCAACGGTGGAAGTACAATGGCATTGATGAAATTAATCGAAGATTTTAAAAACGTACCCTATACACACCATGGGCTAGAATCCACGTGAGCTCTATATGCTGATCACTACGACCTTTATTGAAATCAGGTAATAACGTGATCCAAGTCTGAACTATGAGTAGTGGGTGATGCTAGGAGATTTATAAGCTCTAACCAGATTTGTTGTGAAGTTACACAAGTACCAAGTCTACGAATCAGTATATCTGTATCGAAAAAATGATTGTAGACGTACTGGTAGTAATTTCGGAAATCCATTCCAGCATAGCTTTTTGAAAGTTATATGTTTTCAAATTTTGCAGGAATTAAGCTGAAATCAAATGAAGTCATGTTATCCAAACAATCACGCTACAATTTCAAAGGGAGATTTTTTTTTTTTACTAGTAATACATCGCTGTTATTAAGCTGAAGAGCTATCAACACCACGAGGTTTTGAAATTCGAACCTCAAATAAATTATGATAAATCTTAAATAAAGCCTTGAAATGTACGAAATTGTAAAATATGTAACAACTGAACCAGTGTTTTTTTTTATTTTGTTACTTGATGTTATAATCTTCAAAAATATTGCAGATGTTTCGGGGGGGGGGGTTTCAACCCCCTGAACCCCCCCATACCGTACGCCCATGATTACGACCACACAAAATTGTGGAGATATACCCTACTTACCTAAAACTTATCTCCAAGCGAAACTAATTTTTTCTTGTCACTCTAAATTTCTATTTGAAGCATGACAAATTTCTCTCGCCTTCTCAAAAATAAAGACATGTGGAGACGGACTTATGCTTTATGGGCACTCAAAAAACATGAGAACAGAGAGTAGCCAGTACACTCCCCAACCCTTTTTTTTTAAGAAACACGCAAGAAAGCGTCACCAAGCCAAAATTTTCCGTAGGAACGCTAATCGTTTCAACCAATTAGAGATCAGAATCCCATTTAGACGGGAAATATCCTCTAAAAATGCACTATTTTCCGTAAACATTCAAAAGGCATATGAATATTTCATTGGAGTACAAAACATTCCCCATGAACCTGTGGTCAGACATTACTTTGAATTCTGGAAAGCGGAATCCACATCACTTAAGATAGGAAATATGTACTCTTTGAATTCATTAAGTTAGCTAAAAAGTGAATAGTGCCAATACAAGGATCAAGGAAAAGGACATTGAGGTATGTACAATTATTACTGATATCAAGAACATGCGTGTGCATTTGGATCCTGAATCTGAACGTGAACAGAGTACAAATATAAAGCATAGTGACACATGCTTGATATTATTGGACCTAACTGACCAACTCACTTTGAAAATTAAAGTGAAAGTTTAAGAATTACAAAAGGCTGTTAAATCCATTCAACTTCAGAACAATGCATTTCATATTGAATAAAACAAGTGGTTCATTTGTTGTTTTCAAGAGAATTTTGGGTACTATAAAAAATTTCACATCCACGATTCCCCCATTTTTCAAAGCTAGTACGTCAACTATGATTCAACCTGAAAGAAATAGGACTCTATGCAGACTGACACCCTGGGAAGTTAGCAGGAACAAGGATGTGATTTAAGGATTACTGGCGCCCATGAAAATAGATTTCCCCCTTATAAATTTGTAATCCTCAGTGACAAATTTATCTATTACCATGGGGACTAAACGACCTAAAACTGCTATAAGTAAAAAAGGTTAAATTTGGTCTTATGGGGGGTCACTTGCTAAAAAAAAAGTGTGCATGGAACGCCACTCGACAGAAGTGAAACTTGTTTTAATTTTTATTTTTTCAATTTTTGATTATTGGATTTTTTCAATTTTGCATTATTGGACTTTTTAATATTGGGTTTTTGGAGTTTTTAAATTTTGGATTTTGGATATTTTAATTTTGGATCTTTGAATTTTTAATTTTGGATTTATTAAATTTTCGATCTTTGAATTTTGTATTTTTTTAATTTTTTAAATTTCGGATTTTTAAATTTTAAATCTTGGATTTTGTTATTTTTTAAATTTTGGATATTTGAATATTTTGATTTTTAATTTTGTTTTTTTAAATTTTGGAAATTTGGATGTTTTAATTTTTTAATTTTGGATTTTTTATTTTGTGATTTTTAATTTAGGATCTTTGAAATTGTTATTTTTTGGATTTTTTAATATTAGATTATTAATTTTTAAATTTTTGATTTTTAATTTTATTTTTTGGATTTTAAAAATTTTGGATTTTTAAATTTTGGATCTTTTCATTTTTTAAATTTTGGATGTTTTAAATTTTGATTCTTTGAATTTTTAATTTTTTTTAATTTTTTAACTTTGTATTTTCGTTTATTTAATTTTGGATTTTTAGATTTTTCAATTTTGTATTTTTATTTTTAAATTTTGGATTTTTTATTTTTTAAATTTTGGATTTTTTAATTTGTTATTTTTTAAATTTTGGATATTTGGATTTTTAATTTTGTATTTTTTATTTTTTAAATTTTGAATTTTTGGACTTTTTAATTTTGGATCTTTGATTTTTAGGCTAATTTTGGAATTTTGGATTTATTAAATTTTGGGTCTTTGATTTTTTTTATTGTTAGGATTTTTTAAGCGCGGTAATGAACCTCCGGGTTCCATAAAAAAGATAATATACCTTTAGATTGCTTAGGAATTGTCTATTGCTATTGAGCAAGTAAGTATTATTATTATTATTATTATTGTTTATTACATTTCTCCACATCTCACATATGGGTAGTAACAGGGCACGGGATGCACCAAGTGCCTCACAATAATATAAAACATTTACATATAATTGTAATACAAGAGTTCAATTAATGTCTTCATTCTTGCGACAGGAATGATCGCACAATGTTGCATGTAGATAGGATGACAGAATGCTGCATGCTTTTGTAGGTGTTCGGTGGAAGACCCAGTTCTTGCAGACTCTTGTGAAGTGTGTAGGGGACGAGACCATTGACCGACAGGATCACAGGGACTATTCGTACTAGCTTAGCCTTCCAGATCCTCTTGACCTCCTCTGCGAGCTCTTTATACTTGCAGATCTTTTCATGGTGCTTCCTGTCGATGTTGATGTCGTTAGGTACTGCAATGTCTACAAGAAACGTCCCTGTTTTCTTGTTGACCAGTATAATATCTGGTCTGTTATGGTTGATTGTTTTGTCTGTCACCACACCAGTGTCCCAGTAAAGCTTACATGACTCGCTCTCCAATAGGCGTTTATTATTGTTATTATTAATATTATTGTTATTATTATTATTATTATTATTATTATTATTATTACTATTACTACTATTCCCATTTGCACGTCCTCGTACTAGGTCTGAAAAATTTCCTTTGATTATTCCTAATCATTGAGTTGATTGTTTTCTGTGAAATCCGCTCCAAAACACCTTAGTAATTTTGTGACGGTTTTGAGTGTGACACTATTTTCGTGACGGTTTTAGCGTTACACAAGTTCCCGATTTACCCCTACCGCCGCTAAAGAAGTTTCACTTCAATAATCTGTAACAGAAATGTGTGAAGTCTGAAACATTAATATAGAAACCACAGCCTAATGTTTGTAAATGCCTTGCTTTAGATGTACAAATTTAACAGAGAATGCATGTTAAATTATAGCTATGTTAACTTAAAAATATTAAGTAAATAATAGGCTATAACCAGGGGTGCCCATCCCCTTAGCTTCATGACTCACCCAAGTTTCATGAAAAGTAACCCCTAACTTCGTATCACCCCAACCTCATGAATAGTAATCTCTTCGCAAATAGTGGTATGTACATCTATTATATAAACTGCAATGTCTGGGCCCTGGAGCATTTTGATTGGCTCTAGAGGACAGCCAATCAGCGGCCGAGCTCCCACACAATTGTTGTTTGTTGCTCGAAACATGTAATTACATGCATAAACATTGTCAGTAGTACTTAAAATATTACATATTCATAATTGCAATACATTTAAATTATAAAATACACATTTACATTACAATATTATATGATTGTATAGAATAAGTAACAAAGTCATTATTTACAACTGCAAAATTATATGGACATTTCTGAATTAAAAATTGCTTCAAATTATTCCTAAAATTATTTCCTTCCAATACTTTTATTTGTTGAGGTAATGCATTAAAAAAGATTGTACCTTTAACAAAAGGACTATTTTCTGTTGTTTTTGTATTTCTATTCACTCAGAAAAAGTCTATGTTCCTCCTTGTATTATGACTATGAATAGCTCTATTTTTATTTGTATACTTTTTATCTTGTTTTACTAACATGATAACTTGATATATATACAGAGCATAAATAGTCTAAATATTGTATTCAATAAATATATTTTTACATGATTCTGTGAGATTCATTCATCTTCATCATTGGTTCTACAGCCGGATTCCAGCCTTGACCGCCTCAACGATACGCTTCCAGATTACCCGTTCCTCTGCTTTCATCTTCCATCCTCTGACTCCTGCTTCCCTTACGTCTTTCTCTACTTCATCCAGCCATCTCAGTGGGGGTCGTCCTACTCTCCTGGTGCCATAAGGTTCAGTAAAGGTCACCTTCCAACAAGGGTCATTTCCATCCTTTCTATAAACATGCCCTAACCATCTCACTCTCCTTGCTTTGATTTCACTAACAACATCATGTTCCTTGAACAGTTTGTATAGTTCCTGGTTGTACCTTATTCGCCAGCAGTAACATCTATTTGCTGTTAGTAGTCTATTGTGGATTTCTGCACTAACTTTGTTGTCTGATGTCATCAGGGAGCCTAAATACTTAAATTCAGTCACCTTTCCAAATTTATAGTCACCAATCTCAAGACACTTCGATCTTGTTGGGTTTTCTGACACTACCATATATTTTGTCTTTTCCTCATTTACCGTGAGTCCCATCCGTCTGGATTCAAATTCCAACCGAGTAAATGCTTCTTTAACATCTCTTTCAGATCTTCCAATAATATCAACGTCATCAGCATATGCTAAAATTTGCACTGATTTATGGAATATTGTGCCCCTCCTTTCTATTCCAGAATCTCGAATGACCTTTTCTAGCGCAATATTAAACAGCAAACATGCCAAGGCATCTCCCTGCCTGAGACCCTTCTGTGTGCAAAATGGTTCTGAAAGGTTTCCTTGTAATTTAACTCTACATCGGACTGTGCTGGGAGATGCTCTTGTTAAAGGTACAAGCTTTTCTGGAATACCAAGTTCTTGCATTGCACTGAAAAACTTATCCCGTTTTATACTGTCGTATGCTGATTTGAAATCAATAAACAGATGGTGTGTGGTAATTTTGTACTCCCGGGTCTTCTGTAGGATCTGTCTTAATGCCTGTACGAGGGTTGGTCAGTAAGGAAGGTCTCCAACACTCTAGCCCAAGCTGGCAACGTCGGACGAGAGATTTGGCGCCACTGACGTGTTCCGTTATCTTCCCTCTTTCAAACGAGCCATTGCTTCAACCTCTGAACCTTTTAGTATCCGAACTAGAGCTGTTTGAAATGGATCTCCCGATTTCCGTCCCCGCCAAGTGCGGCCTCCGCGAAGTCGTATGGTTTCTTACTGCAAAAAATGTTCTGCCGATTTAAATTCACAGAACATCCTGTAGGGAACCTTTAGAAATGTCAGGAAGCAATAAACAAAGTTCACGGGTAGTGACGCGTCGATCTTGTCACACCAATGTATTGACTTTTGCCACCATCTCATCTGTGACTGCTCTTGTTGGTCTCCACTTCGCTCTTCATCTTGAATATTTGTCTGGCCCTGTTTAAACTCATGAACCCACTTACGCACATTTTTTATGTCCATACATCCCTCTCCATACACTTCGCAAAGCGTTCTATGAATTTCAATCGGCGGAACTTTTTTTGCAGTAAGAAGCCATATGACTTCGCGGAGGCCACACTTGGCGGGGACGGAAATCGGGAGATCCATTTCAAACAGCTCTAGTTCGGATACTAAAAGGTTCAGAGGTTGAAGCAATGGCTCGTTTGAAAGAGGGAAGATAACGGAACACGGCAGTGGCGCCAAATCTCTGGTCTGACGTTGCCAGCTTGGGCTAGAGTGTTTGAGACCTTACTTATTGACCAACAAGGAGTGTTGAACGATAATGGAACTCGATTTATGGAACTTTGTGTTATGATTTGGCCATAGGTGGAACTATTTTTCCACACAATGAATGCCACAAAATATCATGGGTGTCACCTGATTTGATAACTCAAAATCAGATAGATCACTTCGCCATCAGTCGTAATAAAATAAAAGAACATCGGCAGCAATCTTATGGTGGCTAAAATAAACCTAAAAATCACAAAAGTGAAATAGCAAGCAATTAAAGCCAGCCATAAGTAGGATATTAATAAATTACAAGATAATGAAATTAAAGCATAGTTCCTTCTTGAACTAAAGAATCGTTTCACCCCTCTGCTAGAAGCACAAGATCAATCAGATAATGAAACAGACCTAACTATCGATCAAAAGTGGGATACAATTAAAGAAGGATTAAATGCAGTGGGCAAAGAGGTAATTGGTTATAAACAAAAAAATAAGAAACCTTGGATTTCCTCGAAGTCCTTGGATCAAATTGAACAAAGAAAGCAACTTAAAAGCACATTATACACGGCAAAGACTAGAATGAGGAAAGAAATTGCAAGTAACCAATATAGACAAAAAAATAAAGAGGTGAAAAAGAACCTAAAGAAGGATAAAAGAGTATGGATTGAAAACTTGGCAAATGCAGCACAGGAAGCTAACATAATATTACATAAGTAGTGAGGAAAGTGAAATACAAATTGAAAATTAACTTAAAACGGGAGTTTTAGTGCTGCAAAATTATTAAAAGGAAGAAAGACTCACCCTCAATTTTATTTCTTGTGTAGATCTACTATAGGACTACGTGCTGTAGATGTTTCAAGCTTGATAACTTTTTTTTTTTTTATGATTTTTAAAAAATGCCCAAAAGCGTATTTTGGCAATATTTGAAGTAGAATATCTCAAAAAGGCCTGAGTGAAAAATTATTAAATTTATACAGATAACACCTCCTTATGATATAAAGATGTGATAAAAATTTGGTGACTGAGACTCAACTGGTTTCCGAGTTACAGTGAATCGAATTTGGCCAAAAATTGCATTATACGCACACGAATTTTAACGGTAATTTAATAGTTAAAATCCACATTGTAATTTTAAATACAACATTTTAGTGAAACTAAGTATGTTACACAGAAGAGTTGCACATGTAGGCTACATTTCATCAGTTAGCATGACAAAATTATTTATAATTTCCTCAAGTGTTGAAAAGCATTGAAATTTCGGTGCATAGTAGGCAATTGTTGGCCAACTTCGATGCACTGTAACTCTGGAACCAGTTCAGTCTCAGTCACCAAATTTTTATCACATCTTTATATCGTAAGGAGATGTTATGTGTATAAATTTCACAATTTTCACTCAGGCCCTTCTGAGATATTCTACTTCAAATAATGCCAAAATAGGGTCAATCCATTAGAAATGAACCAAATTAAATACAATTTTTTGCTCAACATTTTTGATTATCCTAATTTTTTTACCAGTTACTCCCCAATATTAGGTGAGTTCAAAACTAGGGTAAACAATTTTAAAGGGTCATACTTTTTTCTTGGCGGCCATTATAAGTTTGCTTTGTAACAGTTTTTCGGCCAGAAACTTGTTTTGCACAAATATATGTAACTATGTTAATTTTATATAGATAACAAGACAAAATAAAGACCAAAATTATCAAAATGAAATGCTCTAGATTTTTGTTCTAACATAACGTTAACCTAAGTAGTGAGGAAAGTGAAGAAAAAAAAACCTCATAACTACAAATTGCATATTAACATAAAATGGGAGTTTTAGTGCTGCAAAATTATTACAAGGAAGAGTGACTCACCTTTAATTTTTTTTCTTATATAAATCTACTATAGGACTACTTGCTGTAGAAATTTCAAGCTTGAGAACTTTGCTCTTTTTTTAATACAATTTTTCAAAAAATGCCCAAAAGCATATTTTGGCAATATTTGAAGTATAATATCTCAAAAGGACTTGAGTGAAAAATTATGAAATTTATATAGATAACACCTCTTTATGGCATAAAGATGTGATAAAAATTTGGTGACTGAGACTCAACTGGTTCCAGAGTAATAGTGCTTTGAATTTGACCAAAAAATCACGTTATACGCACAATAAATTTAACGGTAATTTAATAGTAAAAATTCACTTTGTAATTTTAAATATAACATTTTTGTGAACCTAAGTTTGTTACACAAAAAAGTAGTATATGTAGGCTACATTTCATCAGTTAGCATGACAAATTTATAATTTCCTCAAAGCTTTGAAGACTGTTGAAATTTCAGTGCATAGTTTGCAGTTATGGCCAACTCTGATGCACTATAACTCTGGAACCAGTTGAGTCTCACTCACCAAAATTTTATCACATCTTTATATCATAAAGAGGCATTATCGGTATAAATTTCATAATTTTTCACTCAGGCCCTTTTGAGATATTCTACTTCAAATAATGCCAAAATACGCTTTTGGGCATTTTAAAAAAATTGTATAAAAAAAATAAAGTTCTCAAGCTTGAAACCTCTACAGCAAATAGTCCTGTAGTAGATCTATATAAGAAAAAAAAATTAAGGGCGAGTCTTTCTTCCTTTTAATAATTTTGTGGCACTAAAACTTCCGTTATAAGTCAATTTTCAATTTGTATTCATTCTTGTGTCCGACTTTAGCGTTGTCCAGACGGCCGTCCAGAAGTTTACTAAGGTAAAATAAAGTGCGTTAAGAAAGTGTTTTTATTCAAATATTCAATTTGTAGTTGTGAATTTTTTTCTTCACTTTCCTCACTACTTAGGTAATATTGTGTTAGAACAAAAATCTAGAGCATTTCATTCTGATAATTTTGGTCTTTATTTTGTCTTGTTATCTATAAAATTAATAGAGTTACACACACTTGTGCAAAACATGTTTTTGACTGAAATACAGTTACAAAGCAAACTTAAAATGGCTGCAAAAAAAAGTATGAGCCTATAATTTTTTTACCATAGTTTTGAACTCACCTTTTATTGGGAAATAACTGGTAAAAAAATTAGGAAAATAAAAAATGTCGAGCAACTTGGCCTGGTTCATTTCTAGTGGATTGACCCAATTATATAGAATAAAGAATTATATAGAAAAACTAGACTTTTAGTGAAGAAACCCTTTTTATCTAATATACGGTACCAATTAAAGATAATAATGGAAGTGTTTTAATAAATGAAGCTGACAAGCTTGAAAAATCGCGCGCACATTTTAAACTTATTTTAAATGACAAGCTAAATGAGAATGAAAGAAATATTGGTGCTTTGACAGAAGAAGCTGCAGGCAGCTTAAATATTAACATCAATCCCATAAATAAGAATGAAATTAAAAAAGCAATTAAAAAAACCAAAAGCGGCAAAGCTACTGGCTTTGATAATATAAATGCAAAGATGCTGAAAGTTGATTTAGATCTTGCAGTGGACATTTTATGTCCTCTTTTTCAAGATATAAGGGTAAAAGAGAAGATACCTAAAGAGCGGGGTAAAGGAGTAATTATTAAAGTACTCAAAAAAGGTGACATGGCCAGCTGTGATAATTGGCAGGGCATAACTGTATTATCCACTCCAAGTAAAGTTTTCACCAAAACAATTTTGAATAGAATCAAGGATGCGGTAGAAACCAAAATAAGGAAGACCCAATATGGCTTTAGACCAGGAAAATCTTGTACTGATCTCATTACCACCTTGACAATTACAATGGAGCAATCCACCGAATGGAACAACCCACTGTATTTGATATTTGGTGACTTCAACAAGGTCTTCGGTTTACTAAATAGAGAATTTATCTGGAAAAGGTTAAGAAAGATTGGAATCCCAAGTAAAATCATTAATATTGTTCAAAGACATCTATAATAATACTAGTTGCTGTGTCTCACATAATGGAAGACTCTCTGCCCGTTTTACTACTAATAGAGGAGTTAAACAGGGATGTCTGCTGTCCCCACTTCTTTTTATTTTGGCTATGGATGATATAATGAATGGTGTAAGTAGTAGCAGGCGCCGTGGTAAACAATGGGGGTTGAATGCGAGACTAGAAAGTTTAGAATACGCTCATGATGTTTGTCTACTAGCCCACAGATTCTCAGATATAAACGGCAAACTTCAAGACGTATATAATCTTGCAGCCAGTCCCGGACTGGAAGTAAACAAGCATAAAACAAAAGAAATGAGAATAAATAACAGAGTTGACGCTGATCTTATGTTAGAAGGAGAAAGAATAGAAGGCATAAATGAATTCACATATCTGGGTAGTATGTAACGAAGCAAATAGCTGCGTGCCAATTAGACGGTAGAAAAACCATTCCAAAACAAAGGAAGGGTTGGGGGACCGCAACTAATCGATATTGAACATTTTCATGATTATCGATACTGCCCTGAATTTATTTGAATTACAGAAAAAGGAGAAGTGCGCATGCGTGGACGGCGAGTCGACGGGAGAGGAGTTGAACCTGAAAAACGGTTGATTATTACGTCTCTGACTACGAGAGAGAAAGGTTGAAGAAACGGAGGCGAGGAGACGAGATTGGAATGTGTGACAGCGGTAGAGGCGCCCTGACATGATGGTTTGTCAGACTTTCATCTAAAGAAATTCTGAAGGGGAATTTCACTGACGCGACTATATGGAGATAGTCGCTAGTTGGAAGAACACATCACGTCAGCCGGTACGAGAGACCGCTACAGCGAACACCAGCTGGGAAAAGAAGAGTGGGTCACGGTTGCTTAGCCTGGAATAAAGGAAGATGTGGACATCAGAAAGTGGATGGAAACAACTCAGGATCAGAGGATAAATTGGTCACCACCCGTTGAGTATAATCATCTAAACATTTTTTTTGTTGTTTTGGGAAGTAGAAAAGATTTTGAGGCATTATTATTAAGCCAGGTTCTAAGAAATGTGTGGCGACTAGACGCCGTAATGAAAGGTAAAAGAGTAAGGTTAGAAGATAGATGTAATTAGTCTAGGGTGAGGTAGTAAATTACAGTGATCCAATCAGTTTCCATTTCTGGTCTAAGTTAATTACACAAGGAGCAGTCAAGAGTAAAACCGTGAATAGTAAAGATAGATCTCTATACTTTAGGTTGCTATGGGTAATTGTCCCACGAATGAATACATAGCTAGGGGCAGTTGTTGATGCTCATACAAACCTTGTTTTTTTATAAGACAGGACGCGAGGGGAGTAAGGAAGAAGGGTAATTGGGGCTTACTTAGTATTGCTTACGAGGGCCTCTCCCACTTGGTTTTCGTTAGGTGACAGGTGATTATCTATAAGTGGATTTCATGCTGGCCTATAATGTTGAGTTGTTTTTTTAAAGAGATTTATCGAAGAGAGGGAACTGTATGGAATATGGTAGAGGGGGATAAGAAGGTGAATACTGAGAGGCAAAAGGAGGCCTATGAGTAGCAGTACATTAGGCGTATGCCATTGGAAAGTTTACTGGGTAGGATAGGAGTAGAAGTTCACTCAAGGGTTATAAAGAGAGTTACAGACCTGGGGCGTGAGTTAGTTTCAGCTAGAATTCTAGGGAATTTAGAAACAAGAAAATTAGGTGCCCATGGTGTAGGGTAGTAACTTGAAAAGTATGGAAACCAGAATAACAATAAGTAGGTAAATTAGAACAATGGTATACACTGCTTAAAGAGAAAGGAGTTAAAAGATAATAAATAATAATTGGTTAGATTAGAAAGAGGAGAATTGGTAATTTTGTGTAGTGAGTTGATGACAAGTAGGTCATTAGCAGGTACTAGAGATTACCCCAGGAGAGAAAAAAAAAAGAAGGGTGAGGTGAGGGAACACCGGAAGTGTCCCAAATAAAACAAGTATAAATACAGTAGTAGGCGAAGCCTATGCTAGTAGAATATAAAGAGATTTAGGAGAATTGTGAAAGTCATCGATGTTGGAGGCGAACAACGGCCCCACGTGCCTCTAGGAAAGAGTGTCAGGGACCTCTGACATCGATTGTTCAAAATTATATTTTTGTTTGCGGCCCATTAATATTTTCCCGGTTGCAGGGAGGGAGTCAGATTGTTTGTAACTCAAGATCTAGACGCCGCCCCTGTATCGGTGGTCTATTACCCCAGTCACTCTGTGGGTATAGGCCTAAACTTCCGTTTCTTTCTTCATAACATTGTCTTTCCTATTTATCTTTGAGTACAATTCTTCATAGACTACAATGACTAGTGGACTGGTATAGGAGAAATAGGTGGAATCATTGGGTATGATAGGTCAAGTCAGTGACTGAATTACGAATTAAAAATCTTTATTCATACGGAATTGCAAATGGAAAAGATTACGCAAGTTAGTAGTAAAGTATAAGGGTAATCTGAGACGTTCTAGTAAATACCTGGAAATAAAGAAAGGAAAGAGATTAAAGTAATTAATTAAGAATTTGTCTTATAGAACAAGGAACACATTAATACAGTTAAACTGAGCTACTAACCTGATAGTTAGGAATTGAATACTAAATTTTCCAATAAAAGTGTTGAATGGTTAATGTTGTTCGGATCGGATGATCTGAAGATTTTAAGGATGAGTAGTTGTTAAAAAGGGGAAAACCCCAGAGTAAATGTAATTTATTGTAAATCAGATTGTTATTGTTGAAAAAGAAAAAAAAATATATTAAATAAATTATGGTTATTGTTATGCAAAGTAAATTTTCGTGAAGTACATATATTTTGGCCCCTATCCTTTTAATGTTCTGAGAGCCACTGATTTTTGGACTAAGTTACATAATAATAAAAGGACAGAGCCGAATCCATTCCCATCTCCACTGTTAAAAAAAAAGCTAGCCGAGGGGCCTGTAGGTACATAGCCTGTGTATCTATAATTTAATTTGTGATTGGGCTCGTAATATGTTTTGGCTGATGCAAAATAAAAAAAAGAAAGAAGAGCATTGATGATGGCGCCCTTAATATAAATTTTCATCAATATTGTTAAACCTTGTAAATTGTTAAAAAAAATAGAAAGAGAGAGTAAGCTGGGTGTAGGGAATTTGCAATCAACCAGTAAAGTCCATCACATATTTTGGCGCCCAACGTGGGGCCATAGGTCGATAGGTCCATAGAGCGATAGGTCGATAGGTTGATAGGGCGATAGGTCCATAGGTCAATAGGTCCATAGAGCCATAGGTCGATAGGTCGATAGCTGATAGTTTGATAGTAGGATAGTTTGATATCCTATAGGTGTGGCTTAGGAGAAATTTGAGGCCGTAGTGGTTGCCCAACGTTATCGATTTTGACGTTAGCAGGGATAGAGGTTATAGAGATTTTAGAGCCTATTACGTGAAAGAAACTTGGGAGTTAGGTTAGTATAACTTGAAATTTATTTTCAAAAATAATAACATATTTTTGGGAGAAGAATAATGACTGTCGACAAATTAAGGACTTCTATAGATGACTAAGACAGACGACTGAACTATTGTGTTCTAATCTTTTTTTTTCAGTCAGTGGAATTGTTAATATATAAATATGGCCACTTATGTTGATCCGTATGCACAAATAAGAGCAGCTGAGTTAACCCAAGCTATTAGGAAGTTGAGAAAGGCGGATCTGGAGGCAGAATGTGATAGAGTTAAGTTACCGACCACAGGTACCAGGGATGAGTTAAGACAACGCTTGTTAGATTATGCCCGCAAGAACCCTCAGTCATTTCAGGTGTTAATTACGGCTTTTGCTCTGAGTCAGGAAGTTTTGGAAGAAGACTTAGTTGAACATAATATAACGGTTCCACAAGATTCCTATGGAGATGTAGTGTATACATGGGTTAAGTTAATGCGTAGGAAGGCCATGGCGGTAGCTGATTCAGAAGAAGTTGTACCAGTAGTACCATCGTTTACAATTCAGTTAGAGCCACATAAACCAAATACTTTGGATCTGGTTCGTAAATGGAACATTAAATTCAAACCTGGGGATAGCATTTACTTATTTTTGGAGAGATTGGAAGATTTAAGGGTATATGTACGTGAACTACCACAAAAATATAAAAAAAATGCAGGTTCTAAAATATTAAAATTTTACAAGAAAATGAACTCAAAAGTGGACTAAAATTACAGGATCATATAAGAAGGCTTACTAGAACATAACTAGCTGATAAAAGTATAAAAAATTGACCAAGTTATTTTTAAATTACACGTTTTATAGGAGCATGAAAAAAATTAATTCAGATGCACTTATCACTTCCTGTAGAGATAGCATTTTTCTGGTTTCTCTGACACCTTTTATTTTTTTAATGCATATAATGAACATATTTTTCTACAAAGTAGACTACTATTGTACAGCTAACGTTAGTATTTTTAATGCAATTAATTTTTATATATCGCATATAAAATATATTGAAATTTGATCAATATTTCATGACACATTTTCTTTAATTTTATACCTATGGGCATCATTGTAGTCTACTTTAAGCATATATGCATGTAAAATTAGTGTAAAAAATTTCAGCCTTCTATCTCTAATGGTTGTGGAGCTATCTAACAATATGTGTGAAAAATAAGAGTTACCGGGAAATTCAATTTTAAGTTCATAGTGAATAGTAGCTCAGAGCACGTAAACATATTTAAATGTCCATTTAAATGGCACCAATAATTTCTAAACCTATATAAACTATATACCAATGGATGCAGAAAATTCAGCACAATTTTTTAGTCCTATAAACAAAAAAGGATAAATTTCAAAATAATTCACGTACATATACCCTTAAAACAAAGTTCTAAGTTACAGGGTGTAGAGTTATTGTCAGTATTACCCGAAATTTTACAAGATTCAGCTTTACTTTGGTACAGGAACAGATTAACAGATTGGCCTACATGGGAAGCTTTTTTGAAAGAATTTAGAGAATATTACTTGCCTATTGATGAGGAAGACTCGCTTTTGGATGAGATTAGAGAAAGAACGCAAGGTCCTAAAGAATCGATTTTTGATTATGTTAATGCTATCCAAACGTTAATGAGGAGGCTGAGTACTCCAATGAGTCCTCAACAAATGATGAAGAATGTTATCAAAAATTTGCGTCCTGACGTAAAATTGTATATTAGACCTGCAGAGATTCAAACTATAACAGATTTAATACGTGTAGGTAGACAGTATGAACAAATATTGTTAGATTCTGAGAGATATATTCCTCCTCCAACGCAGGTTAGAGCTACAATCAAAGAAACGGCTTATAAACCTCAGAGACAAGTTGTTATACCTTCAGTTCATACAGCGTTAGGAATTCAGGGAAAGCAGGAACTTCCATCGTCCGAGTTACAAAAGAAACCCAATGTTAGTTTTTCTGCAAAGACGTGGGATAAAGAACAAAATTCAAGTCATGTAAATAATTCTAGGATGGTCAAAGCAATAGAAAATAAAGAGGGACAGGATGAGTTGGGGGAAAATGGTAAAAACACCACTTTGCGTTTTTCAAATAACCAGCGATGTTGGAACTGTGATAAAATAGGACATAGGCAGTTCGAGTGTAAGGCACCTCGTAGAGTTACTCCACGCACTACGATTAAATGTTATAATTGTAATAAGCTTGGACATAGGTCTATTGATTGTAGGATGCCCCAAGAAAGAAAAGTTAGGCCTACAAATTCTTTATGACAATTAACTAAAAATCAGGCTTGTGTGATGTTGAATATAAACCCTACAGATTTAGTTAATGGAGACCGATGTTTTGTTGAAATTTTGTTGGAGGATATTACATTTATTGCTTTAATAGATTCAGGTTCAGATAAAACTTATGTGGGAGAGAAAGGTGATTTTTTGTGTAAAATGTTAGATTTATCAGTAGAAGAATCTGAAGTTAGGGTAGTGCAACTAGCAGATAAAACTTACAGTTCTATAACAGGAGAGAGAACTTTTGAGATGAAATTGCAGGACAGGATCTTTCAGATAAAATGTAAAATTATGCCAAATTTAGCAGTAGATATGATTCTGGGCATGGATGTTTTAAAACAAATTGGGTTAGTAGTAGATTTGCAAGATGGGACTTGGTATTTCAAAGATGAACCGACAAAAAATTTTCAATTTGTTAAGGCTATAGATTTGAAAGAAGAAGATCAACTACATAATATTCTTACTTTACCTACACCTCAGGAAAGGGACAGATTGAATATGTTTTTGGAAAATCAGTTACAGAAATTTGATCAGTGTACTGGACTTACCGATCTGATTTCTCATGTTATTGATACAGGCGATGCGAAACCTATAAAACAAAGATATTATCCAGTATCACCCATTTTTGGAAAAAGTTATACACGTGGAAATAGATAAAATGTTATTGGAAAAAGTTATAGAGCCTTCAAATTCACCTTGGTCTTCTCCGGTAGTTATGGTAAAGAAACCAGATAGAACATGGAGGTTTTGTGTAGATTTCAGAAAAGTAAATAATTGTACTAAAAGAGATAGTTATCCTTTGCCATACATTGAACATGTTTTGAGTAAATTACGACATGCCAGGTATATCAGTACAATAGATTTGAAAAATGGGTATTGGCAAGTTCCATTAGATGAAGCAAGTAAAGAAAAAACAGCATTTACCGTACCTGGTAGAGGATTGTATCAGTTTCGAGTTATGCCGTTTGGAATCCATAACGCACCAGCCTCATTTCAAAGATTAGTTGATACTATATTAAGAGAAGAGATAGGAGAGAAATGCTTTTGTTATTTGGATGATATAGTACTTATTAGCGAGACATTTGAAGAACATTTGTCCTTGTTAGAAAAAGTCTTAGAGAAATTAAGAAAAGCTAACCTGAAAATTAATAGGGAAAAATCAAAATTTTGCAGAAGTGAATTAAAATATTTGGGTCATATCATTACTCCATTAGGAATTGCTGTAGATTCAGATAAAATCTCGTGTATCCTTGAGTATCCAGCCCCTACAAAAGTCAAGGAAGTACGAGCATTTTTAGGATTGGCTTCTTGGTACCGACGATTCATTCCATTTTTTTCTGAAGTTGTAAAGCCCCTCACTGCACTTCTGAAAAAGAATCAGAAATGGCGTTGGACTAAGGAATGTCAGGAATCTTTTGATAAATTAAAATCGAAATTATCTAGTAGTCCTATATTAACTTGTCCAGATTATACTAAACCCCTAGTGCTACAGACCGACGCTAGTTTTTCAGGACTAGGAGCAGCTTTAATTCAGACAGGAGAGGAAGGAGAGGAAAAAGTGATAGCTTATGCTAGTAGAACTTTAACGGTAGGTGAACAAAAGTGGGCAATAGTCGAGAAGGAATTGTTAGCTATATTATGGGCAGTTCGAAAGTTTCGTCCTTATTTGGAAGGTTATCATTTTAAAGTATATACTGATCACTTTGCTCTGAAATGGTTAAATACATTACAGAATCCGACCGGACGATTAGCTAGGTGGAGTTTATTGCTCCAAGAGTATGATTTTGAAGTAATACATAGGCCTGGTAGATTACAAAAAGTTCCGGATGCTTTATCTAGAATACACGAAGGGAAAGTTCAAGAGAAAACGGTAGAGGAAGAATTTTGCCTCTTGTTGACTAATAACTCTGAAGTAGTGGAATGGGAAAATATACAAGATGCTTGGTATATTAAGCGGAAAACACAAGTACAGAGTAAACCTAAATTTTGGCCAGATTGGAAGGTCGTAGATGGGAAGTTGTACCATTTAAGACTAGATCAGTTAGAACAAACTTTAGAGGGAACAGTGAATAGGTGGAAATTCGTTATACCGCAAGATTATAGGATTAAAGTATTGCAGGAATGTCATGATGCACCTACTGCAGGGCATATGGGGATAGCTAAAACTTTCTTTAGAATAGCAAACAAGTATTATTGGCCGGGAATGTTTAGAGATATTGCTAAGTATGTTACTGCTTGTGAAATATGTCAAAGACAGAAAGTGTTACAAACGGCTCAAGCAGGACCGATGCATTTTTACCAGAAAGAGAAACCTTGGATGACTGTAGCTACTGATTTGTTGGGACCTTACCCCCGTTCCAGGAGAGGAAACAAGTACATTGTAGTATTTCAGGATACCTTTACAAAATATATAGAATGTAAAGCGTTAAGGAAAGCAACCAGTAGAGCAGTTACGGAAGCATTTTATGAGTTGATTATCCTTAAATGGGGAATTCCGGGGTATTTGCTGATGGATAATGGACCGCAATATACTAGTAAATTAATGCGTGGGATAGCTAAAGCTTTTAATATAACTCCTTGTTATTTACCTGTATATTCGCCGCAAGGAAATCCGGTAGAAAGAGTTAATAGAGTATTGAAAACCATGATTTCTAGTTACATTGAAAAGGATCAAACAGTTTGGGACGTGTATTTGAGAGAATTTAATTTTGCTATAAATACGGCTAAACATAGTTCCACTGGATGCACTCCTTACATGCTAAATTATGGGAAAGAGCCTGAAATTATCAGCAGAATTGAGAAGGTAGAAAATCAACCAATACAGAAAGAAATTCCAAAGCTTTGGATAGAAAGATTTGATAAATTAAAAACGGTCCGTCTAATGGTCAGACATAACTTAGAAACTGCTTATAAGAGTTCAAGTCATTATTATAATCTTCGGAGGAGAGAGGTGAGATTTTGTCCAGGTGATCTTGTGTTAAGAAGAAACTTTAAATTAAGTGATGCCTCACAAGCTTATGCAGCAGGCTTAAGTGCAAAGTTCGTCGGCCCCTATATTATAAAGAAAAAGCTTAGTGAGAATAGTTATGAACTGACGAACCGTTTTGGTAAGCAGTTGGGGAAGTGGCACGTGAAAGACTTGAAACCCTTTGTGCCTGGATAAATGTTCTTTAAGGCTGGTAAACTAGACACAAAAAAAAAAAAAAAAAAAAATGTGAACAGTGTTACCATTTTTTTTTATGGTGAGTGTGGGAAGAATGTAACAAAGCAAATAGCTGCGTGCCAATTAGACGGTAGAAAAACCATTCCAAAACAAAGGAAGGGTTGGGGGACCGCAACTAATCGATATTGAACATTTTCATGATTATCGATACTGCCCTGAATTTATTTGAATTACAGAAAAAGGAGAAGTGCGCATGCGTGGACGGCGAGTCGACGGGAGAGGAGTTGAACCTGAAAAACGGTTGATTATTACGTCTCTGACTACGAGAGAGAAAGGTTGAAGAAACGGAGGCGAGGAGACGAGATTGGAATGTGTGACAGCGGTAGAGGCGCCCTGACATGATGGTTTGTCAGACTTTCATCTAAAGAAATTCTGAAGGGGAATTTCACTGACGCGACTATATGGAGATAGTCGCTAGTTGGAAGAACACATCACGTCAGCCGGTACGAGAGACCGCTACAGCGAACACCAGCTGGGAAAAGAAGAGTGGGTCACGGTTGCTTAGCCTGGAATAAAGGAAGATGTGGACATCAGAAAGTGGATGGAAACAACTCAGGATCAGAGGATAAATTGGTCACCACCCGTTGAGTATAATCATCTAAACATTTTTTTTGTTGTTTTGGGAAGTAGAAAAGATTTTGAGGCATTATTATTAAGCCAGGTTCTAAGAAATGTGTGGCGACTAGACGCCGTAATGAAAGGTAAAAGAGTAAGGTTAGAAGATAGATGTAATTAGTCTAGGGTGAGGTAGTAAATTACAGTGATCCAATCAGTTTCCATTTCTGGTCTAAGTTAATTACACAAGGAGCAGTCAAGAGTAAAACCGTGAATAGTAAAGATAGATCTCTATACTTTAGGTTGCTATGGGTAATTGTCCCACGAATGAATACATAGCTAGGGGCAGTTGTTGATGTTCATACAAACCTTGTTTTTTTATAAGACAGGACGCGAGGGGAGTAAGGAAGAAGGGTAATTGGGGCTTACTTAGTATTGCTTACGAGGGCCTCTCCCACTTGGTTTTCGTTAGGTGACAGGTGATTATCTATAAGTGGATTTCATGCTGGCCTATAATGTTGAGTTGTTTTTTTAAAGAGATTTATCGAAGAGAGGGAACTGTATGGAATATGGTAGAGGGGGATAAGAAGGTGAATACTGAGAGGCAAAAGGAGGCCTATGAGTAGCAGTACATTAGGCGTATGCCATTGGAAAGTTTACTGGGTAGGATAGAAGTAGAAGGACACTCAAGGGTTATAAAGAGAGTTACAGACCTGGGGCGTGAGTTAGTTTCAGCTAGAATTCTAGGGAATTTAGAAACAAGAAAATTAGGTGCCCATGGTGTAGGGTAGTAACTTGAAAAGTGTGGAAACCAGAATAACAATAAGTAGGTAAATTAGAACAATGGTATACACTGCTTAAAGAGAAAGGAGTTAAAAGATAATAAATAATAATTGGTTAGATTAGAAAGAGGAGAATTGGTAATTTTGTGTAGTGAGTTGATGACAAGTAGGTCATTAGCAGGTACTAGAGATTACCCCAGGAGAGAAAAAAAAGAAGGGTGAGGTGAGGGAACACCGGAAGTGTCCCAAATAAAACAAGTATAAATACAGTAGTAGGCGAAGCCTATGCTAGTAGAATATAAAGAGATTTAGGAGAATTGTGAAAGTCATCGGTGTTGGAGGCGAACAACGGCCCCACGTGCCTCTAGGAAAGAGTGTCAGGGACCTCTGACATCGATTGTTCAAAATTATATTTTTGTTTGCGGCCCATTAATATTTTCCCGGTTGCAGGGAGGGAGTTAGATTGTTTGTAACTCAAGATCTAGACGCCGCCCCTGTATCGGTGGTCTATTACCCCAGTCACTCTGTGGGTATAGGCCTAAACTTCCGTTTCTTTCTTCATAACATTGTCTTTCCTATTTATCTTTGAGTACAATTCTTCATAGACTACAATGACTAGTGGACTGGTATAGGAGAAATAGGTGGAATCATTGGGTATGATAGGTCAAGTCAGTGACTGAATTACGAATTAAAAATCTTTATTCATACGGAATTGCAAATGGAAAAGATTACGCAAGTTAGTAGTAAAGTATAAGGGTAATCTGAGACGTTCTAGTAAATACCTGGAAATAAAGAAAGGAAAGAGATTAAAGTAATTAATTAAGAATTTGTCTTATAGAACAAGGAACACATTAATACAGTTAAACTGAGCTACTAACCTGATAGTTAGGAATTGAATACTAAATTTTCCAATAAAAGTGTTGAATGGTTAATGTTGTTCGGATCGGATGATCTGAAGATTTTAAGGATGAGTAGTTGTTAAAAAGGGGAAAACCCCAGAGTAAATGTAATTTATTGTAAATCAGATTGTTATTGTTGAAAAAGAAAAAAAAAATATATTAAATAAATTATGGTTATTGTTATGCAAAGTAAATTTTCGTGAAGTACATATATTTTGGCCCCTATCCTTTTAATGTTCTGAGAGCCACTGATTTTTGGACTAAGTTACATAATAATAAAAGGACAGAGCCGAATCCATTCCCATCTCCACTGTTAAAAAAAAAGCTAGCCGAGGGGCCTGTAGGTACATAGCCTGTGTATCTATAATTTAATTTGTGATTGGGCTCGTAATATGTTTTGGCTGATGCAAAATAAAAAAAAGAAAGAAGAGCATTGATGATGGCGCCCTTAATATAAATTTTCATCAATATTGTTAAACCTTGTAAATTGTTAAAAAAAAAATAGAAAGAGAGAGTAAGCTGGGTGTAGGGAATTTGCAATCAACCAGTAAAGTCCATCACAAGTATAATCTATGTGAAAGGCAGTTCGGATGAAGATGTTGATGCCAGAATAAAGAAAGCAAGATATGCCTTCATTCAACTTGTTAGCTCAAGAGCCTATAAGTTATATGTTTCAAATTTGCCTCTGTGGTATTGGCACGGGCCACCATTTATTTCGCGTGTTTCATCATTTCCTGGCGTGTGTGATCGTGCCAACTGCCTTACGCCACGCCAGTTCAGGTCAGTTAGTCATGTTTCAGATGCAGTAGCCTGCAGTCGTACTGTTCGAGTGCTCCCTCGAGAGGGACATTATTCCAGTTTGTAGGCTTAGTACTCATCTTACATCCACACCTTTTCGCTCCTAAGCATTGGGCAGCGAGCGTGTGCGATTCCAGGTTTCATATTGTATTTTCTGTGCAAAGTGCATATTGTTCCCATTCTGTTAATGGCCTAGTCGCCACGTGTGTCCGTAACAAAGAAACTTGGTACTAGCGCCTCTAGAAGCTATTTGGCGGGAGTGGTGTATGCTCCTAGCATCAGTAACTGTATCTGACTGCATTTATAATTATCCTGTGTTAAGGGTTTATGTAATTTCAACTATTCAGGGTTCAGGCTTCCTGAATATATTGTATTGCAACGAATCAAAATCTAAATCCCTGATTCAGCGTCCTACAGTCCATTCTCTCCTTATTTAGTTTTAAGTGGTTTTTAAATAAACCTGGTACTCCGAAAACATGCTAGTTTAACCTATCATTTGCTCCTATCGGTCCAGATATATGCCTAGTTACCTATCATTTTGGATCCTCCGGGCAGGGTTTTGATTTGCAACAATTTTCTGAAAATTGAACATTGTGTATCGCGTGGTGGGCTTTTGTGTTACTTTGTGGTTTCTCGGGTTGTATCGCGTTCGGCTTGGCTGCTGGCCTGACCTTCAGCTGCCTCCAGCGTGCTTCGCGACAGCTGGGCTTCTTCTACGCGCGGATTCATGGTCGCCGCCTTCAGCGAGAAGTCAGCCACCCCCGGTCTACAGTGGACTGCCTAATCTCTTTCTTCTGTCAACATATAAAATAACTGTTTCGTCTCAACATGGAACAGGAGGTTAAGGCTTTGGTCAAGCGTCGATCTATTAGCAAAAGAAAGTTTACACTGACACAGAACTTCCTCAACGATATATCTGAAGATGTTAGTGTATTTGTGATCAAAGCGCATTATGAAAAGTTATTGAATGAAATTGATAAGTTTGAAGCTGTGCAAACGCAGATTGAATCTTTGGTGGAAACCGATACAGAACTTGATACTCACATACAATATGCAGACGAGGTATCAGGACTATATATTGATCTAAAAGCAAGGATAAGTGAGTTAATGTATGCTCGTGAGCCTACTTCAGTTAGTGTCAATTCAAACAACAGTGGCACACGACAAACAGTGAACTCCAGTGCTTCGCAGATGAGCAATGTGATAAAATTGCCAACGATTCAGCTTCCATCGTTCACAGGAGACGTAACTAAATTCATGCATTATTATGATACATTTTCAAGTTTGATTGTAAATAATAGCAGTTTATCGCCCATTCAAAAATTCCATTATCTCATTGCTACCGTAAAGGGAGAAGCTCATATGTTATTGCAAAATTTGCCAGTGACAAGTGATAACTTCCAAGTTGCCTGGGATATGCTTTGTGCAAGATACAACAACAAACGGTTGATTGCTATAGCCCACATTAAGCATCTTCTGTCCCTACCTGTAGCGCGACAAGAGACGGTTGCAGACTTGAGAAGCTTATTGAATCAATTCCAAAACAACTTGCATGCTATTGAAGCGTTAGAATTAGAAGTGCCACTTCATGAAGTATTTCTAATGCAATTGTTATTGGAGCACCTACCAGACAGCGTGCAACGTGAATGGGAATCCAGAATCGATTCTCAAACCTTTACTTCATTAAGTGAGCTTGTGTTGTTTCTAGAAGCGAAGTCTCATTCTCTAGAGGTGCTGTCGAATAATTCCTGCAGCAGGTCCAGCCCATCAAAACCTAGAAGTGAAAGTCGTGAGCCTAGGAATCAGCATAGTGACAGTCGTCAGTCATATGGGTCGACAACTGAGCAGATATGCCCTCAGTGTCAGAGCGGCCATCACCTATCTAAGTGTAAGCGTTTTCATCAATTGAGTGTTGAACAGTGATGGAAACTTGTGAAAAGCAAGAATTTGTGTTTCAACTGCTTTTCTAAAACACATCGAGTGAATCAGTGCAACGTATCTTCATTCTGCAACTGTGGTAAAGTGCACAGCAAGATGTTGCACAACAATGGTCACATGAGAACGGTTTCTCACTCCAGTGAAGGCAGTGATACAATGAATAACAACAGGACTGATGCGCCTGCGAGTTATTGCTCAGTGAAAATAAAGCCAGTGCTCCACGTCTTACTTGCGACTGCGATGGTCGAAGTGCAAGACAAGCAAGGTAACTATATCCAGTGTAAGGCCCTTCTAGACTCTGCCAGTCAGGCCAGTTTCATGTCTGCGGATCTAGCGAGGCGTCTGCAACTGCCCACGATGACAGCTGATACGCCTGTCAAAGGTATAAATGGTACCTCATCGAATGCCAGTCATAGTGTTAACATTAATGTGAGATCCATGATTTACAACTATCGAATGAATCTAGATTGCCTAATCCTTCCTCGCATAACAGGGAAGCTACCTGCTGTCGGAATTGACCCAACCTCATGGAACATCCCCTCGGACATTCCATTAGCCGATCCTAGATTTAATATCCCTTCTGAAATTGACTTGCTTATTGGAGGAGCATTATTCTTCGAGCTATTCCATGGGAAGATCTTAACCAATCCTGGGTTTCCTACAGTGATTAGTACAGAACTAGGATGGATATTGTCTGGAACCATTCCTAAATCCTCTGTTAAAGGCAATCTGGATGCAGGTTCCCAGCACAACTTCTTCATCTCTAAGGACAATGTGGACAAGCAGCTACGGCGGTTTTGGGACCTCGAAGACACGTTAACACAGGAAGAGAAACGGTGCGAACAGCATTATGCAGCTACTACCACTCGCAATGATGATGGTAGTTTTACGGTACGTCTGCCAATGAAACAGGATAAAACGTCATTGGGTGAGTCCAGACAACAAGCGGTTAAGCCTATTGAATCATGGCCCAAGCAGCCTCAGCAACTTGAGCTGCAGGACATGGGTGAGCAGCGTGACACAGTCTGCCTAGTCACACATGCTGCAGAAGACTTTATGCTTCATTTTTCCAAGCTGACACGTTTACAGAGAGTTTTTTTTATTATTATAGAATACAGCATGTTCCATTACTAAGTTAAGTAATACTACATGCTAATTTGACTTCTTTTCCTTAGTAATTATAATATTTGGCAGCTAATGTTCTTTACCTGATACTATTTGTTATAGTTTACCATTATTAGTCGTGTTATATTGTTCTTATTGCAGTGAGTCTAAGTCTATGGTGCTTGCAAACGTTGTTAAGTATTTTATGTATTTCACTCCTAGTTCGGCCTTCGAAACTGGCCACTTTCCACCTTTATTATTTACACACGCTATCAACTTCTTTCTTTGAGCTTGTAATTTGTCACATACATATATTACGTGGTCAACTGTTTGGTCCCCGGTTCCACACACGCACGTTGCACTGTCCTTAATTTTGAAGCGGTAGAAGTAGCTGTTGATTCTTCCATGTCCAATTAACAGGGTGGTCAAGTTAGGTGTCATCCGTAGTTTGCATTTTAGTCTGTCTTGGACGCTATGGAAGAATGACTTGGTGACTTCGTATATGCTACGCTTCATAAACAACTGTAGATGCAAAGCTAAACGTCACGGCCCCCTCACAGCTGAGGAAGTACAAGCTTTGTTGCTTTGTATAAGAATAGCTCAGCAAGCAGCCTACTCTCATGAACTGTCCGATCTTCAGAGCAAGATGCAAGTGAATGCCAAGAGTTCTCCATTCCTTGGTGCCTTTTGTGGACAAGGATGGCCTACTCCGGGTGGGTGGATGTTTGGAGAAAGCTGAGTTACCACATGATGCAAGACATCAGCTTATCCTCCCTCCAGGTCACCACCTCACTAAGTTGATAATTGAATCCGAGCATCTGCGACTCCTTCATGCATCACATCAGCTGCTCATATCTTCTCTGCGAGAACGTTATTGGATTCCTAGTGTAAGTAGAATTGTTAAGTCTACGCTACACAGAGCCTAACTTGTTTCAAGTTGAAGGCCAAGAGTGCTCATCAGCTTATGGGCAGCCTACCTAGCTACAGGGTGACCCCTGCTAGAACATTTCTACGTTATGCGGTTGATTATGCCGGACCGTTCTTCATAAGATACGGCTCCCCCTGCAGCAAAACTCAAGTCAAAGCATACATTGCTATCTTCGTATGCTTAGCTAAGAAAGCAGTTCACATCGAGCTGGTTTCAGACCTTACTTCTGATGCCTTCATCGCCGCCCTGCGCAGATTCACATCTCGTAGAGGACTTTGCAAGGAAATATTCAGCGATAATGGGACAAACTTTGTTGGTGCTAACAACAAGCTGCGCGAGCTGCGTCTCTTGATTCAGTCCAGCACCCATCAGCAAGTCCTGCAAGACTATGCATCATCTAATGACTTCACATGGCACTTTATCCCTCCGAGCTCCCCTCATTTTGGAGGCCTCCACGAGGCGGCTGTCAAGTCAATAAAGTTTCATTTACGAAGAGTGATGGGTAGCCAAGTGTTTACCTATGAGCAGTTGTCTACAGTTCTCACCCAAATTGAGGCCTGTCTAAACTCTCAACCTCTCTTATGCCGAAGTGATGATCCTAGCGACTCATCCTATCTATCTCCTGGACACTTTCTCATCGGGGAAAAACTCACAGCTCTTCCTTCCCCTCCTAAGGCAGAGAATGTCTCTCATGTTGCTAAATGGCACCAGCTACAAACCTACATACATCATATATGGCAGCGTTGGTCAGCTGACTACCTACATTCCCTGCAGCAGAGGCAGAAGTGGTCTGCGTCCAGTGAAAATATTCAAATTAGGACTCTCGTCCTCCTGAAAGAAGATAATTCTCCCCCGCTCCAGTGGAAGCTGGGAATCATCTCATTAGTACATCCAGGGCCCTATCCTATAAAAGTATGGATTTGTATTACAAGTGCTTTTATTAGCGATTCGAAAGTATGGAATTTTATAAAGCTTTACAACTGTAAACTTAATACTAGTTACAAGAGAATCGGAGACAAACGAATACGTCACTGTTGAATTGGATAGCTTCCTATATAACTATTACTGTAGCCCGGCACTTGTAAAACTGGGCAGCATTTTTACAAATGGATGAAGACTCGTAGAAGGAAATACCAGTGCCCAAGCAGACGTCAGCCATTGGGCTTCTAACATCTTTTCTCCGATTTCCCTCTTTTCAGACGATTTAGGTCCCGGTAATAATGTTATCAGTATCGTGATACTATTTTTCCGAACTGAACAGTGCAATAAATTTTACAGAAACACGTCTGATAGGCTTACAAAGATGATTTAAAGTGTGGAGGTGAGACACGGGCGAAAACTTACCGGTTTACGTTAGCAATATTCAAGCACGCTTGTTAGTGTCGTTCGTGGCTCAGTGGTTATAGAACTAAGCTATGGTGCGAGAAGTCGCAGGTTCAAACCCCGGTGGTGACTTCTTTTTTTTTTCATAATATTTTTAAAGCCTTGCATTGAAATGTATAAAATTTAAGAATTCACTGCCATATGCTTATATTTTTTGTTTTCATAACATTTTAAAAACGTAAATACAATGTTCCGTAATTTTTTTTTAAGAACTCGCTGCCACTACCTTGTACCCTATTATTTTTTGCTTTAATGTGTTTTAAAAACGTAAATACAGTGTATCATATAACATTTTTAAAAATTCAATACCACTACCTTATAATTATTTTTTGCCTTGTTTTTAAAACATTTAAATACAGTGTTACGTATAAGATTTTATAGAATTCATTGCCACTGTCTCGTACTTTTTTGCTTTTATAATATTTTAAAACTTTAATTCAGTGTAACATTATTTAAGAATTCACTTCCACTACCTTATATATTTTATAGTAATTTAAAAACTTAAATACAGTGATTGGTATACTATTTTTAGAATTCACTGCCACTGCCTTGTGTTGTTTTTGTTATTTTTTAAAACTTAATACATAGTACCATATAACAAATTTAGGAATTCACTGCCACTATCTTACATATTTACGTATTTTTTAAACTTAAATACAGTGGTCCGTATAAAATTTTATAGAATTCACTGCCACTACATTGTGTTTTCTTTTGCTTCTATAATATTATAAATACTTGAATTTAAAAAAAAAATACACTGCCACATCTTTATTTTCTCTTTTACTTTGCTTCATATATTTTAAGAACGTAAATACACTGTATCGTTCAACATGTTAAAAGTTCACTGCCACTACGTTATACTTTTTTGCTTTCAGAATATTTAAAAAACTTAAATACACTGTTCCATGCAAGACTTAACAGAATTCCCTGCCACTGCTTTGTGTGTGTGTGTGTATTTTTTTCTTTTGTAATATTTAAAAACGTAAATAAAGTTTACCGTATAACATTTTAAAAATTCACGTCCACTGTCTTTATATAATATAATAAATTGTCACAATGATTCAGACTACAGTCTACTGAATAAAACTTTATGAATTCTGTCATTACCCTATATAATTCTCACCAAGAATTATACAGGGCAGTGACATTGAATTCTTAATATTTAATACAGTACCGCTACACTAATTAAAATTTAAAATATTATGAAAAAAAATTAGTCGCGACCGGGGTTTGAACCGGCAACCTCTCGCACCACAGTTCAGTACTATAACCACACAGCCACGAACGACATTAGGTATCTCGCTTCCATATTGGCAATCTGAAGAGGTAAGGCTTCTCCATCTCGCGTCTCGTGACTTCGAATAGCCTTTGTAGGTCTATGAGATGTGTTTATATAATATTTGTTGTAGTTTTCGGTTCGGAAAAATGGTATGATGATACTGATAACATTAATATCGAGACCTAATTCGTCTAAAAAGAGAAATATGAGAATAAGAGAGTTTGCAGTCGAAGGCACGCAGATGAGTGCAAGAGCGTCCCTCCCTTCCCGGTCATGACGTCAGTGATGACGTGATTTGTAAAGGCGTGCTGTCTTTTACTAACTACAAATTACAACTGTAATAGCTCTATAGTATTCCATATTTTCACTCTAGTATTTGTAAAGCTAATATTATTTGCGATCTCTTGTAGCTTTATAGTATAGGGCCCTGGTGACGACGGTCTAGTGCGCGTTGTGACTGTGCGTACGTCCAGCGGTGAATGCAAGCGGCCTATTGTAAAAGTGTGTCCCTTGCCCAATCAGTAAAGTGTTATATAAAATCTATCAGTAAAGTGTTATATAAAATCTATCAGTAAAGTGTTATGTAAAATCTGTCGATTTTAGGCGGGAGTATGTTAGCTCAAGAGCCTATAAGTTATATGTTTCAAATTTGCCTCTGTGGTATTGGCGCGGGCCGCCATTTATTTCGCGCGTTTCATCATTTCCTGGCGTGCGTGATCGCGCCAACTGCCTTACGCCACGCCAGTTCAGTTCAGTTAGTCATGTTTCAGATGCAGTAGCCTGCAGTCGTACTGTTCGAGTGCTCCCTCGAGAGGGACATTATTCCAGTTTGTAGGCTTAGTACTCATCTTACATCCACACCTTTTCGCTCCTAAGCATTGGGCAGCGAGCGTGTGCGATTCCGGGTTTCATATTGTATTTACTGTCCAAAGTGCATATTGTTCCCATTGTGTTAATGGCCTAGTCGCCACGTGTGTTCGTAACAAAGAAACTTGGTACTAGCGCCTCTAGAAGCTATTTGGCGGGAGTGGTGTATGCTCCTAGCATCAGTAACTGTATCTGACTGCATTTATAATTATCCTGTGTTAAGTGTTTATGTAATTTCAACTATTCAGAGTTCAGGCTTCCTGAATATATTGTATTGCAACGAATCAAAATCTAAATCCCTGATTCATCGTCCTACAGTCCATTCTATCCTTATTTAGTTTTAAGTGGTTTTTAAATAAACCTGGTCCTCCGAAAACATACTAGTTTAACCTATAATTTGCTCCTATTGGTCCAGATATATGCCTAGTTACCTATCACAGCTTAAATCTATCTGGCGATCAAAGCAAATTTCCTTAAGACTTAAATTAAGATTATTTAATTCCAATGTCAAATCAATTTTATTATATGGCTGTGAAATGTGGAAGGCAACAAAGCAAATTAAAAGTAGTATTCATAAACCGCTGTTTGAGAAGTATCATGGGTATATGATGGCCGGAGACCATAAAAAACAAAGAACTGTGGGAAAGAACAGATCAGCACGAAATTTCTAAAGAAATTAAATTCAGAAAGTGGATATGGATTGGGCATGTATTGAGGAGAGATAATGACAACACAGCAAAAATGGCATTCGATTGGAACCCTCAAGGATCGAGCAGACGAATAGGAAGGCCTAGGACAACATGGTGTAGCACGATTAGAAAGGAAGATGCACAGGCAGGGAAAAGCTGGAATGAAATTAAAGCTCTGGCAAGCAACAGAGTCTGATGGCATGCATTTATTAAGGCCCTATGCTTCCCTGTGGAATAACCAGGACTACTACTACTACTACTACTACTACTACTACTACTACTCCTGCTGCTACTCCTGCTGTTGCTACTGCTACTGCTACTGCTACTGCTACTACTACTACCACCACCACCAGTTATTTTATTGCAAATCAGGGGAAAAGCAATTCTGGCCATGATAGGCCCGATTGTTGGACATTAACTCGGAAAAATGACTTCTGGGAGAAGTGTGGGAGCTTTTGTGAGATTCAGTTAAAAAGTTTCGGTGAGTAGGACCTACCGTCACCTTTATTGTTAGAAAAAAGCACTGAGTGTAGAACTGAATATATTATTCACAATGTTCTTCCCTGTTTTATTCTAGTACCAAAATGAAATATTGCATGGATAACAACTCAATTACTAATTTGTCTTTTGGATCTCTATTTCCATTTTCTATTACTGGTAGGCCTACTAGTTAACTGAAAACAAAAAAAGAAAAAGTATTTTGTTAATTAGCTTAATCGTATATCACGTTGCAAAATCGTTGGTCGCTGCTCAGCGCAGGGCTCCGCCCGTGCTGGAACTGGCATGTACAGTATAGGAAGACAAGATCCACCTGTGCTGGAGCTGGCATGTACAGTATGTGTTGTGACGAAAGTTAAGGTTGGTGGTACGAATTAACAAGACAGAAGAAAAAGGGACAGTTGATCGAAAAGTAACTAGTACTTCAATATGTAATTCAGAAAGTGAATAAATAGAACTTGAATACAGTATCGAGATAAATTTTGAAGAAGTGAACCATTGAACAGTGCGAGAATTTGTGAAGAGAATAGTGTTGAGGAAGGAACAGTTGAAAAGTGAACTGTCGAGCGATAAATAGTTTGAAGAGTTAACCAGTATAGTTGAAGAGTTGTACTATTGGAAAATGGACTTGAACAGTTTAAAAGTGGACAAGTAACTTATGCGAGTTTATAAAGCACAGCAGTGAGAAGAGAGACGGCTTTGGAGAGTTGAATTGGAAGGTTGTGAGGAGAAGAATGTCTTGGGTCGGCGAGTGATGGAGAAAGCAACGACCAATGGCTGTGCAGATTTAGCTGTTGGACTGGGATGAGCCAGAGCGTTGGTTGGCTTACATTGTGGCCGCCTGTAAGTGAACATCAGCTTGAAGAGAAGAATATGGTAGAGTCTAAGTGGTGCTTAGATTTGAACGGGATCCATTAGGAGATGGACACCAACCGAAGAAGGACTGAACAAGAATGGTGAAAAACATCGCTGGACTACTGTCTGTTGAGTATTGATGGTTGTTATATTAAGACATTTTGAAACCGATAGTTTTGAACTATAATTTTTAATTCTATACATTCTAAGTTATGACTGATGTAACAGATTATCTTGAAATATATAGGAATGATCAATAGGCAGGTAAAATTAGAATAGATTTGCATACAGATTGAATTATGAGAGTAGGATTTTTGGCAAGAGTTAAGAGAAGAATTTATTGATTAATGATAGTATGAATTCTTCTTCTTGATTAATGATAGTATGTGTAGCGAAAGAAAAATAAGTAAATTCACTTTGAGAGTGAGATAGAATTGCAGATGACAGTATTTCAAGTTCAAGTGATAGAAGAGTTAGCTTAACAAGAAGTTAGGTTAGAGAGAAAGCTTTAAAGAGGAAAAAAAGTAAGAAAAGTTGTTTAGGGTGAAGAATAGTTTCAAAATGGGATTCATATGAGAATTCAGAGATGTAAATTTTCACAAAACCAAAAAAGAGGAAAAAGAGTTAAATGTTAAAATAAAATGAAGCAAGAAGTCGAGATAGTCGGCAAGCTTAGGCGCCCTATCGTAAGCAGAGGACTGGGAGATCGAGTAAGTGTTTTACTCCAGGCAGCGGCCGAATCAGGCACATGTAGATTTTTTACGATGGACTCACAGGCTGTAAAGGTATCAAGCCAGTGCAATATATTACAAAACTAAATTGGCAGTCCATAATATTACAATGTATGAATTGGCTGATCATGATGTAATCTGCTACTGGTTCGATGAAAGTGAAGCTAAGCAAGTAGTATCAACATTTTCCACTTGTGTTATTGACGCATTGAAGAAAGTAATGTGCCCATAATTTTATATGGGTGTGACCCTTTTCCAAAAACTTCTGGAAAACAGTAATGTTTGTTTTCATTGTGAATTTCAGCAAAGCTGTCCACAATACTGCGTTCCTATTTTGATATGTGCAGCCGTTGGAATATAAAATTATGGGCACATTACTTTCTTCAATGCGTCAATAACACAAGTGGAAAATGTTGATACTACTTGCTTAGCTTCACTTTCATCGAACCAGTAGCAGATTACATCATGATCAGCCAATTCATACATTGTAATATTATGGACTGCCAATTTAGTTTTGTAATATATTGCACTGGCTTGATACCTTTACAGCCTGTGAGTCCATCGTAAAAAATCTACATGTGCCTGATTCGGCCGCTGCCTTATCTTTTGTATTCCCCTCCCGATCCTTTCCTTTTTGATAACCATACTCATTTACATTGCCGGTTGGATATCCAACACATAAGTCGCAGTCGTCCTTTTTGGGCCTATATTCGTCCTACATTCATGTCTGATAAAATATCATCAAATGTGTGTCTACTTATTGTCCCCTTTTTCAATTCTTTACATTTTTTCTTTGTGTAGGTGATACAGTTGGCTTATAGAATTTATTCCTGGCTCCAGACAGAGTTAGTAGACATTTCCATACAGTAATGCCATGACAAATTCGGGAGGTTTTCTAGAAATGCCCTAACAAATGTCTTATCTAGTCCCCGAAAAATTCACCTTCATCTGTTCCTCACTATCTGTATAATTTCCCGAAGAAGTCCCTGAAGAATGATGCTCATAACTTAGGTCATCTGTCATATACGTCATACTGGGAAATAGTGGATGTGTCTGCAAAAGAAAATCGCGATAATAATAATAAATTTAATTCAAAATACGTTAACTTTTCTTTTGTTATTATTACTTTTAAAATTATTTTTCCTTTTATATCAAGTCAAACCACTCACAGAAGGTCCTTCAAAAATATTTTCTTCAATCATAGGTAGGGTCTCTGCCTTGCTTCCCTCTAGTACACATAGAGATTAATCTGCGATGAATATAAAAAAAATGCTAATAGCATAATCGTGGATAATAATAGATCCAATTTTAAATTAAAACAGGCTTTGTAATACAAAAGTATGAACTATAGATACCGGTTTTAATATTTGTTCATATGAATCACAAGTTATATCTCATATTACAATTTCCGGTGGCTGTCCTTGTTTTAAAGTTCCGGTATTGTTGGCAGGTTATTTGGGTGTAATAAAATAAATTACAAAACACACTGTCTTCAGTATCAATATGTTCGATTCCCCTTCCTCATCTTCATTTACACAAACTGTCCTCTTTATGCTTTCTTCTGGTGCACCAACCGGTGAAGATATCCCCGGCAGTTTCTTCTACTAATGAAATACTTTATTTTGAATATAGCGTTTAAAAAATATACCAATCTTAATTAATATTCATGATTTTCTGAGCCAGAAGATTCTCGAGAAAACTATTTTTTAATAAAAATGTCTGACATCAGTTATTTGAAAACTTATATTGTACTCATATAGGCTACTTACTTCGTTTTATCCTGGTATGATTTCTAAAATTACTGAAAATAAATCCTAATTGTGAAATTATTTCTTCTTCAGTAAATAATCCATCTACAACTTCTTCAAGCAGATCCACGTCATCTACAGGACTGGATGGTGTACCTGTGTGTCTGGCACGAATTGGTGCAATCTGTTTCAATACAAGATGAAAAATTATAAAAAAAAAAATAGTTTTTTTTCGTGTTAATTACAAGAAAATGTGTAAAATCGATTCACACAAAACATTTTAAATAGCACTTACCATGTAAAGTACCTTCTATCGTCAGAATAGATCTTATCTCATACTATGAAATATTTCTTCTCTCATCTTGAGGTAAAAGTAAACTGACAGCATTAATAATGTTTAATCCACAGGTGCACAAACGGAAATGGGTGAGCCCAAATAAAAATCCGAGGGTTATATGTCACCTTGTGTTGCATTAGTAAACTAAGTTGAACCGTGCGCCATATACGACAGATAGGCGGTATTACATAAAGTTTTCAATGAAATCAGATACGCGGTGTTGTACACTGGTTCAGTTACGCGGTATTTCAGAATTTTCTATGTTGCTTCAGATATGCGGTATTGTGTATGCCTCTTTAGCAAGGTCATGACACAAAATTTCATCTTGACCGATATTTCATCATAAGCACGCTATTTCAGTGATGCCAACAGTATAAAAATGTCATTTTCACCAAAAGTGTCAGTTACGCGGTATTGTTTCATAAGCGACGATATGCGGAAAAACTGGAAAACTGCTTCAAACCCCCAGATTTCGTGATGTTAGGAGAAAATCCAATTAGGAAGATTAAAAGAGAAGTAGCTAAGGTTGTAACCAGTAGTATAACGATCAGTGAAGACAAAAAGAAAAAAGTGATAAATGATAAATCGGATTTACCAACATGCTTCAGACTGCCAAAAACCCACAAAGAGGGTGTTCCGTTGAGGCCAATCATGCCGATGTACCAGCACCCTGCTTTAGGTTTAGCAAAATTGCTAGTGGAAAGACTAAAAAACATACAGAATAGAACAAAATGGTCAGTAAGCAATTCATATGAAGCAAAGGAAACGTTGGATAAATTGGAGTACATCGAAGGTTTGTGTGCATTTAGCCTGGACATTGTGTCTTTGTACCCGAGTATTCCTAGAGATTTGGTAGGTGAACAGTAACATACTAAAAAAATTTGGTGTTTCTTTGATTCTCATTTCCAACTGAGACATGACAGCACTTCAACACCGAGTGTGTCCTTCTTGCTTTAAACAAACAACACTTCAAAGACAGCCCCGCTGGGGATGATGATAGCTAGACAAAAGAAAAGTTAGTACATTCAATGTAAATGCATGAAAATGACTAAATAAGGAAGCAAATTACACAAAAATAACAAAATAATGACGTAAAATTGAAATAAATGTCCTAAAAATATAAAATGGCATAAAATGACAAAAATTACCTAATAAAAATGCATTTTTAAAATCTAGAGGCCATGATTAGGATTTATCTACAAGATGACAATGTCTATGCAGCATCAATAAAAAGATGACATGTCATCAGAATCCGGGCCCTGGTGATCAATAATTAAATGCTTCAGCTGTAGTTTACTCCCTCTTCAAAGAAGCAAAATTAGAAATAATTCCTTGAAGGGATATTATTGAAGTTACAGTAGAACTCCATTATCCAAACCCCAACTAACCAGCTTGCCAACTATCCGGATCGCTTTGAGGGGGAAAAAAAAAGTATGACCAAAATTACTTTAGTAAACCATAGAGTTGGTTTTGTCTGACAATTATTACAGTAGATAGTTCAGCATGCCAATCTGGTAACTCAATCTGAAACTGTTTGTACAGGGATGAACCCAAATCCTCATTCCATGAGTGGAAGTATTTCTTGTTCTGCTAACTGTAAATAGGGGTAAACAGATGTCAATACAAGAAAAATTCTTGGTTTAGGCCGGCAAACAACTTGTTCATACTCCAGCTAATTGATTTCTTTCTCAATAGATATGGGAGGGCTGTAGTCTTTCATAAATCTTCACCCTAACCTGTCACAGAGAGACATTTTGTAGAAAAATACCACCCATGGGAAAAAAAAGGAGAAACACAAAAAGCATGAAAGGAGACAGGATGCATATTGTGTCCTCATTGTCAAGGGGTTATGTATTGATACTTGCTCACATTGTTACAATTAATGGCGGAAGGTTCGAATTCAATTTGTGCTGGTGCTTAAACTTTAGGTGTATTTCAGAGTAATTTAATAAGTAAGGCTTATTTTCTGATTTGTGACTATTCTTCTTGCATATACAGACCTGATCGGGTGATTTAAATCGTCACATTGTGCTTTTCTTACGTAAATAAAGCGAGTGATTAAACTGTGTTTAGTGCAGTGTATATAGATATCAGATTTGTCACTTTCTGGATTTTCTGTTTTCTTGCTCGCCCCTCGGAAGGGGAGGAAATATGTTTTATATTTAAACACAATAATAGACATGGAGAATACATCTCAAAAGGTAGGACAGGAAGAAATGGAATTGTCTCTTAGTGATGTGAATATACATCAAAAGGAAACCATAAACCAACAGAATTCATCTGTTATCTCTAACAATAAGACAACCATAAATAAGGAATCCTACCATTATCTTCATACGGACGCGGGCCCTTATTTTGTTTCAATTAAACATGATTCCAAGGACTTAGGAAAATTCCATCCAATGACCATTGGAAAATGGTTATTCAAAGCCAATTATGATGTTCAGTATTTGAATAAAGTGAACAATTCTCAAATTGACGTGCATTTCCAAACGTACCATGCCGCGAACTCCTTTCTTAACTCGGATTTTGATACAGTTCATGGAACTCAATCATTCATACCAGCTTACAATCTTTTCACTTCTGGTATAATTAAAGGTGTAGAAGTTAACATTACCACGGAAGAAATTAAAGCAGACAGTATTATCCCAGAAGGTTATGGTATTACAAATGTGTATCGTTTTAATCGTCGATGTAGTGACGAGCAGGGTGAAGTAAAATATATACCTACTCAAACTGTAAAACTTACCTTTCGTAGCCAAGTGCTACCGAGATTGGTAAAACTGTATCATCAACAATGTCCAGTTGAACCATACAAAGAGAGGATCTCAATTTGTCAAAAGTGTGGTAAACTTAATCACCGTACCAAATTTTGTAGATCGACACAAAAATGCCTAAGATGCAGCCAAGAACATTCCACCGAGGAGTGTAAAAACGAAACACTCACATGTATCAATTGTAAGTCTACACATAAAATGACGTATATGCAACAATGTGCCTTTAAATTAGCACAACAGATAGCAGACAAAATGCAAACACTTCCGATTTCGCGCTATGAAGCCCAACAAATTGTACTAGGTCGTACTTCATATGCGCAGAAGATCCAAAAGAAAACTCCTTCTATGTTTGATCCTTACACGCAATTCCCGCTTCTGGAAAATCGCTCTACTTCTCAAAAAACTTTATTGAATCAACAGATTTCCTTTTCTCCCAAAACCAACGCAAACATTTCTATTCAGTCCAAAACATCAAAAAGGAAGGAGCAAGAAGGTGCTTCGGGTGTGGATACAACGGCATACAAAAAGATTTTGATTTATCCTACTGGCCATATTGCAAGCCCAACGTCACCAGTCTTTTCTCAGAATAATAAAACGCAGCAGACACCTTGCACAAAGTCTTCTGATACCTTGAAACTTTCTTCACTCAATAGACCTCAGGTCTCCGGGAAGCAGAAAGTCCAACGATCTGTTACGAGTCTTACATATACTGTTATCACAGCCCTCAATAAGGTCATGAGTGAGGCTCCAGACAGTATTAGAAAAGATCTTGAAAAAATTAAGTATCAAATAAAAGAACTAATTGCATAAATATACCATGCCTCCATATAATTATCTCAACCTATTGTACTGGAATGCTCGCAGTATAAATAACAAGAAAAATGAAATCCAATATTTATTGAGTAAAAATACATATCAGATTATTATCATTACTGAAGCACATTTGGATGATAATAAATCTTGTCTGGATATAAAGCAATCCGGCAAAATAGGAATAAGAATGGTGGTGGGGTCGCCATCTTTGTCCATAACAACATAAAAATTTCCAATTATGATAATACATTTAAACCATTACCACATTTAGAAAGGATCCATCTGCAAGTGCTTGATATATCTATCTATGCCATTTATAACTCGGATCCTATTCAATTAACTACTTATCAATGGAATTCCATCCTCCCAGTTGTTCCGGACCAGCATACCTTGATCTGTGGTGATTTTAATATACCAAATTTTCACCTCAGTTCCGATTAGCAAAACATTGCCCATCTGCTCATCACTGTTTGCAAGCAAAATGATTGGCATATACTGAATTCTCATCTTACGATGCGACTCGGATATTTGAATCAACAAGATACCACCCCGGATCTAATTATAGCTTCTAAAGGACTTCTCCATAATATTCATGTTTCCAGAGTGAATGATACTTGTAATAGTGATCACTTTCCACTGCATATTCGCCTGACTCACACTTCTATCATTTGGGACACTCTCTATAAAAAACATAGAGCGGGGAAAATTAATCCGCACAATTTATCAATATCCATAATGGACCACCTCTCAAACGTTAATGAAAACCAGTTGAATTATGAACAAGTAGAGACGATCCTCCCATCTTACCTCAATATCCACCACCCTTATGAAATAATCTCCACCAATAAAAAACAGCATCCTCCATGGTGGAACGCTCGATGTGCTGAAGCAATAGCGATGCGACGACAAGCAATGCACCGATATCGTACTAATTCAACGTATCAAAATTTTATTTCATACAAAAAACAGGAAGCTGTCACCAAACGGGTCCTTAATAAATCTAAACGTACCGGATGGAAGAGGTATTGTTCATCCATTAATCAATCTAACACCACAACACAGATCTGGCATCAACTAGCATGGTTTAAGAAGAAGAATAACTCCCCGCAACTTTTACCCATCGCAGGCAACGTGGATATTCAACATAACTTTCTTTCCATGGTGGCACCAACCACTGTACCGGAATTGCCTATCCTTTTTCCCAGCATCCATGCAGAATCACAGCATCCAATTATGCAACAAATCAGCAGTCAAGAAATCTCTCATGTGTGGCAATCCAAGACCCGTCCTTCGAGTCCAGGTCCTGACGATATTACTTATTCTCTTCTCAAGGCTCTTCCTCGGGAATTTTTGAAGATCTTAGCATCAGTTTTCACCAAGATATTACACTCCGGACAGATCCCATCATCTTGGAATGTGACACTTATGCATCCAATACAAAAACCAGGAACCTCTGGCCTAACAGCCCAGGACTATCGGCCGATTTCTTTACTTCCTACACTTCGAAAAACTTTCGAAAAAATACTGACGGACCGCATCGCATTCTATTTAGAACGAAATGCTTTATGGCCTCGAATGCAATATGGTTTCCGTAAACATTATAATGCTGAGTTTAACATATACCTTTTATCTACAGATGTACAAATAGCTTTCACACAAAAAAACAAAATTGCTGCCTTGTTTCTGGATGCTTCACATGCTTATGAATCAGTGAGGATCCCTATACTCATGACCCGATTAAATACATATGCTCTTCCCATAGCCATAATGAAAACGATATATAATCTCATTCACTCTCATAACATAACTCTGGTTCTTCTCTATAATAATCCTGCAACCAGAGTTGCCACACAGGGCCTTCCTCAGGGTTCATCTCTCAGCCCACTCCTGTACGCACTGTATGTGCAAGACCTCATGCTTCCTACTCCGGTTCCGCTACGCATACTCCAGTATGCGGATGACATATGTTTGTATCGGTCGCTCAACTCAAGAAAGATCCAAAGTGATATCGAGGAATTTCAAATCTCAGTCACCAGTTGTATATCTACGTTGGAGCATCTGGGAATTAGTATCAATATGCAAAAGACTAAGTTTATGATTTTTCAACCTGGGACTCCACGTCAAGAGAAGTTTTTACATCTTCCAAACTTCAGACTCAAAATGGTCAAAGAAGTAAAATTTCTAGGCTGTATCCTGGACAGTCGTCTCACATTCAACAAACATTTACAAACTATCTTGAAGGCTGGCCGCAATACAATGAAATTATTCTTGGCGATATCTGGGAAAGCCTGGGGAGCTGATCCTCTCATTCTATTCAATCTCATCATTCCTCTCATCTTATCTCGGATGGAATACGGATCTCTCGCCTATAACAGACTGACTCAAGCCTCTATAGCGCAATATCATTCTCTACTGTATAACATATACAAAGTAATTTTTCACATTAATGTATAAAACTGCGCGAAGAATTCCCATATATGGATTTATAGTATAGACGTCAAATCAAAGCATGCAATTATCTTTCCAAATTATTGTCAGCCACGAATAATATTCTTCTTCCGAAACTTCAGTGTCTACAGGCTCTTCATCCATACATCCCTGCCTCTCATGCTTCGAATCTTGACGATCTTACCTCGATGTATCTACATTTTCTACGATACCCACAGATGTATAAAACTCCAGTACAGCCTCAATATCTGATGGACCCTAGACCTTTTCCGACAAACTTAACCATGGATTTAAATACATTCCGCCAAAAAGATCTCAGACCATCAGCTCGATGGATCGAATATATGGAATCTTTATCTCAAGATCCTCCACCCGTTATATATTTCACGGATGGCTCGAAGACAATGGGAAATGCTGGAGCAGCCTATTACAACTGGAGTGAAGAATATGGTAGAACTTGGAAACTTTATCCACAGACCTCAATTTATACTGCAGAGAATATTGCTCTTTACACTGCACTTAAGGACGCATCACGCCAACAATATCAGAATATTATTATTTTCTCTGACAGCTACTCCACTTTACAGGCCCAGCTCAAACTCAATGTAACATCACATTCCATATATGAAATTATTATAAAATCCCTTCTGGACACACTCGTTCGACAAGGAAAACACATTACTTTGACCTGGATACCATCCCATTCAGGGATAGCAGGGAATGAAATAGTGGACAATCTGGCGAAACTGTCTGAGTTCAAAAATAAAATTGACACGAATTTTCTTACACCTCCTAGAGACATTGCTACCCACATAAAACAAAACCTAAAAACTTCTCAGGATATTTTACAGTATGAAAACCGCACAGATTACCAGAAAAGGATGGACACTGTAAAATTCCTCAAAAAGTTAAGGAAAGTACCTCACAGGACAACCAGTTATTTCTACTGACTTAAATTTCATACGGCACTTGTGCCGGTCTTTTTGCATAAACTCCAGTCAGATATTTCACCGTACTGTGATTGTGGTCAACTAGGGACGATTGATCATCTTTTCTTTGGCTGTTCTCATCGCGCACGACAGATAACAACTCTTCTCCAGACAATTTATCAACACCACCCTCCTGGCCCTATAAAAATGGACAACTTGTTACTTTTACGTTCCTGTCATATCTCCAGAGCTTTATTTCGATATATAACTAAAACTCGGATGAAAATATAATATCCTCTCTTCATACTTACTTCAGAGACATACCTACAATTTTATCTTCTCAGTGGTCAACAGGATTGGCCTTGGGAAATTTAGACTTTCAGTGCATGGACGCAGTAGCCAACTCCCTCCTAGGAGTAGCAGTAGCGTCATTAAAGAACAACGAACAACAACAACAACATTGATACTTGCTTCCAAGACAGTCCACACAATTGAAAACTTGTCCGTTTATTCAGCATTAATTGCAAGTCACAAGGCAAAAATTGTTAGTTGAATGTTGGACATTATGTATCAGAGAGGATAGAGTACTGTGCAAAATGTAAAACAACATTTGTTGTAGTTGTTAAATTAATATTACAGTATATAAAAATTTAGTTTTTATAAGAAATGTCCTTTTTCATGATTTATCCAATTATCCAGATATTTGATTTTCCAGATCAGGTTTGGTTCCAATTAGTCTGGATAATTGGAGTTCTACTAAATTATCATTTAGCACATACCTGAGGAATGACACCAGATGCCAACACATTTCTGAGGAAAATGTCAGCATAGCCTGCAAGTGATTCAACACCTTCCTGGATTCGGGCACCTCCAGAATCATTCAGTCCAATCACGGGTGCACCAACAAGCATCGCCTGGTCCATTATCTGTAGTGAGTAAAGAAATTTACAATCAATAGGCATATGTGTCTGTAGAGGAAAAACAACAACAAATCCCAATACTTTTAGCTAATGATGAAGAACTGCTGGTCTTTTTTATTTTACAGCAAGCATATCATACAATAATTTTGTAAATGCTCTGAAAATAATTTTACCACTTTATTTTGCTGCTACATAAAAAAAAATTAACAAATATATAAAAATAATAAGTAATTCATAAACAAAATTGTTTCATATTACATTATGACATGACTCAAAGGAAGCCTTTCTCAGTTTTACCAATTCCTTAGAAGAAACTACAGTGGTGTCTCAAATATAATCCAACCTAAACTGGATCTGAAACAAGTGAAAATGTCACATAATGCAGAATAATATAGAAAACGTAATAAACAGGTGAAGTAATAGGCTTACATTAAGCTTAAAACTTTAATTTTTTGTTGGTAACACCTTACCTAGTCTATCCTTGTCTAGCATAGTAGGTGAAAATCATTCCCCTATATTGTCACAGTTGAAGAAATCCTTGATTAGTTTTTACGTACTCAATAGTGAAGTTCACTTAACAAGTATGTGAGATCATAGCACATAGTACTAAGATATAGCACTTCATCGATCACTGGCAATATTTTCCTGAGGTATAGGATCCTATGTCCAATATATAAAAAATCTGCTGAGATGCACTTCGTAAGAAAACGTTCTCCCCATGGCGGACAATTGACATGTCTTTGAGTGCAAAATAATTTTTCACTCTGTGATCTTTCCATCTGCATTCATTCCTATGCCCCCTTCCTAAGTTTAGAGAGCAGATCAAGTGAAAAATGAAAATGTAGAACTTAATTTGTGCCACAAACCTTGTTGGATGATACAGAATTTCTGACGACTGAATGTCTACTAACTAAGGCTTAACTCGAAAACATAGAACTTGCACACAGTTTTTATCTTTCTTTTTTCTACATATGAGCAACGTTTTCTTTGTTCCAGTTTACCTTATCAAAATACAGAGGCAGCCTGAGTTACAAACACTTGCTAGATATACTGAATTACTTATTCCATAGACCAGGTTCCACAATTTGATAAAATGATAATATGAATACGGTACAAAAAGCAAGATTCATATACCTCACTAAAGTGCAATTTACTTGATTACACCGTATGCTTATACACTCCATTAACAGAGTTCATAATCTTTTTCAGTATTCTGTTTTTGGTGAAATGTGTTGATCCAGCTCCTGGTTATCTGTTTGATTTCATGAAAGGCTATTGTGTAAATTTTTCTTGCACACCAACTGGTTGTGTTTGTAAATTACTCTATTCTTTGTATATTTATATTTGTCTTAATCTATTATTTTACGTTTCATTTTGCTGCTTTCCCTAATGTTGGCAGCGAACTTCACATCTGGTGTTTTCTTTTTCATTCCTATTCTGCCTCTTATCTAGTTCAATCCTCTACCATGTTTTCTAGATTTGCTTTATGATATTGTCTATGGGCCATGCACATATTACTGTCTTTGGCTCTAGAAACTTCAGAACTGACTCTAAATATCTAAGTACCTTGCATAATAATCTGAGTATTTAAATAATCTGTAGGCAGTGTAATTTCGAGCAAATATTTTAAGAATAGCAGAATTTAAAGCAAGTGCCTTAGCCCTTCGTGGACAGAAACCCATATATGATGGCATGCCTGCCCGCAACCTTGAAGGCGGAAAGCCACATATGGGTTCTCTGACCGACTCATAATGTGACCAGCTCTTCTCATGCACGAAGTACATAAAATCTTCAAGAGATGGCATGAGAACATTCTCTTATCCACTGTGACTTGGGAATTCCCCTATACACGTGCCCAGGATGATTTTAGTAGAGGATTTCACTGGCCGTGCTGAACTAGTGAATAGTGTGCTCTTTTTCTGCTGTGTTTTCCCCTTATTTTCGGTAAAATGGCAAGAAGAAAGTGTTACAGATTCTGGAACTGAAGAATTAATTATTTAAAGTATTAGTGAAGTGTCAGAATTATAATTTAGCGATAGTAAGGGATGTTTTCCCAAGATTGCTATTGGCAGCGTTAGTGAGAGTGAGAGCAACGTAAGTGACACCAGTGGCAATAGTGTACCCAGCTGAATGGAAGTAATTTTGATGCAGGCCCATCACTTACTATTACAATATACAATATCCAGCAAGGGCCAGTTCTGCCTTCTGATTTTGATCAAGATATTGATCCAATTGAAAATCATAGCCTACTCTAGGCCTATGTAAACTTATAATGCGCTCAGTGAGACTTGTGCTGTTTCCGCATAAACATTTTCACACTAAATAATAAAAATCGTTTCTGGAGCAGATTAGGGGCAGAATATGGCAAAACTTCAAGGTATAATTATTTGTTTTTATGCATGAATGCATGATTTAAGTTACTTTTAATTGGTTTTTCATTAACTTATTTTATATTTAAAAATTCCTTCCACCCTCAGCCATAAAACATCGCCGGCCGCGAGGGGTTAGGTTTTACTCTGCCTCCCAGCACATTCTATTTCTTTTTTCTTTCTTAACATACAGAGTTGGTACCTTTAAAATTAAGTATCTTTAAATTTTTCTTATATATTTTATTGATAGTCATTTAAACCACTATGAAAATAGAATTTTTTTTCAAAGCAACAGTAATTTTACTAACCTTACATATTTTCTTAGCATGAATGCTGGACAAACTTCCTCCAAATACAGTGAAATCTTGGCTGAACATGTAGGCAATTCTTCCATTTATCAGTCCATGGCCTGTGATGACAGAATCCCCTGGATACTGTAACATGAAACTACATTTGGCACAGGACATAATGCAGAAGTAAGCTGTTTAATAATTTTCAACACAGTTTTGATTTACTAAAAATAACTTTCTCAACAAAAAAATCCATCTTTTACAGTGGATTATATCAATTCTGTTCAGAGCACATCTACATGCATTTTGCTTCCTGCATCCATGAGAGGAACCTAATGCGGAGCATTTTTAAAAGTAACCTTTAAAATTGGATAAGTAGGAAATGACCAATAATGGGGATATCCTTGTTAATACCTTCTGTTTTTCCATTCCAAAGTCTGAGCATGTATGTTCCACAAACATGTCATATTCAACAAAACTGCCAGGGTCACATAGAAGATGAACTCTTTCCCTTGCTGTCAGTTTACCCTGAAAGAAGAAAACAATACTGTACTATGCAAAACTTACTTACATGCATACTAGTAAGGGGCAGAATTGAATAATTTTAAGAATTGAGTCTCTGTTCTCGAGTAATATAAAGAATCGAGTGATCATTCAAATGAAAAAGTTCATGGACAGAAGCAGAATCAGAGTACTTGCAATGCAAGATATGAGAACTCGTGTTGCTAGCTGAGAAGTGAGAACTACTAAAAACAAACTTGATTAATGAAATGAATGATCATTCAAATGAAGAAGTTCTTGGATGACAGCTGAATCTGAGTGCATGTGATGCGAGATATGAGGACTCTTGTCGGTAGCAGAGAAGTAAGAACTCAAATCATTATCCGAATATCTGAAATCATTAACAGAGTCAGGAAATTTTGTGTTACAAAACCTAATGCTATTGGTTCTTGCAATGGCTGTGTTAGTTTTATGTAGTGTTTTCAGATAGCCTATTGCACTAATCTCATTAATCTCATTGTACTAGCATTTATAGAGTAAAGATCGATAAGATTAGTAAACTGTCTCATTTCCCTGGATCTTGGTACTAAGAATCGGCAGCTTGGCAACACAGTGCACATGGTAGCCTTTCTTGCTTGCAAAACTTATACGGCATTAACAAAGATAACCAAAGTGATAGACTAGTTTCTCGAGAAGTCATCTACAGTTCATGCTTGTCCTAGCATTAAATCACTCAAATGATCATTTGAATACATTTTTAACTTTCCTTGATATCTCGAGAACTTTCAAGAATAAAATAATTCCTATTTTTTTCACTTGAGAACTCCCATCACTAATTCATACGTATTTACTAATGCATGCATATTTTTTAAACAAAAACCATCACTTTATAAATGTAATAAAATAAATAAGATACCACTCAGGATGGCTTCACGGGTTATCAGCAGTGTCAACATTATAATATTCAAGCTTTCGGCCATCTTCCCTCTGTGGCCTTCCTCAGGAATGTGTTTGAGTGGAGAAAGCATGTCCATATTTATAGGAGGCTGGGCAAATATTAGGCCGGAATGCGAAATCTCATTGGCCAGTGCAGCAGCCAATCGGCGTGATGGGTGTGGGGTGGGAATATTTATTTGATAGGTGCCACTCACCCTTATAGACAATGAACCATCTACTTCAACACTTAACCTTCCAACTTTTGTCACAGAAATAATTGCCGACAGCTTCAGCTGAAGACGGGATGGGTTCATGTTAGGAAAATATGTTACTTTATCCTTATAAAAAAAATGGACCTTTTTTTTTTTTCAAAACAAATTTAACAGAATTTTATTCAATAACATGTACATTAACTAATTTATTTCTTTAGTTTAGTTTGAGAGACCTCCTCTAAAAAAAATACAATACAATGCAAGTAGTCAGTCTTCAGGTAGGCCTACTCGTTCCTTTTTCAGATTGAATACTTATAGTCCCAACTGAATCCTGAAGTCCCAACACAACACTTCTTTCACTTTTCAGGTCCTCTTCAAATTGGTCTCCTTGACGGAAGAACACCACATAAATACACACACAGTCTGAAACTAGAGTGCTACTTTAATTTTTGGTTTTGATGTACACAAAACTACTCACTGTACTTTTTACTGTCTTTACTTAAACACATGTCTAATTTACTTTTCTTCCTCACTGTACTTTTACTGTCTTTACTTAAACACATTTCTAATTTACTTTTCTTCCCACACAGGAGCTATTTTATATCAACCTACCAAAGTTCAGAATTATAATATCTTTCAATCCTAACCAAGTTTTTAGAAGATGGGGATAACTGTATTTCTGAAAGATGACAGAACAGGATTTTTACCCAGAAGAATGAAAAAGAAGTTTAGGTTAGCGACTACAAAATGAATGCAGCAGCTAACCACTGACATGGGACCACGTAGACTATCACTGGGGACTTGCCTCCGCAACCCCACAACCTACAAAAAAAATAATTTTGATATGCTGGCACTTCCAGGGATCCTCACAGTCAATAGATGCTAGTGGGATAGATAATTGCCCTAAAAACCCAGAATTCTTATCTTCCACTAAATACATCTCCCTCTAGAGTTTCAGATTTCAAAATACTTACTTCTCTCAACTTAATAGGCTTCGGTATAATTACACCTACTTGGCCCTTCACAAATATACATATTTTTACTGTTTCTACTTCCTCCTTCATACTCAACTTTAGCCCTCAAATGACTAATTATTCTACTCTATTACTTCTTCCCAAACTTTACTTTCTTTCTTCCTTCACTTCTTTTCTTTTCTTTTTTTTTTCTACTTTTCCTTCGTACTCAACTTTAACCCTCACAAATTTCAACTATTAGCTCTAATGCTATTTGCATTACATTCTTTTCCACTGAACTTACTAAATTATTAATTCTTTACAGGGAATCTCTTCTAAGCTCGCACTTGATAAACCTTATACTTTCCCTACTAATTTCCTGACCCAATTCATGGTCACATTACAATTTCAATATAATATCTATTACAATGCAGACATACTAAGTATTCTGCCTTCATTACAATGCAGACACACTAAGTATTCTGCCCTCATTTCAATACACACACTAAGTAATTGGCCTTTCTACTTCAATTATACAGACCATAACGCTCCAACCTTTTCTCCCCTTATTAACATGCTATTTCCAATACATTCCTTTTTCAAAACTTTTAGTTTCTTATTAATCCTCTACGTGGAATCTCTTCTAAACTTACTCTGGGTGGAACTTTATCTTTTCCTACTAACTTTCTGACCCAATTACGGTCACAATACTATTATAATGAAATACTTATTAACATACTGGTGGTGATGATTGGGTGATGAACACTTTCTCATCATCCCCTAACTTGTACGGCTATAGGCGCTGGACACACAAAAAACTCAGAGCCCAATGCTCCACCTAGGCCTACTGCCTAACCTCAATTTACAAACAGAGCCTACCGCTCCCAACTTCAAATTTTACAGAGCCTTTTGCTCCCACTTCTAATTTACAGAGCCTTTTGCTCCCACTTCTAATTTACAGAGCCTTTTGCTCCCCTACATAGGCTACATAAATACAGAGCCTACTGCTCTCAATTTAATATAATATTTCATTATAATAACACACCCAACTATACTTTTTAAACACTTTCAATAGAAAACTAACTGTTCTATAACATTAACTTTATCTCCAGGGAAGTATCCATTTTCTTTATAACCTGTCTATTCCTTCTTGTTTTATCCCCACAAACATTACTCTACGTGTTGATGAGACACAACTTTGTTCCATATCATTAAACATTGTACCCGTGGAAAGAAAACAGTACTTATCTATTTTTGGCTTGTTGTCCATCAGAAGATCCATACACATGCGCCTCCGATCGTTGACCTCGAAAATGCAGCGTAGTCTCTTCGCATCTCTCTCGAACTTTGAAGTCAGCTATTCCTTTCGTCAACCAGCATGCTCGCCGTTCTACCTCTATGTAGAAATCCAATGGCAGATATCCAACCCACATGGCCGGCAGTCTGTAGCTCGCAGACCCGTAGTAGGCCTACATCACCCACATCTACAGCAGATGCCTCTGATGCTATTGTCCACATCACCCACATATACAGTGTAAGCCTCTGATGCTTCCAAATCCACAGGAGTATGCAGCCTATTCTGCTAATAGCATATGCCTCCAACTCACTTCTCCCAACTCTCGTTGCTCCATAATTAACTTTTGATGATGGGGTGCAATATGCACCTGCGCCATGGGCCACGCCCATCCTCCTCGGCAACTTCCAGCTGATTCCTCGTTCCAAGACTTACTCTCCACCACTGTCTATAATTAACTTTTCTCTTTCTTAAAACACTCGTTGCTCCATAATTAACTTGCGATGACGGGGTGCAATATGCCCCGTGCCACGCCCTTCCTCCTCGGCAACTTCCGATCAACTCTTTCTTCAAGCACGTACTGATGACAACTCTCTCTTAACAACTGTCTATAATTAACTCTTATGACGGGGTGCAATATGCACCCGCGCCACGGGCTACGCCCGTCCTCCTTGGCGTACTCGTACTTTCTCTCTTCTCAAGACTTACTGTCACTCACTGACTTATCACTCACTGACTGTCTCTCACTGACTATACTGTACGGCCGGGTCCAGTATGCACCCACCCCACGGGCTATGCCCGACTCGCATGACGTCCACCAAGTCACTCCCTCACTGACTGTACTGTACGGCCAGGTGCAGTAAGCACCTGCCCCATGGGCTATGCCCGTCTCGCTTGACGTCCACCAAGTCACTCTCTCACTGTCTGTAATTATCTTCTTCCACTCCCACTCTGTCCTTTTCAAACTATTGCGCAAGCGCAGACTCTCGTACTTTCTGCCACAAACTGGTTCTTGTAGAGTAAGGCTTTCACAAACACAGAGTGGTAACGAGTGGTTTAACTACTGTTCACTACAAAGATTTCCACGCAACCTTTCACTTCGTTAGAAAGTCGGGTATAAAATTTTGTTGTGTCTTCAAAAGGACCGATTATGCTGTGCTGTGATGGAGTCAATCTTGTCGGTTGCTGGTAGCTGATGTCGCCAGTGTTGTGTTCAAGGCTCCCCGATGTCTGTTTAAAATTTTTTGTTGTGTCTTCAAAAGGACCGATTATGCTGTGCCGTCAATGGAGTTAATCTTGTCGGTGCTGGTGGCTGTTGTCACCGGTGTTGTGTTCAAGGTTTCCCGATGTCCGTTTAAACAATTTTGTTGTGTCTTCAAAAGGACCGATTATGCTGTGCTGTCGATGGAGTCAATCTTGTTGGTTGCTGGTAACTGTTGTTGCCGGTGTTGTGTTCAAGGCTTCCCGACGTCTGTTTTTTAGTGCTGGTGCCCATGCATTGCTGAACATTTTTAAACGGACGTCGGGGAGCCTTGAACACAACACCAGCGACATCAGCTACCAGCAACCGAGAAGATTGACTCCATCGCAGCACAGCATAATCGGTCCTTTTGAAAACACAACAAAATTTTATACCTGACTTCTGATTGGCTGCTGCACCGGCTAATGAGATTTCGCATTCCAGTCTAATATTCGTCCAGCCTCCTATAAATATGGACACTCTTTCTCCACTCAAACACATTCCTGAGGAAGACCACAGAGGGAAGATGGCCGAAAGCTTGATCTTATAATGTTGCCACGGCTGATAACCCATGAAGCCATCCTGAGTAATCAGCGTTGTGAAAGCTTTAAATCTTATATAAATAAGATACCACTTGCTCAACGGTGTTCAACATGTTTTTAATACATCACTCTATAAATTTTGTAAACATAGATTAACAAAAAATATTTAATCTGCATTTGATTTAGTTACACTGCACATGTGTATGAATCTGAAAGTGTTGTGCGTATGTGGTACTAGTTATAAATTAGCAAAAGTATCTTCTTTATTTATATTTTGGGCACATTATTCTGAAACCTGTAGAAATTATAAACTGATGCTTTCATAACACGCAAACTCTCAAAATTTCATCTTTAGTGTATCAAAAAATGACAAAAGTGGAATAAACAACTGAACATAGAGTATTTTTATGAAAGTATAAAGCTAATACTTTATTAAGACAGTTTTTATTAATGGCTGGCATTTTATCAAGGCGAAATCATCAGACATGAAGCTTTTGATTGGGCTATAGCACGGTTGACCATTTGTAGACTCTAAATAAAATAATAGAGAAGGCAGAGGAATTCAATCTACCTGTACACTTGGCCTTTGTCGACTAAACAAAAAGCATTCGACATGGTTGAACATGCAAGTGTATTACAAGCATTGGAAATACAGGGAATCAAACTTAAATACATCTGGATCCTAAGCAACCTTTGCAACGAAGCATAAGCCAAGGTAAATACAGAAAGGGAGGGTCAGACATTCAAGCTTGAGAAGAGCATATGGCAAGGAGACCTATCTCACCAAAATTATTCACAAGCCTTCTTGATGATATATTTAGAAAGCTGAACTGGAAAGAAAAGTATGGAATCCACATTGATGGCAACAGATTGAAAAATCTAAGATCTTCAGATGACATAGTTCTATTCGCAAAAAAACCGGAAGACCTGCAAGCAATGCTTCAAGACGAAAAGACAGGACTGATAATAAGCAAACTAAAGTCATGACTAAATGACAACCCATGAAATGAAATGAAAATAAACGGGTCAGGCTCTTTTGGTCCCGAGCACATATGCCATATAATTGGGCCAATTGTGCCCCTCTTACTGGAGAATTTATTCAAGTTACATCACCTTTAAGAAGGACAGGATTGATCCCGGATTCATTCTCCTTATGTCATGAGACTGGAATTGTCTACCCCTTTTCCATTAATGAAACTAAAAAGATAGAGTAGCATGAATTAATTAGAAAGGACATATCATTTATTAATTATTCATTACATTTATTAAAAGGGAGAATTTACCATTACTATTGAAAAATATAACAAACCGTATTTTAGATTGTCAAAATTTTGAATTAAAAACTGCAGTTAACATTTACAAAACGAAACATGGTTTTTCAAAATGGATGGAAATTTCTCGTCGATTAGCTCCAGAACATTCGACAGCCCTATATAAACCCATGAGCGAGCCTTGGAACGAGTGAACTGAACTGAACTGAGACAGTGCCGTTCTGGTGAACTCAGCACGACGGGCCAGCGAGGACTGTGGACTGGGTCATTCCAAATCAAATCATCCAGAGAAAACAACATTTTGCACCCCACCTCCTCAGATTTCCTTGAAATTTTTTTTACATCATCTATGGACAAATATAACAACCCGTATTTTTCATTTTGTGCAAATTCACTTTAGTTTTTTTTATGATTTTTTTAAAAATTGCGTGTTTTTAGACAATTTGTTGCTAGGAGGGCAGGTTGAAAGTGGCACGTTTTGGTAAAAAATTATTTGTAAAGTTGTTACTAAATATTAAGTCATGAAACCCAACTGTTCTTACTTAAAATTTCACCAGGATTCCAAATATCTTATTGAAAATAACATTTGACTCACATAAAACTTTGTTTTTACTCTTCAAAGTTGGTGCTTCTGAAGTTTTCTCTTCCGTGCAGTCATATAAGTAGAAGTTCATAACTTTTTTCTGGCTGGTGGTATCAGGCTGAAAAGGGTCTCATTTGAAAGAGGATGAAACGTACTACTATATTATCAAATAAAATTCATGGGTATTTGATGTTATCATGTTATAAAAAAAAGAAAAAGTTTTATGGATGAAAATTTCCATTTTAGCATTAACTGTTATCATTGCAAAAGTTAGATTAGTTATATTAATTTTATACAGCAATTAACATATAGATTTGTTCACTCTAATAGACCTAAAAAAAGGAATCACAAATTTTGTTTTGAAATCTAGGGTATTGTTAAGAATTTTTTTAGGTGACAGTCAGGTGAAAAGTAGATCTGTAATATGCTAAAACATAATAATATAAGACATATTTTTTGTTTGAATGAAATTTAACTTTTACATGTTATGAAAGATTTTATTTTATGACTCTTTAAAAACCCAAAAATGAAATAATGTAATAATAAAAATTAGTACAGTAATTAAACAGGAGCAATCCTGGGGGTAAAGGCGACCGGTGCGTAAGGCTGACAATCTTACCACCTTCATGTGCCGATGTCTCAAAATCTGGGAGCCTCAACCTCCTGGAACCCTCTGGGCCTCCATGGCCTGTAATAGGGAACACTTTTTTACAGTAATTAAAATATTTTATTAATCCAACAAAATTGGCATCAGATCATTTAAACATGATTGACCACAGGGTCCTGAATAAAATTAGTGCATGCCTCAAAAGTTACAATACAAACAAATATAAATAGACCCATAACATTAACATAAACAATGATTTTAACTGTTCACTTCTCTTGGAGACACAAGACCATTAAGTATAATATAAATGTCTGTGGAGAATACAAAGGGAGTCCTTTATTACTCCCAACAGGATGGTAGGTTTAGCATTATAATAATAATTAAGGAATCGCGCACAATGTGCATTATCTTAACCTAAGACTTAACCTACCCAGTCCTGAACCCGGGAAAGGGATTTTTCACTACTGAAAAATCCCCGACCCGGCCGGGAATCGAACCCGGGCCGCCGGAGTGGAAGGCAGGAGCGCTACCGACTTATCATAATAGTAAATCATGTGACTCACAGACAAGAGACCAAACGAAAGAACTTGTCAGTACAGGTCAAGAGGAACATTGGCTTCTCTTACCTCAGTTAGTTTTGAAACTCTGTTGTGACAGTTCATCTTAGTTCATCATTAACAAGTTTGCTAATTGTGAACAGTAGTTTTGTGAAATAGTTTTTCTAATAAGTTAGAAAATGTGAGTTTTGGATTTAGTTTTTTGTGCAGTGAGTAAATTAGAGTAGGCCTAAATTGTTGTCCTTTAAACATTTTGTGAGATTTTAGTGTTATCAAGATGAATTACAATATAGGCTAATTTAGGTTGACTACTTGCTGTAAAAATGAGTTCAGATGAAGAGTTGATGTTATCACCTAAAGAACAGTGCAGTGTGGGACTGATAACTAATTCCCAATGTCATAGTAAAGATTTTACAGATAAGGAAGAAAATCTGCTGGTTTCAAATTTACCTGATCAAGTACAGGAAATTCTTAGTTGGAGGATAGCAAGAACATTGACTCCTACTTCTAATGTATGTTTGCACCACTTTCTATACTATACAGAGTATTATGAAAATAAACAAAAGAAGTGTTGTGACCCAAACAAAGTCCACAAAAAAGTAATTAAAGCAGGGTTAAGACTGATTACATTAAAATTTGCTAAAGAAGTAAAAAGCAAAAAAGGTATCGTATTAATTCCAGGCAAAAAGATTTGTGACAACTGCAGAAAAAAAAGTTGTTTTGCATCATGATGATGAAGAAGAAGACAACGACCAGAAAAGTGTTTGTAGTCAGTCTTATGAAGGAGAATTTAGTGGCAGTAGTGTTTTAACACCTGCGAAGAAATCTAAAAAAATTAATACACCTTCAAAAGTTTTAGAAAAGTATGAATTAGACTCAAGTATGGCAACAATAGGAGTTTCACCAATTAAAGTTAAATCATTAGCATCAGGATCAAAGGTAAAATATGCAAAACGAAAAATTAATGAAATTAAAAATAATGGCTACCAGAAAATGAACTACAATCTGATTCTTCAATTTCATCAATAGAATCAATATCTCCAGTAGCACAAAAGGCCCAAGATTTGGACCACCTAGTCAATGCCATTAAAGAGAAACTTGCAGTCACCAAAAGTAAAAGAGAGAGAATTCAAATTTTAACACTAACACCCCAATCATGGTCAAGAAAAAAAACAGCTTCAGAATTTAAAGTGACCGAGTACATGGTTAGAAAGGCACACCAGTTGCGTAAAAGAAAGGGAATATTATCTTTGCCTGAGCCAAAAGAAGGGAATAAAGTTAAGATAGATGTAGTAGAAAATGTTAAGGCATTTTATGAAGATGATGAATTTAGTAGGCTTATGCCAGGAGTAAAAGATAAAGTCAGTATAGCAAAAAATGTTTACATGCAAAAGCGTTTATTGCTTTGTAATTTAGAGGAACTTTACACAGCTTTTAAAGAAAAGTACCCCAATGCTAAAATTGGACTATCTAAGTTTTGCGAACTTAGGCCCAAGTGGTGTGTAACAGTAAATCAAAGAGGAGTTCATTCAGTATGTGTTTGTTGTATTCATCAAAATCCTGCACTACTCATAAGTCCAATGAATCTAGATAAAAGTAAATTGAAGGAATTAACTGCAATGTTAATGTGTGAGGATGCAAACAGGGAATGCAAGTTAAGAATGTGTGATAAATGTCCTAATTCCAACAAACTGAATGATTTTGTTAAGACTATACTTGACGACTATGATGATTCAGATCAAATCATTTTTAAGCAGTGGACAAACACTGATCGAAGTGAACTGCAAACAATGCTCCTACCATTATCTGACTATATTGCACTTTTGAATGAGAAACATGAAGCATTGATCCCCCATTCTTTTATTTCAAAGCAACAATCTGAATATATAAAAAAAGAGGAAAGAAAATGTATCCGAAAACGAAATGCTTTGCTTTATGGATTTTTCCGAAAATTACGGATTCATACTTCAAGATGAGATTCAAAGTATCATTGGTCCCATTCATCTTGCACACTACATCCAGTAGTACCGGTAATTTATTACAGAGACAATGTTGGTGCCTCTGTTTCACAGCAATCATTTTGTTTTTTATCAGATTACATGAAACACGATGTAAACTTTGTTTATGAAGTCCAGAGTAGAATTTGCAGTTATATGAAAGCAAAAAAACCAAAATTAACAAAAGTAGAATACATCACAGATGGCTGTGCTGCACAGTATAAGAACTTCAAGAGTTTAGTCAACCTCTGTTTTCATGAAGCAGATTTTTTTCTAAAAGCTTCCTGGACTTTCCATGCTACTAGCCACGGAAAATGTGCTTGTGATGGTATAGGCAGCTCAGTAAAGCGATCTGTGACAAGAGCCAACCTTCAGAGACCATACAAAGACCAAATATGTACACCAGAAGAAATGCTCAAGTTTTGTGATGAACAGTTTTCAAAAATAAAATTTCAATTCATTAATATAAGACAGTATAGAAAATTTAGAGCCAAAGTTGAATCAGCGTTTTAGCAAACATAAAACAGTACCTGGTACAAGGTCCTTCCATTTTTTTCAACCGCTATCTAACACCGAAATAGCAGCAAAACGGCTCAGCAAAGATGAAGATTTTTCCCTAAGATATAGCTTTTCTCAAGAACAGGAAGTTCCAAGTCTCCAACCAAATAACTATGTAGGTTGTGTGTATGAAGATAAGTGTTACATTGGACTCATTTTGGAGCTCGACGATGGCAATAAAGATGCCCACATCAATTTTATGCATCCTCATTGGCCATCACAAACCTATTTTTGGCCAGAACACAAAAATACTGGAAGAGAGGATAAGTGCTGGGTCCCTTTTACAGACATAATTTGCTCCATAGATATACCAGAATTAAGTTCTCAAGTCGGACGAATGATGTTCAGTCTTTAAAAAAAAAGTGAAAAAAACAGTAATGCTGCCTGGCCAAGGAAAGATTAGTCCAAACACATTGGTATGTCATAAAATTGCATTATCTTTAAGCACACCCAAGCTACTTTTCTTTTTAATCCTACCTAAAAATCTTAAATATTAGGCTATCCTTGATATCAAATTGAATTTACGACTAGTATTTGTAAGCCTAATAGAGTGTACAAGCTGTATTAATTGTTGTATAAAATCAATATAACTAATCAACCTTTTGCATTGATAACAGTTTAACACTAAAATGAAAAATTTTCATCTATAATACTTTTTCTTTTTTTATAACACGATAACATCAAATACCCATGAATTTTATTTAATACTATTGTAGTACATTTCATCCTCTTTCAAATGAGACCATTTTCAGCCTGATACCACCAGTCAGAAAAAAGTTATGAACTTCTACTTATATGACTGCACGGAAGAAAAAAGTTCAGAAGCACAAACTTTGAAGAGTAAAAACAAAGTTTTATGTTAGTCAAATGTTATTTTCAATAAGATATTTGGAATCCTGGTGAAATTTTAAGTAAGAACAGTTGGGTTTCATGACTTAATATTAAGTAACAACTTTACAAATAATTTTTTACCAAAACGTGCCACTTTCAACCTGCACTCCTAGCAACAAATTGTCTAAAAACACGTAATTTTTAAAAAAAATCATTAAAAAAAAAACTAAAGTGAATGTGCACAAAATGAAAAATACGGGTTGTTATATTTGTCCGCAGATGCTGTAAAAACTTTTTCATGAAAATCCGAGGGGGTGGGGTGCACACCCCTGGATGATTTGACTTGGACTGACCCGACTGGCCGACGTGGCATCGAGCTGCTGTGACTTGGGAGTCAGCACAGTATGTGAACGGAGACAGTGCTGTGACTTGGAGTCAGCATAGTGGAAGTGAGCAGCGATTTGAACTACTAGCAGCGACGGTAGCACCATCTAGTATGCAACTGGTGAAACAGAAAAATCGAAAAATTAAATAATTTATTTCTCCTTTATTCTCTTCCTTTCCCGTCTCCTTCCTATCACCTCCTCTTCACCCTACCTACCTATCCGAGACCTATTCCTAACTGTAAATTTTGGATCGACCGGGATTCGAACTCGAGACCCCTTGCTTCGTAGCTAGGAGCCTTAACCATTACACCACGAGTTAACGTTGAGCTGTGAAGGAAGCTTTCGTATATTTGAGTTACGATAGGGGGATTTCATGAGTTTTAATACAAGAATCGGTTTTTATAATTTTGAGATGTTTTGTTAGTTATGAAAAGAAGAAGTGTTGGTGCAAGGGAAATTTCCTGCATCAATTAAGCCATATTTATGTTATAATACAGCGTTTTTTTTATTGTGAAATATTATGTATGGTGCAAGGCCCTTGGACTCCATGACATTTATTTATAAAATTGAAAATAATGTTACCAAGTATTATGAAAAATTGGCTTAAAAAAATCAAGATATACATGAACATAATACAAGAGGTGCAGCAAATTTCTTCCTGAGTTGACCTTCTAGTGCAAAAGCAATGAAATCAATATTTTATGACAGTGTGTCTAAATACAACAAACTTAGTTTTGATACAAGATCCTCTACATCGGTTACTAGTTTTAGAAACAGTATTACTCAGAAGTTCAAAGACAGTTCCGAAAATTAGATGAGAAAAGAGGAATAGCCTATATATAAATAAGAATTATTGTAATGCAGTGGCAGATCGTGGGTGTAGGAACAGGGTGTTGCACTATTTTACAAGAATTAAATACAAACAAATACATGATGATAATATGTAAATACTCGCATTGCTCCTTCCAGGCTCTGCCTCCGAAACCCCCTAATATGGTTTTCATAAAAAGCTTTATCATCGATGCAGTATCAGTTCATAAAAAAAGTTGAAACATCTTCCGGGCTGTGGGCCGTGGTCTAAAGGTTAAATTACAAGTCTCGCCAGACGTTTCGCTCCCCCTGTGGGGAACTTCTTCAGTGGCTGCTATCTTGACGCTGACTGAACTGCTTGGAGAAACGGAGCTGCTTATATACTCACGGTGGGCGTGGCTTAGCTGGTTGCGGTTGCTACCGTCGCACCAATGGTGGCGTTCGACGCTGGCTGTTGTATTCCTTCTTGTCTAATACGTGATTTTAAGGCCGGAAACCAAGCTTTTGGAAGTTTTAGCCCCTCTTCTTTTCTGTTGAAATTGTTTCTAAACTTGAAAATTTCTATAGCTTCTCTGTTAAGGCGGGCATAGTAATGCGAAGTTCTTGCTAGTACTTTCGTCTCCTGGAAGCCTAAGTCGTGATCACCGTCTGTAAACGCGTGTTCAGCCACAGCTGACTTCTCCACATGCCCCTGGCGGCAATAGGTCCTATGTTCTTTTAACCTGGTCGAGATGTGTCTCTTCGTAGTTCCAATGTAAGATTTACCACAGGAACACGGTATCTGGTACACACCGCATGTGGATAATGGCTCTAACTGATCCTTGGCCGACCTTAGCATCTCCTTAATTTTTCTTGTTGGTTTATATATGGTCTTGATGTTGTGTTTATTCAACAATTTTCCAATGCGATCCGTTACATTCTTCACATAAGGAAGGAACGCCTTATCAACTGTAGGTGACTCTTTTGTTGGTGCTTGTTTTTTGTTCTTCTGATTCGCTCTTCTTATATCTTTCATAGTGTAGCCATTTGCTATGTTTGATTTCTTCCTTCATACGATCAGGCTCGCAGATGCGTGTGGCGCGGTTCATCAGAGTTTTAATAAGTCCCCGTTTTTGTTGCGGATGATGGTTAGACTGTTTATGCAGATATCTGTCAGTGTGCGTCGGTTTTCTGTACACACTACGTCCCAAGGTGCCGTCGGTCTTACGACTGATGAGAACGTCCAGGAAAGGTAACCTGCCTTCTTTTTCCATCTCCATGGTGAACTGGATCTTTTTGTTCTGGCTATTCAGATGGTTCAAGAATATTGTAGAAGGTCTTCTTCCCCATGGTTCCAAATCCCAAACGTATCATCGACATATCTGAGCCAAAGCTTGGGTTTCTTACTAGCTGTCTTCAATGCCTCTTCTTCAAACTTCTCCATATAGAAGTTAGCAATAACCGGGCTTAACGGGCTCCCCATGGCGACTCCCTCATGTTGGTCGTAAAATTTGTTATCCCACCGAAAATAGGTAGTAGTCAGCACCAGTCTATATAGTTGGGTGATCTCATCCGGAAAAAGTTTTTCAATGTGCAGAAGAGAGTCCTCTACTGGCACCATGGTAAACAGTGATGTAACGTCAAAGCTGATTAATATGTCCCCCGGGTCCAGTATGATGTCATTAATTTTCTGTATGAAATGCGTAGAATCCCTTACGAAGCTATCAGTATTGGCAATGTGTGGTTTTAGAAGATTCGTGAGGTACTTAGCTAAGGGATATGTCGGAGATCCGATAGCACTGACTATAGGTCTTAGTGGCACATTATCTTTGTGTATTGTGGGTAACCCATATAATATAAGTGCGACAGCTTCCGAGAGACAGATACTAACCACTAACGCTAAGCCACGCCCACCGCGAGTATATAAGCAGCTCCGATTCTCCAAGCAGTTCAGTCAGCGTCAAGATAGCAGCCACTGAAGAAGTTCCCCACAGCGGGAGCGAAACGTCTGGCGAGACTCGTAATTTTGCCTTTAGACCACGGCCCACAGCCCAGAAGATGTTTCAACTCCAAGATTCCGGCCGTGAAAGCCTCAGATTAACTATTTATCGCCTCTACGGGGAGGAGTGTTTTCAACGAGTAAGACGCTTAGGAGTACTACGGAAGAAGAAAGCACATACTCTTGCATCCATGGCCTTCTTGATAAGATGCAGAGATACCAACACAATACCCAAGTTTCTTCGACAGCACTGAATTTTCCATTCTGGACAAGCGCATCGAATCTATGACAGAAAAGAGCGTGCTCTCCTAAGAGAAAGGATCCACTACACTAGGAAGGAGCTGGCCAAAACAGATCGTCAACTACTATCTCTCCATTTACGGGTCAGCAAGAAATTAGATGCTGAAACCTGGGAAAAGGTGGACCAACTCACGGCACAAGGGATGGTTTCTGAATATGATACAACCTCCGAAAGACAGAAACGAAAATATGAACAACTGCAACATATCAAGAGCATAACTCCATCTCATCTTGCAGCACACCAACACAACACAGTGGTGAACCTATCCAAACATAATCTGTCAGAGGAAGAAAGACTTGTTCTTACCAAGGGCGGTAACTTTGCTGTTTCCCCCAATACGATTCCAGTGGAGGATATTATAGCCAATGTGGAAGCAGGGATTAAAAAACTTAACCCAGTAGATGCTGAAGAAGTAAGAGCTGAAACTGCCAGGATCCTAAGCCGAGCCAAGCCACCTAAGAACAACCTTACGAGAGGTGAACTCTCGGCTCTAAAGAATCTAAACCAGGACACCAGCATTGTTATCTTGCCGGCAGATAAGGGCAACGCTACAGTAATCTTAAATACAGAAGACTACAAAGAAAAAATCACGGCCCTCTTAACTAGTAACACCTATAAAGAATTACAGAAAGATCCAACTAACGCCATTGTGCGAAAAACAATCACACTGATTAAGAAGACACTACCAAAGGAACTACATAAAAGTCGCTGTCGCACCTAGATTATATGGGTTACCTAGGGTTGCCACCTTTTGGTAAGGCTAAGGAGGGACACTTATCGAATATTATGCATATCGCCGATCTTCATACCTAAATTTGTACATGGAACAATTTATTAATAAGAGAAAGGTTGTATATATTCATTACAAAGCCAAAACTGAATAGGCTATGTAACAGTAAGACTGACATCAGAAAGGAAAAGGCTAGCAAAATAATAAAAAAATATATGATGTGAACCTCTTAGGCATAATTCGGGACGCTGAAAATGTTCTTAAAATGCGGGATGTCCCGCCAAATTCGGGACAGGTGGCAACGCTAGGGTTACCCAAGATACACACAGATAATGTGCCACTAAGACCTATAGTCAGTGCTATCGGATCTCCGACATATGCCTTGGCTAAGTACCTCACGAATCTTCTAAAACCACACATTGGCAATACTGATAGCTTCGTAAGGGATTCTACGCATTTCATACAGAAAATTAATGACATCATACTGGACCCGGGGGACATATTAATCAGCTTCGACGTTACATCACTGTTCACCATGGTGCCAGTAGAGGACTCTCTTCTGCACAGTGAAAAACTTTTTCCGGATGAGATCACCCAACTCTATAGACTGGTGCTGACCACTACCTATTTTCGGTGGGATAACAAATTTTACGACCAACATGAGGGAGTCGCCATGGGGAGCCCGTTAAGCCCGGTTATTGCTAACTTCTATATGAAGTTTGAAGAAGAGGTATTGAAGACAGCTAGTAAGAAACCCAAGCTTTGGCTCAGATATGTCGATGATACGTTTGCGATTTGGAACCATGGGGAAGAAGACCTTCTACAATTCTTGAACCATCTGAATAGCCAGAACAAAAAGATCCAGTTCACCATGGAGATGGAAAAAGAAGGCAGGTTACCTTTCCTGGACGTTCTCATCAGTCGTAAGACCGACGGCACCTTGGGACGTAGTGTGTACAGAAAACCGACGCACACTGACAGACATCTGCATAAACAGTCTAACCATCATCCGCAACAAAAACGGGGACTTAAACTCTCATGAACCGCGCCACACGCATCTGCGAGCCTGATCGTATGAAGGAAGAAATCAAACATCTTAATAACGCCCTCATAGCAAATGGCTACACTATGAAAGATATAAGAAGAGCGAATCAGAACAAAAAACAAGCACCAACAAAAGAGTCACCTACAGTTGATAAGGCGTTCCTTCCTTATGTGAAGAATGTAACGGATCGCATTGGAAAATTGTTGAATAAACACAACATCAAGACCATATATAAACCAACAAGAAAAATTAAGGAGATGCTAAGGTCTGCCAAGGACCAGTTAGAGCCATTATCCACATGCGGTGTGTACCAGATACCGTGTTCCTGTGGTAAATCTTACATTGGAACTACGAAGAGACACATCTCGACCAGGTTAAAAGAACATAGGACATAGGCTTCCAGGAGACGAAAGTACTAGCAAGAACTTCGCATTACTATGCCCGCCTTAACAGAGAAGCTATAGAAATTTTCAAGTTTAGAAACAATTTCAACAGAAAAGAAGAGGGGCTAAAACTTCCAAAAGCTTGGTTTCCGGCCTTAAAATCACGTATTAGACAAGAAGGAATACAACAGTCAGCATTGAACGCCACCATTGGTGTGATGGTAGCAACCGCAACCAGCTAAGCCACGCCCACCGCGAGTATATAAGCAGCTCCGTTTCTCCAAGCAGTTCAGTCAGCGTCAAGATAGCAGCCACTGAAGAAGTTCCCCACAGCGGGAGCGAAACGTCTGGCGAGACTTGTAATTTTGCCTTTAGACCAAGGCCCACAGCCCGGATGATGTTTCAACTCCAAGATTCCGGCCGTGAAAGCCTCAGATTAACCATAAAAAAAGGATTTGTATTTAGACTATCATCGCCCATAATTACTGTTTAGCCATACTAAACCTTAAAAAAAAGTGCGGAATGACTTTAAGATTTTTCTGGGGTAAAAATTTAATTTTTTTTTTTTTTTAATTTTCTCGTCGGTTACATGCTAATAGCTATAGGTCTGTCAAATTTCAGATTTCTAGCTCATCTGGAAGTGGGTCAACATTAATGCTAATAAAAATTTTACAAACTTTTTTGGAGGGGTAAAAAATTAAAATTTTGAACTTTTTGGAATTTTCCCATCGATTATTGGCTAAATGCTATAAGGCTGCCAAATGTCAAGTTTTTAGCTCGTGGGTAAACATTAATGTCAGTGAATAGGTCATTTACACTGAGCTAGATGTGAATGACGTTAGGCTAAAAAGTCGGTTTTTCCATACTTGTAAGGCAGCTAGAATCACAAAATTTGGCATTCTTATGAAAGTTGAATGCACCAATATTTCTGCCATATTTTATGACTCTAGCTGTTCAGTAAGTTGCAAAAAATTACATAATGTGTAGAAAATGCACACAGTTTAGTTAAAATAAACATAGGCTATCAAACTCTAAGGCATAACCGATGGAGATACAACAAAAAGTCATGAGATCAAACTTGTAGATCTCTCAAAATCCATTACTGGAAGTGCAATCGGTTTTATATGACTTACCATTTACCTACTATAAGCTTCTAAAAAAAGGTCTGCAGCAACGTTAAAGCTTTATCTGCCATTTTGTAGGTTTCTTGAGGAGCATGAAATTTTAAAAAATTGAACTTTTTCGAATTCTAACATTGTTTAAAGGACAAAAGCTATAAGTGTGTTCAATTTCAAGTTTCAAGCTCATGTGGAAGTGGGTAACTTTATATTATAGGGATGTGATAGTGTGCGTGGTCTTGTGGTTAGTACCGCTGGACACGGATCCACAGGTTGGGTACGATTCCTGGTAGGCCTACCTACTTGAATTTTTCTGAGGTAGGGAGGTCTATAACGGGTGTACCAACCTCATGATACAAATTGAGGAGTTACTTCATTGAGAAGAAGTGTCTCTGGTCATGGAAACCACCATTAATGGCCGTGGGTGTCGGCATGCTGACCACATGCCCCCAGTCCTGCTATCTGCCTATGGTAGATGACGCAGATCCCTCCAGAGATGTAGAGCCATGGAGTTTAGTTTAATATGCAATAGAATGGTGAAATTAGAAATATACAGGGTGTTAATAAATAACACCAAAATATTTTACCTGTGTATAGAGGGGACATAGACAAGCAACTTTTATTAGGAGACTTTTGCTCTATGGATTCAATTTTTTCTGTTACAGAAAAGGCGAGGCTGCCACCATGGGCGTAATTTCAGCTTTTTAACTGGGGTGGCAAGGTCTGCTGGGGGGTCTGGGGCTATGGAAATTTTTTAAAATTTGGCATTAAAATGATGTAGTTTAAGCATTTTAAAAAATATTTTGGGGTGGCAAAACAAGGGGTTTGGGAATTCTGGGGTGGCAACTGCCACTCCTTGCTACCCCATAACTACGCCGCTGGCTGCCACTGACTTCTAACATTTGAAAAAATGTAAAACAAAGGAACTTAGTTGTTAATACTGGAGCTATGAATACAAAAATTAATGCAGTGGTGGCCAATCATGTGATTAGTCTGTAAATGTTGCATATTATGAATACTATAAATTATGATATAGCTCTTGATGATTGATTAAGATTCAGATTTTATCAATCACTAAGAAAGAATGATGTCAATTTAATGAAAATTTTAACCCTATTTGGCTTAATTATTGACTTATGATCATCAAATTGTAATGACTTTAATGCCCTGTAGCATGCACATTTTACATCATAGAGCAAAAATCTCATAATAAAAGTTGCTTGTGTATGTCCCCTCTATACACAGGTAACATATTTCGGTGTTATTCATTAACATCCTGTAGATCTTGCCAAAAAGTAATCACATTGGCAACTGGCAAGTCTGTAAGGGACTTCATAACTCGCATGCTTGGTGAAGGGAAATCTTGCTAGCAGAAAGCAGCCGACGCGTAGAGAAGCTCACATGCTTCAGAGCGCTCTACCAACGAAGATAAGAATCATGCCTTGTCGTTGCTAGCTGCCTTGCAACCCCTAACCCCCTCCTCAGGGGACGTCGCCTTAACGAAGGCAGGGAGGTTTGCGTGCTTCAATGAGGCGGAGAGCTATACCGACGGTAGCTAGCTACCAGAAGGGTCACCCATGTCGGGAAGGTCTCACGCGGAGAATCCTGAAGAAGGCATCCTGCAACGACCTATCTTCCATATCCTGTCCCATTTCCTTCCCTTTTCCCTACCCAAGCTAAAGTGGGAGGCATTGTGCTGAGGGCTGAATGGCACCAGGGTTAGATGGTGTTGTGAACGATCCCCTTGGGGAACCAGGTCGAACCCCATGGTATTCAGACCTTTTACTTCTGTGGGGCTCCGGGAGTAGTGATAGATTTTCCCCCAGCTCGTGGGACCATTATTGAGTCTAGCAAGCTTTATCATCCAGAGTGCTCCTTAGCTGGGGACTCAGATAGCATAAACCCTGGCAATGGAACCCGGGGGACTAGAGCACTCCACAGGGGACTCAGTTCCTATGGGGAAAATTTCCAGGGAACTTATAAGATCGGAGGGCTCCTTAAAGGGGGACTCCAATGACGATCTAGAGCTCTCTTTAAATAGGGACTCGGAAAGGGTAAAGTTTGAGAGAACTCTGGCTGTGGAACCCAGGGAACTAGAGAGCTCCTCTATAGGGGACTCTGTTTCCATGGGTTACTGTGCCAGGGAACTTATGAGATCAGAGAGCTCCTTAACAGGGGACTCCAAAGATAAAGGGATCGGACCCGATACAGCCTCAGGGACCTCATAACAGGAGGAACCTGAAGCTAGAAAGAAGCTCTATTTTTAAAGCATAAGGCGAGTACCATTAGGGCTATTTACTGTCTGCAGCAGGCTAACCTTCAACACAATTTTGTGGCCTCTAGGGTTCTCACCGACGGCTACAGACTGGTGGGATACATATCGCCCTGATACGGGAACCATGGACTCGTAAGGGCCGTATCATGGGGTTGACAGTAGCAGGCTTCTCTACTTTTAGTGCTCGCACTATAGACAGGCCTAGAGTATGCATCCTAATTAAAGGTATGAATGCATGGGCACTACCGCAGTTCTGTTCTCAGGACGTGGTGGCTGTTCTTGTGAGATATAAAGAGGGAAAAGCAGAGCGGCAATTAGTTGTCTGCTCTGCATATTTCCCATATGATTCTGAGGATCTTCCTCCCTCAAGGGAGTTTGAGGACCTTGTTACTTATTGTGGACAGGAGGGACTTGACCTGGTGGTTGGCTGCGACTCTAATTCCCATCATGGGATTTGGGGTAGCACCAACGTTAACGCCAGGGGCGAGGCTCTTGCGAACTACATAAGTACAACAGATTTGGAAATCCTGAATAACGGCAAACCTACATACTGTAATAACAGAAGGGAGGAAGCTATACACATAACACTAGGATCCATAGGAATCCTGGACAAGGTTAGTGGTTGGAGGGTCAGTATTGAACCATCCCTTTCCGACCACAGGCACATAGAATTTCATTTGGCAGGCTCCCTTGATCCAAGGACCTTCAGGGACCCCAAGAGGACCAATTGGGACTCTTATAGGGAGTACCTGAGGGGCAGGATCGCTGGGGGAATGCCTAGAAATTCTTATAACAAGGAAAACTTGGGGGACTGCATTGATTGGATAGTACGGCCCTCAGATCTTCCTTTGAGGATTTAACTGTCCACCTAGAGCAGTTAGGACAGTAAATGGGAGGTTCTGCTGGAATTCGACTTTGAGCAACCTTCGGAACTCCACGAGACGGCTTTTTAACAGAGCTAAAGGTAATCAAGATACTGAGAGCTGGAACCTGCATAGGGAAGCCCTGGAGAGACTTCTGTCAGAGTATGAACAATCTACCAAGTATGGCTAGATTGTATAAAATCCTAATGCGAGACTCTAGAGCCAAATTGGGCTCATTAAGGACCCCCTCTGGGACATATACTGGCTCGGAGAAGGATACTTTACGACTCTTGCTTGGGACGCACTTCCCTGAATCACAGGTAGTATCTAGTCAGGCTTGCCAGCCTGCTATGCAGGACTGGCGGACTGCCAAAGATATTGTAACCTATAAGCGAATAAAGTGGGCAATTCAATCATTTGCCACCTTTAAAAGCCCAGGGATAGATGGGATTTTCCTGGCCCTGCAGGGTTGCCAGATCAGAAACGTAGAACAGTCGTACCAATATCCGAAAATAGTCGCATGCTAGTTAAAACTGTCGTATACTTTGTGATTTTTCAGTGTAATGAACGTATTGCGATAATACGCGTAATAATAATAATAATAATTAATCGGTATTATGCACCTTATACATGTCATGTAATTGTTAATAAATCATCTTATTTGTAAATGATTAGGAGTGCTTCATTATCTTCCGATGTGCTAAATTTGATTAAATACAATCAAATTAAATAAACAGTAGTTGACACAGTGTTGTATTTATTGTAATTATTTCCAATCATATTGATTTTAGCAACATGCTTAAAACAAAAACCACGAGAAAACAAAAAGCTGGATACTTATCAAAATTTAAAATTCGTCAGTAGATTGATTAAAAATATATAAAACGCTATGTTAAAAATAGCCGTACGACTCATGATTGCATCGTACATCGTACAAATCTATGAAATAGTCGTATGTGTACATAGTCGTACGTATGGCAACCCTGCGGCCTTGCTTCAGCAGGGACAGGATTTACTCATTCTAAACCTGGTAAGAATTTTCAGATCTTGCCTGGCGATGGGTTATGTACACTCGACGTGGAGGCAGGCAAGACTAGTTTTTATTCCTAAGCTCGGTAGGAGCTCGTACCTTGGGCCTAAGAATTTTAGACCTATTAGTGTGACTTCCATTCTTTTAGAGTTTGGAAAGGCTAATAGATAGATATATCAGAGGACCTATCTTAATTGAAAGGCCTCTGAGTGCTGAACAACATGCCTATCAGGCTGGGAAATCCGTGGAGACGGCGCTTCATCAGCTGATTTCAAGGGCTGAAGAAGTGCTTGACCAGGGAGAGCTAGCCATGGCAGTGTTTTTGGACATAGAGGGGGCCTTTAATTTTACTTGATATGGCTCCATCTATAGAGGGTTGATTAGACATGGAGTTAACTTGTGTGTAACTCGATGGATTATGGCATCCTTGGAGGGCCGCCGGGCAATAGTGTCTCTCAATCAGTGCAAGCTGATGTGCATTATGCCCAGAGGCTGCCCCCAGGGAGGGGTTCTATCCCCACTTATTTGGTGCCTGGTGGTAGATGAATTACTTGCCAGGCTCAATGAAAGTGGATTATATGCCCAAGGCTACGCAGATGACATGCATTGTGGTCAGGGGCAAATTTGCTGATACAGTTTCGGGCCTTATACAAGGTGCCCTTGAATCTGTTGAAAGATGGTGTCGTGAGGCAGAATTGTTGGCTAACCCTGATAAAACTAACCTCATTGTGTTCACAAGGAAGCAACGGCTTGATGGTTTACATGAACCTACCTTCTTCGGGAAGAAGCTGCTTCGATCTACGTCGGTCAAGTATCTGGGAGTCATTTTGGATTCTAGGCTGACTTGGAAAGAGCACATTGAAAACAAGGTGACTAAGGCCTGCAATACTTTGTGGGCCTGTCGGAGGGCCTTTGGTGTGAGGTGGGGACTTAAACCACGTGTGGTTTATTGGCTCTATGTCTCCATCATTAGGCCTTTCATCACCCATGCTTTGGTTGTGTGGTGGCCATGTGTTAAGACACAGGCCACCAAGAACAAATTAAATAAAATCCAATGCTTAGCGTGTCTGGGGATTACTGGAGCCTTGCGCACCACTCCGCTCAGTGCCTGGAGGCGCTGCTTGGTCTACCTCCATTGGATCTGGTTATTCAGGGAGAGGCCGGAGTGACTGCTCATCGTCTCTGAGTTTGGGCTGTTGGTCTTTTAAAAATCCAATTAAAGGACACAGAGAGATACTTAGTAGACTTCAGAAGTCGCAGCCTATCCTTGTGATGAGCTGTGACAATATGAAGCATAGTTATAACTTTGACTCTGTATAGGGTCAGTATTCCGCCCAGAGAGGAATGGACTCGTGGCCCACGGGCTCTGGAGTGTGTCAAGGGGCTTGTCTGGTATACGGACGGCTCCAAGACGGACGAGGGGACCGGGGTTGGCATCTATGGGCCTAAGACGAGGCTATCGTACTCTTTGGGAGGTTATACTACAGTATTCCATGCTGAAATATTTGCTTTTTTGGGGAAAATGGTATATTGCGACTCACCCGAGTCCCCCACCCCTACTCTCAATCCCTCCCCTAGCGGCGGCATTTGAACTACTAGCAGCGACGGTAGCGCCATCTCTTAATGAACTGATGAAACAGAAAAAATAATTTCTTTCTTCTTTATTCTCTTCTTCTCTTCCTTTCTTGTCTCCTTTCTCTCTTCCTCTCAAATCCTCTTCACCCTACCTACCTATTTGAGACCTATTCCTAATAGTAAATTTTGGATCAACCAGGATTCGAACTCGGGACCCCTAGCATTATAGCTAGGAGTCTTGACCACTACGCTACGAGTGAATGTTGAGCACTGAAGGAAGCTTTCGTATATTAGAGTTATGTTAGGGGGTTTCATGAGTTTTAACGCAAGAATCTGTTTTTATAATTTGGTACAAGGGAATTAAGCCATATTTAATGTTATAATACGGCGGTTTTTATAATTGTGAAATATTATGTATGGTACAAGCGTATTTTTGTATTGTGAAATAGCCTATTTTGTTGCAAGGGTCATTTTTATAAATATGAAATATTATGTGGAGGTGCAAGGGTCTTTTTTTATTGTGAAATATTATGTGGAGGTGCAAGGGTCTTTTTTTACTGTGACATGTCAATTGTAACTATGCATTATTGGCGTTGAGCAGCGGCTACAGGCATGGCGGCATGCGCTGCGGTGAAGCAGCATGCGGCAAGCAGTCAGACGAGTGGAAAGGGGAGCAGGATGAGTCGCAAAGTACTAACTTGCCTTATTTTGGCCTGTGCTTATCATACCTTGGCTGCAAGGTCGGATTAGCATCTGTTCTGACAGCCAGGCTGCCCTGAAGGCACTATGTGCCAGTACAACAAGGTCTAGATTGGTACGAGAGTGCCAAAAAACCTTGGATATCCTCTGCTCTCGCCGACCAGTAGGCCTACAGCTCTGTTGGGTTCCTGGGCATGCTGGAATCAGAGGAAATGAACTAGCGGATAAGCTAGCAAGGGAGGGCTCGGCCAATGTCTTTATTGGACCAGAACCTGTCTTTGGTATCACTCCAAGAAGGGCCAGACGTGAGGTCTTAGACTGGATGTCTCATCAGCATGGCACTTTTTGGAGTAATCTCACTACTGCTAGGCAGGCTCGAGCAATGATCGAGGGACCTAGCAAGAACAGCAAGATTCTGTTAACCCTTAACCGGGTACAACTTAGTGGTGTAGTTGGCCTGTTAACAGGACACAACACCCTAAAGAGACACCTACATGTGACGAAGCTTAGTGCAGATCCCACATGTAGGGAGTGTGATAGAGAAGAGGAGTCCTCTCTACACATATTGTGCGAGTGCGAAGTAGGCTACTTGCTACAATTAGACACTTTCTCCTGGGCTCGGATAAACTGAGACCAGATGACATCAGGAGAACTAATCCAAGATCTATCCTGTCCTTCTTGAAGGCAACGGGACTTGAATGAATTCTCCAGTAAGAGGGGCACAATGGGCCCAATTATGTGGCCTACGTGCACGGGACCGAAAGGGCCCAACCCATTCATTATCATTCATTCAACACCCAACACTCGAAAGCACAGGAGATTTACCATGCAGTCAAGCATATCGTATACGGCTGGCACATGCTACTCGCCCACAGGAAGTCGTTGCAATGCATTTACATGTTGAAATTATTTAAAATTGTAAAATATCATGTGAAGCATGTTTTCGGTCAATAAGAACCTATCTCAAAGATGATTACAAAGTAGTTTAATAGTATAAGGTAATAACAAATCTAAATAATCTTTGTATTAAAAACTGGTCGTTGTGCAACACTGCAACATGATCAGAGGCCGCCATTGTTGTAATGGGAATTAAAGTGTGTGAGTTCTGTAGCAAGATTGAGATCGGAAATATACACACTAAACTTCACTAAAAGGTATATTTACCCAGGATGATCATTTCAACGGGTCTTCCCGCCATCTTAAACTTTGACACTTCAGTTGGCATACAAGGAACCCTGATTGACAAGTTCATTCACCCGCCGCTAGAGGGCCAGTCGGAATCAGCTGATGATGGCGGGAAGACCCGTTGAAATGATCAATGATCAATGATCAATGTAAATGCATTCACTTTTAGTGAAGTGTAGTGTGTATATTTCCGATCTCAATCTTGCTACAGATATCAACACTTCACTGTAAATTTCCATCTAATATTTATATTAAGGTGTGTGAGGTTTATCTTTAGACGGTTGTAACGCGGGTTTGTAGTAGGAAATTGGGGAATGAGGATGGAGGCAAGCAGGTTGTAAATAAAAACAAAAATTCTGAATGATAAAAACACTTTATTCTCCACTTACGTCACTTTTAATAACACAGAGAATAAAGTATTTTTATCATTCAGAATTTTGGTTTTTATCAGTATACTCCACTGTTTATATATAACTTCTTTTTATTGTGTTTTAGGTTGTAAATATTTCGACCACTCAGGGTGAAGAATTCTTTCTGTAACTTTCCTGGCATTGCCAAGTTTGTTTTCATTCAACTTTTAAAGAATTCTTCAGCCTCGAGGTGTCAATAACAAAGTAAAGTTATTTTTGAGAATAACTGATTTTTCTGGCTCAGCTTATTTAATCTATTCTGAGTGTACAATTTCGTTATTAGTTTTTTTGTGATTTTGAGCCAATCCATGGTGACGGGTGTGACATTTGGACAGATTTCATTACACTTATTTCTTTCTACCTCTGAACCATTTTGCAGGAATGTCATCAAAGTTTTTTGTGTTAACATACCAACCCATTGGAAGTACAAAATATGATCTAATGTTTTTTTCAAGGCTGCATGCTTGAGCAGGAAAATATATTGTGCATGTGACGGGTGTGACCATAATTGGACAAAGGTTTTTTCTTATGTAGGTTTAATTGAAATTTCTGTGAATTGATTAGCTTCACTATATTTGTTTTATTTTTTCAAGTAAGAGGGCTGGTAAACATACTGAAATGCATAATTAGATTTTACAAAAATATTTATATAGTTATTGAAAATTTACTTTATCAGTGTGACGGGTGTGACGTGACGGGTGTGACATGTCGGATGTGACAACATCAACTTATAACCGAGACTTAAACTAAACTAAACTCCGTCCCTGGAGGGACTTGGCCTACCACCTGACCGCTGCATCATCTACCATAGGCAGATGGTAGGACTGGGGGGCATGTGGTCAGCATGCCGACACCCACGGCCATTAATGGTGGTTTTCATGACTGGAGATCAAGTAGCTCCTCAATTTGAATCACGAGGCTGGATGCACCCCTACCAGACCTCCCTACCTCAGAAAAATTCGAGGAGGTACCGGGGATCGAACCCAGGCCGATGGATCTTTAATCTGCAACGCTAACCACACTTTGCATGAATTTCATGACAATTTTTTTGTGATAATATACCAATCCTGGGGAATCCCAACACATTATCTCAGCATAAAAAAGAATTCCCTTTTTAGTCTTTTTTCCACTCTGTCCATATTTTTAACGGGCTTGTGTAAAGTTGTGAAGTGAAATGTTCCTCCGGTACTAGTTAGGCAGTTTTCGTTGTCCTCTACTCTAAAATCCTGGACTACTTGGAAGCCTGAGCTCTTCACAAACTTTTACTGAATTGATGTGGATCTGGTTATTCTTGTCACCAGAACATTTTTGTTGTCTCTCATACAAAAATAATATTGTGTAGCTATATTTAGATTGGCTAATTGTTTTTCTATCTGTTCTCCTTCATTTGTTTCCATGTGGGCCTACTCATTTCATCGGCTGTTAGAGGTATTTTCTGTCTGAATTTCTTAGCAGTTCTAAGATACACAGTTACCAGTACAGAAATCAGGCACATAATTAATTAGGCTATCATTTCTCACTTAGTTTATTGGGGTACAATGTCATGCTGCTGGTTGAGGCACTGTGCTACAAACCGGAAGGGCACAGGTTCAATTCCTGATGAGGTTTTTGAGATTTTTCAATTGGCCTAATCCTTCTGCTAGCACTATGGCCCTGAGGTCAACTCATCCTCTAACAGAAATGGGTACCAAAAGCAATTTTGGGGTAAAGGCAGCCAGTGCATAAGACTGACAACTCTTACCACCTTCATGTGCTAAAAGTCTAAAAATGTTGAAGGTTGAACGTTTGAACCCTAAAAGCCTTCATGGCCTCTATAGGGGATCACTAGATCTTTACCTCACTTCTTTACCAACATTAAAACATTTGTGACATTTCCACTGGTCACCTATGTCATCCATAGCCAAAGCTGGTAGATCGTAGTTTCTTCGTCTTGCAAAGAAGTTCTGTTCTCTACCACGGAGGTCCAAGAGCCATTTTAAAGATAGTATTAATGCTAACATATGATTTATTCAACATCTGCATGAAATAATCACTATACAAAAGCTGCAAAGGGCATTTTACATAAATGTCACACCCGTCACACAACATGTGTCACACCCGTCACATCAAAATTAAGCAAAAATAGTAGGCATTTCAAAATTATATTTTAGGTGTGTCTTCTGTATTGAAATATCTTAACTTTTACCAAGTTTCCATTTTATACAATGATTACTTGGCTTTCTACCGAAACTATTACATGTTTTTTGTGACGGGTGTGACAAGGATACCTTGAAAATTGATTTGATGAATATCTTCACTTAAACTCATCTTAAAAATTTGTTTTATGATGACAAAATCTTCACTTATTTGTGCAGTTGTGGGTGAAATTAAAAATTGCAGCAAATCTACTGATTCCATGAGTATAATGCAGTACTAGCCAACATGTTAAATTATAAATTTCAGTCAACGAAAAAAATACACATTTCAGCAGTTGTTATTATATAGATACCTTTAATTTAATAGAATTGTGAATCTATTTTCAAATTCTATAGTCTTTTCCCCTTACTTTGATATATAACATGTCTATGTCAGGTAAAAAAAGATGTAACCACCTTTGTCCACTTTCACATGGATTGGCTCTTTTATGTGTTTTGTAACAGTCCATAATTTATTAGGAGTAAGTTATACGAGTCATATTTTTATTGTGTTTGTTAAATATATGGTGTCTCAGTTATAAGGACTATTTCCATAAATTTAATTATTTATTTTTAGATTTTAGAAGACAGGCAAAATGGAGTATTTAGAAATGTTGTGCATAATAGCTCTTTGTTATTTATTCTGGCGATATGTGTAACCGTCTTCCAAGCTGGTGTTAGCCAGGTAAAGCCACTGCTATCAGATACCAGAGAAATAGTGTGCCGAGTTCATAAATATTTTACTGATGAACAAGACTCTTTAAAAAATGGAAAGCTGCTAGTTTAAAGAAAAACGCCATAGAAAAAACTGGTCTCGTAACAGGGATATTGCGGGCAACGATTTATAATATTTTGAATGAAAAGAAAAAAGCTGAACAGCAAACTGTTATGCAAACTCCAGGAAAGAAAAGACCTAATAGAAAGGCGAAAAAATCAATTGTAGACTCGTTTACTATTGCTGCAATTCGACACTAAATTTATAGTTTATATTCAGATGGTATTGTGCCTAGTTTATACGACATAAAGGAGGTTTTAGAAAAAGATAATTTATTTAATGGTAAAATATGGTCCCTGCGACAGTTACCGTACTCAAAAACATTAAATTCAGATATATGTTAATAACAATCAGGGACGTAAATTTCTTATGGAAAAATCAGATGTAGTGGTAAAACGATTCGAATTCCTATGAAAAATGAAAGATTTGCGGCGCTCTAAAAGACCTATTGTTTATATTGAGAGACAAAGGTTTATCGTTGTTCACACAGGAACAAATGATGGATTTATTCCTAATGGCTTATTATTTTTCAAATCACAATCTACTAACGACTATCATGAAGAAATGGATGGTGAACGTTTCAAACAGTGATTCTTAGACCAGCTTCTTCCCAATATACCTCCAAATTCAATAATTGTTATGGATAATGCTAAGTATCACTCTGTGGAACTTGATAAAGCACCTGTTTCTTCAAAGCTCACCCAAAAGCAAATAAAAGAGTGCTTTATGAGAAAATCTTGGAAATAAAAGACAAAAACAAAAAATGTGTAATAGATACCAGCGGAATCAAATGGTCAAACAGTGGTCCGATTCCCACCCTACCACTGCGATTTTAACGCAATTGAACTTATTTGGGCTCAAATGAAAAATCACATTGCTAAACATAAAACTACGTTTAAAAATAAAGATGTAGGCCTACTGTCTATATTTCAAGAGGCTGTTAAACTCATTACTTCTGATAATTGTAGAGAAGCATGCAATCACGTGGAAAAAGTGGAGGAATTTTTATTGGGAGAAAGACGGGCTGGTAGACAATGTGTTAGACAGATTTATAATTAATTTAGATTCTGACACCTGTGATGATTAGGGTTCGGATGTTTATGACCTAAAAAAGTGGAAAATATGACTCCAAATATGCCCTTAAAAATTACTATATATGACCCAAATATCCTAAATAGGCCTATGACCTAATAAAATAACGTATTTTCAAAAATTGAATGTTCCAATTTAAAACATTTAAAGACACTAAAATTTTACATCACATGTTTCAATCAGATAATCACTTTTTAACAATTTTGGTGATTTACAGTTTTACCTGTAATGAACTTCTATTTTAAAGAATTTTCTCCTGTTTGCTCGCTTCCTCAGCTCCAAATACTTATAATATTTTGTAGACCTTGCGTGGGCCTATAAAATTTGAAAAATTGCATTGATTTTATTGTAAGTGATCTATTAACTTGGCGTAAACATTAAATTAATGAAATGAAATTCAAATCTAACTCTACCGTGTAGTACATACACTGTAAAATTGAGCTCCTTTACCGAATTTATAACTGAAATGTGACGTTAAATTACAAATATGCCCAAAATATGACCAAGATCACAAAAGTGAGCAAAATATGACTTTATATGCAAAATAAAAATGGTCCGATTAGGATAAGAAGCATGTAATTCGTATTTAATTTGTGTCTGCGGCAAGAACGGAGATCAGGATAAAAATATTACGTCATAAACATCCGAACCCTAGTGATGACAGTGAGAATGGTAGCGTGTGCAAGTGACAATTCAGGTAGCGAAGATGCTTAGAAATTGCTATTCTCCCGGGCTAAAACCAAATATAAGGTGCCAAATAGGCTACGCCCATTGCGTTGCTATGGCGACAGCAGCTGACGGCGGGCGACCGCCCGACCGTTCCCGAGCCCCACGCTGACTCACTCGACATTCCCTACCAAATATTGAAAATACGATTACAATGATACGAGAGTTTCCCTTGTACCAAATATCCAAAATACAAGAGTGCCCCTTGTACCAAATATTCAAAATACGAGAGAGGACGTACTATGATATTGCGCAGGGAAGAGTTTTAGATTTGAAAGGTTTGATACCCAAACGACAACTTCGTTCATAACATATTTAATAAATACATCTGTCCCATTTTAAACTTCTCTAGAACCAAAAATTCTCTTTTCAGAACCAACATAACATTTCACAATTATATAAAACAATATCCTTACTATTTATCATGTATTACACATCTCTCTAGTAAATAGGCTAGAAGAATTCTCGATTTTTATTGCAATGATCACTGATGGCGTAGTGGTTAAAGCGACAGCCTATAACGCTAGCGGTCCCCGGATCGAATCTCCGTAGGTGCGAAAATTATTAGGATAGGAATAGGTCCCAAATAGGTAGGAGAGAAGGAAGGTAATGGGGAAAACAGGAGGAGAAGAGGAAAAAATGGATAAAAAAGGAAAATAAAATTTTCTGTGTTTCTAGTATTTCCGCCAGATGTCTCTGCGCTGCTACTAGTTCGACCATAACCTAATAGATGTCTCCCACTGTTTAAAATGGCCCCCGCCCTAAACCCCTCCTTCCCGGGCGGGTCCCGATAGTGAGTATGGGAGGAGCTTAATTGGCACCTTGTATTTGGTTTTTCCCGAATTCTGAAGAGGTCGATGGCACTCCAAGACGAGAGTGCACCTCCTTTGTATGAAAACATCGGCAACGCTGAGGGTGAATAGCTCTGCCCCTCTCTTTTACAACTGTCTAAAGACAAACCTCACACACTTATAGCAAATCTTGCTACCAAAATATACAACTGAATTGAACTGAACAAAATAAAATAACTTAATTAACCACTGTGTTCTTCTAGTCAGTTTTATTTCCATCTAACCTTTTCTATCATCCTACATCGAGCTAATACAGTTGTCTTTTTACTCATTTTAGAACAATTACTGTTAGCCAAAACTAGATTTTAAAAGTAGCTAATGTTCAACAGGGCAGCCAATCTCATTCATTTCCTCTTCCGCTGCAACATGTTGCCAACAACTTTTCCTAAATGGATTTCAAGGTGACAGCCTTCAGAATCATTTAATGCTTAATTAGGAATATCCTGTACGCATTTATAACTGAAATACAAAGAGCCATGCAAAATAAAGCAGAAATGCCACCAATTCTAACGTGACATACGCTTACAAGTTCCTGAAACCTTTTTATGTTGCGTATCGATCCTGTTTTGACCACCACCTAATAATGCCCTCTTCCTTCTTTCTTTAATTTCCTGGTCCACTCTCAAAGTATGAGCTGCAGTTAAGTATTGACTAGAATATTTTGCACCAAACATGTTCACATTCCACTTCAAATATTTAGACCTAAAAGTCTTCTGCATTGTATAGAGCGCCATCTTTCATTCTATGACGTATGAAACTAGTTTTCTGTAATTATGTATTCATTCGCAAATTTATTTTACCATCATTACGACTTTTACGTGAGTAAATATCTACATAAAATACAAGCACACTAAAATGCACTATTCTTAGTACATTCATTTTAACATATTGTGAATAGATTTTGATTAAATAAGGTACTACATTTCATGTAGAGATGTATGTGTCGACATCTATCGGTTGTCGTCTATTTGTGTGGGTTCACAGATCGTTGTGTTAAAAATCGGATAAAATAACAAATTTACAGCGAATTTATTTGCGTTTTGTCCTAATTCGATTAACATAGTGTTCATGAGTTACAGTCCTTTACATCAGCTACTCCATGGGTCGATAGTTAAAAACCCATAAACAAATGATTGTGTAAAGCCTTATGACAGAGAAGAGATTGTTCAGCTGAAAAGAAGGAAGGAGAAAGTCAAAATGATGAAAAGTGGGCTTCCGAAAAAGGAGGGGAAGATGAGGATCAGGGCCTTCCCGGTAAGTTTATTTTACAGTAACCTTAATGCCTTGGTTAAGAAAACATTGCGATTCCATTACGAATATGTAATTGTTTATCTTTATTTTATGGTAGCAGGGTTGCCACCTTGTGGTATAAAGTGAGTGACCCTAAGCATAAGAAGTCATAAATTAATATAAACTGAGCAAACGATCAGAAAAAATAATGTATGAATTAAATGCTGTATTCCGGCATTTGTGGTTCGTTATAGATCATGAGGCAGGACATTACTGAGCTTAATTTTAAATAAGAGCAATACTTGGGTATGTACCCAGTACTCAATTGAAATAGGCCTAGTTGGTGGAACTTATTTTATGTATGGTCTATGTTTTACTATACTTCTTCCCAGTAAAGAGGGATAATCTGAATTTGTTTTTTTCCTGATACAGATTTTGGTAAAATTCCATAGGCGCAGACCCATTTTTTAGAACCGAGATTCTCTTCATAAAACACTTATAGGCCTATCACACGAGTTTTGTTATAGGCAGATATGTGGAGAGGAGATGTCTTGGCGATTGATTTGGTTCGACCCGCCCACCCTAATTGATACACTTTCTTCTAGGCTATATCACGATCTAGCGAAAACTTCCTTGTTCTCCGCCTTTTTTCTGTCCTCGTCCTCGTGATTGGACGTTGGAGGTGTGACATCATATCACTAAACTAGATATGATTGTGGGTGAACAGTCTGACAAACCTACAAAGGTACAAGCCACTATCTGCTCGTAAGAAATGGTGGTTGTGATAGAAACCTAGAGCTATTCAGTATATCGCTCCTTAACTAATATAAACGTTCCTAACCTAACAAAACAGCTGAGCTTGCCTCGTGCTATTCAGTATATTGCTCCTTAACTATCATAAACGTTCCTAACCTAACAAAACAGTGGAGTTTGGCTGGTGCGCGGCAAAAAATCGTCTGCTGTCACTATATATAGTGACTTGTATATAAGTTATACAAGAACAGTTGGTCACACTGCCTTGCTCATAGCCTAAACAAAAAACATCACACAGTCCGTGGAAATGTGAATATCGCGTGAATGGGTCCGCGCCATTGGGATTATGCTCAGATTTTATAATTAATTTAAGGGGAAAAAATAGTTTTATGCTGCACCCTAGGCTCCTCTCTATTGAGGCCCGCCTGGGAAGGTGGGGTTTAGGGTTTCGTTACAGAAGAAATTCAATGTGAGACATAATAAACCTCGTGCAATTCAGTATATTGCTCCTAAACTAACATAAACGTTCCTAACCTAACAAAACGGCGGAGCTTGGCTGGGGTGCAGCATAAATCTATCTTTTGCCAAAAAAAAAAAAAAACTCAAACAGGAGAAGAAATAAAGTTTCCCTATTTTACACTTCTCTCATTCTTTATGCATAATAAGGAAACAGTGTCAACCACACTTCTCGCAATATGTAGGTTTGCATGCACAATGAGACTTTTTTTGTTTTCACTAAAGCAGAATGACCAGCGGTAAGGCTTACGTTTCTTGATTATAGTTTAGTGATAGTTAGGTTGGGAAAGCTGATAGGCCTATTAGTCTTAGTGACAGTTTCTGTTAGATTATGAACAGTGATATTAGTTTAGTAGGGCATATTAGATCCCACTAAGGTGAAATTCTACACCTTTGCTCTCACTCCACTCTGCTGCACGTAGCCATGGCGATGGCCTGCTTTCCCTACCTTCCTCTAGCTGCTCGCTGCTCAAGGCCGGCTGCAACCTTACCCCTCTGTGCTGCATGTTATACTGTGCTATGTGCTATGTGCTATTAGAGTCATTCCATGTCAAATCAACACAGAAAAGTACAATTTTCAACCTGACAATCTCCGATTTTCATGAAATTTGGTGTGTTCATTGCACATGATGAGAGAATGAAAAATGCCAAATTATAGATTTCTAGCACTAGTACAACTAAAGTAATGACTGCCCAAAGTTTGGAAAATGTGCTGAAAATTTGATAAACACAGCAGACACAATCGGCTGTAACTTCTGTTCTAATAGAGATAGAACTGTGAAACAGGTATTTTCAGAAAGGTCTGGGAACAAGCTTTCAAATGATATGCAACATGGCTATAGAGCTCTGGGCTTTTGTAGTTTTTCCGCCTGCCACTTGAGCGCGCTGCTCTCCACATTCAGGTATTGTCAACTTCCGGTTTCCTCATTCTTGTGTGTTTTCAATATGAGTTCGGGACGGTTCGCCAATTTTACAGTGAAGGAGTTAAAAAGGATGTTATCCGAAGATGGTGCAACAAATATCTCATACTATTAATTAAGTGGAAATGATGGAAATAGACATTAAACCCATGTCTAGGGAATTAATACAAGTAAGAATCAGCCTGAAAAATTTTTTGCCATAGCCGGGATTTGAACCACGGATCTTCAGCTTAACGCGCTGATGCTCTTGCCAACTGAGCTACCATGACAAACTCCCGATATGACACTAAATTCTTCAACTGATTCAGAAGTCAAGGCAAACCAACGGGGGTTTCTCTTCCTTCGAGAACACAACACCCAATGGCGACCTACACTTTGTAGATACTTTAAAGCCTAGTTATTATTATTATTTAAATACTATTAATTAAGTGGAAATGATGGAAATAGACATTAAACCCATGTCTAGGGAATTAATACAAGTAAGAATCAGCCTGAAAAATTTTTTGCCATAGCCGGGATTTGAACCACGGATCTTCAGCTTAACGCGCTGATGCTCTTGCCAACTGAGCTACCATGACAAACTCCCGATATGACACTAAATTCTTCAACTGATTCAGAAGTCAAGGCAAACCAACGGGGGTTTCTCTTCCTTCGAGAACACAACACCCAATGGCGACCTACACTTTGTAGATACTTTAAAGCCTAGTTATTATTATTATTTAAATACTATTAATTAAGTGGAAATGATGGAAATAGACATTAAACCCATGTCTAGGGAATTAATACAAGTAAGAATCAGCCTGAAAAATTTTTTGCCATAGCCGGGATTTGAACCACGGATCTTCAGCTTAACGCGCTGATGCTCTTGCCAACTGAGCTACCATGACAAACTCCCGATATGACACTAAATTCTTCAACTGATTCAGAAGTCAAGGCAAACCAACGGGGGTTTCTCTTCCTTCGAGAACACAACACCCAATGGCGACCTACACTTTGTAGATACTTTAAAGCCTAGTTATTATTATTATTTAAATACTATTAATTAAGTGGAAATGATGGAAATAGACATTAAACCCATGTCTAGGGAATTAATACAAGTAAGAATCAGCCTGAAAAATTTTTTGCCATAGCCGGGATTTGAACCACGGATCTTCAGCTTAACGCGCTGATGCTCTTGCCAACTGAGCTACCATGACAAACTCCCGATATGACACTAAATTCTTCAACTTATTTCAGGCTGATTCTTACTTGTATTAATTCCCTAGACATGGGTTTAATGTCTATTTCCATCATTTCCACTTAATTAATAGTATTTAAATAATAATAATAACTAGGCTTTAAAGTATCTACAAAGTGTAGGTCGCCATTGGGTGTTGTGTTCTCGAAGGAAGAGAAACCCCCGTTGGTTTGCCTTGACTTCTGAATCAGTTGAAGAATTTAGTGTCATATCGGGAGTTTGTCATGGTAGCTCAGTTGGCAAGAGCATCAGCGCGTTAAGCTGAAGATCCGTGGTTCAAATCCCGGCTATGGCAAAAAATTTTTCAGGCTGATTCTTACTTGTATTAATTCCCTAGACATGGGTTTAATGTCTATTTCCATCATTTCCACTTAATTAATAGTATTTAAATAATAATAATAACTAGGCTTTAAAGTATCTACAAAGTGTAGGTCGCCATTGGGTGTTGTGTTCTCGAAGGAAGAGAAACCCCCGTTGGTTTGCCTTGACTTCTGAATCAGTTGAAGAATTTAGTGTCATATCGGGAGTTTGTCATGGTAGCTCAGTTGGCAAGAGCATCAGCGCGTTAAGCTGAAGATCCGTGGTTCAAATCCCGGCTATGGCAAAAAATTTTTCAGGCTGATTCTTACTTGTATTAATTCCCTAGACATGGGTTTAATGTCTATTTCCATCATTTCCACTTAATTAATAGTATTTAAATAATAATAATAACTAGGCTTTAAAGTATCTACAAAGTGTAGGTCGCCATTGGGTGTTGTGTTCTCGAAGGAAGAGAAACCCCCGTTGGTTTGCCTTGACTTCTGAATCAGTTGAAGAATTTAGTGTCATATCGGGAGTTTGTCATGGTAGCTCAGTTGGCAAGAGCATCAGCGCGTTAAGCTGAAGATCCGTGGTTCAAATCCCGGCTATGGCAAAACATTTTTCAGGCTGATTCTTACTTGTATTAATTCCCTAGACATGGGTTTAATGTCTATTTCCATCATTTCCACTTAATTAATAGTATTTAAATAATAATAATAACTAGGCTTTAAAGTATCTACAAAGTGTAGGTCGCCATTGGGTGTTGTGTTCTCGAAGGAAGAGAAACCCCCGTTGGTTTGCCTTGACTTCTGAATCAGTTGAAGAATTTAGTGTCATATCGGGAGTTTGTCATGGTAGCTCAGTTGGCAAGAGCATCAGCGCGTTAAGCTGAAGATCCGTGGTTCAAATCCCGGCTATGGCAAAAAATTTTTCAGGCTGATTCTTACTTGTAAATATCTCATAGTTAACAAAGCAAGACGTTGTTTGTTTTGGTTGCAGGTTGCTCAGGCGAGAGAAAAATCCGGATAGGAACTTTGCTTTTTCAAAGTTGAGGTTATAGAATCAGAAAGTACCCACGACTTTCCTTCGACAAATTTCTTCAAGATAAATTCATTCAAGAAAGAACGGTTTAAACTTTTTGACGAAGACTCCATTACCACTTGGTTCGAAAAGCGTAGGGCAGGCAGCAGTATGAAAGCTGGCCGGACTCTAGTAATTAGAAAATTCATCAAGTTCAAGTTAGTGAATAAGAAGCATTATGCACAAGTACAGGCACAGATGTTACTGACTGATATTCACAGGTGTGACTTTGTTATTTGGACTAAGAAGGGCATCATTATTCAACACATAAAATTTAACAAAGCATTTTCTGAGGGGCTACTTCATAATGTAAATGTTTATTATCAAACAGTATTTTTGCCTCTTCTGCAAAATACCAATAAAAATGATTAGTTGTAGAGTTTCTATTGTCTTTTGATTTGTTTTAAATAAAATAGCTGAACCACCATGCTTTTTATGACTACGACAAAAATAAGAGGCTACTTTAAAATTTTGAGTATTTGACAAATTTATATTTTCTGGGCTCAGCCAGTGTTCCGCCATCCCAATTACCTCCAAATTATTGTCTGATGACTTAATACATAACATATCTGATTTACCTAGAAAACCTTGAATGTCCAGAAACATGACATTTACAGAATTAGTGTTATAATCAGGGCCCGGGTTCCGATGACCTAAAATTGTTTCAAAAATGACCTATAAAATGACCCTAAATTTTAAAGAAAATGACTTAATAATTGTAAAAAATGACCTAAAAACTGATATTTTATTCATAAAAAATTATTATTGTACACACAAAGTATTGTACATATAATTGTAAGTAACTGTAATGTTGTGAATGTTCTTTTCTCACGGAAATTTATACTGGCACTGAGGCACTGGGGAGTCAAAATTCGGCACATCCTTTTGTGGTCTGCCGGATTATATTGTTGTTTATTGAGGGTAAACAGTAGTTTGCACTCTCAAATCCAAGCAGCTGGCAGATTCTGGTGCCAAGCCAATCTAATAACAATAGTAATATAATACAAAATTTTGGCGTTTCTTTGATTCTCATTTCCGACTGAGACATGTCAACACTTTAACGCCGAATTTTTCCTTCTTGCATTAAACATACTCTTCAAAGACAGCACCGCTAGCCATAGGTGTAACCAGGCCGACCATATGGGGGGGGGGTTATAACATCTGGAGAGGGGGGTTCCGGGGTCCTCCCCCCGGAAAATTTTAAAAATTAAGATGCACAATAACGAGTTTTAAGCTTCCCATGCTTTAAACTCATATTAAGTAATTTATAAGCAGATTTTTAAAAAAGGTGATATATCACAATAATGAAATAAATAGTAAAATTTTCCCTTTTTTAATCAATGGGGGGGGTTCAAACCCCCTCCCCCTCGTTACGCCTATGCCGCTAGCAACGAAAAAATTTAATACACTCAATGTAAATACATGAAAATGACTAAATAAGGAAGCAAATAACACTAAAATGACAAAATAACGACCTAAAACTGAAATAAATGCCCTAAAAATATAAAATTGCATAAAATGACAAAAAATGACCTAGTAAAAATGCATTTCTATAATCTAGAGGCCATGATTAGGATTTATCCACAAGTTGGCAATGTCTATGCAGCATCAATAAAAAGGTGACATGTCATTAGAATCCGGGCCCTGGTTATAATTAACTACCTATAGGCCTATTAGGATTACATTTTTCTTTATCAGGCTTTGATCTACTTGTTACAAGAGTTTCTATTACTGGCATACAACAAATCTGGACATTTTCAGATACATTTAAGCTATCCTTAGGCGTAGGCCCGCATTCTACTCTATCAAGCCCGGACCCATGTTTTCCTAAAAATTTGTATGTAGTTTGTTTTTTACTCAATTACAATACAGAATGACCATTTTATAAAATTGCATAAAATGACAAAAAATGACCTAGTAAAAATGCATTTCTATAATCTAGAGGCCATGATTAGGATTTATCCACAAGTTGGCAATGTCTATGCAGCATCAATAAAAAGGTGACATGTCATTAGAATCCGGGCCCTGGTTATAATTAACTACCTATAGGCCTATTAGGATTACATTTTTCTTTATCAGGCTTTGATCTACTTGTTACAAGAGTTTCTATTACTGGCATACAACAAATCTGGACATTTTCAGATACATTTAAGCTATCCTTAGGCGTAGGCCCGCATTCTACTCTATCAAGCCCGGACCCATGTTTTCCTAAAAATTTGTATGTAGTTTGTTTTTTACTCAATTACAATACAGAATGACCATTTTATCGGTTACGGGATAAATTTCGATTGACATTGACATTCTTAAATGACCAAATAAATTGGCAAGAAAAATTACACTGAAAAGATGAAATACTAATTTAACATGAAAATGAAACTTGATTATGAGCCTAAACGAGGTTAAGTTGGTTAGGTATACTTATTATTTCATAGGCTTATATATTTTTCTCAACATCTACTATACCGGTATCAAAAATTTCTTAATCACTATAAAAAAAAAAAAAACATGAAATACTCGCCAAAACTGCTCAAAGGAACATTAAAATCTTCTTCTGTGAAGTGACAGCTGCAAACACGAGAATAGTGGGAAGGTGTTTTTCCATGGCGTAATTTTACCATCCATTCTTGAAAAACAGCCCTTTCTTTTGGAAAACTAAGTCCTAAATTTTTGTTTGCAACGGCTGAAAGGCCGAAAACATAGCAGTTAATCGGCATAATTATTTCCAAAACAAGACACAAGCACAGAACTGTATTGTAAACACAGGCTTCTGAGATAACCGGAAGTGGATAATACCTCATTCTCGGCGGCCATCTTAAAAGCGCAGAGCTCTATATTCAAACAATGTAAACAATTGAGGTCAATGACCTTAACTTTTGACCTTGAATATCTCAAAACATGTCACCTTCAAAATTGATGAAAAAAATATATTTGGTTCTTCATGTTACACTATACAACATACCGGTAGTAAGAAATCAAGTTGGGATGACATTGGGTTTAGGAGATATAAATTGTAATTGAAGTACAATCACCCTTGCGCCAAAATGGCTTTTTCAGAGCCAACATAATATTTCACTATCAAATAAATGTTCCTTGGGTAAAATCCCACAGACACGAACCCATTTTTTAGAACCGAGATTCTCTTCATTAAACACTTACATCACACGAATTTTCTTATAGATAGACGTGTGGAGAGGAGATGTTGTCTTGGCAAATGATTTGGTCCGACCCACCCACCCACCCACCCTAATTGGTACACTTTCTTTTATATCACGATCTAGCGAAAACTTCCTTGTTGTCCGCCATTTTTTCTGTCCTCGTCCTCGTGATTGGACATTGGAGGTGTGACGTCATATAGCTAAACGAGATATGATTGTGGATGAACAGTCTGAACCTACAAAGGTACAAGCCACTAGCTGCTCGTAAGAATTGGTGGTTGTGACTTAACTAACATAAACGTTCCTAACCTAACAAAATAGCGGAGCTTGGCTGGTGCGCAGCATAAAATCGTCTGCTGTCAGTATAAACAAGAACAGTTGGTCACACTGCCTCGCGCATAAACAAAAAACATCACACAGTCCGTGGAAATGTGAATATCGTGTGAATGGGTCCACGTCATTGGGATTAGGCTATGCCGTTCCTTGCACCAAAACAGCTATTTCTCATGTATTAAAGCTCTCTGAACTCAAACAGGTGAATTTTCCCTTAACTGCTCAGCAATCACTTGTGGCATAGTGGTTAAGGCTGCTAGGTATGGTGCTAGTGGTCCTGGGTTCGTGTACCGGTTGATGCATAACCGGATAGGTCCCAGGTCCTAAATGGGTAGGAAGGGTGGCGAGGAGGGGAGAGAGAGGGAAGAACGATTTAGTTCAAATCGCGGCACTAGTTGGGTCCTGATAAGAGTAGGCGTGGGGTTCTAGGGTGTAGTCTAGCAGATTCTTCTGTTTTCCCGAAGCAAATATTCAGTATCCCCTGTACGGTACTAAACTAATATCACTGTACATAATCTAACAGAGCCTGTCACTAATTCTAAAGCACTGTTCCTAACTTAACTGCCATTAAACTAGAATTAAGATTCATAGGCCTAGTTAGTCATCCTGCTTCGGTGAAAAACAAAAAATACATATTCTGCCATACGGTACATAAGAAATATTGTTAAGAAATGCTTACTTGGTTTATGGATCTGGAGGTAAAATAGTCCCTTGTTTGGTTCTCTGTGTAGGGACTGCACCTAAGGAGTCTAAAAATTGTAAGAACTATAGATTTGGAACGTGAAATGTTAAGAACTCGTATAGGCCTGCGGTGCTTAAATTGGGAACTAGAGAGCTAGAGAAATACAGGTTACATGTAGTACCAGTACAGGAAGTTAGATGGGAGAATGAAGGTTTAATGACAGACAGATGCTTATACCTTTTTATAAGGGAAAGGGAATGATAATGATCAATTAGGGACTGCCCGGGTTCTTCATACATAGGAGAATCAATTCAGCCGTTAAGGAAGTATAGTTTATTAATGGTAGGCTTTCTTATGTTATTATAAGAGGATGCTGGTGCAGTGGCGTAGCAAGCTTAGGTGGTACCCGGTGCGGAAAATTTCTTGTCACCCCCCCCCCCCCCCCATTTAAATTATTAAAAGATGGAACAGTTATTTTTTGGATAGTCAAAGGTAATCCCACGAGAGTTTAAGAGTTTATCGATGGATGCAGCTGCAACAAATTTATGTAGGCCTAACTCGTAAACTCAACGGATTATGCAAAATTAATAATAATTATATAGAAACAAAACTAAGCTCCGAAATCATGGTATACTATGAATCAACCATCTATGAATCGATTCGAGTTAACATATTGTGACCAGTGCTACCAATGGTGCATATAAGACATAGTTAACCTAATTGAGCCAATTTTGTTAGAAGGAAAGACATACATATCAAGCATATCATGCAATACATTGTACATTGTACTGTTCAACGACAATAAATTCTATTATTATCATTATTATTATTAATCTAAAGTACGTTATAGACAGACAGATATATATTGTTTTCGTGAACGACAGATAGAGGTGTACATATTCTGATTTTAGCTTGCCTGATTTTAGCTTTGAAATTCTGCAACCAGTCACAGCTTTTAACTTGCTTGACTTCAAAGCAAGCCAGATTACAACGATGATAAGAAATACTGTCGCTATGAGTCACAAGCTCTTCATAACTTGGTGGGTTTCACAAGACCTAAGGAAACTGCAAGGCCTGGCGGAAAGAATATGAAACTGGGTATATCAGTGCACTTGTAAGTCGTGCAGTTACGTAGTTGAGGAACTTCAGATGTGTTTAGAGAATTTTACCCTGAAGGAAGCCGAGGAGAAACTAAAATGTGGATAGTTTGAATTATCAATGAACATAGGTACTAGTCCAGCATGGGAAAAATTTTCAAACATTTTCGAGAAAACATCATAAAATCATTAATAACAATAACAAAAATCCCTTTAGGCAAGCCTACAAGCTGAGGTAGATTTCAAGTGCTTTTGTTTTAATTTACTGTCGCTGCGTAGCACTCTTCTTCTTTAGCCTTGGCATGACAAACCCGCAATAATAACTGCAAAAAAGAGGAAAGAGAACTTTTTCAAACATTCAAATCTCGCCTTATATGAGAACTATCAAGAAACGAGTTATTGATTTGTAGAGTACTCATCAAGAGCTTTTCAACAATACCCCACAAGACGTAGTTTCGAAAATTTCGAATTTCCATCCCCATACCCCACCCCCACTCGTACTCCCAAAACCCCCGAATCGTTGGTGTCACTGTGAACTCCATAAGGAGTACTCTAATTTATTCAATCAAAGTTTCCCTCTATACTTCATAGTATAGAGATATACTTCATATCTTTACGAGATATAAATGTTTTAAAATTTCAACCCCCTCCTCCGACCACCCTCTTGCGCCAATTTTGCTCATTAACGAACTTGTCTGAACTATTGGGCCTAGAAATAACACAATAAAATTTGATTCAAATATCTTGAAAATTACGACCGCTAGCGTGTAAAGATATATATATATACATATACCGTATATAAATATAAATATCACAATTTTATTTAACAGGCGGTGGTTTCGTACTTAGGGAGGCATGAAACGTAAAGTTATGAACAAATTTTTTGAAAGTCATTAGGTAGATTTTTCTTCGAAATCTACCTAATAATAAAAATAACAATTGTGTTAAGACGCTAAAACTATTTTTAATACTTTATCCACCTTTTATTTACCTGCATGGTGAATTTCTTCTACAGCATGTAGAAAAGCAAGAAAGTATTACCTACACTTAGCAACTACAGTTGTTTTGCTCAGCGTTTCTCAACACCACACAAACACAAATAATTTAAAGATAGCAATCACTTACACTTGTGGCGAGTTTCTAGATAAATGTCCTCTGGGTAAATATGAAAATGACAGAAAAAAGGTTCCTACAAACTCGGGCTAGATCTTTCCAAGGGTAAATCTTCGGGTTAATTTATCCTTTCATGGATGGCTGGATAAAATTTATCCTTTCATAGGATCTATAGTAATATTTAAACAATGAGAATCAAAGCCTTCTGAATTAAATTAACTGTACAACTCCAAGGCTTTGCTCATTATATCATTGTAGGTTAAATGGAACTAATTTGTCCATGGGTAATTTACCCATAGGTAATTCACTAGTTTGTAGAAACCGGGCATGAAAGAAGCAAACAAAACACACCATTCTCTTCAGGAGATCTTTAGGTTTAATCATGAAACACAATATCGGGCATATGAGCCCCCCTACTAGCCCTATATGCGATCGCTCGGTCCATCATTCATTCTTTTTAGGTTGATCCTAATAAATTTCATAAAAAAGTAATGTAACTATTTTACGGAACTGTATTATTAATAGGCCTAATCTATTCTTACATATGCGCACATCCCAGTTCAAAATCTAGATTTATTTTTGTCAAAGGCACGACTCCCGCCGCGGGTAGAATTGGTTGCGGCTTAAGTGATACAAAATATCACCAATTGTTGAAGTCTCATTTAAATTAATAAAACTGCAGAGACAAACATCGACAGAAATAAACACCCCTCCCCTAACCATAATATTATTGTTCGTATCAACACAGCGGCCATTTCTGCCGCGTTTTGTTACCTTTGTTGACATAATTTAAAACTAAAAGAAGTTTCAATACGCATGTTGACTTGTAGAAAGTTGTTAAGCTTATTTAATTGTTTTAAATAATATTATTATTTTCTTTAAATTCCCTTGAGCGACTTTGTTACTTACAAAAACACATTTTTATTTTGTCACCCCCCGCACCCCCCTTCCTACGCCACTGTGCTGGTGTGACATCTTAGTTATGAATGTTCATGCATGAAAAGAAGATAAAGTCAGTGATGACAAAGGCAGTTTTTATGAGGAAATAGAACAAACATTTGATCAGTTTCTAGCGTATCATATGAAATTGTGGTGGGAGATTTCAGTGCGAAAGTAGGGTGGGAACTAAAGTCTCCACTTGCAGAGCAACATCAATGGGGTAGAAAGTACAAAATTCCCACATTGTGATATTCATAAATACCTACACATGGACTTTGCTAGATGAAAAGGCTTGTAAACAAATATATCATGTTCTAATAGATAGGCTACAAGGAGGCAGTGTAGTACCTATAGGCCTACCGTTAATTCATGTTGAAACTTTTAGGGATGCTGATTGCAATGTGGATCATTATCTGGTAGTTGTGGTTGTTCGGGAGAAACATTAATTAAACAAAGGATGTAGGAAAATTTTTGGTATAGAGAGATTCGATCTGAAAAAGCTAGATGAAGACCAAATTAAAAATGCTTAAGTTACCAAGTTGAGATTTCAAATAGGCTAGATTTGCAGTTCTAGAAAACTTTGCAGAACCAGAAGTTAGGGATGACATGAATATCGATAAATCCTGGGAAGGCTTTAAAGACAATATTAAAGTATCCACAAAAGAAAAACCAAATAAACCATGGTTCAATGATGAGTGCAAAAAATTAGTGGGCTTAATGCGAGAAAGCAAGCAAAACTGCAATGGTTACAGAATCCAAATGAAAATCTCAACAATGCCAAATGAGAAACCTCTAGAACCATTAGAACAACGAAATGAAACTATCTCAAAGACAAAGCAAATGTATTGAGGAAAATAATAAAGACAAAAATGTTATGGACCTCTAGAAGAGAATTTCAAATTCAAGAAAGATTTTCAACCTAGAACAAACATTTATGTTAGTTATAACTAAGGACATTGATGGCAGTATACTCGTGGCTCCGAATAATATTTTGAATAGATGGAAAAATTTATTTACTCAGTTATTAAATATACAGTCGGTCAAATAAAAAACATCGGCGTTATTTGATAAAGTACCACGAAAGAGCATATGCGCATGTACAGGAAGACTTAAGGTTAGGTTCACACCTGCCTCTTGGCTATCCATGTATTGTCTTGATTATTTAGTCAGTTTTGTTCCAAAACCAGGGTTGTAAAAAAGCCGGCTAAAATTGAAAAAGCCCTGACCAGCGGTTTTTTTCAATTTTAGCTGGTTAAAATCATGATTTTAGCCAGCTAAAATCAAATTTAGCCGGCTAAAATCAATTTTTCCTGGTTGGGGGAGGTGGGAGCGGGTTGAAATTTAAAAAAAATTATATTTAGGGCCCTATGGGGTTTAGAGGGAAACTTTGTCTGCATAAATTAGACACCAATGATTCAGTGGTTGTGGGGGTGAGGGTGGAAATTCAAAATTTTAAAAACCATGTTTGTGGGGTATCGTTGAAAAGCTCTTGATGAGTAATCTTTAAATCAACAACTAGTTTCTCAATAGCGCTCATATAAGGAGAGATTTGAATTTTTGAAAGTCAAAAACACTTTAAAATATACCTCAGCCAATAGGCATGCCGAAATGAATTCATAAGGACCAACTGAGGCTAAAATTACCAATGAAATAAAGTTTGAAATATTAAAAATAATAGTTAAATATCTTTAGAACAATAATCCTTGGCCAAATTAAAAATGAAATAATAAAAGATATCAATTAATACATAATTAACAACTCTCTTTTTATAAAAAAATATTTCAGTTTTTATTCTACGCTAACACAATCTAATATATAAAATCGAACGTGTGTATGTATGTATGTATGTATGTATGTATGTATGTATGTATGTATGTATGTATGTATGTATGTATGTATGTTCCTTATACAAATCTACATTTCTTTACAAATTTACACAACATTTTGCACACATACCCAGTTAAGCCCGGAAAGTAAAGCTGTCAACATTAAAATTCAAACAAATCAGTCCTTCCCTTGAAAATTATATAATTTCTGTGAATATTCTACTGAAAAAAATGAAATGCTGTTCAGTTCACATGGCAACAGTGAATTGTTTACTGTGATTACATAGGGCCTTGGCAACTATATAGCCTAATGCTGGACTTTAACGAATTATGATTCCATCGATGTAATATATTGGCGAAAATAATTACTGAAAATGAAATCCACGAAAATAAAGCACAGTGTGATGTAGTCACATAACTTTCTCTACCCTCGACATAAGAAATATTTACTCACTTCACATTTTGATGTAGAATAAGAGGGACAACTTAAGTGTGTGAGTATGCTATATCAAAAGTCTGTAAATAATCCTTTCCGCTGATAAGTTATCCATACCTGTAGGCTTTGTATTAGTTGAGAAATAGGGATGTTTACCATAGGCCCTAAGCATGGGATGGAACATTTTCAGTCCTATGCTCGCAGTATATTATGTCCTGGGTTTTAGGGGAGGAAAGTATGAAAGTGAATCTGCATTTCTCTTTTATTTCAGCCCCGAAATGGCTGTATGGTAACATGAGAATGAGAAATAAAATTTTCCGTCAAGTCAATACAATCTTATGTAATTTATGTTTCTTCATATTTCAACCCCTCCCAGGCATGATGTGTAGAAGCAACGGAATGCAGCATTCGACATCCTCTATGAACCGTAAAAAGCTATAGGCCTATCTAGCGTTTTCTGATGGAATCGTTTGAGTGTGATAAATCCTTTTCAAGTTTTAGATACATAAAGTCCTTCATAAGTTAATTTCAAATTAAAAAATACAAAGCCCGGGCGACGCCGGGCCTTTTCAGCTAATAAATTCATAAAAAGCACTATGAACTCTACCTTAGCCTGTGCCCTGTAGGCCTACCTAAAGGGATTTTTTATACATATTTCTCCATCAATTACACAAATCTGAAGCGTAATCACTAAAGCCTGGATTTTCATGCACTATCAAACTTAAAAACATGCATGCATTCATGCACTATCGTATCTCCAAATATGCACAATGAAGGGCGAGACATGCACTATCAAAAATTCGCACAGTACTGCAATATACTATTTCAATTTCTCTTAAAACAATAAGCTTATATGAGTTTTTCCAAATTCTCCCCACTTTTTCTACTTCACAAGAAATAACAGGTGCATACTTAAGGGAAGAAATTTGACTAAGGGTGAGATCGAATTTCATACCATTTTTCCATATAATACGTCTTTCGCTGTTTTCAGAAGTTTAAGATCAGGATTTGAACTAAGTACCTTCGTAAGTTTTTCCCTAACTGTCACACCCATTTCTCCACAACACAATTCTAAAGATAATTCAACGTCTTCAACAATGGCTAGTGACTGACAAATTCAAGCAGTGAACATTCAGTTTAGCAGTTTTCTTTCAATGGAAAGTCGGCGAGTCTGCTTTTTCTTTTGTAGCCTGGTGTATTATATTACTGTTTATTTAGGGTAAACAGTAGTTTGCACTCTCAAATTGATGAAGGTGGCAGACTCTGTTGCCAAGTCAATCAAATAACAAGGATAATATACAATACAACATGTTTTAAGTTTCACTGAAAAGCCAAGATTTTAGGGAGGCACATTCATAATATGCACAGTTATGCATGGTAACTTGATATTATGCACTAAAACCAGAAAATGGGGGTTTATATACCGGTACATTAAAAACGTCTGAATATGCTATATTAAACAAAAAAATTCCAAAACATGCATTATGCATGAATTTTCCCATAAAAAGGCCGAAATATGCAAACATGCACGGAAAAAATATGGTTATTTGGAATCCATAAGTCATGTAATGAGTAACTACAAAGTTTGAGAAGTGTAACCAAAGAGTATAAAAACATGCATTTGCATGGAAATCCGGGCTCTAGTAATCACCTATCGCTGGAATTTTGTCAAGCCATAGAATCTTTACATCGTATGCCAGCCAGTTCTGCATCAATCGAAGGAGTATTTTCTTCATTTGGGTTAATACAAACAAAATTGAGAAACAGACTAGGCAATGAAAAAGCCCAGAAGCTTGTATACATCAACAGGCAGAATAAAGCAAATATGCAAATATGCAAGAGATGAATGGTGAATTTACCATATTTACTTGAATATAACGTGCCCTTTTTTTGTCCATTTGTAGATTTCAATACCGAGGTGTGCGTTAAATTCTAGTGCAAATCCGTTTCGTAGGTCGGAGGTAATATTGATCTACATAACAAGGCATTGCTATAATTCTCGACTTCGTTCATTTTATCGTTAGCCTACACCATATGAAATTTAATTTCTGTAACATAATGAAAAAATAGTTTTTGTCAGTTCTATAGTGCAAATGTGGAATATTGTGCATTGTCGATTTTAAACTCATTTAAGAGTGGTATCAGCTTCTATTGTGAAACATGCATTTAACATTTTTGTTAGATCAAGAGTCTATAAGTTATATTGTTTCAAATTTGCCTCTGTGTTAATTGGCGCGACCGCCAGTAATTGCCGCCTAGTTTCATCATATCCTGTGCAGGCTCTGGCTTGTAGCTTGCCATGCCACGCCAGTGCTAGTTAGTTGAGATCGAGATGCAGCAGTATACAGTCACGCGTCACAATTGCTTCTAAGTTCGGGACAATTTTCGCTCTGTATACTTAGTGCTCATCTTCAATTCCACACCTATTTGCTCCTGTAGTTGAAGGCAGCTTGCGTGTGAAGTTCCGGGAATCAGATTGTATTTTTAGTGTAATTTACAATTATTCCATTGTGTTCGTAGCCTATCCACCACGTGTATTGAAACAAAGGACTCGGTGCTAGCGCTTATATAATCCTATTTGGCGGGAGTGTTGTATTGCTCCTAGAAATAGTAACTGTATTTAATCACATCTTTCATATTCTTGTTAAGTGTTTATACAATTTTTCATTATTCAGAGTTCAGGCTTCCTGAAAATATATTATTGCAAAACCCTCAAACTTAAATCTCTGTTCCAGCTGACCTACAGTCCTAGCTTCCTTTTGTTTTAGTCTTAAGTGGTGTAAAAACACCTGGTCCTCCGAAAACCTATCATTTTGTACCCAGTTACCAATCATTTTGGTCCTCACGGGCAGAGTTTGATTTTTTGCAATAATTTCTGAACATTGAACATTGTGTAATTTCGTGTGTGGACGTTCGTGTACTTCGTGGTTGTTCGGGTCGCTTCGTGGCGCGCTCGGCTGTTGACCTTCAAGCCGCCTCCAGAGCTCCAGACAGCTGTGCCTTCCTCTGCGCGCGTGGTTCATGGTCACCCACCGCTCCTACGAGAAGCCGCCTTCCAGCAAGAAGCTAGCCACCTCCAACAGTTTGCAGCTGACTGCCTAATCACTTTTCTTTAACAATGTAAAATTAACCATTTCATCTCAACATGGAACAAGAAATTAAGGCTTTAGTTAGACGTCGGGGTGTAAGTAAAAGAAAGTTTACACTGACACAGAACTTTCTCAACGACATACCTGAAGATGTTAGTGTATTTGTGATCAAAGCACATTATGAAAAGCTATTGAATGAAATTGATAAGTTTGAAGCTGTGCAAACGCAAATTGAATCCATGGTGGAAATTGATACAGAACTTGATAGTCACATACAATATGCAGACGAGGTATCAACGTTGTATATTGATCTAAAAGCAAGGTTAAGTGAGTTAATGCATGCTCGTGAGCCTACATCAGTTAGTGTCAATTCAAACAACAGTGACACACGACAGACAGTGAACTCCAGTGCTTCGCAGGCAAACAATATGATAAAATTGCCAACGATTCAGCTTCCAGTGTTTGAAGGCGATGTAACTAAATTCAAACATTATTTTGATACCTATTCAAGTTTGATTGTAAATAATAGTAGTTTATCACCCATTCAAAAATTCCATTATTTAGTTGCTTCTGTAAAGGGCGAAGCACATATGTTATTGGAAAATTTGCCAATGACAGGTGATAACTTCCAAGTTGCCTGGGATATGCTTTGTGCAAGATACAACAACAAACGGTTGATTGCTATAGCCCACATCAAGCATCTTCTGTCCCTACCTGTGGCGCGACAAGAGACAGTTGCAGGCTTGAGAAACTTATTGAATCAATTCCAAAACAACTTGCATGCTTTTGAAGCGTTAGAATTAGAAGTGCCACTTCATGAAGTCATTCTAATGCAATTGTTATTGGAGCATCTGCCAGACAGTGTGCAACGTGAATGGGAATCCAGAATCGATTCTCAAACCTTTACTTCGTTAAGTGAACTTGTGTTATTTCTAGAAGCGAAGTCTCATTCTCTAGAGGTGCTGTCGAATAATTCCTGCAACAGGTCCAGCCCATCAAAACCTAGAAGTGAACATCGTGAACCTAGGAATCAGCATAGTGACAGTCGTCAGTCATATGTGTCGACAACTGAACAGTTATGCCCTCAGTATCAAAGCGGCCATAACCTGTCTAAGTGTAAACGGTTCCGTCAGCTGAGTGTTGAACAGCGATGGAAAGTTGTAAAAAGTAAAAATCTGTGTTTCAATTGTTTTTCTAATACACATCGAGCGAATCAGTGCAATGTATCTTCATTCTGCAAATGTGGTAAACTGCATAGCAAGATGTTGCATAACAGTGATCACATGAGAACGGTTTCTCACTCCAGTGAAGGCAGTGATACAGTGAATAACAACAGGACTGAGGCTCCTGCGAGTTATTGCTCAGTGAAAATAAAGCCAGTGCTTCACGTCTTACTTGCGACTGCAAGGGTCGAAGTGCATGACAAGCATGGTAATTATATCCAGTGTAAGGCCCTTCTAGACTCTGCCAGTCAGGCCAGTTTCGTGTCTGCGGATCTAGCGAGGCGTCTGCAACTTCCTACAATGACAGCTGATACGCCTGTCAAAGGTATAAATGGTACATCATCGAATGCTAGTCATAGTGTGAACATTAATGTAAGATCCATGGTTTACAAGTATCGGAGGAATCTAGATTGCCTAATCCTTCCTCGCATAACAGGAATTGACTGCAGTCAATTGACTGCAGTCCGAATTGACCCATCCTCATGGAACATTCCCTCGGACATTCCATTAGCCGATCCTAAATTTAATATCCCTTCTGAAATTGATTTGCTTATTGGAGGAGCATTATTCTTCGAACTTTTCCATGGTAAGATCTTAACCAATCCTGGTTTTCCTGCATTGATTAGTACAGAACTAGGATGGATATTGTCTGGAACCATTCCTAAATCCTCTGTGAAAGGCAATCTGGATGCGGGTTCCCAGCACAACTTCATCTCTACGGACAATTTCGACAAGCAGATCCGACGGTTTTGTGACCTCGAAGACTTTCCACAACAAATATTAACACAAGAAGAGAAACGGTGTGAACAGCATTATGCAGAGAATACCACTCGCAATGACGATGGTAGTTTCACAGTACGTCTGCCAATGAAACAAGATAAAACATCATTGGGTGGGTCCAGACAACCAGCAGTTAAGCCTATTGAATCATGGCCCAAGCAGCCTCAGCAACTTGAGCTGCAGGACATGGGTGAGCAGCGTGACACAGTCTGCCTAGTCACACATGCTGCAGAAGACTTTATGCTACGCTTTTCCAAGCTGACACGTTTACAGAGAGTTACTTCGTATATGCTACGCTTCATAAACAACTGTAGATACCAAGCTAAACGTCACGGCCCTCTCACAGTTGAAGAAGTACAACAAGCTTTGTTGCTTTGCATAAGAATAGCTCAGCAAGCAGCCCATTCTCATGAACTGTCTGATCTTCAGAGTAAGATGCAAGTGAACGCCAAGAGTTTTCTCCATTCCTTGGTGCCTTTTGTGGACAAGGATGGCCTACTCCGAGTTGGTGGACGTTTGGAGAAAGCTGAGTTACCACATGATGCACGACATCAGCTTATCCTCCCTCCAGGTCACCACCTCACTAAATTGATAATTGAATCCGAGCATCTGCGACTGCTTCATGCATCACATCAGCTGCTTATATCTTCTCTGTGAGAACGATATTGGATACCTAGTGTACGTAGAATTGTGAAGTCTACGCTACACAGATGTTTAACTTGTTTCAAGTTGAGAGCCAAAGGTGCTCACCAGCTGATGGGCAGCCTACCTAGCTACAGGGTGACCCCTGCTAGAACGTTTCTACGTTCTGCGGTTGACTACGCCGGACCATTCTTCATAAGATACGGCTCCCCCCACAGCAAAACTCAGGTCAAAGCATACATTGCTATCTTCGTATGCTTGGATACGAAAGCAGTTCACATCGAGCTGGTTTCAGACCTTACTTCTGATGCCTTCATCGCCGCCCTGCGCAGATTCACATCTCGTAGAGGACTTTGCAAGGAAATATTCAGTGATAATGGGACGAACTTTGTTGGTGCTAACAACAAGTTCCGCGAGCTGCGTCTCTTGCTTCAGTCCAGCACCCATCAACAAGTTCTCCAAGACTACGCATCCTCTAATGAATTCACATGGCATTTCATCCCTGCGAGCTCCCCTCATTTTGGAGGCCTCCACGAGGCTTCTGTCAAATCCATGAAGTTTCATTTACGAAGAGTGATGGGTAGCCAAGTGTTTACTTATGAGCAGCTTTCTACAGTTCTCACCCAGATTGAGGTCTGTCTAAACTCTCGACCTCTCCTACGCCTAAGTGATGATCCTAGCGACTCATCCTATCTATCTCCTGGACACTTTCTCATTGGTGAAAAACTCACAGCCCTTCCTTCTCCTAAGGCAGAGAATGTCTCTCATGTTGCTAAATGGCATCAGCTACAAACCTACATACATCACATATGGCAGCGTTGGTCAGCTGACTACCTACATTCCCTGCAGCAGAGGCAAAAGTGGTCTGCGTGCAGCGAAAACATTCAGATTGGTACTCTTGTCCTCCTGAAAGAAGATAATTCTCCACCGCTCCAGTGGAAGCTGGGAATCATCTCATCAGTGCATCCTGGTGACGACGGTTTAGCGCGTGTTGTGACAGTGCGTACGTCCAGTGGTGAATACAAGCGACCTATTGTGAAAGTGTGCCCCTTGCCTAATCAGTAAAGTGCAAATCTATTAGTAAAGTGTTATCTTGATCTATCAGCAAAGTGTTATGTAAAATCTGTCGATTTTAGGCGGGAGTTATGTTAGATCAAGAGTCTATAAGTTATATTGTTTCAAATTTGCCTCTGTGTTAATTGGCGCGACCGCCAGTAATTGCCGCCTAGTTTCATCATATCCTGTGCAGGCTCTGGCTTGTAGCTTGCCATGCCACGCCAGTGCTAGTTAGTTGAGATCGAGATGCAGCAGTATACAGTCACGCGTCACAATTGCTTCTAAGTTCGGGACAATTTTCGCTCTGTATACTTAGTGCTCATCTTCAATTCCACACCTATTTGCTCCTGTAGTTGAAGGCAGCTTGCGTGTGAAGTTCCGGGAATCAGATTGTATTTTTAGTGTAATTTACAATTATTCCATTGTGTTCGTAGCCTATCCACCACGTGTATTGAAACAAAGGACTCGGTGATAGCGCTTATATAATCCTATTTGGCGGGAGTGTTGTATTGCTCCTAGAAATAGTAACTGTATTTAATCACATCTATCATATTCTTGTTAAGTGTTTATACAATTTTTCATTATTCAGAGTTCAGGCTTCCTGAAAATATATTATTGCAAAACCCTCAAACTTAAATCTCTGTTCCAGCTGACCTACAGTCCTAGCTTCCTTTTGTTTTAGTCTTAAGTGGTGTAAAAACACCTGGTCCTCCGAAAACCTATCATTTTGTACCCAGTTACCAATCAATTTTGTTTGTCCATTTAGCAATAAAAAATAAGCACCTCCGAGGATTCCAGTGATGAACACATTAGTGAATATTGATGAGCCATGCCTATATGCCTACTTGTAGGCCTAAAACTGGTAGTTAACTGTAAATGTTTACGTGTTGGTTGATTATTCTACAAATACTATGACAACTTTCCAAATAAAATATCCTACTATTGATGTGCATTACATTTGCCAACAAACTTTTTTTTAATGATTTCAAGTTTCAAAATCCAGGTGTGCATTATATTTGAGTAAATACGGTAATTAACTATTGCTGGGAATTACACTAAATATAATTTCAGGGTTCTGAGCTTGTAACTTTTAAATTTGTGAGGTTCAGAAATAAAAACCCAAGAAAGAAAGTTCAATTATTTTTATTTCAATTTGATTTTATGTACATAAAATGCTGGCTTTTTTCAAGTGGATAAAACTGGTAGCTCTACATTTGCACTCAGTAAGTACAACAGGTTCTGAGCTTGTAACTTTTAAATTTGTGATGTTTGGAAATAAAAACATGAAAGAAACTTCAATTATTTTTATTCAAATTGATTTTACCCGGATAAAATGCCTGGATTTTTTCAAGTGGATAAAACTGGTAGCTCTACATTTGCACTCAGTAAGTATTAAAGGTTCTGAGCTTGTAACTTTTAAATTTGTGATGTTTGGAAATAAAAACATGAAAGAAACTTGAATTATTTTTATTCAATTTGATTTTATCCGGCCTGGCTTTTTTCAAGTGGATAAAACTGGTAGCTCTGCATTTGCACTCAGTAAGTATTACAGGTTCTGAGCTTGTAACTTTTAAATTTGTGATGTTTGGAAATAAAAACATGAAAGAAACTTCAATTATTTTTATTCAATTTGATTTTAACCGGATAAAATGCCTGGCTTTTATCAAGTGGATAAAACTGGTAGCTCTACATTTGCACTCAGTAAGAATTACACAGGTCTGCAACTAAAAAACTGCATAGGATGTCTCTTAATTTTCGTACAGAATTTTACTTCCTAATACCTAAAAAAATACCAAAAAACTTCTATCACGTCCATTTTTTGTGTAAGTGAAGTGGTTATATTTATTTTTCATAAAATTTATGGTTTATTGAAAATCCGGTATTTTATCTTACAAATTCTCATAAACAATTGATTTTTACATTAATTTATTCAATTATAGCTTATCTATACAATATATAATGTTAACTGTTAGGGGTGAGTGGTGGAGGGGGGCGGCACAAGTCAAAGAAGTTCAGTATCGCACATGAAAGTAGAGCCGCCATCAGTAGACACATCGCTTTCAAACTGAACAGTGCTGTTGTTTCTATTTCGTAATCATGGCTCCAAGAGGTTGTGTTATGTCTCCTGATAGCTTTTGTTTTATTTGTGGTGAATACACTGTGAAACGTCAACAGAGAAACATTAATTATTTTGTGAAGAAGGTTTATTTTGCTTACTTCAAATTAAAACTTGGGGATCAAGACAAACCATGGGCCCCTCACAAGGTGTGTAGAAGATGTGAGGAAGATCTTCGTTTGTGTTTTAAGGGTAAGAAAAACTCATTTCGTTTTGGAATCCCTATGATATGGCGTGAGCAGAAAAATCATACAACCGATTGCTATTTCTGTTCAGTATATGTAAAGGGATTTAATACAAAAAATAGGAAGAACATATCTTATCCTAACCTTGACTCAGCTATTCGTCCAGTGCCCCATAGCTCTGAAATACCAATCCCATAGCCACCTTCCAGTTTAGATGAATACTTGAGTGAGTCAGAGGACGAAGACACATTACCTCCCCAGGACGAATCTAGCTCAGATTTTTCTGTTGACGAGGGGCCTGAACTATTTTCTCAGAGCGAGCTCAATGACCTAGTAAGAGATTAGGTCTATCAAAAGATGCAGCCGAATTGCTAGGTTCGAGACTAAAAGACAAAAACCTTCTGTCATCTGGTACCTCATTTTCATGGTATAGGCACCGAGAGAAAGAATTTACTCAGTTTTTCTCCAAAGAGGGACATCTAGTTTTTTGTAATGATGTACAAGGGCTCATGAAGTGCTTTGATGTGGAATATGATTCATCTGAATGGTGCCTATTCATTGATTCGTCCAAAGCTAGTCTTAAAGCAGTCTTGCTGCACAATGGAAATACTTTTGCATCCCTCCCTATGGGACACTCGGTGCATATGGAAGAAAACTATAATGATTTGGCCATTATTCTAGAAAAAAATCAAATATCAAGACCATCAATGGATGGTTTGTGGGGACTTCAAAATACTAACCATGCTTTTGGGTCAGCAGTCAGGTTATACAAAGTACCCATGTTTTCTATGCTTGTGGGATAGTAGAGCCAGAGAGCAGCATTGGACCAAAAGTGACTAGTCACTGCGAGAAACCCTAAAACCCGGCGAGAAAAACGTCATCAATACGACTCTGGTTCCACCAGAAAAGGTTTTATTGCCCCCTCTTCACATTAAATTGGGGCTTATGAAACAGTTTGTAAAATCACTGCAAAAGGATGGGAATTGTTTTAGATATCTGTGTTCTAAATTCCCGAAGCTGTCTGAAGCCAAGTTGAAAGAGGGAGTTTTCACTGGTCCCGACATATGAAAACTTTTATCCGACTCCCTCTTTCTGGAAAGTATGAATGAGAAGGAAAAAGAAGCTTGGGAATCGTTCAAGGGTGTAGTGTTAAGATTTTTGGGAAATACTAAGGATCATGACTACAAAACCATTGTGCATCGTATGATGGCAGCGTACAAAGCTCAAGGATGCAAGATGAGCTTAAAGGTTCATTTTTTACACTCCCATATAGACTATTTTCCTGAAAACTTGGAAGCTTACAGTGAAGAAATGGGTGAACGGTTTCACCAGGATGTCCGTGATATCGAGAGACGGTACCAAGGAAGATGGGATGTCAATATGCTTGCGGACTACTGTTGGATGCTTAAGCGGAAAAACCAAAGATGGAAATCGGAAACGAGTCCGGTGAAGCATCAAAGAGAAAAAAGATGAATAAACATAAAATTGTGAATAAATGTCACAAAATGATGTTTCATTTGTTGTAAAAATTAATATGTTTGATTCATCTTAATACATGAGTGCTTTTTACCAATACTGTGTATCTTTTAGTTTTGCAAAAAAACCTTACGTGATAGGGGAAAATGGATGCCATTTTTGGAATCAGTGCATTTTAAAACACATAGTTTAGTAAAAATATCTCATGCAGCTGAAAAAAAATTTTTGTTTGCAGACCTGTGTTACAGGTTCTGAGCTTGTAACTTTTAAATTTGTGATGTTTGGAAATAAAAACATGAAAGAAACTTGAATTATTTTTATTCAATTTGATTTTATCCAGCCTGGCTTTTTTCAAGTGGATAAAACTGGTAGCTCTGCATTTGCACTTAGTAGAACTAAGTAGGCCTACTACAGGTTCTGAGCTTGTAACTTAAATTTATGATGTTTGGAAATAAAAACATGAAAGAAACTTCAATTATTTTTATTCAATTTGATTTTATCCGGATAAAAGTGCCTGGCTTTTTTCAAGTGGATAAAACCTGTTAAAACCAGGCCGGCTTTTTTCATAACAACCCTGTCCAAAACAAACATATATAGAAGGCTGTGGCTATATGCCTCTCATCCGCCATATTCTTGCATGGAGTTCTTATAATATTAATAATGAATATATGCACGAGGAGTATGTTTATTCAAGGAGCATTTTTTAAAGATTTTATTTTATAATACTGATACTTTTAGTACAAAATCAATAACTTTGGCATAAACGTATTTTCAAGCTTGGATATTATAATCTCATCAGAATTAAGTTATGTAGGCTATTCTCGTCTTTTCACAATAGCGTACTGGTCAAGACATTGGAATTGAATGTGTGGGAACAGGGTTCGATCCTTAGTGGATCTTGTATATTTTTAATTTTTATTTATATGTTTACTTTTTCAAACGCGGCAATGACTGGAATAAAATAATAATTACTTCTAATGAATTATCATTGTTGGTGTCGAATTTTGGACACACATAAAAAAAGCTAGAAAGAAAGTATGATTTTACAACAAATTCCTATCTGTGGCATAAAATATTAAGAAACATACTAAAACTAGAAGATAACATAATGAAACATAATAACAAACTTAAATAAGAATAAGTGAATAAAGAAAAAGAAGTCCATCCACCATCCATTACTATAACTTCCCTCAGCTCTGTTGGGCATTGACTCTATAAGGTTTAGAAAATAACACTGGTCAACAATGATTTTGTTACATAAACAATTTTGGGTGTTTCTTATGTATTTTCATCTGCTGATTCCAAAAATGAAGTCAGTAATTTTCCATCACCCACCATTTTTTTTTTAATCCTGTTTATTAGCATTTCTGGTATATAACATGCTGATTAGAATTATACTCGGTTTCTGGTACATCGCAGTTATCACAGAGTTAGCTATACGGACTTTCAATTTTAACAGCACAGATAACTTTCACGAGTTTCTGAAACCTAAATCGCCCAGTTATCAGTGCTTATTACTAACAGCGTGATTAACCTCTGCCTTCTTTCTTCACAACGTTCACAGATGTCACTACTGTAGACTTTCTAGTTTTTTTTTTTAGTTTATTTTGCTTGCAAAGGTTTTTCACTAAACAAAACAGCTGACTGTTGGCTGGATCCTAGCTGTATAAACATATGTCGCTAACAATGCATTTTTGTTTTATCGAAAAGCAGGCAATTAACTCTTCTTGGCAACATTATTTATTTATATATTTACTCATTTTGTTTAGTAATTTTTTCAATTATTTCAGTTTGTGCAAAAAATTAACTTACCCGTAGTAATTTGCACTGTAATTTTAACGTAAGGGGGTCAATGGTGAACTTTCAATTAAAAACATTTCTTAGGCGAAACGGTAATTATGCCGCGCACAGGTTTTCCTTCCACTGAATAATAAAAGACCCTTGCACCAAACATAATATGTCACAACTATAAACAACAAAATAATATTTCATAACAAAAGAAGACCCTTGCACCAAAAATCACATTTCACAATTATAGGAGTGGGAGTAGGGGACTCGTGAGCGGCAAAAAATACCTTTTTCTCATGGATATTGATTGTATTTCGCACACTCATGTAGGCCTACCTATATAAACAGGTATTCAATATGGTTGAGTTTAATGCAGTGGCAGTTCAATTCAATTAATTTTATTTCCATAAGACAGTTACACAACTGAAGTAGACGAAGTCAATGGGGTAAAAATTACAATAATTACATAAAATAGCACAATCACATAAAAATTCTAGGTCATCATAAGCCTCAAAAGGATGTTTCGGAGCTCTGAACACTTTAGGCCTAGCTACAGCCCTAAAAATCCAAATCTTCTTCATCGGAAGACCAAGAATCTGAACCTGATGAGGTTATGGATGACAAAGACGATGATGATGAAGATGTAAGCTCCATATCGGTAATTTATACCACACGGATCTCGCCAATCCTTGGACTTATCTTGGACACTGGGCACTGCATGAACGGAGAACAAAAAAGCAAGCTAAACTACTGAAAATTACTGAAAAATACTAATACTGCATGTGAACATATACTAGCGCCACAGGTGACATTCATGTGAATCATAGCTAACAGCCAGGTAACCACGCGTGTTGGCGCAGTTATCAGCTCGAGCGCTGGTACCTGTAACTGTAACGATAAATGTGGTTTCAGAAACTGCTTTTGCACATACCAGCGTGTTATACCACAGGTAACTTTGCGAAAGCAGATAAAAGTCATTTCAGAAACCGGCCATTAGTATTCTACATTTATATTTCGTAACGTTTGGTGATTGTTGCCTTGAATTCATGAGTTACAATACTTTATTTAGTCATCACGGCCTACTTGATCATATGCAAAACTGTGAGTGTAAGGTAAAGTTTGCAGATGAATAGAAGTTTTCTTAAAAGAATAAAAGCTAATTCTGTACTCTCTTCTGTTGTCAATTGAATTGTGATAGAAGTGTATATTACCATCCTTAGTAGTGCATTATAAGGAGTAGTGTAAAAGTGTATAGTGATAAGTAGGGACCGGATTCTTAGGTTTTTACCTATTTTTTTCCTTACTTCCAAAACAAAAAGCGCTCATACACTTTTTCGAATCACGTCCATAGGATTCACTCACATTAATTCTGTGGAACCTAAAAATACCTAAATGGGGTATAAAAGCTAAATATACCTTAAAGGGATATAAAACCTAAACTATCTAATTTAGGCTACTGTATTTTGCGGAGAGACAATTTTTTGTCGAGTTGAAATTAATATCACCAGCGTTTCTTTCAACCCATTGTCGTCTAGGATGGACAGTATCAAGAGGGGATGTGTAAGAGTACCAGCGTATTCCTTTTAAAATATTCGTACGAACAACCATTGTTGCCGTGTCTGAACAAGGATATAGATTTCTGTGTTTTAAAGCGCTTGTTTTTTTGTTTGCCTTTATTACTTCCTGTTATTCATACTGAGTGGTCACACTTTGAGTTTTAAGAAGACGTGTTAATTATGCCGAAACAAATGAAATCGATTTATTACGGCAGTGGATTGCCGATGACCTGAATTTCACTACAGATGGAAAAGTAATATTTTGTCAAGCCTACCAGAGACACGTTAAATATTATTTACCTTTCTAGAAAAGGGGAAGTTTTCGTTCCTAGTTGATCTGTTGTGCGGTTAGCATGCGTAACAACCGAAGAAAGGAAAACAATCAGTTCCACATTATCCACATCCAACCATAAAGTTTTTTACTCACTAAATTAGAAGCATAGGATTCGAATCCTGAGAAGGGTAGTGTCTAGATACAGTATTAACTATTAACTAAGAGATAACAGGAAGTACTTCACAGTAGAGAATCTTGAAAGATAGGCTATTTAATGATATACTGTAACCATGAAATGTGAAGCAATCTTACTTTTGACTGCTTCTTTTGATTGTTTATGCTTTCTTTCTTCAATTGTATAATATTGTCCTAAAGCAACTTTACACAAATTATGTATTGCCTATTATGTATTGAATCCTATGTAGCACATTCAAATTCATTAAACCATTTATTGTACCAGAAAACGATATTTTGGACGAAAAACCTAAAAAAACTATTTCACCTAATGGAAAACCTAAAAAAAGTCTTTTTTAAAAACCTAACAATCCGGTCCCTAGTGATAAGAAACATGTCTCGAAAGTGTGTTAATGATAGAAACAACTTCTGTTTTGTGTGTGGTGAGCTGACTTTCAAAGCGCAGAGACGAAAATTTACTCCTCTAATAAGAAGAGCTTATCACTGTTATTTTAACAACAAAATAGACCAGAACAAGACATGGGCGCCAGAAATCTGTTGTACCAAATGTGTAACACTATTATCTGGCTGGTTGAAAGGATCCCGTCATACGCCTTTTGCAGTCCCCATGATATGGTGCGAACCTAAGGACCATTTGACAGACTGCTACTTCTGCTTGACTAATATATCTGGAATAAGTTCGAAGTCCAGACACACTGTTAAATATCCATCTTTAGATTCAGCAATTCGACCGGTGCTTCATGGGCCAGGACTTCCCATACCATCTCCACCAGATGACATAACAATGACTGAAGAATTTCCTGATATTCAGGATGAATTACAGAATGATTCAGATTTTGTGGAAGAAGATACTACAAATGAACCTCGCTTTCTAACACAGGATGATTTAAATGATTTGATCGGGATCTTGGTTTAAGTAAAAACAAGGCAGAATTACTCGCCTCAAGATTGAAAGGATGGAAGCTACTGCAGGGTGACAGCAAGGTAAGTTTTTTCCACCAATGCCAAAAGGAATTTGAGCATTTGTTTTCTAAAGAGAAGGACCTAGTTTTCTGCAATGATGTTGAAAATTTGTTCCAGTCAATGGGTGTTGAGCATAAATCTGAGGATTGGCGTTTGTTCATAGACTCCTCAAAAACAAGTTTGAAAGGAGTGTTACTATAGCCCATGCAGTTGGGTTGAAGGAAAATTATGATAATATGAAGCTTTTATTATCCTTTATAAAGTATGAGAATTTTTCTTGGCAGATATGCGGGGATTTAAAAGTAATAGCCATCTTACTTGGGTTACAGCTTGGTTAAACTAAATTTTGCTGCTTCTTGTGCAAGTGGAATAGCAGAGATAGATGTAACCATTATATTATAAAGAACTGGCCAAAGAGAGACTCACTTAATCCAGGATAAGAAAATGTTCTTCATCAACCACTTGTATGTTCTGAAAAAATCTTATTGCCTCCACTGCATATAAAACTAGGCTTGATAAAACAATTTGTGAAAGCAATGGATCATGATGGCAGTGCATTTCTCTTCCTGCAAAATAAGTTCCCAAGGATCATCGAAGCCAAACTAAAAGAAGGAATATTTGTTGGCTCCCAAATAAGGGAACTGATGAAAGATACGCAATTTGAAATCCAATTAAATATGGAAGAAGCAGCTGCATGGCAATCTTTCAAAAAAGTTGTCACAAACTTTCTAGGAAACTTCAGGTTTGATAACTACAGAGAACTTATCAGTGAGATGATTGAGAACTACAAGATAATGGGATGTAAAATGTCTTTAAAAATACACTTTCTGCACTCCCATCTTGATTTCTTCCCTGAAAACCTAGGGGCTGTGAGCAATGAACATAGGGAGCGTTTCCACCAGGACATCGCGGAAATGGAAAGGCGCTACCAGGGTAAATGGTGTCCAAATATGTTGGCAGACTACTGTTGGACACTGAAGAGAGATGTTCCTGAAGCGAAGTACAGCCGAAAATACAATTCACATACATTTTAGGTAGGAAATGTAATTCCAGTCAAAATATAGGCCTAATACTATAGTGTATAGACACGAAAAATGTTTTCCATGCGATTACTCAAAAACCCTGGGTGATGGAAAAGTTCTGTAAAAAGATTTGAAATTAGCACAAAAATGTAAGTCAGACACACCCATTGTTTCCCTTATAAAACAAAAAAGTTCAAATTTTGTTAACCAGTGTAATTATCCTTGTCTACCACAGCGTCCCAAGCAATTTGAATTAGTTCCCACAGTTCTGCTTCAGAAGCTGGAGGTGGGTTCGGCCAGTTCCTTCTCATATGCTTCTTTACTTCTGCCTACACATTCTCAATAGGATTTAAATCTGGGGAATGCGCTGGAAAGTCTATCATCTCGATATATGGTCTTTCAGTGAACCAGGTTTGAACTGATCGAGCAGTGTGGATTGGGCTGTTATCCTGTAGGAACTGAAGGTTTCCATCAGGAGCCTGGCGTAAACAAGCATATATCTCTCTAGAAGCCGACAGCGTTTCCACTGGTTAAACCGCCTACTAATTCGGTGGAGCGTGCCAGCCCCTTCCTGAGACATCTAGCCCCAGCATGTCACACTTACCCTGCCACTCCTTACACGAGTTGCAGTGTATTTGGGATCGTGCCGGGTACCGAATGGAGGATGCACTAGAACTGGCCCCGAAGATGCACTTGAAAAACTAACTTCATCTGAAAATATCACTCTACTCCAGTCGAAGTCAGTTTTTTCAACTGCAAATACGAGGCGTGCATCCTTGTGTTCTTCTTCAGGACTTCTCTAGAACGTCGTCCAGCGGATCTTACCCGGTTCCTCATGGTTTGAAGATGGCCAGGGAATTGAGCAGTAGCCTTCATGGATGCAGCAGTATGAAATGGATTACCTTCAACTTCTGCGACCAATGTATCATCTTACTCCAGCATCGAAATATGTGGCTGGCCATATCCACGTTTCCTATGAAAACTTCCGGTTGCATTATAGTGAAGTACCCACCTCTGAGCTGCTCTTTCAGAAATATGGAACCTTCTCGCTGCTTTAGAGGCCAAAAAATGTAGATCAATTACAGCCCTAACTACACTTTCTCTGAAGCAAGCATTTGTATGTGGCACCATGACACAAAGCAAACTGAATTATGACAATACATTAAGTTGAATATTGTGTGTTGCGCTTTCTGCTTTGTTCATTCTTTCCTCCCGTCCCATGGCCTCATATGTTCTGAGAATGACCTGTGTTTTATGTCTTTTAATGGAAACTTGTGAACTAAAGCGTTAAAACTTTAATTATAACTGCATACAAGTCCCGACGTTTTTATTTGACCGACTGTACATGGAGATGGGCAAAGTGTAGAAAGCGAAATATTCACAACATTGCCATAACCCATTAAGCTAAGGTTCGGATGTTTATGACATGTCATATTTTTATCCTGACCTCCATTCTTGCCGCAAACACAAATGAAACACAAATTACATGCTTGTTATCCAAATTGGACCGTTTTTATTTTGAATATAAAGTCATATTTTGTAATGTTTGTGATCTTGGTCATATTTTAGCCATATTTGTAATTTAAAGTCATATTTCAGTTATAAATTCATTAAAGGAGCACAATTATACAGTGTATATTCTACAGGGAAGAATTAATTTCATTAATTTAATGTTTATGCCAAATTAATAGGTAACTTATATTTTTTAAATTAATGAAATTGTTCATATTTTATAGAAACTCGCAAGGTCTAAAAAGAATATTATGAGTATTTGGAGCTCATGAAGCGACCAAACAGGAGAAAATTCTTTAAAAATAGCAGTTCATTACAATTAAAACTTTAAATCACTTAAATTGTTAAATAGTGATCTGATTGAATTCATGTGATGTAAGAATTTAGAGCCTTTAAACTTTTTAAATTGAAACGTTTATTAAAAAAAACATTATTTTTAGGTCATATTTAGGATTTTTGGGACATATTTAGCCATTTTAAGGGCATATTTGCTGCCATATTTTTCACTTTTTAGGCCATAAACATCCGAACCCTACCCATTACTAATTACCCTACCTTCAACACTTTTTCTAACGAGAGATCTGCAGTATGCGCTGTTTCCAACAAGACTCAGCAGGCCTATTCTGTAACTCTTCGATTAGAGTTTTTGATTCGGAATCAGCGAAGAAACCGAATTTTCCATGTTTTGCTATTCTGTAACTCCATATCGATTCTGAGTGGTAGAAATGATTCCGATGGTAATGGTGGCTCATCGGAATCCTTGTCGAGGTCTCACGCATGCGATTGGGAATTTCGAAGTCAAATAAATAATGAAAGAATTAGATTACATCATTGTTTTATTAAATTATTATTACAGTATTAATTCACAAGTACCATATAACTTAACTAATTTTAAAAATTAAACTAATGAAAACATACTAAAATCTTAGCAAAATATTTTTACAAATCATGGCCAGAAATATTAGTTATAGCATAAATGTATGAAGCCTACTAATTTTTTATTAAATGTAAGGTAATATATTCATTAATAACACCACCAATCCTAATTCATTACCAGTATAATATGTTTTTGCCATAATTATTAACATTAGATAAAGAAAACATACTAAGAATAAAACAGACAGCAAATGATATTGTATTCATTACTAAAATGTACTGTATATGTAGGCAGGTATTTAATATATGCCAACTAAACTCTGAAATAAAGAAAAAATTAATATAAGCCAAGGGTGCCCGAACGTTTTATATGAAGGTCCAATAAAACTATTTGAATTGTTTATCACGTGTCAAATTTAGACTTCTAGCTGTAATTTATGGTACCAGTACCTAAAAGCAAAATTAAATAATATTGTTAATCACTTCCGTATTCACTGTTTTTGTTAAACTAAATGCAGAACTATGAACAAATATTGTAATAAATAGAATGTATGTTAGTATGGTAAAAGCCTATTTTAGCAAATATTACACAAAAAAAGTAATTTGTTAAGTGTGAAGTGAATTAATAGTATAAGAAATTCCTTCTCAAGTTGTATAATCAAATTTATTCGTGTTCTTTCGTATTTACAGACTACTGCGACTATCTTCGCCATATCTTTATTTTCAACAATGTCAACAGAGAGAAAAAAAACAAAAGAGGGAAACAGAACATTGAGGGCTGAGTTCCATTATAAATTTCTGTTTCCTTTGTGAGTACATTACACAATATACTACACACTCCCCCCCCCCCCCCCCCCAGTGACAGCGATAGTGTCCTAGAAACGTGCAGGGAAGTGGACCTTGTGTCCTGATCTGGTGAAATGTCCAGTCACATCAGTACAAGTATCTTGTTGAGGGTTAGTAACAGTGTGGGGACCTTCTTCCAATAGAAAAGCTGGTTTCAGGCGGTCCACTGAGATTTGCTTTATTAACCCCAGACAAAATCATCTTCACTCCAGAAGAGGCTGTTTCACAGATGGTATCGACAATGGATATTTTGATTCAGTCGAGTTTGATTACTCCCTCTATTGCTCAGAATGCAGAACATGAGTAGGCCTTTAGGGATCTTATTTCGAAGGGAACTGCAGAAGGGTCATTCCATGTCAAATCAACCAATTCTATTATGAGATTTGAACCTTGACCTCTCAGATTTGTATGATTTTTTTTTCAGGTATTGTACCCCCCAAATCTAGTTTAAATTTCAAATTTCAAATTTTTCTGACTTTTGGTTTGTGAGTTACAAGGGTTGAAAAATCCAAAAAACAATGGTTTTCTATCACTTTAAGATCACTATAAAATGCTATAGCTAAAAAATTATACCACCTAGAGAGCTCAAACATGCACCATTTTTTCCCTCTGAAAATCCCCTTTAATTTGATGTTTCACACAGCTATATTTCTTAATTTTTGAAATGTTTAAAAAGTTCCCAAGAAGCGTTTTAAGAAATTTCCAAAATACGTACCCTCGGATTTTTTTGGAAAAATTACATGTGTTGCCCACTCTAATTGACTACATGCATGCAAAATTTCAAGATGGGATCTCAGTGGATTCTTATTTTAAAAATTATTTTACTACCAGAATACATGCTAGTGAGGTGTATAACGGACTATTTCTAGGCTGACTCTCTAAAAGACTTCTACAATTCTGACGACATTAGTAGAATGATGCCAGGGAAAAAAAAATTGTGTGACCATAAGAAATAAAGATGGAAAGATCCAGGTACAAAAGAGACTAGTGTTGGCAAATTTGCAAGAAATATACCAATTATTTAAGGAAAATTTTCCAGCAAACAAAATTGGTTTTTTAAAGTTTTGCGACCTGAGGCCGAAGAACTGTATCCTGGCTGGTAAAGTGGCACACATACTGTCTGTGTGTGTACCTTACACCAATGATATACGGTGCAAAAATGCAAAATTTTGTATTAGATGGGGATGACACTGCTTTGAAATCTTATCACTTCCTTAATTTATGCTTGCATAAAACAGATTTTGAAGTTGAGGCAGAGTGGGAGTTCTTTGCAACATCCCATGGCGAGAGTGCATGTGATGGCCTTGGCGGGACTGTTAAGCGGCTAGCTTTTAACAGCTTACAAAGGCCATATGACCAACAAATTTTAACACCCAAAGAAGTTTATGAATTTACCTTGGAAAATATAAAAAAACATTGACTTTGAATATTGCACAACAGAAGACTACGAAAAGACTAAAGAATGATTACTTTCTCGGCTCAGTGAATCAAAAGCGATTGTGGGAACACAAAAGTTTCACTCATATAAACCCCACACAGAGAGTCAAATTACTGTCAAGCCTTATCATTTCAGCCTTGATGAATCTCTTGAACGTGTGACAACAGTGAACCAAATAACACCATCAGATTTGGAAAACATTGCTGCTGGTTTTGTGACAGTAGCATGTGATGACTCTTGGTGGCTGGGACGCATTGAAGAAAAATGCAATGGCATGTACCGAATAAATATTTTACACCCAAAAGGCCCAGCCTGCTCTTTTTGTTATCCACAACCACGAGATTTATTAGATGTCCCAGGAAACACTCTTTTGCAAACACTGGATCCAACTACAGCAATGGGAAGAACATATACTGTAAGTGCTGAAGAAATGAAGCTGTCTTCTCCTCCTTTGGAAAAATATCTTAAAAGATCAAAAAGAAACATTTAAATTGTGTTACCCTCAGTGAAAACTTTTAAAGTGTATAAATACTATTAACTATGTACGGTAAATACCTAATATTTAGGGCCCTGATTTATTGGTGAAATAGAATGGCTGATTTCGGTGTTAACTTCCTTCTATTTCGGTGGGTATTTCGTGAAATAAATTACTTTATACTACATTGGGAACATTGCGCAATGATAAACTTTGCTTCTTTTTTACTCGTACATGAACTAACACCCCCCCCCCCTCATGTCTATATTTTTCTGACCTTTTATGAACTGAAGTAACTTTCGATTTAGGCATGATTGGAGTTAATGTTCAAATATAATGACGAGAAATATTATCGTAATTTCTACTTAACACCATCAGATAGCCATTTGCAAACAGAAGTGCCAACCATACCACTCTGGATAAAAGACGAAATCTGTTGAATACAAGTAACAAACATTCTTCTGCTGTAATCGATCATAGGCATCGCTAACTTGGCAAAGACGTAGCAGGAAAGTGGATTGGAATGCTCTATGCTACTGTACACATCTCTTGTAAGACCTCTCATCACATATGCAGCACCAATATGGGGTGCAGCTAGCAAGACGCACATTCACCGATTACAAGTTGTGCAAAATAAATTTCTTCGTAAAGCTACAAATGCGCCTTGGTACGTAAGAAATAGTCAACTACATAATGAACTTGGAATCCTCCCGATTCAAGAATACATTCAAACCCTCTCAAAATCATTTTACAGTAAACTTCTAGATGTTCCTGGTGCATCTGTTTATAACATTGGACAAAAGTCATTGAACAGATCAAGACTGAAAAGAAAACTTCCCCAAGATGTACTAAGTGAACTAGAAGAAAGTGATAATCCTGTGTAAATAAGCCTACTATCTTAACTGTTAAATATTAGAAAACAGTACGTGCACTAACGCAACTTTTGTTATCAATTTGTGTTTTAGCTAGAGGAGCTGACTAAGGCGTACCTCAACAGGTTATTATTATGTTATAGAGTTTAACAATGGCCTGTATAGTTTTTTTACTGATCGGTCAAAATATATATTAAAAAAAAAAAAAAAAGGAAAGGAGTGTACTCAACAGTACAAACCAGCTCATAGACAATCTCTGCATACATTCTGCAATCTTTGTAATCGTTCACAAATATCGATATATCGGTAAATCTTCGACAGCCACAGAAACAGCAGAAAAAAAGCATGCTGCTAAGAAATAAAAAATACAGTACACCAAAACACAATATTGTGATTTTAAGGCACATTTTCGTGCTCATTTCTCACTTTACGGACGGAAGGGGCATATTTCGCGCTTATAGACACATTTCGCGGAATCGAGTAAATTTCGCGATATTTCGTGGATTCAATTTGGTTCATATTGGTATTTTAAGTATATAAAAGCTAAATATAGCAAAGGGAGGTTTATTATAAAATTTCGCGCTTATCGTTGTTACAAAAAAATACGGCCCCTACTAATATTCTAAGAAATACAGTTCTATCCACGCAAATATCAACAAGTTAAACTTTTTCACAAGGTGAAACAGGTTTTAGCCATTTCTTTTATATGGGACTCTTTGTAAATGATTAGGCTACAAATAATACTGGAAAACCAAGCAAAAGATAACCTCTACCATTTATAACTAAATGAGTTGATATTACTAAGAGTTTTGGATGATTCAAGGTGAGTGGCTTTGTTCAAAATTTCACTATTAGCATGTTGTATATGAATTAAAATTTATTCTTCCTTCTTATGTGTAGCTAGTATGTGCCCGCGTCTTCGCCCACGATAATTATTTCAAAAATTAAAAATCAAGACCATAATAGTTAAATCATTATATTAATTAACACCCAAATAACGTGGACTACATACCACGATTAGATAGCGTCGCCTGGTAAAAGCTACCTCAGATTCGAGTTCCTTGGCCCAGAAAACCCCTGTATAGTGAGTTTCGTCCAAATCTAACAATGTTTGACCATATTTAGGCCTATATTGAATATCCCTCTTAAGTGTAGGTTGAAAATTTCATACGTCTGCGGGCCTTGATATTCTAAACAAATGAATCGTCCAGCTTGGACTTACAAAATCAAGCGGATGCCCATGATAATTATTTCAAAAATTAAAAATTAACAGCATAATAGTTAAATTATTATATTTATTAACACCTAAATCACGTGGACTACATACCACGATTAGATAGCGTCGCCTGGTAAAAGCGACCTCAGATTCGAGGTCCTTGGCCCAGAAAACCCCTGTATAGTGAGTTTCGTCCAAATCGAACATCGTTTGACCATATTTAGGCCTATATTGATTATCCCTCTTATAATAATAATAATAATAATAATAATAATAATAATGATGATGATAATGATAATAATCCTCTTCGGTGTAGGTTGAAAATATCATTTGTCTGCGTGCCTTGACATTATAAACAAATGAATCGACCAGCGTGAGCTACAACATTCAAGCGTTCGCGATGGTTTTATGTCCAAGGTATGACAAAAATAGCCAAAGCCTACTGTAATTGATAAGACATTGAAATCTATTACTGAAAACTGATGCTTCGAAAACGCAAAAGATACATGTTTTCTGCCCGTTTTTCACTCATAACTCACGAACGAAAGCAAAAACTAAAATTCCGGCTTCGAGGAGCATTTTCCGACCCTTCAGTCCACCTATGTTTAAAATTTCAGTTTTCTGCGTTCAGTAGATTTCGCTGGGCCTCGCGGACAGACAGACAGACAAAAGGAAGACAGACACTTCCTTTTATTAATATACTCGTAGATAGACTAGCATGTGCCCGCGGCTTCGCCCGCGATAATTATTTCAAAAATTAAAAATTAAAAAGAGCATAATAGTTAAATCATTATATTTATTAACACCTAAATCACGTGGACTACATACTACGATTAGATAGCGTCGCGGAGTAAAAGCGACCTCAGATTCGAGTTCCTTGGCCAAGAAAACTGTTGGCCTATGGTGAATTTCGTCCAAATCGAACAATGTTGTTTGACCATATTTAGGCCTATATTGATTATCCCTCCCGTGTTGGTTGAAAATTTCATATATCTGCAGGCCTTGGCATTCTAAACAAATGAATCTTCCAGGATGGACTTATAAAGTCAAGCGATCGCCCGCGATAATTATTGCAAAAAATAAAAATTAAGAGCATAATAGTTAAATCATTATAATTATTAACTCCTAAATCACCTGAATTACATACCACGATTAGATAGCGTCGCATGGTAAAAGCAACCTCAGATTCGAGTTTCGTGGCCCACAAAACCCCTGTATAGTGAGTTTCGTCCAAATCGAACAATGTTTGACCATATTTAGGCCTATATTGATTATCCCTCTTCCGTGTAGGTTGAAAATTTCATATGTCTACGGGCCTTGACATTCTAAACAAAGGAATCGTCCAGAATGGACTTACAAAAGCAAGCGATCGCCCGCGATAATTATTTCCAAAATTAAAAATTAGGAGCATAATAGTTAAAGCATTATAAGTATTATCTCCTAAATCACGTGAATTACATATCGTACCACGATTAGATAGCATCGTCTGGTAAAATAGATCTCAGATTCGAGTTGCTTGGCCCAGAAAACCCCTGTATAGTGTGTTTCGTCCAAATGGAACAATTTTTTACCATATTTAGGCCTACATTGATTATCCCTCTTCCGTCTATGTTGAAAATTTCAGATAGCCTATTTGCGTTTCTTGACATTATAAACAAATGAATCGACCTGCGTGGGTTTAATGACAAAAATAGCCAAAGCCAACTGTAATTGATTTGACGTTGAAATGCATTACTGAAAACCGATGCTTCGAAAACGCAAAAAAATACACGTTTTCTGCCGGTTTTTCACTCATAACTCACGAACGAAAGCTAAAATTAAAATTCCGGCTTCGAGGTGCATTTTCCGACCCTTCAGTCCACCTATGTTTAAAAATTCAGATCTCTGCGTTGAGTAGATTTCGCTGGGCATCGCGGACAGACAGACAGACAGGAGGAAAGACACACACTTCCTTTTATTAATACTAGCATGCCCGCGGATTCGCCCGCGATAATTATTTTAAAAATTAAAAATTAAGAGCATAATAGTTAAATCATTATATTTATTAACACTTATATCACGTGGACTACATACCAGTATTAGATAGCGTCGCCTGGTAAAAGCGACCTCAGATTCGAGGTCCTTGGCCCAGAAAACCCCTGTATAGTGAGTTTCGTCCAAATCGAACAACGTTTGACCATATTTAGGCCTATATTGATTATCCCACTTATAATAATAATAATAATCCTAATCCTCTTCGGTGAAGGTTGAAAATTTCATGTCTGCGTGCCTTGACATTAAAAACAAATGAATCGACCAGCGTGAGCTACAACATTCAAGCAATCGCGGTGGTTTCATGTCCAAGGTATGACAAAAATAGCCAAAGCCTACTGTAATTGATTTGACATTGAAATATACTGAAAACTGATGCTTCGAAAACGCAAAAAATACACGTTTTCTGCCCGTTTTTCTCTCATAACTCACGAACTAAAGCAAAAATTAAAATTCGGCTTCGAGGTGCATTTCCCGACCCTTCAGTCCACCTATGTTTAATATTTCAGTTTTCTGCGTTCAGTAGATTTCGCTGGGCATCGCGGACAGACAGACAGACAGATGGAGGAAGACAGACACTTCCTTTTATTAATATAGATTACAGGTATCATAAAAATTAAATTAGAAACAACACTACACATCATTTAATTAACAAAAATAAGAGAGAAATGTTACATATGAACGCTATCTAAATAATTTAGGTTTGATAGAATTAGCCTATGTACTGTCGTGCCTAATTTGAGGATATTACTGGGTAGCGAGGAAGGGAGCGGTTGTCAGTATTCCTAAATTAAGCAGACGAATGCTTGACACAATAGTGTAAGGTTTTATTATAAAAAAACATAAAAATAGGAACTGAATAATAAGTATTTGATATTAAAATAGTAAAATTAAGTTCTATTATGAGCATTCGTGAATAACTGTCTAAAACCCTTGGCTGTGCTACCGGAGTAACAAATAGCTGTAAGCTACTTACAATTCAATGGACGAAAGCCCATGGTGTCCATGTTGGTTGAGGTTGTGAGAATCACACTTGACTGTAACCAGACCTCGAGGATACGATGTATGCTTAAAGTGTCTTCAAGTAGTTCTGCCCTAACCGTTAATCGGTTTAGAATATATAGTATGATTTAGCCTTCAGAAAGGATAAATCATAACTTGATAGTGTAATATTGTTTTCTGACAGTTATGTAATTGATCACAAATACTCACAATAGTATTTGAAATAATGCAATGCTACCTTGAGAATTGCTGCTTAGTTAAACATATCGACAAACAGTCCAGGTGTTTGTTTATAAGTGCTTATGACATAAGATGATATAGAATTGCTCACTCTGGGGTCCTGAGTGCGATGCCAAGGCACCACACTCTCCCTTCACCAGAGAAGAATTATTGTGAAATATATTCTTACAAGAAAAACTAATAACAATAATAACATAAAAATAACAAAGAAAATACCCAATTCTATACATAGTTAAAATACATGTAGTGAATATAATACAAAAAATATTCTGCTTCATTGTTTCTTGTATTGCTCTTCCCTTTCTTCCGTGGCTGATTCTTCTTCTTCTTCCGTTTCGTATCTTCTCATTTAATTTCTTCACCTCCTGCTTTTCTCGTTTGTTTACCATCCTCCTTTCTTGCTTTTCTCGTTTACCATCCTCCTCTCCTACACTTCTCTGGCGATCATCTTCATCATACGATGAATAGACTTCCCGTAGGATCTTCGGCTTTCCTTGTATACCGAGGTGTCGTTGGTGTCGGTGTCTCTGTGTTCGCCTGGTTAGCGAGACGTCTTTCCGTCGGAACGGGTACTTCTGCATCCTTCGAAATTTGCTTTTTTAGACATAGGACAATTTTCTTCTGAAAAATAGTTAATGTTATGATTATAATTATCATTACTCCATTTGCGGCTATGATAATGATCAGGTTCCTTTGCATACAATCATGCTTCAATAAATCTTCTGTTTCTCGGCGTCGCTGTATTTCTGCCAGCGGGGCTCCCTCCTTATGTTTCTGCGCGATGTCTTCTATTATAGACCGTAATTTTTCTGGTTCCTGGAACAATGTTTGCTCACTGGTAGAAATTAAAGAGTCTATTCCTGGTATCACAAGGGGTGTGCTGATTGATGTCTCAATTTTGCTTCTTCCCAGAGAGTGAGGCAAGAGTGTAAACGAGTTACCATAAACATAGCAGTTATGGCTATTGTTGAGAATTCCTGTCCCCTCGATAGTGATGTCTTGCTTTCTGGTATAGGAGAACTGCGCCTCTGAGGTCTGGCACCTCAATGTGAGTCTTGTAGCCTCGGACACGCTGTATAACCAGAAAGTGCTATCGGGGGCTCTGATCCACAATGGAATAAATGGAGAAGGAATAATTAATTTGTTACACTGCTGATGGGTTCTTTCTGTCTCTCCTAGAAAAATTGAAATCAAACAATGATTGGCCTGTTGGTCATACAGGGCTATATTAGCTGGACAAATAGTAAATAGCCCTTGTTTACATTGACCAATTTCTTCAGGCGTCAGGGTAGCAAACAACTGCTTGCTCTCCGACACAGCCAGGTACTGGTGAGTTATCTCAAAACTCACAAACTGATTGATAGAAGGAACAAGGGTAGGTAAGGAGTAAACGTGAAATATCTCGAAAAACCTGTCTGCTGCTCTTAAGGGTATGTCTACTAATAATCGAATCTTATTGAAAGTCGCAGCCGCGTGTACTTCAGATATTGAATAAAATATATGCATGTTATCGTCCGTCGGAGAAGTTAATAATGAAATACCTTCCGGTAATTTTAAAGCTATCTGGTTTAAAGCATTCTTTAAGACCGTAGGGCTTATTAAAATTGAAGATAGTCTTCCTGTTGCTGTTACGTCTAATGCTTCCTGTAATTGTATCAGGTTTTCACGCGTTTGCAATAAAACAATCTCCATTTCTCTTATATTAGCTGTCATGACTGAAATTTGCTGCGTGTTGTGATTTAATGATTGCACGGCGCTCGTAATTGAGTTAACGCATGCCTGGCCTAGTGATACTACTGCCTTAGCGTTATCTGTCATCGAGAGCGTGTAGATAAGTAAGTTGATGCTCCGATATATGAGTCATGTCACGTGTGTAAGTTTGTATGTGTTCTATCTCTGTATTTAGTCTTTTTAAATCTCGGGTACTCAGTGTTCCAAATAAATAACGCAATCCGTACCCTACTATATTCATCAACCCCCTCCTATTCCTTACATAAGGGCGATCTTCAGGTAATAAAGCTTGAAATGCGCGTATCTGCTGGTGTACGCTAAATGAAACGTTGTGTAACCTTTGTACTTCTAGGTTATAAGTTTCCTTTAATTGATCAGTCAGGCTGTTTCTTTCCGCTAAAATTTGTAAATTGCGCACCATTACTTCTAAACATTTTTCATATAATTTTATTGATTTGGAATATTCTTCTACGTTTATGTCAGCAGCTATAGTCCATTTATCTCCTGTAATGAGGATGTCTCTTTCTTTCATGAATACTACTCCTTTATCTGGCTGGATTTCACTAAGGTAGCTCGCAGCTACAACAGTTGTTACGATACATAACCCTGAAAACAATTGTTGTTGACTTGAATTTAATGCTTTCCCGAACGCAAATTGTATCGGGGCTCCTTGTTATTGACATTTTTATCTCCTTCCCTTAAACTATCTGCTGCATCGTTTCCAGATGCATTACTTAATTGCTCATTATTAACTAACTCATTGTTAAATTGTCGCGTCTTCTCCCGCGATCTCAAATTATATTCGTTCGTCCCTGAATTCTCTTTTTCTACACTTCTTGGAGGTACCCACTCATCTTCGCTTTCGATTAATCTCTGACTCGTTTGTTGTTCTTTTCCTGAGTTTACCCTTCCTGTGTCAGTTGCCTCGTTGACTAGCAACCGACCAGCAGGAGGAATCAGTATCTCTGGTTCTGGCGGCCCTGTGTCTTCGCGCGCCCTGTGTTTCTTTGGAGGTCTTTTTATTTTCATGCTTTTATCTTCAGTGAACTCGGGTCCCGATATTCGACTACCCTTCAGTCGATTTATGTGAACTGCTTGGTCCTTACCATTATCTTTTCTAATTATATAAGTTAGCTTTGACAACCGTTTTACCACCCTGTAGGGGCCTCTCCAAGGGAACGCGAATTTCCGCGCCACTCCGTGCTTCGTTGTGGGGTCGTGCAAATACACAAACTCTCCTATTTTGAAACTTCTTATGTTTGTTCCTTGATCGTAATATTGTTTAGATCTTTTCTGAGCTTCCTGATTCTCTTTTCTTACCGCATCGTAAGCTACTTTTAATTTGTCAGCTAATTCTTTTATGTGCTTCTGATATTCATTGTCTGTAGTACTCTTAATCAGCATTTCTCGCATACAGTCTTCTACTGGAAGTCGCATTTCTCGTCCAAACACTAAGTAATGTGGAGAGTAACCAGTAATGGTATGGGGTGTACCTCTATATGCCATGACAGCATACGGAAGGTACTGATCCCATTTCTTTACGTCTCGAGTCACAAAATGTGATATCATATCTATCAAAACCTTATGAAATCGCTCACATACTCCATTGCTTTGAGGGTGCAGGGGAGACGTATGCAATCTTTTTACTTGCAAAAGTTTGCACGTTTCCTGCACTAGTTTGGACATGAACTGCGCTCCTCTGTCTGAAAGTAAAAATTTTGGAATTCCATATTGGGTTACTATGTGTGCTACGAAGACTTTTGCTACGGTTTCTGCAGATTGATCAGATACCGGTATAGCAAAACAATATCTCGTAAAATGATCTACAAAAGTGATCACGTACCTATTACCTGCCAGCGAGACTGGTAACGGTCCCAAAAAATCGGTAGAAAGAATTTCTAAAAATTCAGTCGCCTTAGGAGGTTCTCCTAAGGGGGCTACCGGGCAGTACCCTGTTTTCCTTCTTGCACAACTATCACAGGTACTAATATAGTCTTCGACATCTCGTCTTAGACCTTTCCACCAATACTTTTGCGTAAGTCTGGCTATCGTTCTCTTTATGCCTTGATGTCCAGCTAAGTGTGATGAGTGATATATGTGTAATAAAAGGGGTACAAGTGTTCTTGGTACTATTATCTGATAGTGGCCATAAATTTCGTCACTAAGTTTTACAAGCAACCCGTCATCATTGATTTTGAATTTATTGCCTAAAGACTTAAATTGTTCACAACAAAATTCGTCTGTTAGCTGGGCGTTTCTCATTTTATCAATGGTGATACTAGAATCAATTATAACCGAAGCTACATGCCTAGACAAAGCATCTACGTGGGGAATCTGTCTTCCAGCCCGATGTACCACTTCATAGTCGAATTCCGCAAGTCTAAGACCCCACCGAGTGAGTCTCGAACTCGGGTCCTTTATATTTAGTAGCCATTTTAGGGCTGCATGGTCCGTAAATAAAATAAACTTACGTCCATACAAATAACAACGGAATTGCTTCGTGGCAAAAATTACCGCTAACAATTCTCGTTCAGAACAGGTGTATCTACTTTCGGCGCCGGAAAGCTGGCGACTACAGTAGGCTACAGGCTGCTCAAGACCATTCCTTACTTGAGACAGAATAGATCCGATTGCTGTCTGGCTAGCGTCACACGTGACGTAAAATACTTCTGAAAAATCAGGATATATTAGCAAAGGGGATGTACTTAAAATTTCTTTCAACTTTTCAAATGCCGCATTTTGCTCCGATTCCCAGCGGAATGTATTCTCTTTCTTAGTTAAGCGAGTCAAAGGGGCTGCAATTTCTGCGAAATTGTTAATATGCCTCCTGTAATAAGATGTTAATCCGATAAAAGATCTAACTTCCTTTAGGGTTTTGGGTACAGGATAATTCTGGACTGCTTGTATTTTCTTTGGATCGGGTTTTACGCCGTCCTTCGATACAATATGTCCCAAATATTCGACTTCGTCGGCCGCGAATTGGCATTTTTCTGGTTGCATTTTGAAATTTGCTGCTTCCAGCCTTTTGAATATTCTCTCCAATTTGTCCACATGTTCTGGCACATCCCGGGAAAATAAAATTAAATCGTCGATATAGGGGATGACATCCCTGTCTCGTAGTCCTGCTAATATTAATTCCATACCCCTCTGGTAGGTAGATGGGGCGTTACATAATCCGAAGCACATTTTATTAAAATGAAAACGTCCTTGGGGGGTGCTGAACGCAGTTTTCTCCCTATCTTTCTCAGAGATCTCTATTTGATAGTACCCGCTTGCCATGTCTAAAACAGAAAGTACCTTACTGTGACCCAGAGCGTCTAGCGTGTATATGATGTTCGGTATCGGGTACACTTCAGGTTTTGTAAGGCTGTTGAGTTGACGTAAGTCTACCACCAACCTGAATTTAGGTTTACCGTCAGTAGATTTCTTTTTTACCATTATTATAGGACTATTCCAGGGGGAAAAACTTTCCTCTATTATCCCTTTCTTCAGCATATCGTTAATTTGTCTTTCTACTTCTGGTTTGAGTGCATGGGGTATCCTATAAGGCTTTTTCTTGACTGGCGAAGCGTCTCCTGTATCTATCTCATGCTGTATTATGTTGGTGCATCCAATATCTGTACTTCCCTCTATATAAAATAAATGTCTATATTTTCTTAAAACGACTCCTAGTCTGTCCGCGTTTTCCTTAGACAAATGGTTTAATTTTTCCTCTAAGTATTTTTCAAAGTGGCTGTCTACGCCTTCGATACTTTTGGCAGGTACCTGAGTTACACTGTTCACATTTGATGTTTCAAATTCACAGATATCTTCTACAAGACTAACTGTGCCTAAGTTAGTTCCTTTGTTTATCACTATTTCTTCCTGGGAGATATTTAACAAAATTACTGACATATAGCCTATCGTATTCTCGCTACTGCTACGTGTCCTATGTGTTTCTTTACTAGTAGTGATGGTATTAACTACTCTTAGTTCGTTCTCGCTGTGTCCAAGATGCTTAACTCCTATTTCATTACTTCCTTGTGTTGCATTATTGCTCTCGTATGTTATGCTATCGACAGAAACGGACAACTGTGATTCTACCTCTTTGCATCTTTGAGCTTCAGGATCTGTCTGTCCATTCACTCGCTGGAAACATGGAATATTTTGATACCTTTCATCCGTCAACTGACTGACTAGGGACGTAGGGGAAACTGCAGGACATACAGTACTTGTGAGGTAAACGTTACCTCCGGGGACTTTCGGCAAAGTGGTTCCACCACGCGAGATATCAAATAAGGATCCTTTACATACAACTGCGCTAGCGACTCTAGGCGCAAAAACACCCGGTAAGAACATAGCATCTACCGGTTCAAAAACAACTACTTGAGGGACAGTAAGATTACCGCGTCCAATAATCTTACCACAGACTATTCTCGCTGCCAGAGGTGGTAGCATTATGGTTTCCGGTTGGGACACCCGTGCATGCCAGCTGGTACTAACATTTGGATCAGTTGGTCCCGGCTCCAGAACTGCTTCATGAGTGGCCATCCCGTTGAAGTCAGTTGTGTGTGAGTTAACCTCACTTGAGCAGTTTAAGGGAACAACATTCTTTCCTATTGTTAAAGTACCGGCTCTTAGGTCCAAAATTGCTTCCACTTTCTGGAGAAAATCGATACCCAATATTCCATGTCCAGGGACATTTAATTCATATATCTGAAAATTGTGTAAAAATGTTTCTTTACCTATTGTGAATTCTATAACTTGTTCTCCTAGGATACCTAACTTAGTTCCTGTAATTCCCCTAGCCGCTATCTCACTTTCTTTTAATCGTACTCCACTCACTGCCGGTTTCAACAACGAAATAGTGGATCCGGAGTCCACCAACAAATCAACCGCAATTTCCCCTATAACCGAGTGGAGCAGCGGCCCCGTCGCGGACCTTTCTACTGCTGGTACGATTAATTTCGGCTTGCTTTCGGGAAAACCTTCGGGGATGCTCTGGTTTTCCCTATTCCGTTTAAATCTGGACGGCCCTCACGTCCTTCAGTACAATATCTTGCTATGTGACCCAATTTCCGGCAATTATTACATTGGATATCTCGCCTGCCTGCGCCCTGGTAGCCGTCGCTACCCCTCGTAGGTTGTAAGTTGCTCTCCCTTTTCCCAAGGCCTGACCTTACACCTCTATCTGACCCCCGGTGAAATTCCCTCCCGGTGTCTCTTTCGTAATACCCCCGGTTATTTCTATTTTGGTTCTTATTCTTATATGCCTGTTGCGACGGTCTGTCCCTAGCACTTCCTACGACGAATACCTGTGAGTGAGTCAGCTCACGGTTAGCACTGGCCTCCTTTTCTGCTTTAAATGTTGCCATCGCAACTTTCAGTGCTTTTTCTAATGTGTCAGGCATATTTACTTTAACCATTAATCCTGGGTTACCTCTCAAGCCATTAATAAACGCAGACAATAGTCTCTTCTCTGCTTGTCTATTATAAATTACTTGCTCAGCTTTTACTACTGAAAATTCCATTGTTTTCCTATTTAACGCTCTTAGCCTATCTGCAAATTCTTCTGGAGTTTCGTTCTTTTCTTGTTTAGCAATTTGCAATTGAACATAATAATAAAATTCATTTTCCTTATCTTTAAACCTTTGCACTAGCGTCTCTTTTAATTTTTCAAATGTAACATTCCCACCCTGTAGGTCCGGGTGTGTTTCTAAAAATGTTTGAGCAGCACCTTGTAGTTTTATTGTGACTATGTGTACTTTATCGATGTCTGTTAGTCCACCTAAGCTTGCTACTGTTTCTACTAAACGAAGGAAGCTTTGAATAGAACCACAACCTTTGTCCCTCCATACTGGAACAGAATTTATTACTGTTAAATCCTTAGTAGCTATTTTAGCTGTCACTGCGTCACCTGTATTTGTCATGTTCGCGTTTGTTGATAATGAACTTAAAACTGCAAGTTAATCATACTCGTACCTGACCTACCCTACTTGAAAGGAATGCTGAGTGTGTAAACTATTACAAATGTTTCGCTCTCACTTTTCCTACAATATACACTGTCGTTCTGTACACAGACGAACGGAAAAGAATTATAGGGCGTGAATTCTACTAGACGGTAATCAATTAAACTAATGTAATTCCGTTATTACCGAATCTGGCCTGGGGAAAAACCCATTAGTTAACAATTAATTAAGCTAGTTTAAACCGCTGCCACCAATTCTGTCGTGCCTAATTTGAGGATATTACTGGGTAGCGAGGAAGGGAGCGGTTGTCAGTATTCCTAAATTAAGCAGACGAATGCTTGACACAATAGTGTAAGGTTTTATTATAAAAAAACATAAAAATAGGAACTGAATAATAAGTATTTGATATTAAAATAGTAAAATTAAGTTCTATTATGAGCATTCGTGAATAACTGTCTAAAACCCTTGGCTGTGCTACCGGAGTAACAAATAGCTGTAAGCTACTTACAATTCAATAGACGAAAGCCCATGGTGTCCATGTTGGTTGAGGTTGTGAGAATCACACTTGACTGTAACCAGACCTCGAGGATACGATGTATGCTTAAAGTGTCTTCAAGTAGTTCTGCCCTAACCGTTAATCGGTTTAGAATATATAGTATGATTTAGCCTTCAGAAAGGATAAATCATAACTTGATAGTGTAATATTGTTTTCTGACAGTTATGTAATTGATCACAAATACTCACAATAGTATTTGAAATAATGCAATGCTACCTTGAGAATTGCTGCTTAGTTAAACATATCGACAAACAGTCCAGGTGTTTGTTTATAAGTGCTTATGACATAAGATGATATAGAATTGCTCACTCTGGGGTCCTGAGTGCGATGCCAAGGCACCACAGTACCTTAGTATTCATAGCCTAGAGATAGTCCGCTATACACCTCACTAGCATGTATTCTGGTAGTAAAATATTTTGTTTTAAATAAGAACCCGCTGAGATCCCATCTTGAAATTTTGCATGCATGTAGTCAATTAGAGTGGGCAACACATATATTTCTTCCAAAAAAATGCTAGGGTACGTATTTTGGAAATTTCAAAAAAAGTTTCTTGGGAACTTTTTTAACATTTCAAAAATTAAGAAACATAGCTGTGTGATACATAAAATTAAAGGGGATTTTCAGAGGAAAAAAATGGTGCAAGTTTTAGCTCTCTAGGTGGTATAGTTTTTGAGCTATAGCATTTTATAATAATCTTAAAGCAATAGAAAACCGTAGTTTTTTGGATATTTAAACCCACGTAACTCACAAACCAAAAGACAGAATAATTTTAAATTTAAACTAGTTTTGAGGAGTACAATACCTGAAACAAAAATCACACAAATCTGAGAGGTCAAGGTTTAGACTGTTAGTTGATTTGACATGGAATGACCCAGCAGTTGAGTTCAAATCTTACTCTAAAACACAAGGTTGGACAAATTTTGGATGAAAATTCTTGATAGTTATGACAATCCAAGTTTAAGGAAAGTAGTTTGTTTATTACTTCCAATTTCACATAGAAATGCTTCAGTGGAACGTAGCTTCTCTGTGAACAGTGACATTTTGGTGGAAAATCTGATAGAAGAATCCATAGTTCCTCAGCGCCTGGTATGTGATGCAGTTGCTCAAGAAGGAGGTTCAGAGCATCTTTCCATCAATAAAGGCATAATTCTCTCTATGAGAAATGCCAATGCAAGATACAAAGAAGCACTTCAAAATAATAAGTTGAAACGTATAGAAGAAGACAAGGCGAAAGCAGAAAAAAGGAAAGCAGAACTAGAAGAGAGAACTAGAAGAGAAGAAAAGAAAACTACTCGTAGGGTCTGAAAAAGCTTCAGCTGCTCTAGATGAACAAATTAAGTTGCTGAAGAAAAAATAAGTGGGATCAAAAATACTTCTAGACAATAATAGGCCTATATGAAGGTATATTTAATTTATTTTACTGTTCCTTACTTTTTTATCTGTTATAGCCTAAGTAGGCCTAATTATTGTTTGCAATTACTTTTGTTACTAAAAGTTTTTCTTATTTAAAGTATGTATAATCCTATAATTTTTCTTACACAGTTATTAGAAAGTGCTTCATAATCATATTTTGTTCGGGAATTTCTGAAATGATCAATGGAAGTCAGGAAATAAGTCGGGAATTTCTTCAGCATTACTTGGTGGACACCCTGTTCCAAGAATTGGCTGTCCAACCTGAATATTACAAACATCTTTGAAGCTGGCAGAGTCCCTCAGCTTCCGCAGAACTTCAGATAACTGGCCGCGAAGGTTCTCTTCTCCCTCCAAATGCAGCCAGCCGGAAACGCACCTGTTGACCCACCCTAAGATGTACTTAAAATTAACGATCCCACCCCAGAGGTTTAAACAAGGACAGCCCACTGGGAGGCACGGTCAACCTGAAACATGCGGCTCCATGTTGGCATGAAACTGCATGCTTCAGTAAAAAGGAAGAGTGGAAGAATATAATTAAATAGAATATTTATTAAAACTCAAATACTGAAGTTGAAATTAAATTTAGTTACTTTTGTAAGACTCAACTAGTTCATTTCAAAGGTAATGATTTTAGGTCAAAGGTATAAAATATTTATGATCAAAGGGTACCCTTAACTACAATCCTAACATACAGGCTATCCACACACACACATTCTCTGGGTGACACACCAAAATTTAATTCATTTAAATTTAAAATAAAATATAACAAATACAATTTTCAGCTCTCACCCGTGAGTTGAAAAAGGGGCTCTGGCTTAATGCTTCCCGCCATGGCGTTCTGATCTAAGGAAGCAGAAACTACAAAATTACAACACCCTTCTGAATACAGGTAACGCGGGAAAAAAGGGAAGAAAGAGGCCAAATTACAAACAAATATGCATTAAATTACATTTAGAGGAATAAAAAATAAAAGGGGTGAATCAGTTCATGATTATACACGAGAGGGGACTTACACAACAGAAAAGGGGAATGGCGTTATGATGCCGAGAATACTACAAAATGACTTACATATTTTAGACTAATAACTGGGAGAAAAAGGGAACTTTATGTGTTACTGCATGCTAAAAAACAAGGAGACAACGCTTACCTGTTTTCAGAAGAAATAAATGAATTTAAACCACACAAACCAATTCCTGAAGCAAAGCTTCCCAGATTTGATGCAAACGCCATGGCAGCTGGAACAGAGGCAAGTGGAAGAGATGCTCAGTACTCACGCCCCAACACAGAAGATCACATGACAGTAGACGAACCAATGTATTTCCTCCAAACATCTGCCTAAACAACTGGCAGTATTGAATAACCAATCACACATTGTTTCACATATTAACTAATATGACGGCTTGATACAGATGCTCTGTCCAATCATGTAGTTGTTAACACGTACACATATAGGAATGATAAAGTACTGTCACTAGGCGAGATTATCTGTTGTAGCCGGATGAAACAGCATTTCTTCTCGTGAGCACAGAGCTGAGCTGAGAAAAACCGAAACAGTCCGGGAAATGACGACGGCCTCGAAAGAAAGAGACAGAACACAGCATTGGAAACGGGCACGCGCACGCCATCTCTTCGTCGTCCATACACTGTTCACTGTTTCTGCACATACACCAGCAGATGGCAGGAGACTACTGAACTTCCCAATGTCACATTTCACGACCGAACTGAACCAGAGTTTATGAAACACTGTCTTTAATGTGAAAACTCGGTTCACTATGTAAAGTTTCAGAAATTTCCAGAAATCATAAGATCAGCATATTTTTAAATCACGATTGCAGCTCTCCTAATTAAGATAGAAAGGTGGGAAAGGTGTCATTTTGCAGCATTTTCTACGCTCTTTTATTTGATATACAACTTAATATGAGTTAAAATAACTGTATTTTGTAAAATTTGAAATTTAAATTTAAATTTTTGATATTTCAAAATGCGTTGTTTTGAAATTTTTTTAAAACAACCCTTATATGTTTATAAACTGACTGTGTAAGTTTAAATTTGGGATTGTAATGGGTTCACATAAAAATCTATATAGAAACTCAGCCTTGTCACAAGTTTTAATGATTAGACCCTAAATACGTTTGAACTTCACTGAGTTTTTTTAAACATTGGATAGTTTTTGTTTGTATTTTTAATGTTTTTTATCAATACAATTTATTTTAGCAATAAATAACTTAAATAGTTTAAACTCTAGACTGCAATAATTTTTTAAGAATTTTAAATTTCATTATGCAGAAATTGTATGCTAATAATTCACAGCACAATAAAACTTCAAAAATAATTTAAATAATGCTCCAGAAAACTGTATTTGATGTTTAGCCTGTCTTTTGTTTAGACAGATCTCTGCTAGTTCTGAATCTTGTTCTGATAAAGAGGTAACCTCTTGCAACATGTTCCCAAGGAGCACTAACAAATGGAAAATTATCTTCTTACAAACACTGTCTTGCAAGAGTAGGTGCAACCCTCCTTCCATAGACTGCCATTTGGGAAAGTGTCCCTCCTGTCCTGGGAAAGTGTAAAAACAATATTAGAAGAGGTTTTGAGGAGAACTTAGTTGAAAAAGTAACTTTTCGCCAGTGGATATTGGTTGACAGATGCAATTTGGATACTCTAGGAAAATCAACTACAGACTTTATTGATTTATTTTGTGGAAATCTCTCTGCTTTGGTCATACATGATTTCATTGCCAATTAGCAAAGCTTTTTCATGAATAATACTAAGGAAAATCTCTAAGACACAGAAGTTCTCGTCATATGTGATTTTGCAGAAAATACAGTTTTATTCTTCAAGATGAAGCCCAAAGCTACCATTGGACCAGTGGGCAAGCCACAGTCCACCCATTTGTCATTTATTACAAAAGGGAAAAGCCTGAACATGTGAGTTTTGTAGTGATTTCTGAATGTTTAGAGCACAACACAATTACACTGTACTGTTTCCAAATAAAACTTATCGACTTCATGAATAGTAGGTTTGGTAACAGGATCAAAAAGATTTACTACTTCTCTGATGGGTCTGCAGCCCAGTACAAAAACAGAAAAATTTTTACAAACTTGTGTAACCACAAAGATGACTTTGACATTGATGCTGAATGGCATTTTTCAGCAACAGCACATGGAAAAGGGCCCATGTGATGACGTTGGCGGAACGGTGAAAATGTTAGCTGCCCGAGCCAGCTTATTACAACGCACTTATGAGAACCAAATTCAGACACCATTTCTGTTGTACAAGTGGGCAATTCAGAACATTTTTTGTGGCAAATTTTATGTATGTAAGTCAAGAAGAATACATAGAAACAGACAGATTTTTGGGAAATCCCTTAAGCAAGTCTCTTAACAGTACAAGGTACTCAGAAACTTCATGCTTTTATTCCTGTCCCCTTAAGTAACTCAAAAGTAAAAGTGAAGATCTTCTCAGAATCAAATGAATCAACAACCAAAAATGTTACAGCATTAAAATACAGACTGCAAATAACAGACGTTAGTGGTTACATTACCGTAATTTAGGGTGACCAGACGTCCCGTTTGTAACGGGATTGTCCCTTTTTTGATTGACTGGTCCCATTGTCCCGACAAAAGTTTAACGGGACGTAAAATGTCCCTTCTTTTTAAATTAATTTTGTAATGTCCCTTCAATATGCATATCCGTGATATATCTTGCATAAGTTTTTATAATTTTCTGTTAGAACAACCAAAACTTTTGCAAGAAATACATGACTCGCAAAAATATCAAAGAAATACTGGTTCAGATCCTGGTTGCGCTGCATCCGATGCAGTGAACTATAAATAAGATTTTGACTCTGAACGTAACTTCTAAGAAATAGGCAAGGATTTGATTGAAGTATCTTTAGAATATTATATGTAAGGTTATGTATAACATGTTCACTTTATTGGTTAAAAATAAAATTTAATTACTAAATTATAGAACATGTAAGTTATAACATTTTATAATTATGGATTCAGTTTTCTCGACAATCCATATGACATGCCTGAGTGTCCCGTTTTTTCATTTTTGAAATATGGTCACCCTACCGTAATTATGAAAACAACTGGTGGCTAACATATGTTTTGGCAAAACAAAAGAGCAAGGATGAAGTTAAGGTTTCTTTTTTATATCCAGCTGGTCCATCAACATCTTTCTCCTACCGTAGAAGTCAAGATATACTATGGCTTCCAGTAAGTTATGTCTTGTGTAAAGTAAACTAGTGAAGCTTTTGAAGACTATATCAAGGATCTACAGTAGTGATTTCACTTCAAAACAGATAATTGTAAGTTTAGAATTAGGCTACATATTAATTTAAAAGTAAGCAAATCAATGCCACATGGTGTTTTTATAATTCAGTTATTAGCAGCAAAACTTTGTGTAAGGCTGAGTTACTGTATAGATTTTTATGTGAACCCATTACAATTCCAAGTTTAAACTTACACAGTCAGTTTATAAACATATATATGGGTTGTTTTAGAATTTTTAAAAACTGCGCATTTTGAAATATAAATCAAATTTTAGATTTCAAATTTGACAAAATACAGTTATTTTAACCCATATTAAGTTGTATATCAAATAAAAGAGCATAGAACATGCTACAAAATGACACCTTTTCCACCTTTCTATCTTAATTAGGAGAGCTGCAATCGTGATTTAAAAATATGCTGATCTTATAATTTTGGGAGATTTCTGAAACTTTACATAGCCATATTTTCAAAACCGGTTGATATACGAGGTCTGTTAGAATAGTATCGAACCTTATTTTTTTCAAAAACCTGATGGATTTGAATCAAGCACGCTGGCATGAGCCAAACTTGAACCTTCGTGCGCATGTGTGAATTTTTTCCCCGCCTGTCGATAGCGTCTGTTGCTGGCAAGCAGCATTTGAGTGAGGTAGTGTGTAGTGCTCTCGTCGTTTTTTCATTGTGACGACTGGAATTTGGTTTCTGGGTCGTACACCAGGACTCGTCACCACTCATTAAGGTGTTCATGAAGTCGGGGTCACTGTTTGTGGAGTCAAGCATGTCATGTGAGACTTCAAGACGAAGTTGCTTTTGCTCCGCCGTCAGCAGCATCGGCATTGAATTTCGCCGCCACTCTCTTCATGGCCAAATCTTCGGTCATGGTTGAATGTGCTGAAAAAGTGATGATGCCCACCTCTTCTGCAATTTCTTGGATACTCACACGAAAGTCCCTCATCACCACAGCGTTCACTTTTCCAATGACCTGGTCATTTCGGCATGTTGATGGCCGACCGGAGTGTGGCTCGCTCACCACCAATGTTTGGCCGTCTTTAAACCGGTTGTACCACTCCTTAATCTGTTTGATGCCCATAGCATCAACACCGAAAGCCGTCTGAATTTTTCGAATGGTTTCCACCAGGGCCCTATTTCATAAAACTCTACAGGTGTGACATATACGACAATTATGTAAATTCTGACAAATTTGTCAATATTTTATGACAATTGTATTTTTCATAAATATTACAAATTTTCCTTACATTACAGGCAAATTAATGTAAATTGTCAAAACTAAAAGAACCCTTTTCATAAACACGACAATTTTATGTCACCTAAAGATTACTTTATTGTACTGTAGATGGCTCTCATATACGCGTGCGATAATCGATCTCAACATCGAATGTGATACCTAAGCAATCGATTATTACTATAGAAAATAATTGATTTCTCTTTTAATGCAAAGTCACTGAAATTGGAAGTTAGGTTAATCCGTTGCCTAAAAACCCTGTGTGGTCTCATGTCTATTTTTTCATCACTTTCACTGCTACCAGTATCACTACTACTAGTTTTCATTATTAACAAGACAATTTAGCAAGACAAAGTTTAAATCACAAAAAACAGTTTGCCACACATTTACATAACCTACTGACTTGGCCTACATATGAAAGATTGCCTGTCACTTCTGTAATGACAATTCTACATTTTTTGTAAATTTGTAAACATGTCAACAAAAATTAATGTTTTATAAATGGTAGGAATCCTAAGATTTGACATATTTGTCAGACTTTTACCTGTGAACTCAAAAGTTTTGAGAAACAACAATATGTAAAATTGTCATACAAATCTACAAAATTGTCGTGACATTTATGTAAAGTTGTCAGCTTTTATGAAACACGCAATTGTCAAAATGTAAACTCGTAAAACAATTATATGTCACCTGTCACCTGTAAAATTGTCACTTTTATGAAATAGGGCCCTGGCTGTCGCCCAATTTCAGACAAATAGCGCTGCTCCAGTCATTCCGTTATTTTCCTTGCAACGACGAGAGCACTACACACTACCTCACTCAAATGCTGCTTGCCAGCAACAGACGCTATCTACAGGCGGGAAAAAATTCACACATGCTCACGAAGGTTCAAAGTCCTCTCATGCAAGCATGCTTGATTCAAATCCATCAGGTTCCCAAAAAAAAAAAAAAAAAAAAAAAAAAAAAAAAAAAAAAAAAAAAAAAAAAAAAAAAAAAAAAAAGTCTGATGCTTTTCTAACAGCCCTCGTATAAAGACAAAATTTTGTATTTTTCTTAGTCTATATAGAGGGCACCTATGTACCAAATTCATTAAAATCTGAAATGGTCAGGTAAAATCACTTTGTTGATTTGACACGGAATGATTCGCACGCTGCTTGAATCTCATTCCAAAGTGTGTCTAGGTTACGTGGTTTATGTTTGTACACCTCATCTTTTACTGTGCCCCATAAGAAGAAATCCAGCGGCGTAAGGTGTGGATAGTGTGCAGGAAACTCGATTGGGCCCTCTGGATCCTATCCACTACCTTGGCAAATTTCGATCCAGGTACCTCTTATGTCCCTATGATAGTGCGATGGGGCACCTTCTTGTGGTAATAAAACTGTATAATGCACGATTGGCAGGAAATATGGAATCAGCAAGCATTGTTTGTACTTTTCATTGTTGAATGATTGTTGGCACGATTGTTGAAACTATTCTGCTGTCACCTGTTGAAGAAATAATATCATTAAATTCTCCCTTGTAGAACGGGAAATAAATTTTCTTTGACAGTTCAAAGTGTTTATTCATTTTTTGAAGCACTCTATATATGATATATAAGGAAAAAAGTGCAAAAATCAAAAGCTTCAAAGTAAAAACACTAATTTTTCGACCTGTTTTCTTAAATTTATCAAAATCTATTAGCTTAAATGTAGATATGAATATAATTAATATTGTAGCTCATTTAATAACAAACAAAACAAGAAAAGGTTGAACTTGATCCGATCATTAATAACTGATATAATGGCTGTTCTTTAATTAGTGGTTTTTTGAACCTTCAAGGGGGCCGGGGCTAAGATCCAGGGGGATTGTTGGGGACTTTTGTAAAAATGTTCCTTGGGTGGTAGTCTATCAGTAGGATAAAATTCAGCTTCACCATATTTATTTCTGAAGTTTGATGTTTTTGCGTCTTCATTGTTGTGAATTTGAATAAGATGTTAAATGTTGTAAATTTGCAATTTTAGTGATCTGTTTATTCAAAACATTGTTTGTGAAATTATTACTTAAGTTATCTTGCTTTAGGCTAATCCTTTCCCAGTGGCGGAATGTTCATTATGAACAGTGACGTACCAACAGTTGATGGGACCTGGGGCACTAATCAATTTGGGGCCCTACCCAGTGTTCACAATTTATACCATTCACACAGTCTACACATATACACGAGAGTAAGCTGCCTAATTCATTTTATTTTGTGGACTCTGAATAAACTATTTAATAATGAATTACTTTTATTAATTTGGAATTCACATGTTTATTTTGCATTAGACATTACATTTTTACCATAAGTTTGCTTGTAGAGTACCAGTACCAGTACTGACGTATGGCCGGAGAAAATCCTCATTAGTATTCAATTCCTTTGACCATGGTATTGAAAAGATAGGTCAACTAGTAAATGGTTGTGATTTCACAATATTATTTTATGTACAAATGAAAGAAAACCCGAACAACAAAGATTTAAAAAGTAGATTAATGATAAACTAAACAGTAACTTACGTAAATTAAACATCCTTCTTGAGCTTTTGCCCCTGCAAATGTATTACATCATGAAAATTACTCATTTTACATTAGAGTTCTCAGGGCTTGGCTTGACAAACGAGATTGCCCTCTCTTCTCTTTGTTGTCGGGCTTCCTGTGTATTATTTTATTACAGTACGGTACTTCTGATGTGGTTGTTTCTAATCTGTATTCTTATTTAATTTAGTGTTAAAAATGTATAATGCTTGTCACTGGTCTGGTAGAAATACATATAATATTTGGAGCCTATGTTCAAAATGGGATATGTGGTCAAACCACCCCTCCTGCCCCTGCCTTGGTACGCCACTGTGTAAACTTACCCTAATTAGGGGGTTGCGCTTAGGATAAAGCATTACAAACAATACAGAAAGTTGTCTGTGTAAATGTGAATTTAGGGAAATAAAGCAAAGCCCCATTTTTGTAATTCTTATGGGAAAAATACCAGCCACCAATTACTTATTGGAAACTGAATAAAATTCTCATTCAAAAGAATGAAAAAATTAATCACTAAAGTTGTTCTTACTTTACGCAAGGACTGTTATTAAGGGAAGCTTCTTTCTCGTTACTTTTATTTGCTTCCATAAAAGTAAAAGGCTTAGCAAGGTAATAATGTAAGTTGTTCTGAACAAAATTACTGAAATGTCCATAACCAGTTTGATTCTGTTCAAACCTGAAAACTTTTATTAAGCTTAAGTATATTTTCTAAAAACATGCAGGAGATTGATTTCATTGGGGTAATTGAGGTGGTAGACAAGAAGAAAGTTTATTGCCTATCAGGAAGGTATTACTGTATGTGATTTTCACCATTTTATTTTAAAAAAATGTTCATAATTTTGTATAGGCTAGTGTTTTGTTTCAGGATTTTTGCATGCTCTCACAAGACAGTTGAGTACTGTTTCTTAATACATGGAGTACATTGTTTACAATTTTCCCATCTTTTTTTTTTATTTATTCACAAAATTTGCAGTGATTATAGTTCACAATGTTTTGTATAACCTGTAATCTGATCAAGAAATGGAACCAATGTAATGTACTGTGGTATAAATTTAGTGAAATTGATAAATTACAGTTCTAATCACAACTGGTATCAGTTAAAAAGTATGTTCCTACACTTCTTGTGGTGATCACATGCTAAATGATGTTTGAAAAAAATAAAGATTTAATTGTGAATACATGGAGACTAAATATTTCGGAATTGCCATTCAAAACACATCCAGAAAATGGGGTATGAAAACCTTTTATTGCATATTCTATGTTTATAGTACCGGAATATGAAAAGACTTTGACAATCATCATTTTTGCAGGAAATTGAATAGGGATTAGTAAGTCTGCAAGCCCAACATAATTATATTTTTCATGTGGTTCCAGATTTGAGTTTTCTGGGAGACAGCTGTTATAATGTACTTTCTGCATTTTACTTAAATATTACTTATATTTAAACATGTATTTATACTTGTATTATTTTCATGTAACTGATTTGTATTTCCTTAATGATGACTGTTATAATGTATTTGCATATCTTGTTGTACTTATATTTGTGTAGTTAAGGGTATAGTCAAGTTTTTAACATGGTGATTTTATATTTTTCAGTAATTTTATAGGGAGTGGTCATATGAAAAGAACAGTCAGTTGTTTGGTGATAGAAATACAGTTGTTAGCTGTGCTTAAGTGGTTGTTGGGTTTTTTGGTTCAAATATGTTGTGCAGTTAAATTGATAACAAAATATACATATATTGGCATTTTATATCGACTAAATGTGTCCCAATTTGAATTCATTAATAAATTAGTAACTTAGTCTCCTGGATTCTATAAAAAATATGGAGTAGCAAAATTGCCATGGCATGCTGTAAAAAAAGTATACATAAAATAGTGAGTACTTTGTATACATTGAGCATAAAGTGTAATATCGATTGATGTACCTTTTTTGCTAATAAAAAATAATGTGGATTGTTATTTTTCAGTAGGTATATGGGCTTTAAAAAATAAACATTAAAGGGCAATTGAAAATTAATCATTCTTAAAAAATCAGGTTAACTGATGTACCAAAGTGCCAGAATCTTTTGTTGAATCAATTATAATTGCAATCATAATATGCAGAACTACAGATTTATGATATCTTCACAATCACACTCTCATAAAATAAAAAAAATAAAAATCCATGTCAAATTGGCTGGCTTCGGGATTTGAACCTGGGACCTCCAGAATACGAGTCCAAGATGTTACCATTTCGGCAGTCTCGCTCAGTTTAACGGTCTGGTTTGATAACCATATGTGAAGGAATAGTGTTATTTGTCAAAGCTAAATATATTGCAACTTGAAATTCTTAAAATATGTCAACTTTTCACAAGATTCAGTAGCAAAGAACTCTGCTAATTATTTCACAGTAATATACCTTCTTTAGGCCTTTATAACAGTATTCATGTAGTACTCAATTTAAACTTGATCAACGATGTAAACAAACATCTGACTGCATTGGAAACAAAGCCCTCTGATAAGAAATGCGGCATTGTAGTATAGACATGATTTTAAAAAACATGTCAACTGTAATTAGTCGTTACTCTGATACCAGTCAACCAATTTGGTCCAAAATAAACAGGATTCTTGCCATGGACATTATAAATGTGTATACCAAGTTTCTTGAAAATCCGATAAAGCGTATTTGAGTTATCGCGCCTTTCTGATATATTACGATAAGAAGGCACTAAATTGGGCATTATTCCGGTACCGGCCAACCGATTTGGTCCAATATCAATAGGTATCTTCCCATGGACGTTATAAATGCATGTACCAAGTTTCATGAAAATCCGATAAAGAGTTTTTGAGTTATTGTGCCTTTAAAATAGACACTAAATTGGGTTTTACTCCAGTACCGATCAACCGATTTGGTCCAATATCAATAAGCTTCTTTCCATGAACATTATAAGTGCATATACCAAGTTCATTAAAATCCAATAAAGCGTATTTGAGTTATTGCACGTACAGACATACAGACGGATGGATGGACAGCTGGACAGACATTTTCCCGTCCCCCACACAATCTCATAAACAGCCATTTCATAAGTACGGGTGGGACATTCTAGCATATTATGACAACTATTTTGGTTCATTATATGTCACAAATAATGAATTAGAACTGGTTCTGCACATTCTGTAAAATGTACCAGTGATGGTGACGGGTGTGACATTTGGACAGATTTCATTACACTTATTTCTTTCTGCCTCTGAACCATATTGCAGGAATGTCATCAAAGTTTTTTGTGTTAACATCCCAACCCATTGGAAGTACAAAATATGATCTAATGCTTTTTTCAAGGCTTGTATACTTGAGCTGGAAAATATATTGTGCATGTGACGGGTGTGACCATGATTGGACAAAGGTTTTTTCTCATGTAGGTTTAATTGAAAATTCTGTGAATTGATTAGCTTCACTATATTTGTTTTATTTTTTCAAGTAAGAGGACTGATAAACATAGGCCTACTGAAATGCATAATTAGATTTTACAAAAATATTTACATAGGCCTAGTTATTGAAAATTTACTTTATCAGTATGACGGGTGTGACGTGACGGGTGTGACATGTCGGATGTGACAACATCAACTTATAACCGAGACTTAAACTAACTAAACTCCGTGGCGCTACATCCCTGGAGGGACTTGGCCTACCACCTGACTGCTGCTTCATCTACCGTAGGCAGATGGTAGGATTGGGGGGCTTGTGGTCAGCATGCCGACGCCAACGGCCATTAATGGTGGTTCTCATGACTGGAGACGCTACTTCTCTATCAAGTAGCTCCTCAATTTGAATCACGAGGCTGAGTGCACCCCTACCAGACCTCCCTACCTCAGAAAAATTCGAGGATGTACCGGGGATCGAACCCGGGCCAACGGATCTGTAATCAGTGTTGCTAACCACAAGACCACGCCGGCGGTCACCGAGACTTAAAACTAGATCTTAATTTGAAAGTCATATACTTTTGTATCACTGTAACATTAATTATAGTAAGTAGCAATTATAATATATCAATAACTGTAAAAATCAATACACACTTTAAATCACAAGTATTAGGAATATTCAGGGAGATCACTAGGTAGTAAAATTATATTGGCATAATCTAGTGATAGTGAACAGAACAGTTTGTCTTCAAGTATAGCTACGGAAACTGAAATTGGCCTTTGCTGTTGATTGGAAATGGTGGTGCTACCTTCTTAATAAGAGCCAATCCATAGTGACAGGTGTGACATTCAGACAGGTTTTATTACACTTTGCACCTTCTGCCTCTCTACCATTTTGCATGAATTTCATGAAAATTTTTTGTGATAATATACCAATCCTGGGGAATCCCAACACATGATCTCAGCATAAAAAAGAATTCCCTTGTTAGTCTTTTTTCCACTTTGTCCATATTTTTAACAGGCTTGTGTAAAATTGTGAAGTGAAGTTAGGCAGTTTTCGTTGTCCACTACTCTAAAATCCTGGACTACTTGGAAGCCTGAGTGCTTCACAAACTTTTACTGAATTGATGTGGATCTGGTTATTCTTGTCACCAGGACATTTTTGTTGTCTCTCATACAAAAATAATATTGTGTAGCTATATTTAGATTGGCTGATTGTTTTTCTGTCTGTTCTCCTTCATTTGTTTCCATGTAGGCCTACTCATTTCATTGGCTGTTAGAGGTATTGTCTGTCTGAATTTCTTAGCAGTTCTAAGATACACAGTTACCAGTACAGAAATCAGGCACAAAATTAATTAGGCTATCACTTCTCACTTCTTTATTGGGGTACAATATCATGCTGCTGGTTGAGGCACTGTGCTACAAACCGAAAGGGCACAGGTTCAATTCCTGATGAGGTTTTTTGAGATTTTTCAATTGGCCTAATTCTTCTGCTGGCACTATGGCCCTGAGGTCGACTCATCCTGTAAGAGAAATGGGTACCAGAAGCAATTCTGGGGTAAAGGCAGCCAGTGCATAAGACTGACAACCTTACCACCATCATGTGCTAAAAGTCTAAAAATGTTGGAGGTTGAACGTTTGAACCCTAAAAGCCTTCATGGCCTCTATAGGGATCACTAGATCTTTACCTCACTTCTTTACCAACATTTGTGACATTTCCACTAGTCACCTATGTCATCCATAGCCAAAGCTGGTAGATTGTAGTTTCTTTGTCTTGCAAAGAAGTTCTGTTCTCTACCACGGAAGTCCAAGAGCCATTTAAAAGAGCACTCAACTTGAGTGCACCTTTCTGTTATTATTTACGATGAAAACATATGATTTATTCAACATCTGCATGAAATAATCACTATACAAAAGCTGCAAAAGGTATTTTACATAAATGTCACACCCGTCACACAACATGTCACACCAGTCACACAACATGTGTCACACCCGTCACATCAAAATTAAGCCAAAATAGTAGGCATTTCAAAATTATATTTTAGGTGTGCCTTTTGTATTGAAATATCTTAACTTTTACCAAGTTTCCATTTTATACAATGATTACTTAGCTTTCTACCCAAACTATTACATGTTTTTAGTGACGGGTGTGACAAGGATACCTTGAAAATTGATTTGATGAATATCTTCACTTAAACTCATCTTAAAAATTTGTTTTATGATGACAAAATCTTCACTTATTTGTGCTTTTGTGGGTGAAATTAAAAATTGCAGCAAATCTACTGATTCCATGAGTATAATGCTGTGCTAGCCAACATGTTAAAATTATAAACTTCAGTCAACGAAAAAAATACACATTTCAGCAGTTATTATTATATAGATACCTTTAATTTAATAGAATTATGAATCTATTTTCAAATTCTACAGTCTTTTCCCTTTACTTTGATATATAACATGTCTATGTCACATAAAAAATAGAAGTAACCACTTTTGTCCACTTTCACATGGATTGGCTCCAATGTTGCCTTCTCCTTCATACTACATGAAAGTATTATTTGTATTGCAAAATCTATTTTGGGTGCGACATCATTTGGACAATTATTTTAATGATGCAAAATAGAAGTTCATTTGATGTACTGCTATTAACGATTAGAGTCGTAGAGCCTATGTCTTAATTAATGAAGGTATGAGGGATTAAATAAAAATTATAAACTGTTTCAAGATTGTCAGAACATTTACCTAACTCTTACAATAATATTTAACAAAACTATCACCATTACGGGTGGGACATTAACGGGTGAGACAAAAAGTCACTTTTTGCTTCTTTACATAGTAATTAACCACACATAGTTTTCGAAGTCAATCTTATACCAAATTGTACCTTAAGATGTATATTTTCTCAAATCAAACAGGTTATAGCTGATTACTCTTGACTCTTAGTTTTAATGAGTGTTAAAATCATGCTATAAATGCCAAAAAAATTAACTACAACGCTATAAATAAGTAATCGACAAATTTTACACATGAAAAAACTTCAAATACATATAATTACTGAATATTCAGTGAATTCTAGGTTTTAGACTTTCATTTGACTTCCTAATTACAGTAGTTTTATAACAACTCTCTTTAAATTGAAAAATTCCCATATTTTATGAAATGGCACTTAATAAAGAAACATACATTACAAAAAACTACTCATTGAACATTTAGTTATTCTTGGAAGTATGCCATACCTTATTTTAAAGAAAATATCCACATCATTTTACTATTTTGTCCTTATTATCTATTTACAATATTCCAAAATCCAAAATTTTTACTTTGAAAGATCGTGGAGGAAACCCTATTTGGATTTGGTGAAATTAACCTTTTCACTACCAATGTTGCTTTGAGGTACATGAACTTCTTTCACTTATTACATTATGTAACATTTAAATTTTCCTCCAAGCCCCAATGAATCTTGAAATCTACATGTTTCTAGTTTTACTTTCTACCAAGAGATGGCAGCTTTCATAAAAAAATAACTGAATTTAAATTATATGCTGTATAATGTACTAAGTGAAACAAATTCATGTAGCTCTCAAGCAACGCTGGAAGAAGTTTTATTTACTTCTATGGAAATAAAGTGCTTGAGGTGGATGCCATTGGTGCCTGGTCATTATAGCGAGTGATTGAAACATACGGTCTTCCTTGAAAAGATTCCATGAAATGTACTACTGTACATTAAACTATTGAACAGCATTAGTAGTTTTTAAACTTATTATGTAAAACAAAATTAACTTACAAAGACATGGTTTCTGTCTCAATGACTTTTCTATATTCAAATCTGTATTTTATAATTTTCTGAGTTGTAACAAGATGCCAACAGTGTAATAGATTAAATTCCAATAAAGCCTTAATGATGTAACATTATAGGTGTTGCTTTGTTTCTCAGGGCTAGGCCCAGCACAGTGGTCATGATGGATTGCAGCAGTTGGGCTGGCTCTCAAAATTTTTAGTTATTCCAAAATAGTAATAGAAATATAGGCTATAGACCTATTATATCTTATTCTGTATATTCCATGCAATTCTATTGGCTACAAAGGAATAGAAATGTTTATTTTCAATCCAAAAATAATAAAACAACCAATGAGTGCTATTCTCTTCCCATGTGACCCACATGGTGTAGAAACATGGTGTCTTTCTCCAAACAGCTGTTTCTCTGCGCTGCAATTATGTGAACATTCAATTATGCGAATGAAATGAAAAATTGAAGTCAAGACAATCAGATTCAGTGCAGACTGTGAATTTACTATAGTGCTATGAGCAGACATTATTAATCTGGCATAAACAGAGAAATGTTCTGGCAAATACTAAAAAGACAAGAGCAGATTATGAGGTCATTGTATACATACCGACTTCCATGTAGATTATAATGGTAATCAATTTTCATAATTTTTTTGAGTGATTGGATTTGAGCCCAGTCTCATGTGCATAGTTGGAAATAATTGTTTGGAAATTATATTTAGTATGACATCTTTTAGCACAAGAACTGCTTAATGCTTCTCCAAAATCTCTAAGGTACTTATGAATAATAAAATAGGCTATATCAGATTGCACTGTAAAAATTCTTTGCTTCAGTTTTTAAAACTTACTTTGTATTGTCAGAAACAACTAATAAATCTTCCTTTTTAGAATTCTTGTTGCTCAAAACTTGGGGTCGAGAACACAGTGCTAAAATACCTCCTGTGTAGTGCACCTTTTCTCAGGAACTAACAAAGCTTGAATTTTTAAAGCATTTAATTAGCATAATTAACATTTTAACACGGGGATTTTTACAATAAGCTATTAGTTTAAAAAATATTAATTTTATCGATGCACATTTAAAAAAATAATTTCACCACATTTTATGATAATAGGATGCTTCCTAATAGGATTTTTTGAAAATCCCTGAAAATTTGAAGAAAATGCTGAGAAAAGTTGCAATGTTTCTAAAAAAAGTAGTTTCTGGGAATCGTGTAGTGAAGTTTACGTTTACTTTTTAGTACATCCCAGTTCCATATGCTGGATTATCTTGGTCATCTTGCATCTCATCCTCTGGTCTTCTTCTGGTACTCCTTCTCTGCCTTTCTATATCTTTTACAGCCCTATCTAGATCCCTAATCCTCAGGAACAGCCATATATATGCGTCAGCTCAAAATTTGCTCAATTATGATGTCATAGAGGTGAAATTTTCAAAATATAATGCGATTGTAATATTTTACGGAAATAGCTACAGAATTTTATCCATGTATTAGAAGAAGTAATTCATCAAACACAATTGCTGTATTGAAATTTTTCTCAGTGATTCAAAAGTTATTGCTCGCTAAAGGTATGGTGTGAGGAGTATGTACTATATACAACCGACATCTAGAATCTCCTAGTATCTCATGCTTTCACTGGCCCTATCAGTGTAAAGTTCACTTTTAGCACATTATTGCCTGTGGGAGCTGTCACTGAACTCCTGTAGAGATGAGACAAGGGTAGCAGCAGCACTTGAAAAGTCATGCTAAATCTCGTTCTTGCTGCACCAGGATTGGTGATAGCCAAGATGGGATGGATCTGTAAAGGCTTTTGTTTAGGACAGGGCAGTACCATGCTACCATATAACAGTTTTGCTATTTTTAAATTTTCAATAATACTTCTATAACTCATAAGGTAGCCTATAATTAGTTTAGCGGTGAAAAGGTTAAACTTTGTTTACAGAATTGCCACAAAGTTATAAAAAATATTCATGGCTTTTGCTTCAAATAAAATGCCGATACATGTGAACAGTGACAATTCTTCGTGAGTAGCCTACCCCCAAGTAGTGTTTACAAAAAATAATTATTTAATATACTTATAGACAAGATAACAGATTGGCACTGATGGCATTGGAAAGAGGAGATTTCAAAGGATAATAAAACATCAAAAAGTGAAAATTAAAAAATCCTATATAGGTGTTCCGGATCCCCTTAACGATTTAATGTTAAGATACAATAATACTTACATTAAGAAAAAACCTGAAGTTCATATCCAAGCTAATACCTTTTTAATTTTCTTATGTTATTATAAGGTGGCATAATTAATTCAATATAAAAAGAATTCCCTGTTCTTTGTTCAATAGAACAAATCAGCTGTTGCTGATGCTTTCTTGGTGTTGAGAATGGACAATGGTTTCTTGGGCTTCCATCTGGCTTCCCAAGCTTTCGGCAGTTTGCTTCACTGCAATCTTCTGGGAGATGTTAATACAGAATAGGCAAAGAAAGGATAGGTGGAGCAGAGGCCAATAGGAAAACAAGGATTTGGAACAGATAGATGGAGAGCACTGTTTGATTGGGAAAGAAAAATTAAATGATTAATAGTAATAGTAGGCGTAATTTACAGGTGATGTGTAAATGGCTCTTTTCATGGCCAATGCTCTATTTGGGAGTGAGAGAAACCAATACTTGCTCCCATGCCTGACTAAGGTGTAGATCTGAATTTCCAAGGCCTCTGCTGTGGTTCATCCCCAGTAGTAACTCTGCCTCCCCAGGATCTCGTCTGATCAAATTGGATCTTGTTGCTATTGTCGACAAAGTGCTAAAGGATTGCATACATTACTTCTCTGTTGCTTCTGCTGTGTTCATGCATCTCTTTACTGCTGCACTTACATTTTTGTTTTTTAATACCCAATATAGTTTGTGTATAATACAATAACTGTATTGTTAAAGTAAAGCGAATAACAATGGTCCAATATTGTGTAGAGCAAAAGAAATGTAATAATTAATTAATATATACTTCATACTGTACTTCTCTTCAGGTCTCATATTACTTTTTCTTCACATGATACACTATGAGACAGAAAAAGTTGCTCACATTTGTATTTTCCTTATGCTTATTTTATGAATCATATTTAATGAAAGTTCATATTTTTTTTGTTTTTTTATTAAGGAATATTCCACAATACAATGGTTTTCCTTCATCCCATAACAATCTTTTGCCTCCATAAGTACCTGTCCATAGCATCTTCTTCACTTAATCCTTTTCTCGCCATACTCCTTTTCACCCCATCCCTCTTCCTCTTGGGCTTCCCCCTTCTTCTTTTTCCTTCTACTTTCCAATCCAACATTTTCTTGGGTATTCTATCCTCTGTCATTCTGAGTACATGTCCATACAATCTCAAGCGTCTTTCTTCTACAATTTCCAAAATATTCTTTTCAACTTGCATATTTCCCTTATTCTATTATTCCGAATTTGTTCTTTTCTGGATTTTCTTGCAGAACGCCTCCAAAAATCCATTTCTAATACCATTAATTTGTTTGCTTGTTGTCTACTTACAGCCTTACTAATAAAAGCTGCTTATACCTGCGTTGAACGGTTGTTTGGTTGTTCACCGTGCAAGTTCTGCATAAGCCGCATTACCAATAATAGGTGTGTAACTGCCGAGTTTACACTGGGTTTGTACGTCCAACGTCATCAAATACGTCATGCTTTTCATGACGTTACTAGCCTCAGGCTATGAAGGGACTGCTGAACGCCATCTATCGGTGTAGCGGGCAAACAACGATGGATCGTCTGCAGACTAATTGTAGTTTCAGTATTTCATTATATTGTTTTCAGAAAGCTGTAATCATGGGTACAAGTATGGAAATATGTCCCGCAAACAAGGAACAATGTTTATAATTCCGCAAAAGCAGCTCAGAATATGCGTAGCCTCAAAATTCATCTACTAAACGACCGGCTGTTACGGATATCGGCCATCTTGATTATTTACGTCAAGTTTAAACAAGGGAGCCAGGCTGTGTAAAGGTTGCACACATTCAGCCTTATGCAACGATTATTAGTACACTTTTTCTCCTCAGCTGTGTATATTCCTGGTATAAATGTTACAACTGGATTATTAGTAAGACTGTTATGGTCCAAGTTTCAGCGCCATATAATGTTGTACTTTGGAATAATGCCTGATATATTAATTTTTTAGTTCTGTGTAAAATATTTTTACTCCATAAGATTGAATTTAGCATTCCTATAATTCTCTTCCCATCCGTTATTCTTCTTTGAATCTCTAAATTTGTTGTTGCATCCTTTTGTATAATAGACCCTAGATATTTAAAATATTCAACATGTGCAATTTCTTCTGTATTACATATTAACTTTTCTTCCATTCACAAATATTGAGTTTTATTGAAATTTATTTCTAATCCCCATATCCTGTACTCTTCTACCAACTTTCTGATCATATATGACACATCATCTGTATCCTCAGTAATTATTACTTGATCATCCACGAAAAGTAGTTTATGCAGGTATGGATGAATTTGAATTCCCATATATCGATATTTCCTAGTCCAGTTTTGAAGAGCCATATCAATATATATTTTGAACAATGTTGGAGATAAGCAACATCCTTGCAACAGTCCTTTTGATGTATAAAATTCTTCTGATAATTTGAAACCCATCTTTATTTGTTTTGTGAGTATATTGATTTTATAATGTTGATAATTTTGTCACTTATACCTGTTTTCTTCAGAAGTCCCATAATAATATTTCATATTTCTAATATGTGTTATTTATTTATAGATGACAATGGATGAGAAGTACGTGGAAAGCATATGGGCTTTGCTGAAAAATGCAATCCAAGAGATACAAAAGAAAAACAACTCTGGACTCAGCTTTGAAGAGCTCTATAGAAATGCATACACCATGGTACTTCATAAACATGGTGAACGTTTATATACAGGATTAAAGGAAGTGGTTACGCAACATCTAGAATCAAAGGTAATTCAACATTGAGTTCTGATTGTGTTTTAAAAATCTGGTTTAACTTTTCCTCTGAGTTATTTTTAGTCAGGAAATAAGTCTAAAATTTAATGTAAAATATATGATATTAGAAAATAATATGATCTGCAACATACCATGAAGATATTGTCTTAAGCGATATTTATTTGCAGGTAGATATGTTTGGTCTCCTCAACTGAACTTATTACAGTAAAACGTCCGTTAAAAGACCATTCATGGTTCCACAATAAATTGGTCTTTTGGAAGGGTGATCTTTTAGTAAGGGGGATGTATTTGATGTAAAAACAAGAACTTTAAAATGTGTAATGGTTTGCAAGACATCAGTTTTTGTTATTTCAAAACCTCAGATACTCTGCTTTCATTTATTCAAGTATTGGTCCTTGCATAAAGAAATTGCCAATGCTTTTTATGCATTCTTTTTTATTATGTAACTTTTTAAACTGTCTCTTAGTGTTAAAAATGTAATGTATATGTTCTGAGCAATGCAATGCAATGCTTGTCAGTGGAGGGGATTTGGAATACATCTTCCAGCCTCCCTCATTTTTGTTTCCTCCACATTTATGGCCTAATGTCTAGCCATAACAGTACATATTTTCCAGAATTCAATCAAGCGTTCAAAACATTGTTTGACCAACTGCACACTCATGTAGCTGATATTTTCTTGTAAACATTCGAGAGCTACTTACAGTGTTGAGACACAGAGAATTTTAAGCAGGTGGTTGCTAAGCAGGGTTGGCAATTATTTTCCTACCCCCAGTAAATATCATGGTAAAAACCGGTATTACCATCCTGGGAAATATATAGTTTTGTCCACATGGGAAAAACTCATAACTGAAGAAAATTTCAGTTATTAAATTTTTTGAGAAGGCCTAATCTATACCATTATTGCAACTTCTAATGTAACAAAATGTACTTTTTAAGTCTTATTGTCATTATACAATACCATTCCACTATCATAAATTATCAGAGCATCACACATTCGACACCCATTCACAACTTAATACACTTCTAATCCCTCAACACAGAACAACCTTGCAGTCATTATCCTTAACCATCACCACCTCTCGACATTGGAACAGTTTTCCACATGACGTTAGAGCCTGCAGGACCATATCATTGTTCAAATCTAAATAACTAAATTATTTACATATTCCTGAAAATGCTTAGCTCAATTATTTACTTAGTTTTATTAATATATATATATATATATATATATATATATATATATATATATATATAATTACTTTACTTTAAAATAGTGATGTCAATTTGTATATCCTTATATCCTTGTAATTACATTGTGAGAATTATTACTAAGGTGACTATTTCTGTAAATAATTATTAATGTATCTCAAAACTTATCTTATTTATTTTGTGTAACATTACTTATAAGATCACTTATTTTATAATCAATTACGGCCTTAACTCTGCCAGGTAAAATAAAACATTATTATTATTATTATTATTGTTATTATTGTTATTATTATTATTATTATTATTATTATTATTATTATTATTATTATTATTATTATTATTATTATTATTATTGTAAATGTACTGTAATTAATGGCAACCTCCGTTGAAATATTTTTATGTGACTAAAATGATACAGGCTAGAATAAATTGAAAGTGTCATGCTATGACTTGATTCCATTGAGTACTTCTATAAAATATAGAAGAATACTGGTAATACATAATTTTCATATATACTGACTTTTTCACCAGTCTCAGAAATTGCTATATTCATAAAAGTAAATTTTGAGGATGAACACTAAAGCAAATGAAATTCATCATGTTTATTCAGAAACGTCAAGTGTACATACAACTCTTGTTTTTAAAATTGTACTGCACGTAGTATCCTACATTACTTAAAGTATGACAAGAAAATGTTAAATTACTCCAAAATTAAAGTAGGTTCTACACAATGTAATTAAAAATGCAGTGGTGGAATTTCTAAATATTTACCATTTTAAAGTTTAATTTCAACATCATGTAACAAAACACTAATATAGAGGCTGGTTGTAAACATTATCTATTTCAAATTTTGTTATGAATAAATGAGAAATTTGAAAAAAAATATGCTTCGAAGATGCAGATGATGCAGGACATCCTTGAAGGTGTTCCATTAGTTCCAGAAAGTTTGTATCAGTTCCACTTTTTTTTTTTTAAGATTCTTCCACCACACAGAGACAGAAGGTGACACGCTACTAGTAATATAAGATGAAAAGTATGTCTTTGGAAAAGGCTCCTCTTCTGATTGAAACTGAGCTGTGCATTGCAAATACTGTGAATTTATAACTTATTTATATTTTTTAGCCAGGACTTCAGTACTCCAGCTTGGCTACTATAGCCTCTATAAAACAAACAATAAAAGTAAATAGCCTATTTCTGTAGGTTTATTTATTGCAAAATGGGATTATAAAGCTTGATATTATTACATTATGATTATGACATTTGTTTTAAAACTATATCTCAAGAAATTACACAGAAATGTTTTGGAATAAGAATATAATCCATAAAGTTGGAATTTGTTAATATATGATAATGTTTTAAAGTTTTCCTACTTTTGCCTGGTATTTACCAATTTATCCCAGTATTTACCAGTTTTTATTTTTTGGACAGGAAAATACAAACCCTGTTGCTAAGTAGGATGGGCTTGAGCACAAGTTTTACTGTCTAATATATTCAAAATACGGTGTTAGTTCCTGATGGTGTTAGGTTGTATTTTTCTTTTGTAACTCTGAAGTATGCTATACGGCTATTACTGCCCTGATTTGTTACTGCTTAACACTGTACCGTTGCTCTATTTATTACATTTCATATGACCTGATGTTTCGAAAACAGGCCTTACAGACTGGTACAGATTCTGTAATCTCAATTTGGAATGATACTCACCCTCTTTACAGAATGAGATAATATTGTTTGTAACTCCATTCCATGCCAGTGTATTGTGTACAGACAGGTCTACAAGCACAGATTATTCTTGCAAATAATGCCAGTAATTTCAGCACATAGGCCTAGAATATAGTAACATGTATGGTAATATAAGTGCTCTCATTAAAAGAAAACTGTTGTGAAACCTAATTTCCTCTGCCCAAATAAAGTTTAATGTATAATGTATGACATTCTCTTCATGTAAATTGGTTGTAAAAATTAAGAAAATGTCATTACCATCCCTGAAGGATACACAACACAAACAAAATCTGATTAATGCACTCACATAACTTTCTAATCATGGCCAATAATACATCTTTCACATTTCACATTCTGATATATAGTAAGATGCCATATTGCAAGGAGCGCGTATCCAGTTGTTTCAACCTGATCCATAGCTTTATTGTTCACCAGGCAAGATTGGGTTTCTACAAACAGTGGGTGGCTTATAACTACCCTTCAGAGGATTTTTGAAAAAATATGTTCCAAATAAAGATTTTTGCTCTTAATATAAGCACCACGTGTACAAAATTGAAACAAAATCATTAGAACTGTTTTAGAGAAAATAGCAAAAAACAAAATTTTCATGTTAAGTGGCATTAAAAGTAAGAGAAAGTAGTTGCCAATCTTTGTGTTGCATCCCCAGAATATGCCTAACCCAAATATGACATTTTTTCATATGATTTTTCATTCTGGAGCTTGGCTATTCCCACACACACACACGTTTTTGGTAGAATTTTTGGATTCACATACCAAAGCAATAAAATGTACAAAGTTGCTGCCTCATTCAATAAACTGAAATACAAAATTGCATACAGAACAAACAACACTCTGAAAAACACCTCACAAACAGAAACACACACAGACAAATTTAATTCAACAGGTATATACAAACTCAAATGCCAAGACTGCCCCATTTTAAACATAGGCCAAACAGGCAGATCATTTCGAATCAGATACAAAGAGCACATCAAAGCTATCCACCAAGAACAAAACAAATCAAATTTTGCAGAACACATCATCACAACAGACCACAATTATGAAAACATAAACACAGACATGGAAATACTACACATCACACATAAAAGCAAGAAATTAAACACATTAAAACAATTTGAAATCTACAAACACAAAATCACACCCAACATTTGTTTTAAATAACCAACTCAATTTCAAATTGCTTCCCAAAGGAAAATGCTCTTTTCAGAGCAACAAAATCAAGATCCTACAGTGGAATGCCGGTGGATTATCACAGGCAAAAAAGAAAAAACTGCATAAGATTATGGAAGACAAGGTGTAGATGTAATAGCAGTCCAAGAAGCAAACGTAACTGCAGAAACTCTGAAGTATTGCATTCAGGAATTGTCACACTCATATTCTACCTAAATCTAGACAAGTGGCTAGCGGCATCCTAATTGCAGTACATAAAACTATAACCCACAAATTTAAAGTAGTAAAAGAAATGAAACCAGATGATAAGTTAGAAGTGGCGAAAATAGATCTCTGGAAAGCTAACCAACATTTTAAAATTTCTGCAATATACAATCCACCTAACAACAACCCAGATACTAGCATATTAGAAGTGGGTCCTAAAACCATATTAATTGGAGATTTTAATGCTCATGCAAAGGAATGGGGATATTCCAGCTTTAACACACCTGGCAAAACTATGACTTCATAGCAGCAAATACGATAGAACTACTATATAATACAAATGATACACCAACTTTCCTACACTACAGTGGCTCTACATCTAATCCAGACCTAACATTGATCTCTTCAGACATAATCGACAAAGCATCCAGGAAAATCATTGTCCACCCAGGATGTGGCCATAGAATCATAATTACATCTATTAATATACTCCCAGACAAAAACCACAAATGCTCCTGGAACTACAAAAAAGCCAAATGGAATAAATTCAAAGAAATGACCGAAAATCTAAAACTCACCAATTTAAATTAAGAAAGAGAGAAAGCTAGAATAAAAGCTGAACAAACACATAACCCTCAAGATGTACAAGAGTGGAGAAAAAGAGCTGCGCTACTCAAAAAAGAAATCACCATATCCAAGAAACAATCATTTCAAACCTTTCTGGCAAAACTAGACTACAGAAAAGACAACAAAAAAGTACATAACTTTATTAATACCCTAAATAACAAGAAACCAACTATTAGGAAAGAACCAATCAGAGCAATAAACAACAAAATATTAACAAATGAAAAAGATATAGCAGAAGCTTTCACAAAACTATATACCAAATCAACCCCATCACAAAAACAGACAAAAGTGAAAGAAAGGAAAATGAAAGAAACCATAAAGCAGAACTTCAAATATAAAACACAATACATCTTCAATGCAAATTTTAACCTACAAGAACTTCAACAAGCAATCCACCAACTCAAAACTAACAAAAGTCCCAGACCAGACCACATCATGGCAGAAATGATTACACACTTGAGTAGAACAGGTCTGAGTGTTTGTCTACAACTATATAACCTAATTTGGAATACCACCGTCCCATAAGCATGGAAAAAAGCAACCATAATACCCATACTGAAGCCTCAGAAAACTGCAGAAGATATCCAAAACTACAGACCAATATCGCTAACAAACATTCTTACGAAAATTATGGAAAGAATGATCTGTGCTAGGCTAAATTGGTTCCTAGAAACCTAGAACTTAATTACACCAGCTCAAGCTGGTTTCGGAACCTACCAATCCACGAGTCAACAAACAGAAAAAGTAAGCCAAGAAATAAAAGATGAATTAGACAAGAAGAAATCCATCCTTGCAGTTTTCATAGATTTCAAATCTGCCTATGACTCAGTATGGTGAACTATGCTAATCCATAAAATGACAAAAATGGGCATAAATAACAACATGCTCAAATGGTTTTACAACTTCCTAACCCGAAGACTATGCACTACTAGATATGGAAATGCAACATCCAAATATAAGTTATCAAAGAAAGGCCTTCCCCAAGGATCAGTGTCTAGCACAACCCTATTTAATCGAATGATCAATGACTTTCCAGCTAAACTGAATCAAGCACCACATATTAAATCAGCACTATATGTAAATCTGCCTTTGACTCAGTATGGCGAACCATGTTAATCCATAAAATGACAAAAATGGGCATAAATAACAACATGCTCAAATGGTTTTACAACTTCCTAACCCAAAGAGCATGCACTACTAGATATGGAAATGCAACATCCAAATATAAGTTATCAAAGAAAGGCCTTCCCCAAGGATCAGTGTCTAGCACAACCCTATTTAATCGAATGATCAATGACTTTCCAGCTAAACTGAATCAAGCACCACATATTAAATCAGCACTATATGTAAATCTGCCTTTGACTCAGTATGGCGAACCATGTTAATCCATAAAATGACAAAAATGGGCATAAATAACAACATGCTCAAATGGTTTTACAACTTCCTAACCCAAAGAGCATGCACTACTAGATATGGAAATGCAACATCCAAATATAAGTTATCAAAGAAAGGCCTTCCCCAAGGATCAGTGTCTAGCACAACCCTATTTAATCTAATGATCAATGATCTTCCAGCTAAACTGAATCAAGCACCACATATTAAATCAGCACTATATGCGGATGACTTGGTTATTTGGACCTCAACAAATAACAATAACCATGAACAACTTTCTAACCAAATGAATTATGCACTGCACAAATTAGATGAATGGTCCCAAGAAAATGACATGCAGATCAATGTTGACAAAACGAAATATCAAATCTTTACTCTAAGTCATCACCTACTGGTAATAAACATTAAGCTACAGAACAAAAACATAACTCAAACTGAAAGTTCAAAATACCTAGGAATAACCTTCGACAAAAAACTAACATGGAAGCATCATGTAACAGAAGTCACAGAAAAGGCAAGCAAGAGACTCTCAGTCCTAAAACGACCTGCTCGATGTAAATGGGGAGCTCTAGATCAGTACTAAAAACTACTTACTCACATCAAGCCTGTCCTTCAATATGGATGTGAAACCATTGTTACAGCAACCAAATCAAACCTGGATAGAATTGAGAGAGTGCAAAACCAAGCACTAAGAAGTATAACAGGTGCAGTCCCATCCACCCCTATCAAAGTTCTACAAGCCTTCACAGAAAACCCTTCATTCCAATCTGACAGAGAAAGGAAGAGTCTCCTCCTGTATGAAAAAGTAAAAAGAATACCAAACATTGAATATTGGAGAAATTACACAGAAACACCACGTAATCTCAAGACACAAGAAGGCTTCATACAGAATGTTAAACATCTACAAACAGTATGCAACATACAGCTGGAAAAACCAGAAAAACTGCTTGTCCCACCGAATCCCCTCAACAAAATTACAATTAACTACAACATAGACTTAACAGAAAACATCAGGAAACAAGATACTGATCGCAACTGGCAAAAATGAATTGCCTGGAAACCATTCATACTAGATACCCAGAGAAAGAACGGTTACAGATTTATACTGATGGCTCATTAATGAGTAATAATAACAAAGCAGGAGCAGGAATATTTAGAAGTCTATTTAGCTTCTATTTAACCCTAGGCACAAACTCTACACATTTCGACGGAGAATTGGAAGCCATTAACTTAACCCTAAAACAACTTTTCTACAATTATACTGCCTTCAAGAATGCTGTTATCCTCATTGACTCAAAATCAGCCATACAAGCAATAGCAGCCAACAACCCTGCAAGCATACGTGTATCTGAAATTCAAGATTCTATCAAACACCTACAGAACTTGCAGAAGAAAATAGTACTACAACGGATCCCCTAACACTGCGACATACAAGGCAACGAACAAGCAGATTTCCTAGCGAAGAAAGGCACTAAGATCCAACAGTCTAGAAAGCAAACAATGCCATTCCATTCCACAAAGATACTCATTAATAAATCCATCAAACAGAACATAAAGAAAGAAATATACCAAGAAAGTGAAAATAAAAAAATGGAAACCTCTAGTCACACAGACAAACCTGGTACCAGACAGCCCCAGAATGAATGCAGTAGCACTCTTCAGACTGTATACAGGACACGACTGTTTGGCAGCACACCTACACAAACTCAATATCTACAACTCTCCAAAATATGTTCTTTGCGAACAACAAGAATCTGTTATGGACAGCGAGCACCTACTACAGTGCAGAGCTCAGACTTATCTACACACTACTGTGAAGCAAGACAGCTGATGGAAGAGCTCCAACAAGCTGGGCATTAGCAACCAACCAACCAACCAACCATTTCAGATCACACATGCTATTTGACACACTAATACACACAGACAGTCAAACCAAACCCCAATCACCTACCCCCACCATAACAAATACCCTCACAAACACCTGCTCTGGAGACCTGCTGATGATGCAGGAACACCACCTGGGAACGGCCGTCCAGAAGTTTACCAAGGTAAATAAAGTGCATTAAGGGAAGTGTTTTTATTCAAACTATTTAATACACAACGCTAAAGCCAGACACAAGAATGAGTATTTTACAGTTTTTTGTTAACACTTTTTCTTGTTCCTTGAAAATTTTAGAAATATTTTGGAGGTTATGGTATACTGTTTGCTTATTTTCATCAGATGTGATGCTGATAAATATTATGTATGTGATAATAATACTGTGTGTTGATATAATTTGCAGGTTAGGGAGGATGTCCTTAAAGCTTTATATAACAACTTTCTACAAACGTTAAATCAGGCATGGAACGATCATCAGACATCCATGGTAATGATACGTGACATTTTAATGTACATGGATCGTGTGTACGTCCAACAGAATGATGTAGACAACGTTTATAATCTTGGTCTCATCATATTTAGGGATCAGGTAAAGTTTTGTCTGACAAACTCTCTTATCTATTTCTTAATAAATATTTGATCTTAGCTGCATAAGTTGCAGATTATATTTCTTTATATACTGGAATGCTTGAAATCATACTCATAATGAATGAATGTCAAAGCATAACTACACCGAAACTTACCCTGAAATTTCTAGTGGCAGAATTGTACAGATACAAGTCCTGAAATGAAAGCCAGAATTCTGAATGATAATACAATAATAAGTATGCAGCTGAACAACCCTGCTGTAATATGCAGCAACTAGTGCCAGTATTGCCCTTTTGTGCTCCTGCATAATCCATAGGTTGTTTAATCTAACAGATAGATATTAGGAACATATTCCTACCATTTATATGTGTTTTGTGATACTTGAAACTAGATAATAGTAAGCCACATTTAGAGTAATATTGAGATTCTTGCATTTCTTGTGTTTGCTAGAGCAAAGGACTATAAAAGCAAAAGGCTGAGCATACCATCTCTTGGTCTCTTCAAATACTGCTGGACCAGTGATGTTCTATCCTCAAGCATCCCAATAAAAAAGTGCTCAGAGGGTGTCTTACCATTAGGCCTTTCTAGTCTTAATTTAAGGTTATAGTCAGTAGAAAGAGGCAACAGATTTTTTCCCATGAAGTCTTGTTTCATAGCATATGAATTATGTTGTCAAAATTGGAATGCTTCTGTAGTCCAGACAACGAACGAAAAATAAAAGAAAAAAAATTGTGTAGTTTTGAAATTTGTTAGAGTTGTCCGGGGGACTGTCCTGAACAACATACTAAAATTCTCTGAGGACGGGGGATGAGTGGGGGGCAGGGGGGCCCATAGAAGGTCCCTTTGTTTTTTGCTTATATCTAAACATCAGTGCATCTTAGAGAAAAAGTTACTTTGATCAAAATTCAAGCTAATAAAATTTCTTACAAGTTTGATCCTATACATTTTTTTTTCTATTCCCATTAGCTTTTGTGATATCTGCCAGCAAAAATAGCAAATTTTCGAAAAACACTCGCTTCACACTTTTTGACACATTTTACCTTCTAATGCTTCAGCCCTTAGGTTTACAACAATGCCCTCATAAAAGAAATTGTAGGACAATAAATTTCCTTTAAAACGAATAGTCATTTGTTATTTTGTTATAGCAATTTTAAGTTCCGGACAGATCTCGAGATTTCAAAACAAAACTGTACATCACACTTTCTCTTTTTAGTTAGGGGTTATATCTTGTATATACATATCTTTGTGTACACTTTGTTACACTGTATATTGTGTATTTACAAAGTTAAACATGTCAAGAAGGTAATTATATATTACACAACCATTCATTAAAAATCTGATCACAGTGCAAATACATGGGGCGTGAGCAGGGATGGGGGCACATATAATGTCTTTTCTCAGTTTTCCATAAGTAGGCCTAACTGAAAATTTACGTGTTCTAGCAGAAAATAGTTTATGTACAAAATTAAACTACATAAAATTTCCTACAAAATTGGTTTACCTTGTATTTCTGTAGGGTTCATGGTTCAGGAAATAATAGGAGATGAAGTAGGACAGTTCTGGAAATTCATGTTTTATATATTATATATATATGTATATGTATATTATATTATGTGTATTGAAGAGACTGGCTCAAGATAGGAAGAACTGGAGAATTGCATCATACCAGTTGTAAAACTGATGACTACAGAAGAATGTGTGTGTATATATATATTACAAAACGAGAGTAGTTAACATTTACAATGACACGATACCAAGCAAACTAGTTCTTAGAAAAATATAACATTACACATAAAACTCATTATTAATGTAAAACTTAGAAAAATCACATGGTATGTGGAATAATAGAATAGAATAAAATAAAATTTTATTTACACATACTTTTACATACATAGTTAACTAAATCCACTTTTTATGTCTCTTATCTATAAGTCTAGCACTACCCATTAAGAAACCCCTCATACTATAACCTCTAGGATTTACGTGTGACTTAACTGGTTAACTTATCACAACTTTCCTGATTATTTTCTATTTCTTAATTTTTCTCATACACTTCTCTTTCATTTTTCCTAAATACTCCTCTATATTCCTAGTCTTTTCTTCTCCTCTGAATTTCAACATCTTGATTATTATCTCCTTATGAAATTTATCCCACTTTGTCTCCCATATTCTTCTCCCATATTCTTCTCTCCACCTTCTTACCCCTTCACATTCCGTTAAGTAGTGTGATATTCCTTCCTCTTTACTACATAGTACACAACCTTCCTCTCTGTCCTTCCTTAACCCTTTCAGATATATTACCCCTGTTCTCATCCATGCATGTCCCTCTCTTCCTTGCTTATCACGACAATCCACATATTTCTCCCTTCCCCACTCTGTTTTGATTACTCTGTATAATCTCAAAGAACTTTTGTTTACAAAGCTTGCCCAGATCTTTTGTCTTTCCATGTCCTCTACTCTTTTTCTTACTTCCCTCCAAAATCCTATTTTATTACAATCTCCTCGTTGCCAAATATCCCCCTTCCAACTTCTTCCAGTATCCTTTTAATTTTTTCCACCCAATTATCATGTCTCCTTCCTTCATTTAAATACTTCATACATTCTTTATATGTGTTATCATCATCCATATTTATATTGTGATACCAATATTTCAAAATTCTTTCTACTATCATTCCTTTCCTTCCTACCCTTCCTAGCTCTGCTAATGCCACTCCCATTGGTGACCCCCTAGGTAGGCCTAACACTTCTCTACAAAACATCGTAGTACAAGGTCAACTTTCAACCACCCCTTTGATGCCCCCACATTTCAACCCCATATAACACTTTTGCTTCCACCACTGCCTCATATATTCTCTCTAACCATATAACTGAGATATTTGGAATGTTATACATACATATTCTAACTGCTCTCATAGCTGCTTTACCTACTACTACCATTTTCTTCTCATGTGCCTCCCACCCCCCATTTGCAGACATACTCATTCCCAAATAGTCAAATTCCTTCACTACATCCAAAGGTTCACCATTATATACCACTACTCCTGTTTCCTCAGTTTACAGCCTTTTTTGAAAACCATTACCTTTGATTTTTTAATGTTTATTCTTAAATCCCATTCTGAACAAAACATTTTTAATTTAATCAATTGCCCATTGTAGCCCTATTATTGTTACTGCTCCAACTACCAAATCATCTGCATATAGGAGACCAGGAATTTGTCTTTTTCCGATTACTGTATAATGTGGATTACATTTTTCTACTCTTTCCAAAATGTCATCTATAAATAAATTAAACAATATTGAACTTAATTTGCATCCCTGCCGTAAACCCAATTGTTGATCAATATATTCCGAAATTATGTTTTTTTTGCATCTCACACACATTTTTATCCCTTCATATAACTTTCTGATCCCAGAAATAAATTCTTCGCTCACACCTTTAGCTCTTAATTTATAAACCAGTGCCTCCCTATTAATTAAATCAAAAGCCTTTTCAAAATCTGCAAAAAACATATACACACTTCCTCTTTTTGTATTTAAATATTTACTTACAATAGTTCGGAAAATCATTATATTATCAATTGACCTTCTTCCTTTCCTAAATCCTGCTTGAAACTCAGACAATTTCCCCTCTCCTTCAGTCCACATCTGCAGCCTTTTTGCCATTACTCCTGTGTATATTTTGCTTAATATGGATAGCAAACTAATTCCCCGTAATTCTCTGGCTTTTATATATCTCCTTTTCCCTTGTATAATGGAACTATCATACTCGTCTTCTAGTTTTTTGGCATTATTTTCTTTACCTTCACTTTGTTCAGTAAATCAGTTATTATACCCATACTCCTATCTGTACAAGCTAACATCTTCCAAAATTCTCCTGGTATGCCATCTACACCTGTAGCCTTGTTCCCTTTCAAAGTTTTGATTTGAAATTCTACCTCTTTATTTGATATTTCTTTATCCAGACAGTCAATCTTTCTAGGTGCTGGCTCTCTCTACTCCACCTCCCTCCTGCCCCTACTAGTTTTCCAAAATACTCTATCCACTCTCTAGGTGTTACCAAATTTACCGTTCCTTTATTCTTACAAAGATTCTTTGCAATCCCCCATATCTGCTTATTATCCTTAGATTTCACCGCTTCCTTGACCTGTTTGCATACCTTCATATGCCATTCTTTCTTTTTTGCTTCCATCAAACATTTATAACCCCATTTACACAACACAAAGGTTTGTCTATCCTCGTTTGATTTTGTTCTCCATCGTGTCAATTCCCTAAATACTTGTTTTTTTACTCTTTTACATTCCTCATCAAACCAACCCACCTTCTTTAAATTCCCCTTATTTTTCACTTCCATTGTAACCCCTGCTTTTCTTTATATTGATTCTAATCTTTCTGAAGCCAGCTGTATATCCCCCGAACATATAGCCTCTCTGACTCCCACCCTTATTATTTCACTCTCTTCTGTATTTATATTGTGCCAACATTTTTCCCTTGCCTCCTCTTTCCATTTAAAACATCTTATAGTTTTTGTTCCCATTGATGAATTACTTTATGTTGCTTCTTTCCTGCCTATGTTCACTTTTAACATTAACGGAAAATGGCAACTGTCCACTACCTCATTTAATACCTTAAAGTCTGCAAGTCTCTCATCGATTCCTTCACTGCACATAGCATAATCAATCACAATTTGTCCATTAGCATTTGCGAATGTAAATTCACCCTGTTTATCACTTCCCCTGCTTCCATTACACAGTGGCGTAGGAAGGGGGGTGCGGGGGGTGCGGGCCGCCCCGGGTGCCATCACCCTGGGGGTGACAAAAATAAAAATGTATTTGTAAGTAAAAAACCGCTCAATAGAATTTAAATAAAATAATAATATTATTTAAAACAATTAAATTAGCTTAACAACTTTCTACAAGTCAACATGTGTATTGAAACTTTTAGTTTTAAATGCAGTCAACAAAGGTAATAAAACGCGGCTGAACTGGCTGCTGTGTTGATACGAACAATAATATTATGGTTAGAGGGAGGGGTGTTTATTTCTGCCGATACTTTGTCTCTGCAGTTTTATTAATTTAAATGAGACTTCAGCAATCGGTGATATTTTATATCACTCAAGCCGCAACCAATTCTACCCGCTGCGGCAGTCATGACTTTGGCGAAAATAAACTTTGAATGTGAGTTGACTCCGACGTCTCCGGCAATCTAGATTTTGAACTGGTATGTGCGCATATTTAAGAATATATTAATAATACAGTTCCGTAAAATAGTTACATTACTTGGTTATGAAATTTATTAGGATCAACCTATAAAAAAATCTCATGTATAAGTCACATAACTTCCTCTGCCTAAATAAAAGTAAGGCTTCCCTTAAAAATAAGAGAAAGTCGTCGCCAATCTTCGTGTTACATCCCCAAAAGGTACTTAACCCAAATACAAAATTTTGTTTTCGTACGATTTTCCATTGCAAGAAGCCGTATTGCAAAGAGCGCGTATTCATAGTGGGTGGCTTAAAACTTCCCTTCACAGAATTATTTCGAAAAGTGTTTCAAATAAAAGTTTTAGCTCTTAGTATAAGCAACCCACGTGCAAAATTTAAAGAAAATCGTTAGAGCCGTTTTCGAGAAAACTTTCTTTAAGTAAAAATAAGGAAAACATGTCTCCAATCTTCGGTTCACATCTTGAATGGTACCTGACATAACTACAAAATTTTGTCCTTTTACCAAAATCCATTTTTCCAAAATTCGAGATTTCGCTTGGAAAACAAAATATAAAAAAATATAAAAAGTCACTCCAAAAATAAGACTTTGCACAATTTCGGGAGTGTATTTTGGCCTAGATGTTTGCTTTATTAATGGTAACACCCACAATTCGTGACGAAAACAATGTATATGTGTCTGTCTAGTGTCTATAACGTACTTTAGATTAATAATATAATAATAATAGTAATAATAATAAAAGCATTTATTGTCGTTTAACAGTACAATTTACAATGTACAGCATAATGTGCGACAACATGGTAACTCGAACCTATGTGTACGTGTGGAAACGAAGAACAAACAGTGGATCACCTACTATTTAAATGTATCAAACTTGAAAGGGAAAGACACATTTTTAAGAACAATGTGATAAGTAAACATGGAAAATGGACATTTGACAAAATCAAATTAATGCGCTATTATACACAAGAACTAATCTCATTCATTAATTCGATAGATTTAGATAAGATGTAAAAGAATGAAGTAGTAATACAAGTAGTTAACTAATATATCAGAAATACAGGAGATTAACTAATATTATATAAATAGAGTATACCTACATGTTAAATAATATTGTAAAGAATAGTATGAAAATTGAGTTTTAATAACATCTACTGGTCAGATAGCGCGGAAAAAATGTACAAATTTAAATTTAATAATACATAATTGTAATTTTGATGTGAATTGTAAATGCTTACCACTGAAAGAAACAGCCGTTGTGAAATATTTGGGTATTTTTATTGATAAACACCTTAAATGGTCTCACCATGTTAACTACATCTGTAATAGACTACGCCGAACAATTCATAAATTTGTCATTTTACGCCACTGTATGCCCATTACTGTTTTACGTTCCGTTTATCTAGCACTTTTCCAGTCCATTATTCAATATGGCATTCTCGTCTGGGGAGGATTAGCGAAAACTACCCTTAAGCCCCTCTGCCTTTTACAAAAAAGAATAATAAAAATCTGTCTAAGAAAACACATTGATTACCCAACTAGCCTAATATTTTCGGAATTTAATGTTTTAAGCTTGGACCAAATTTACAAATTTTCTATATTAAAATATTTTCACAAACATCGTATAAAATACTCTTCCAGTGATCATATCTACAAAACTAGACGAAATACTAATTTACTCCTATTAGAACCCAAATGTCTCACATCGGCAGGATTAAAGCATAGCATTAATTTTGGACCGCGCTTCTATAACTCAATTATCAGAAAAAATCCTGATCTCTCAGCATACTCCACTGTTAAATTTAATAGATATGTAAAGAATTTTTTGTAATTTTTTAGCTTTTAAGTAATTTTTGTTTCACTCCTTTTATGTATTTATGTTTTTATGTTTAATGTTTTTGTTTTACTTTCTTTTTTAGTTAAGCACATTATACACTCTATTTCTTTGTCTCTCCTCTTTCTTCACTTTGATATTTTTGAAACGGCACCCGAGCACGAGCAGTCTTGCTCATTCGGGTGTATTACTAAATGTAATACCTCTTGTAATATCTCTTGTAATAAATAAAATAATAAAAAAAAAAAAATAATAATAATAATAATAGAGCAAAAATCTCCTAATAATAGAGCAAAAATCTCCTAATAAGGTAATGAATAAGTTCCACAGTAACCAGCCATAGAATAAGGAAGATAAAAGACAGTATATTGTATGCATTAAAATGTAATATTAGTAATTAGTGCATGTAGTATTACTCTCATTGTAATGGGACATGCAGTTAAATAAACAAATTAAAAAAAAAATGGTAACTCGAATTGCTTTATGGATGGTTGATTCATGGTATGCCATGATTTCGGAGCTTAGTTTTGTTTTTATATAACAAAGTAATTATTACTAATTTTGTATAATCCGTTGAGTTTACGAATTACATCACATAAATTCGTTGCAGCTGCATCTATCGATAAACTCTTAAACTCTCGTGGGATTACCTTTGAGTATCCAAAAAATAACACTTGGAACTGTTCCATCTTATAATAATTTAAATGGGGGGGTGACACGAAATTTTCCGCACCGGGTACCACTTAAGCTTGTTACGCCACTGCCATTACACACTATTAAATTATTTTCCTCGCAGAATTCACTCAGCTTATTACCCTCTCTACTAACTACCTTATCCCTACTATTCCTTGTCAATTCCTCTTTCTCCCAATCACAGTCATTTTCTACTGTCACAGTTCTTCTTTGTTCTATTCCTACCCTCGCGTTAAAGTCCCCAACAATAATAAACTGTATGCTTGGATACCTCTGCTTTAAATTATCGATTCCTTCACTTAGTGCTTTAAATAAATTTGTATTATAAAATTCCGACGTTTCAGGAGGGTTATAAATTATCCGTAGACCTATGCACACCTCTGTATTTTCCACCTTTCTTATCTTTACCCATAACACTTCCTTGGACTCTTCTGGCTTCTCTTCACGTATGTTAATATTGCTACTGTTTCTAATAAAAACACCAATACCTCCTGAAGCTCTCCCCCTATTGCCCTTTCGCGTTCCATGTTTTCCTTTGTAACGGTAGTCTTTCAGCTGCACACTTTCTCCCTCCACACACCAGGTCTCGACCACTGCTATTATATCACCTAATTTCAGCACCCCGTACACTTCCCCGCTAGAAATCTTTGACTTTAAGCCTTCTACATTCCAAAACACTATCTTACATTCCTTCTGCTATTCTGAACCTTAGCTTGCACCTTTAAACTTCTCCAATTTCGCACGGTATCTCGTTATTCTTTCTCCTGCTGCCGCTGCATCTTCCCTACACGCCTGCATCTCATGACCTCACGCATGTTTCGCTCAGCTGTTCCTGCTGGTGACTTCCATGCTCCTGTGCGTATTATGTTGTCCTGTCTGTCATATTGTGTCATTCACCGTGACGTAGTCCCACTCGCAAGTTGTACTCCTCCTCTTTCCTCTTCCCCTCCGATCATCGTTGTAGGTCATTGTCGGCGGTATGCCTGTCAGTATGTTGCCCCTGTTCTACACGCGCTGTATTTTTCTCTCCATTTCCGCTCTGGTCATTGCTTGCTTTGCGATTTTGCTGATTCCAGATTTCCGTTCTTCCATCATCCCATAATTCAAGTCCTTTTACAAATGCTTTCCTACCTTCCTTTCGGGCTAATTTCAATTCTGTCAACAATAAATTTCTAAATTGTCTATCCTCTGTTCTACAAAGATCTGTGTCCCTTTAAATTTTTTGCATTTCTGAGAACTTGCCATTTGAACTTCATCATGGCTACTTTGATCAGTATCGGCCTCGTTTTATTGCCTTGCCTTCCCAATCTATAACATTCTATTATCTCCCAGCCGTCTAGTTTCAACCCTAGGTCGTCTTCAAATAGCTTTTCTACTATCTGAGTTAGCCGCATTTCTTTGATCCCTTTTACTCTTAACAAAATTAAGTTAATTTTTCTTCTTTCTGCTTCTGCTCTTCTTTCTGTTGTCTCGAACCTCTTCTTACATTCAGCTATTTCGTCTTTTATTTCTGTCTTCCAGTTTCGCAGTATAGTCCTTACCTCCTCGAATTTACTGTCGATTTTCAACTCCACATTCTTTTCCATGTTTTTTTAATTCTGCGATGTCCGCTGCAATGTTATTTAGCATGGACTTTAACTGTGCCATGTCTTTGGATAAAGGTCCTGGGTTCAGCTCGATGCCTCCGATGACTAACAGCACGGCCAATGTTACCGCTGTCCATAGCTGTTCTTTTGAGATATCTCCTTTTCCTCCCTTTATACTTTTTTTGTTCCAGTCTGCGTAGCTTCCTATTCTCGCCCTGAACGTTTCTAAATCTACACCCATTTTCACCAGTCCTTTCCGCCTCACGGAGCTCCACGTAAATACAACCGCTCTCAATCGCTGCTCGCGCCAGACTCCAGGTGGAATAATAACAAACATGAACTATTATCCATTCAATTTTTTACTAAAATATTTGGAAAAATGGTAAAAGTTAGATATATCTAGAATTGTAAGACATAGAAGGCCTTCTTATTACTTTAAATAGATGTTTACCGGTACCTGTCCGTATTTTATTTTGATTCTCCAATATTGTAACCCTAATACTTTGTATGATAAAGAACCACTGCCACCTTTTGCCACTAGTCGGCGCCACGCTACGTGAACATTAAAAATGGCTGACTTTACGGAAAAAAAAATGAGACTGCGGGAAACCCGGCTCAAATCACCCCCCTCTAGAGAGAGATCTACCTTTTTGTTGCTTGCTTTCAATGAATTTCAAAACTAAAGTTTATTTACTTTCTGGTGGGAGAACTTCTGGTCTGGTCATGCTATAATAGGTGAATTTGACTGTAGACTGAGAGTCTTGTTTATAGTTGCCGAAGATTATTAGTGTTGTCACTACAAGTTTGGTAGGCTACCCTGTTAATTTATCACTACTATCTATCTATCTATCTATCTATCTATCTGTCTGTCTGTCTGTCTGTCTGGCGCTACAACCCGTTGTGGGTTTTGGCCTCCTTCACAAATTTCCTCCACTCATCTCGATCCTGTACTTTTCCTTTCCAGCCTCTTATTCCCATTCTTCTCATATCTTGTTCCACATCTTGCAACCACCTCTTTCTTGGTCTTCCCCTCTTTCTTACTCCTATTATATCGCTGTGTATTAAACGTTTTGGCATTCTGCCTTCATCCATTCTTTCAACATGCCCTATCCTAATTTATCACTACTAGTGATGTAAAATTCCCGGGAATTTAAAATCTGGGAAATATTCCCAGGGAATATTGCCGGCAATATTCCCAAAATTCATAAATTCCCGGGAATTTATGATTAATTACCAAGATAGATAAAAAAACCTTTAATAATAGATAAAAGCAGTAATTATATTGTTAAATTAAACTAAAAAAATGAAATATATTCTAAGATAAAATTATTATTAAATAAAATTACTGGAAATTTATAAATTTAAAAGCAAAATCACTCAAATTAATAGGTCAGTGTGGTAATTTTGCAGTTAAATAAACAAAAACACTCTTATATGTTCAAACAATATTATAATTGATTGAATAAAAATATCAGAGACATAACTAGAATGTAAAATGTATTAGAAATTTAATTAAAACTATTGAAAGGGAAAAGGTTTATTGGGCATTTTACAGCATCTTTACGTTCTTATTCAATATTTTGTAAAGTCCCTTAATCACTGTCACTCACAATGTCCATTAAATCTTCTTTATCCGTCTCCTTTTCTTCTACATTTCCAAAACCAAAAAATTCGTCATCGTTGCCAGACTCAATATCATTATCTTCTTCAATCTCAAGGATTTCTTTATCTTCTCCCTGTCCTCCTGTCTCCTCTGGGTTACCTTCCGCTCGCTTTCTTGTTTCTTTCTTCTTCTCTTGTGGTGGAGCGTTCATAAGCTTCCAGTTGTAAGAAAGAAAAGTCAGTTTTGCTGCTCGCTCGGATGAAAGACGGTTTCTTTTCTTGGAATGCATCCAAGAGAACGTACTAAATGTACGCTCTGTGGCAGCCGAAGTTACTGGTGCCCCCAATATTCTTATGGCTACATCTGCCAAGTGACAAGTACCTCTCATTCCCCTCCACCATGTTAGAGTCCTGATAATTCTATCCTTGTCGTCCATCCCTTCCCAAAGAAACTTTCTTGAGAATAAGCCTTCCTTGTCCCTGTAGTCAGCTAAACTTTCTCGTACATCTAAGACATCCAAACCCATCTGCTGAGCACAATCACAAACAAGACCTATGGTGTCTAGTATTTCCGTAGGGTTGAGCAAACTTCCCTGCATTTTAGGGTCCAGCATAAATGCTGCTAGATTGATTGGTCCAATGCCAAAATTTTTTCTCTCAATGAACTTTTCCATGACTTTCCTTTCTTCAGATTTTTGCATGGGTGATGTCTGTAAGTTTTCCTTCATACTTTTTCTCTATTTCGTTTAATTTCCTGACCACTCTATGTATTTGTGGATCATTTGATTCAATGGATGTGATAAGATCCACAATTGGTTTAAGCAAATGTATCATCCTTTCTATTTTAACCCAAAACACAGCATCATCTAGTAGTTTCCTTTTAATGGATGGGTCTAGATCAGCCTTTTCATCGACGGCCAATTTTTTGAGAACCACTTTGTTCGATTGCAAACTCTCCAAACAAAAAAGATGGCTACCCCATCTGGTCTGCCCAGGCAACTTCAGAGATATTCGATCTTTAAATTTTTTCTCAGAAGAAATTTCATCGAACAATGCTTTTAATATGTGACTGTTTTTGATAGTCTTTACTATAGTTATCACCTCTGCAAAGAAACTTTTAACAGTCTGACATCCTAATATGATGTCAGAGCACAGTAAATGGAGAAGGTGAGCAATGCAACCTAATGGTACTATATGAGAATGCTTTTTTTTTCAACAGTGTTAAGGCTGCCTTCATGTTCGCGGCATTGTCTGCAATAACCACCAAAAACTTATCAGGACCATACTTCTCGATGATAGATCCAATGATTTCTGCCAGGTATTCAGCATTATGCCTCTCTGTTTTGGTAATTTTGAAATCTACAAAAAGTGGTTCTGGCTTTGAAATCACAAAGTTCCCAGGGGAAATTACTTGATCAAAATGCTTGGTTTTTAAATGCTTGGGTTTTTAATAATGCTTTAGTAATTTAAATCCATTTATTTCCATAAATTCCCACTCGGTTATACAGGGAATTAATGTATAGAATGTTAATTCTTGGATTAAAATGTGTGAACTCGCTTAGTTAACGTAGTTTTAAGATTCCTCAATTGTTAATAAGAGTTAAAACATTCAAAATCTACAAATTTTCATAAATTCCCAGTTTTTGGCAATCTTCCCCGGCAAAAGAAATATTCCCGGCAATATTCCCATTTTATAAGTTCCCTCCCACTGGGAATATTCCCGGCCCACATCACTAATCACTACCTTCAAAAATTTGCACTAGTCGAGTCCAGGAAGTCATCTTTGGGATATATTCAACCAGAGGGTGCGTCTTATTGGATGCCTCGTCAACACAACCGGTGTCTGGTCCAGAATGGAAAACTGAGGCATATCCAACACAACTGGAGAACTAGCACTTCAGAACTACACTCGGGCCACTTCATGCGGGGGTCCAAAGGAAATTGCCATACCTTGTGCTGCCCGGTATCGCGTCTGGTCCCACCGGGGTCAGCCGGATGCACTTACACAAGACCGTCCCATGTAGCCACACTTGAGCGAGAACATGTGCTGATATGGTAAAATTTTGGTGGCAGCTAGGCGAGACATCTCTAGATGTTGGTTTCATGTGAGAAGCCTGCGCTCAACCATGTTCACCGTAGAGTGCAAATGATTAGGGTAGACTTTTCTCTGCTGTCGCTCACCATTCCGACATCTTGAAGAGCATGCCAGCATGGATCTCCACCAGAATTACTGACACATATATAACTGAAACATAAATTTGAAAGCAGCAACACCAAATTCCAAGAATTTTATTATACTGGGGAGGGGGGGGGGGGGGAATACAATTTTAAAATTTTCATAATTACCAAATTTTTACAAAATTACAGGAGTTTTAACTTAACTTTGAAATAAACTATCTGTCTGTGCTCAGATTAAGTTCAATTTAGATAAGACAATTAACTTTCACTTTAATAACTTAATCAGTACCAGATGATAAACTTTACTTTAAACAAGATCTGCTTTTATTAAATGCTACCTGTTTTTTCTTTAAACATAACCAGTGACAAAAAACACTTCTTTTAAATTTTACTCACTTGCTAAAATAACCTTCCAGTGGACCCAAGGAGACCGGAAACAGAAACTCAATCATAAAATATCAAACATGAACTCTGGGTACAACCTAACCTTAAACTGAGTGATGTTTTTCACTTAAACTTCAACACCAAAATTAACTTGTTGCTGTTTATTATCTCTGACTGTACCGATGCTATTGGCCCATAACACATACTTCTAATTGCCCCTATCAACATAACCTCAAATTACATCTATTTCAATCACTTTTGTTTACTTCTGTCAACATAACCTCTATTCACATACACACTACAACGCAGTCATCCGGTGGCTATAGTACAATCTGCTCAAGTCTCTCCCACTGAAAAGAAATGAACACTTCCCTTTGGCTACACCTACCCATAGTACATGCAACTCGGATGCACCAGCAAACGCCACACTAGCCAGAACTTTACAGAGCTCCTCACCTTTTCCCCAGGCTAACGGGACTGAAAACCCCACCAAGAAAAGAGAACACAATTCTATCACAGAGACAACAATGACAAACAATTACTGAGCCTAACTAGACGACGCTGCACATACACACACATACCAAGGTTACCTTAACCTCACTTTGTTGACAAAACCTTACTAGCAGAAAGCATGTCTCAGGATCAGCCTACACACTGACTGCTAACATGGCCTACCTACCCCTTCTCATATCATACCATGGGCTTTCTATATACAAGATCACTGCCTACACTAACACTCCTCAGACAGGTGCCACTAAACTATATACAAAATTATAAACACTTCTATTTACAAATATATTAGTTTCATATTTACAAACAGTTCGACCAGACTTTAGTAGTTGGAGATGCTGATCGTGGCTCTACTTGATATTATGCACGCCTGTGACGTCCGGAGGTGCGCATGATATCAGGGTCACTGAACAAACGATCATCAGCTCTACCACCAACAGTCTCCTGAAATCTGAACACTCACTCCTCACATGTACACAAAACAACCACACAAAACACTGGCACCTGCCACTGAAGCTAATTAGTAACATGGGTTTGAATTTAGCTGAACACTTCTCATGGGCCTATCAAATTTGCAAAAAAAAAAAAAAAAAAATTAATATCATCCTAACCATGAAAAAATTTATCTCTATTCAAAATATATTGAGTTTCTGGTCCACACTCACCCATTCTACAGAGATCCACTGGAACAGAAGTCACATTCTCAAGTTATCTCCTCGGAACTGGCACAGATTCTAAACAGGAGGTCTCTCAGCATTGGTACTGGATAAATTTCTAAGTGGCGACACCAGCCAAAGCTCTCCCTCAATTTGATTTTTAGGCAACCCTTGTACTCCATCATGTCAACATGAAACATAAGTTACAATTTGTTAAAAAAATTTAACCCAGGCTATTTCATTACAATATAACAGTTTCCTTTTTACAATTTAAAACCTAACCCTGAAACAAAAGTTACATACATTTTAAGTAAATGCCTGAAATAAAATTTAATTTAATTACAATTATTTTTATACAAAGGCACAATATTCCTGAAAAAGAAGAATTTAAATTAAAGTTTCTGCAAGAAAATGTTTATTAATTATACCTTAAACAGAGAGAAACAAAAACTGATGCTGCTCCGAAACTAAGGACAGGAGTGTAATAAAAAAAAAACAAAGACCTATGCTAAGGGCTCAATGTAAATGAAAGAAAATTGTGGAACAAAAACCACGCTCTACTACCACACTTTGAACCCCCCTATGGGAATTTTGGAAGGAAGTGCAAGGTTCCCGCCCAAGGAAAGCTAACCTAAATTAAAATACGGACCCGCCCAGAGGATAACTAGGTTAAAAGACGGAGTCAAACATCAGATTTTTGTTTCTCTTAAATATAATTTGAATATGTTCGTTGTTTTTTTGTGATTTCTTTCAATTTAAAACCCAAAGATACAGATAAACATCGGTTAAAACAATTATAACATTTCATGGATTATTTACAGACAAAATACAGAAGAATAATTTAAAAATAAATAAGTTTAGGATGAATAAAACAAAATACACACTTTCAAAAAGCCCTAAATAAAATTGATTTAGAAGTAAATAAAAAATCCAATTGATTCGCCTGAAGGGTGTGAAATAAAATAATTAAAAATGAAATATATATTTACATCTTTTAATTTACATTGATCAATTCATTAAAGTCCTGAAAAGAAAAATTTCAAAATAGCATACATGTGCCGTGGCATACTGTTTGAAAAATAGTGGTCTTTACAGTAACTTAGGCCTTGCAACTATTGATTGCCAACTTTTCTATTGTTTGTGTATTTTAGGTTGTGTATAGCAAATTTCAATTGATATTAATTCAAATGAATATGGTACAAGGATGAAATAGCAAGGATGTTTCACTATAAGTATTTATCCAATTTGGCATTCAATTTATTGTTTGTCCACATACCTCACACTTATGCTATTGATGCGTGCTTACCATATTTGCGTTTCTGCTGAAATGTGGGGCTAGCTATCTTTTCTTCCCCTCTACCCTCACTTCCCCGTAAAACCAGCGCCCAAGATATTGTGCACGGGTAGTACCTTGGCAGGTTCCACAAATGGAAGAGCATTTTTTATTTCTAAATCCTTTATTCTTATGTATAAATCTTATGTAACAAAGGATTACCCAAATGAGCAAATGCTTGTATTCGGGTACAGTTTAGTTTTTACATTGCAAAATTAACACCCAATTAAGTAAAAATATGTAAAACAAAATATAACTTGAAATCAATACCTAGGAAAAAAAAAGTAAAAAAAAGATGTCAGCTTTTTGTCATCCGGATCTTCCACCACACCCAGTTGCACAGCGGTAAAATATAGTGTTCAGAATTGTCTCAGGAGCCACAGGGTCCTTTGTTTTTATTGGGAATAGGAATTCATCCCCTCCTCGGGCCCATCCCCCACTGTTGAACCTGTAGGTACACTCTGAATGAATGTTGCTCTGCTGAGCTTCTGGTTGGAAGCAATGAGGAGAGATCAGCTTTTACCTTGGTTGATGATCTGAGGAATGATGAATACTGGTGATTATTCAAATCATTCTGATTAGAACCTTCTTGCCACCTTGTGATACAGCAACAGGTGTCGATGAGGGGTTATAAAATATTTCAATGATGTCACTCATGTGGATTGGCTGTTGTTTGAATAGCGTGACCATTGTAGCTTTGATTTTTTTTGTAAATGGCTGAAGTTGTATCGCATGTTCTGAAGACATGGAGGAGGATAGATTGAGAAAAAGGAAGTTCTTGGAGTAGTTTCTACTTTTCCTCTACTAGGCTTGAAGAAATAAATATTAGCATCCGGCAGTGCCAAAGCAATCAGTAGCACGACCAGGTCCACATCTTACCCTATTACAACAACAGTTGTATTGGTAGTTGCTTTCTCTATCCCACACCTCATGATGGTACTATCAGCATCCCCTTTAGCAATCTTAACTTCAATTTAACCCCTATCTCTGTGGGCGCTTTTTGCCCTTGCAACGAACTTCACTATTTACCCTTTTGCCCTCATCATATAGTGTTGTATGGGTATGAAATATTTTACTGAATAGTTATTGTTTATAATAATAATTGTATATTTTCTATATATATATATATATATATAATTGAGAGGAATGCAGAAAGCCTTTTCGATGCCTGTGCAGGAATGTTGGATTGGAAATTAATAGAGAAAAAAAGTAAGTATATGGTCATGCAATGTTAAAATAATGCTCTACTAAATATTAGAATAGCGGGTAAATCGTTTGAACAAGTGGAAAAATTCAAATATCTGGGAGCAATAATTACAGACACAAATAATATTAAGGCAGGAATTAATTGTTGGCTAAACTCAGGAAATGCTTGTTTCTATGCAGTTCAGAAACTCTTACCTTCTCGTCTTCTGTCTAGAAATCTAAAAATAAAGATTTATGACTATTATCCTGCCGGTTGTAATATATGGATGTGAGACATGGTCGCTTACTCTTCAGGAAGAACATAATCTGAGAGTGCTTAGGAAAATATTTGGGCCTAAGAGAGATGAAAATGGGGACTGGAGAAAACTACATAATGACGAGCTTCATGATCTGTACTCTTCACCAGACATAGTAAGGGTAATTAAATCATGGAGGATGAAATGGGCTGGACATGTTGCATGCATGGGGGAGGAAAGACATATCTCAAATGTATTGACTGGGAGACAAGAAGGGAAAAGACCATGTGGAAGACCTAGGCGTAAGTGGGAGGACAATATTAAGATAGATTTAAGGGAAGTAGGATTTGCGAGGGATGATTGGATAGAGTTCCCACAGAATAGGGTTGAATGGCAGGCTCTTGTAAGCATGTATGGGTTAGATATATAAGCATTCATGAGCCACAGATTATTGTCTCTGTTGGACACTACATGAGAATATTATAGGAGAAAAATTCCTCCGGCACTAGGACTTGAACCCAGGACCTTTGGCTATTCGCGCCAATGCTCTACCAACTGAGCTAAGCCGGAGCTCAATTCACAGCGCCAGATGGAACTTCTCTCCTATGACCGATTGCCCCAATGGTCCACCCCACAGACAGACAAGTTATGTCATATGCAGTACTGTGAGGCACACTAAGTAGTGATTTTTGTGACCGCGCTCCCACTGTTATTGTACAGTTAACATTCAAGATAGATATATAAGCATTCATGAGCCACAGATTATTGTCTCTGTTGGACACTACATGAGAATATTATAGGAGAAAAATTCCTCCGGCACTAGGACTTGAACCCAGGACCTTTGGCTATTCGCGCCAATGCTTTACCAACTGAGCTAAGCCGGAGCTCAATTCACAGCGCCAGATGGGGCAATCGGTCATAGGAGAGAAGTTCCATCTGGCGCTGTGAATTGAGCTCCGGCTTAGCTCAGTTGGTAGAGCATTGGCGCGAATAGCCAAAGGTCCTGGGTTCAAGTCCTAGTGCCGGAGGAATTTTTCTCCTATAATATTCTCATGTAGTGTCCAACAGAGACAATAATCTGTGGCTCATGAATGCTTATATATCTATCTTGAATGTTAACTGTACAATAACAGTGGGAGCCCGGTCACGAAAATCACTACTTAGTGTTCCTCACAGTACTGCATATGACATAACTTGTCTGTCTGTGGGGTGGACCATTGGGGCAATCGGTCATAGGAGAGAAGTTCCATCTGGCGCTGTGAATTGAGCTCCGGCTTAGCTCAGTTGGTAGAGCATTGGTGCGATTAGCCAAAGGTCCTGGGTTCAAGTCCTAGTGCCGGAGGAATTTTTCTCCTATAATATTCTCATGTATGGGTTCCATTAAGTAGATAATATTCCTTTAGCTTGCTGAGGAATTATCTATTGCCATTGAGTAAGTAAGTAAGTATGTTTGAACTTTTACTAGGGGCATACTGAAAGTCGTGAGCAACATTTTCTCACAACCTTAATCTTTATTTGTAAGTGAAACCAAGTATATCACCTTAATCTACAGACTTTTCTTTCACTTTTCCACATAGTCCATACTTGCTTCCCATCGTTCTGCAAGTTTGAAAATACCCTTGTGATAGATTTCTGTTCCAGGTTTGTGCCCGTTGGGTCCTATGTTTATTGACCGAGGACCACAAACGTCAGAGACGAACCATTGCCCAAAACCTTCCTCATAGATTTTGGAATGAAGGTGATGAATTTTTTACGAGTATTGTGACTGGAAATGAAAGCTGGTTCCATCATGAACCTGAAAGAAAACAACAGTGTATGGAATGGCACCACTTGAATTCGCCATATAAGAAGAAAGCGAAGACAGTGCCATCTGTAGGGATAATTATGGGGAGCGTCTTCTGGGACGCACAGGGTTGCATTTTGGTTGAGTTTCTTGAGCCTGGACAAACCATAAATTCTGCCTTCTACATCCAGACACTTTCTAAGCTCTGACGTGCATTGCATGATAAACGTCCCGGAAGGAAGATCATTCTTCAACAGGATAATGCGTGTCCACATACTGCACGTGCCACCATGGAGCAGATTGGGAGATTTGGGTGGGAAACACTTCCACATCCTCCCTACAGCCCCGACATGGCACCCTCCTACTAGAATCTTTTCGGTTTTGGGAAGGAACAGATGCAAGGCCAACGCTATAAGATACTGGAGGATACAGTGTGTACAGGCAGCTGGAACGGAATTCTATGGCAAGGGTTTTTTTAAACTTGCAGAAAGATGGGAAATATGTGTGCAAAAAAAACGGAGACTATGCAGAAAAGTGAAAGAAAGGTTTGTAGATTGAGATTATATAAGTTAATTGGTTTCACTTACAAACAGGGTTGGAAAAAAACATGTATTTTTTTAAAAAGAAAGAAAAAAAAAACTTTTTTTTGTTTAAAACGTTTTTTTTTGTTTAAAACGTTTTATATGTGAACAACAATGTTGGTTGTTTGAAACGTGTTTTTTAACGTTTTTTTATGTTTACAACAGTGTTGTTTGTTTAAAAAAAAGTTTAAACTGTTCATTTTGTTTAAATCAACCATTTTAATATATACGGCCTATTATATACATATACATACATATATATATGTATATATATATATGTATGTATATACAGGGTGTTAAAGAATAACACCGAAATATTTTACCTGTGTATAGACGGGACATAGACAAGCAACTTTTATTAGGAGATTTTTGCTCTATGGATTCAATTCTTCCTGTTATGACATAAAATCTCCCGAGGATATGCACGCCACTGACTTCTAATACTTGAAACGATGGGAAACAAAGGAACAGTGAATATTGTGTAGTGGTAGGGAAAATTGTATAAAATGACGATCGATATCTTGCAACACTGAGGGAAAAAAAGACAAACGAAACATTTTTGTTAGGTCTGGAATTAGGAATAAATACATAATGCAGTGGCGGGCAATCATGTGATTAGTCAGTAAATTTTGCAGATTATGAAAATTGTAAATTATGGTATAGCTGTTGATGAATTATTAAGAATCAGGTTTTTATCGATCACTAGGAAGGCATGAAGTCAATCTAATGAACATTTCAACCCTATTTTGCTACATTATTGAGTTATGAGCACCAAATTTTAAGGACTTTAATGCCCTGTAGCATACACATTTTACGTCTTAGAGCAAACATGTCATAATAAAAGTTGCTTGTCTATGTCCCCTCTATACACAGGTAAAATATTTCGGTGTTATTCATTAATAATAATAATAATAATAATATAATTTATTTGTCATTAAGCATTACATATAATGCAATAGACTTCGTCAAGAAACAAACAGATATTAAAACCTAATGTTCACTCTTGGCAATTCCAGGAATTCATTAAGATTGTAATATGGCGAAGCTTGAAGAAAGTTATGCACTACACTTTTGAATCTCTTAAAATCCACTGTGTGAGCTTCACAAGGTAATTTATTAAAAAGAGTGACCGCCATGGATTCGTACCAATCTTTTGATTTAGTTAGTCTGACCTGTACTTCGCTTATCAGATATTTGTTTCTCGTGTTATGCACATGAACTTCGCTCCTGATTACATAATCATTTAGTTTGTTTTTTACTAAAAGTAGACAGTGCAAAATATACATATTTACAATAGTTAAAACACCTTCTCTAATAAATAGAGGACGGCACGGTTCGTTATACTTAGCACCAGCCAAGATACGTATAGCTTTCTTTTGCAAGCATAAAATTTTTTGGATGCCACTTCCATTTCCCCACAGTCTGATTCCATAGAGGAGTATGCTGTTAAAAAATGCATAGTATACATTTAAAACATAGTTCTTTGGTATAAGCTTTCTTATATGTCGTAGAACATAGATCACTCGAGACAGTCTTTTACATATTGTGTCAATATGTGGACCCCACGTTAACTTACTATCAAGTGTGATACCTAATAATTTGGCAGTAGATGTCACATACGTAATATTTAGGGAAAACAGTATCTTTTGTGTCTTTTCTATATTCAATGTTAACCCATTTGCTGTAAACCAATCTGTACCTTCAGTCATAACATTATTCATTAACATGTTAAGGTTATAATGTTCCTTTCCAGTTCGATAAAACGTTGAGTCATCAGCAAATAACACAGACTTACTGTCTACATTTGAAGCTACGTCATTTATTAAAATAAGAAATAAAAGCGGTCCCAACACTGATCCCTGCGGGACTCCAATACCTATCTGACGTACATCAGAATATTCACCGTTAAACCATACTGTCTGTTCGCGGTTACTTAAGTAGGATTTGATCAACCTTAGTTCCCTACCTTTTACACCATAGTATTTAAGTTTAGCGGCCAGAATATCGTGTGGCACGCAATCAAAAGCTTTGGTTAAATCGCACATTAGAGCCAGAGTATTTTTATGATCTTCAAAGCCTGAAATTACAGAAGAAATCAATGTCTCCACTGCATCCACCGTTGACCTTCCATTTCTAAAACCATATTGAGATTCAGTAAACATATTATTGTTTTCAAAAAAGTTCGTTAGCTGGTTTTTCACTACACTTTCAATAACTTTTGAGAAAATCGGTACTATTGAAATTGGTCTGTAATTCCCAGGTTTTGATGGGTCACCTTTCTTAAGTACTGGTATTGTCTTCGCTAGTTTCAGTGATTCAGGGAATTTCTCGTTTACAAAACATTGGTTAATACAATCCGTTAGAGGCACCACAATATATGGAATTACAGTTTTGAGAAAGGTATTACTAATGTCATACACATCCTTAGTATTTGAAGATTTAATTTTCTTTACGATTTTTATGACTTCATTGCAAGTAACAGTTTTCCACACAAAACTGGCAGGAGGTATCTTCAGATTCTGTATTCGCACCATGGCATTGTTAACATCAAGATTCTTGTTAGTTAAATCTTTAACTGTATTTATGAAACAGTTATTAAACTCATTTGGAGTAAGATTATAGCTTTGTTTATTTTGATGTTGGTTGACTGCATTATTAATTATTGTCCAAGCAGCTTTAACTTTGTTCGATGCAGAGCTAATGAAATTTATATTGTGATTTAACTTGGTATCCACTAGAAATTTTTTATATTCTTTCCTTGCTGTTGTATATGCCAATTTAGTCTGGTCCACGAATACATTGTACCGACTAGCCCACAACATACGATTTCTTAACAACAACACTTGTGATCTCATACTACGGCATTCACTCGTATACCACTTTGGTTTAGTTTTGCTTACGTTCACATCTATGGACTTTTTTTTATATTTATGTGGGAAGTGCATATCCATTCCATGGCAAAATATTGTTAAGAACTTGTCGAAGTCAAGATTTTCTATATTAGGCCACTCAATAGCTTTTAAGTAATCTATAAATTTCTCAATATTGTCCGAGTTGAAATATCGAGTTTTTGTAACTGTTTGGGATGTATTTTCCTGTTCCGAGTACTTGGCTCCATATACTTTCATGGCTAAAGCATCATGGTCAGACAACATTGGTTTATAAACACTTACCAAAATTAGTTCATCTGACATATTCGTGATGACATTGTCCAAGCACGCTTTCCCTCTCGTCGCTTCAGAATTAAGACAACGAAAATTTACAGATCTCAGTACATTTAAAAACTGCGCCACCCAAGGCGATTTGCACTCATTTATGTCTAAATTAAAATCTCCACACAGCACAACAGGGATATTGAAAGCGCTCAAGTAGATTAAAACTTTGTCTAGGAACTCAAAAAATAGGTTTATATCTCCACTGGGTGATCTGTACAAAGACATCAGTATTATTTTGTAGTTAGGACTATTCACCATAATAGCCACTACTTCAATATGCTTCTCCTTACAGTACTTGTCAACATTGATCACTTTATACTCACAATTCACCTTTGTATATATAGCCACGCCCCCATGCACATACTTAGACCTACAAAATATATCCGCACATATATAGCCTTCTAATTTAGCCAGATTGTAATTATTCTCATTAAAACCTGTATATATAGGTTAACACCCTGTATATATATATATATACACAGTTGAAATGTTTAAAACATTTTAAACAATTTGTTTTAAACATTCTTTAGCATATGTTTATAACACTTTTTAATTGGGTGTTAAATTTAACTATGCAGACAATTTACATTTTGTCAATCCAATGACACCCTGTGCTAAGATGTTCAAGATTTACGAGTCGTAGACTTACATTTTGTACCAGTAGTTTTTTTTTATGATTTAATAGTTCATGATTAATAAAAAATAATACAAACTACTGTTTAATTACTGCCTTTACTGCTCAACTGATGATTGACTTTCACCATGCTTTACGTGGTCTTAGCCGCCTTAGATTATCAAACTTACAAGGGATATCCTACTACAGTGTAGCCAAATTGACACATTCAATATTTAATATTAATAATCTCTTTCTTTAAAAAGGAAGACCACAAAATAGATGGTAGGATGCAGTCAGAAAAAATTCAAATCAATTACTCAAAATCAGAAACTGGAAGCTGGCGACAGAGGATAGAGAAGTCTGGAGTAAAAGGATACAAAAGACATCACC